>BSYR01000022.1:30987500-32187500 GCA_030270665.1 Hibiscus trionum | reverse complement strand
ATTTAAAATAACACTTTTTAAAAAATATTTATGAAAAGATTTTTCACTTAAATTTAGGGTGCCGTTGATGATTGGGCGCATTTGATGGACGTGGAATAATATAATTAATATTGAAAAGGTGTGACTGACAAAGTACAGCTTCAAAAAATTTGATTGCATTTAAGATGATTGGTAGAAATTATAATGAAAAAAAATAAAGTGCCAACAAAAAGTTATATATGTATTTTGTCTAAAAAAAATACGATCACTATGTATTGAAGACACGTGTTAGTATTAAAACGACGACTACATATGTATGCGTGTCTTATCGGATGTATGTTTAAAAGAAAACTGATATTTACAACTAATATGAGGTTTGCCTATTTACTCCATCATTAAATTTTATACTAGTTAGATATTCGTCTTTTTAAATAGTTAAAATAATCTTTTAGACATACATTCATTATGCATTATTATTGTGCTTAACTCGTTTCTGTATTTATGTTCAAATGTGTCTTTGACATATAAAATACTTTTTTGAGGAAGTTCATACAAATTTTCATTTTGCACTTTTTTTTTCGTTCTAATCCTTCATTCTTTCTTAATAAATTTGGCCGTATTTTATTCAAATTATATGAAGAAAAAAAACGTGATACGTTAGCCTGCATTTATTTCCCATCAATAAAATATTAGATATCAGATATAGTGTTACGTAAGTTAAAAATGTGTTTAGACAGATATGCTTTCTTAAGTATGACTGAGTTTACTTTTAGAATTGGTAAAAAATAAATATTATTTTTGTAAATAAATTCTTTTTTAGTTTCTTAATGTATTTATTAGAGCGAGAAATTCCCCTATGTTTTATTGATCATATAGAAGGCAGACGCTGGTCATAAATTTTAAGAATATATACGTAAAAAAACGATAAAACTAATTGATAAAAAATAAGGTGTAAAAATTTGATTCGAAATCGACTCGAATCATTGATTTGACCTGATATAATTCAAATCTGATATGACTCAATTTGTTTGATTTAATCCGACCTTTTACATCCCTAGTAAAGAGCCGAGATCTCCCAAGTTTTCCCCACGTGTGTGTCATGCTTTGGGCTCGCAAGTTAATTTAGCCTACTTGGTTAAAGCTTGGCTCGAGTGAGCTTGTGCTCGACTCGAGATTTTAATAAGCCGAACCGGATCGATCTAAACTCAGCTCGAAAAGCTCGTGAACATGCTCAAAGTATTTATAATATAATATTATATATACATATTCAATATACACTTGTATGTTTCAGTGTCGTTAACTTGTTATCATGGTTAAATACTTATTTTTAACATAAAAATAAGTATTTAACCATGATAACAAGTTAACGACACTGAAACATACAAGTGTATATGGACTTGTATAATTTAGAAAATGTACTATGGTTACTTGTGAACTTCAAAAATATATATTATCTTTTCCCAAATAGGTTTTTACATATTATTTTTCAAAATTTCAATACAAATATTTAAAAGCAATTTGAGAAAAACAACGAGCCGCGCCGAGCTCAGCTCAGCTCAAACTGTCCACTTCGAGATCAAACCTAAAATTTTGAGTTCGAACCGAGCATGTCCAAGCTCGGGCTCAGCTCGTTATCACCCCTACTCTGTTTGGAACCAATCAAGCTAGTTTATTCAAATGATTTACTTAGTATATATTCTTATAGTTATATTTTGATACACAATATGTGTAAAAAATAATTATACCATCCTTCTATAAAGTTTAAAACCTTAAATCCCAAACCCTAGCATATAAGGGTGAGAATTGGGTGGGGAATATCTGAAAACCGTGGGATCTAAACCGACGTGGATGAAGGATAACCGAAATCTTCACTCACGAGGACGGGATGGGGAAAGTTTATCATCGAAGCTCAAATGGAAATGTGGACGGAGATTGCTATATCCGAACCGTAAGGATAACCACACCATAACCGTATAAATAACCGTGGAGATCTTCGAAAAATATCTGCAAGAATCCAAACATTTTACAAAAATTTTAAAGTATATAATTAGCTCTCATTTTCATGTATATCTACATATCTTATTATTAATATTTCAATCCATCAAGATATTTGTGCCTTTTGTTTAAACCTTATTAAGTTTGTGTGACCTCTCTAGTAATTTACCTTCTTTTTTGTTAATTAAGAGTATATAATCTATTTATTTCTCAATTTACCTTATTCCCTTTCGACCATATTTTTAGTATATTAAATATATGACTTGTAAATTGAAAATTAGCCATATATATTGGTTAGTAAAATAATAATTTTTTTGTTGGGATGAGGATTCCCTGAAAACCGTGAGGATTTGATGTGTATGAGGATAGGGACAAAGAAATCTCCGAAGCATGTGATGAGAATTTTCCGAAATCATTCCCGCAAGTGTTAGGACGAAGTGAAAAATGCAAAACCGTCCCTGTACCACCGATTCCCACCCTACTAGCAACCTAAACCCTAAATTTTAAATTCTAACAATAAACCTTAAATCATACACTATACACACTAAACCTTTAAATTCTAACCTAAAATTGAAAAGTTTATAACCTTAGCTTGTGTATTAAAGTATTTTCATATTCTTATATGCAACCCTCCTATTCATATTTAAATAGTAATATAATCCCGATGCTTCTGGCACTTGACTATCCCTGTTCAGATAATTTCTCCAGGAAGTACAATTTTTCCTCTTAAATCTGCAGTATTCATTAAGGATTTACCGTCACTCAACCGGGCTCAAGTGTCAAATCCAACAGATTCTTGCACTCTAAAGATTGAGTCATATCATAATTGTTTATCCTGTCAGTAAATTCTTCAGCACTGCAATGTGAGTCAATGATCTGAATCATATACAGTTTCATCTACTTACTGTTAGTCACATGGATTGCCCGATTTATTGAAGTACTTAATTATTTGAAATGTTACACTGTTCTTAATTTTTTCTTGAAATTTTAATTATTTGAATCGAGTAGAAAGATACTTTTAGTAGAAGAGTCCTATGTTGCAGTCTCTTCCTATTTATTGAAGTACCTGTGTCCAAATACATTTTCGGACACGAATATAGAGGATATGAGCCCTCCAAATACATGAAAACTTGAAAATGGATTGAACATATACTCATGTAGGGCACATACCGGAATCCACCATAAAACTTGTTTTCTTACTATTTCTTACAACGACTAAATGGCTAGCCCTGAAGTTCAGTCTCACAGCCATGGCCAAACTCAGTAATGTCTGGTTTAGAAGCTGAGTTCTGCAATCAAAATGTATTCTAAAAGGGAAAAACAAGCTCTACAAAGTACTCATTACAGTTAACAGCAAGCATAATTTGATCCTTTATTTCCTTTTGTGTGGAGGCTACATGAAGTCCGATCTTCGAATCGTGAAAAATTAAAGCATGGAACAAACATGTTAGGAATTTGTCTTTTCTTATTATTTCCATTGTTTGAAAAACATAAAGAATGTCCTGCTATATCATTCAGAATGGGATTTAAATCAGGTTATTCCTAGAAATACAACAGTACAGACAGACACTAGGCTTCTTACCCTTTCCTTCTCTTGGGGCTTAAAACGAAGTCGTCTTCATCAATATCGTTGTTGATTCGTTTCTTGGCTTTTACATCTCCATTCTTTGAACTCTCGGGTTTGCTACTGGGTTTCGAAGGTTTAATCGGAGTCCCGGCCCGAAGTTGCTTCTGCCTTCTCTGCTTCTTTTCGTATGCTTTTCTGGCTCTTTCAGGGGACAAAAAGCCATGTTCCATCATCCTGCAAATCAGACCATGTAATTCTTCTCTATAACCATGCTCTATTAACAAGTAATAAATGCAATATATCTTCCAGCATCTTCGTTAAAATCATTTTAAAGGAACCGCTCGCTTTTCGAATACTCATGAATGTTTCATCCATCATTTTGTTTTACATGAAAGCTTGCAGCAAGAACCTCTCTGGTTGTCGTAGCAATGCAATATTTTCTTCCTTGAGAACTCATGTTATGTCACCAAAGGTTATTTTTGCAAGCATAGGATGAATCTTTCTCTGAAATGTGACCGCTAGCACTGATTCTATGATGCGAAGACTAATATAATGAAGATGATTAACTGATGTCAGACAAAGAGGACCCTATTGAAGCAAAATGGAGAAGGTAAGCGAAGTGAAATAGCATAATTCATTGCATATATCGAAGAGAACGGCTACAGACTCTGCCATTGTTAGCCTCGATTCTTCTTTCTCAAAAGTGAAGAGAAGAATGCAGCTGTAAGGCTTAAGACTAATCATTGTATTCCCGAATAATGCCGGGAACCTCTGTGTATATGTAGGAAGATAATAATGATAATTTCAGCACTAGGCTAGCACAACCACTACCTCAACATGTGCCCGATTGACCCGCATAGTTTCTGTTTTATATCTGAGGTACCCTTATAGTTGCAATTTCAGGCCCCAAATACGGTTGGAAAAACATTACTTAAGCACATATGTATCAGTGGTTCTTCATGTTATTTTGAGATCCCTATTGCAGGGTAGAAAATACTGAAAATGAGCTCTCTCTTTTTTTGACAGAACTGTGCACTTAAAGAGATGTGCAAGTTCACTTTACGCAGATAAATATACTGTTTCAATTCAGGTAGGAAAGCTTATTTCATAGGAGAACACTCTGGGGGAGATCAAACCTTGAAATAAAAATAGTGTTTGCCCTGTATGGTACTTACTGGCGCTATCTGGCCTCGGAGAAAATAACTAGTATCTGAGAAGAGATAGGGAAATGCTGGAATAAGCGACGGTGGCAGAATACGAGACAGACAAACATAGGCTTGAATGTACTTTTCTTCTACTACGGTAGATTACTAGGCAGAATCTTCCAAACCAAACAACCATGAAGCATCAGATAAAAGAATTGACCTTCCACTACCAAAAGATAAAGAGTATGATTGCGCCGTGATCCTAAACGACGCCTCAGCCTTTGAACTAAGCAACATGCAAGTGGTTCAATGATTCTTTTTCTTTAGCTTTGTAGAGTTATATACATATACAAGAAGTATTGTTACAAGAAGGAAGCCTCACCAAAATTTTGCCATTTCACTTGTTGGTATTTGTTTCGACAAGGACTCGTAAAATATTCGTAATGGTTCTCTCTGCCCAGAAAATAGACATTATCATTGATTATCAGAGACAAGCTTCAGGAAAAATGCAGAGATTTGAGATTATATGAAGACAACCTCTTCAGGAGGATCATGTTTCTGGCCAGGCAAAGTATAAACTTTCTTCTCCCTAACTTTACTTTTTGTAGTTGCAGTGGTTTTTGATGAACTGGAATTTGTTTTCGATTTTACCTTCAAAATCAATGAAGAAACAAACGAATTTACTAATTCATCAAAGATTAATTAAATTGACTGACTACTCAATCCATCCATCATTAGATTTACTACAGATAAGCAAATCAAACTTAGAAACTAACGATTCACTATAACAAAAAAACGAAACTCGGATCATCAAATTGAGAAACAATCAACAAAAACCAACAATTTTTTTTAAAAAAAATAGGATTTAACAAGGAAATTCGAAGATGGGTACCTCTGTTTTTGTTACGACGGATTTTTGCTTAGCATCAACCGGCTGTTTTCCGGAGCTATCAATCTTCTTCTTGTTGATAGCAGCATCAAATTTTACCCTTGAAGAACCATCTTGGCCACTGCTCTTCACCTTAACTGAATTGGATTTGGTTTCTGTGGCCATTTTAGATTCTCTCCCTCCAGATTTCAATTCTTTGTTGAATTGCTTACCTGATCAGATCAAATCTATTCTCTTTTTCTTGTCCTTGCCTTCACTGAAGCATCTGTTTCATGTGTTTTTCGCCTGTTAAATTGTTGAATGAAAAAAAGTTGGGTTGATAATCGATATGAAGTTTAAATAGTTTAAGAAAATAAAAAGGTCGAAACTTTTTATGGTTATTGTCGTTTAACGACTTTTTAAGGGTGTCAATTTTCCCTACTGAAATACAAGGCTCAAGCCGGGGGAAAATCAAGTGGAATTACTGTAATACCCTTGTGGTTTTATGCGCAGGCTAAGGGATGAAACGGTCAGTTCAGAATATCATGTGACATATATGAAATAATGAAAGGTATATTTTAACTTTCTTCACCTGGTTTCGTTTCTCTTTTCTTACAATATTTATGCATTTACGTATTTATCCTTTGCACCAACTTTCATGTAGCGGACGGTTTAAGACGCGTCATAGCTAGTGTCCGGTCCGGACACGTGGCTGAAACCCGTGCTTCCATCTACAATGCATTGGATTTTATTTGGCCTTTTTGGAATTTCGTCTTACTATGTAAATTATAAATAAATATAGAACAACCTTCCGTTAATATCTACAAAAAGATTGAAAACTTGTTTAAAAGGATTTGTTATTTTACTGTTTTTATAATTAGTGAACTTGTTTGGTTGTATTGTCAGAATCATAACATTTTTTACCAGAAAGTTGGCAACAATTAAAATGCTTAATATCAAAATAAGTGTCCAAACTATATGTTTTTCTTTTTTAGGTGCCAAAACATGTTTTCCATTCATGTGCTCAAACTATCATTTTTTTTATCAAAATAGATACCTCAATTGGTCTTTAAAGGAGTAAAAAAAAAATTTAAACACCTAAAAGGATAAAACAGAATAGTATGGACGCTTATTTTGATGTTAAGCTTAATAAAACTGGTCTGACCAGAACCTTTTTCTTGGAATCAATAGAATCAAATTCAAGAGTCAAAAAACATGTTGGGCTAAGAAGATTTTATTGTTAATGAAAACAGGGAAGAAAACGAACTCTGACAAATATATTTCTTTTTATTTGAAAATCTGACAATTATATTTCTAAAAAAATGCTTATTACGGTATTTCAATGCGATCTCATAAATTCAATTTATGATGTTTAAGGAGGGGATACCAATCAGGACACAATGTTGCTGGGCACAGGCTTGGGCCTTCGAATCAAAAATGAAAAACAAAACACATTCCAATGCCTCTCTTACCATTTTTGTAATGCTGCAATCGGCGCAAGTTTCATGCATAGACATCAGAAGAGATGACAAATAGTGGTTTTATCTAAGGTGTCGGCAGCAGAGATACTATCAGGTCATTTGCCAACAATGTTGCCAGACAAGACTGGACCTCGGGATCAAAAACAAAAAACAAAACAAAACACATCCTATTGCCTTAATGACCATTTGTAAAGGTTAAAATCGAAGCGCATTTGATGCGTTGGCAGAAGAGACGGGCAGTGATTTTATCTATGATGTCCAAGGAGGGGGTTACTATCGGGTCATTTGCCGACAATATTGCAGGCAGACTTGGACCTTAGAATCAAAAATGAAAAACAATAAGCCTGATATTGTTCCATTACCTTTTTTTTAAATGCTAAGATAGATGCATGCTCCATGCATTTGGATCAGACAAGACGACAAGTGACGATTTTATCTAAATTCTATTTCTTAACAGTGCACGAATGATGATAACCAAGAGAGGGTAAAACTCAGTTCAAAGCTTCTTGATTTCAAGTTTAAACCACTGAACCACTAAATGGTTATTGGACTTTAACAGTACCTAGGTGGAATAGAAGGCAAGCATTGCTACATGTTATTCGACTCACCTAAACAGCATCAGTACTGTTGGCCATGGCTCTTTCACCCCCTCTACCTGTAACAACAAAATAAAATGATTACAAGCAAATTGACACCGGCATAAGAGGACATGGATAAGAAACTGGAAAACAATCTCATTGATAACATCCTCGCCTATCCGTAAAATATGGAACATAGTTGAACAATCATTAACAACCATATTCAAGCTCTATATTTAATACTGAGGTAGAACAGATAGCTCAAAGAGATGGACAAAAAGCAATGGCCTATACAGTTTCAATAAAACCAAAAGGTAATGACTAGAAAGATGCTGTTATTCATGACTAGAAAAACACAAATTAATTTAATTACCTCAATCACCTAAGGTATACACCTCCGAGATACAAAAATATCTCCGTATAACTTCAATATTAGCAGTGACTGCTATTGATCAATTAAACTCTTCTAACATCCACTGGCAAATGAGAGACAAATGTATGAAGTCAAGCACCAAAACTAAGTGTACGGTTATATAAGATGACAATTGACAGAATCCCCAAAACTTACAAGATAGTGCGAGTACCTGAAACTCTACATTACAGTACTTTTTTCAGATTCTGGTGGACGCAGGCACCTAGATTCAAATTGATCCAGGTAAACATCAAGAGCTTTGATCCAAATTTATGAAATGAGAAAAGAAAGCAAATGCATCCTGAATTAAATGAGATACAAGGTCAAAACAACCGTATCACTCAAATGAAACTTTATCATCTACTAACAGAAGAATGTAGAAAACACTGTACACATCATCCATTGAACAATAAACATGAAACTGGCTTAACCATTGTCCCCATGCATGCAGGAAAAAAACCAGGCTTTGATGGACCACAGTCCAGCACAATCCCACATATGTTGCTCTCTCACGGTCACCTCATTGAAAGCATAGATACAATCTGCCATCTCTCAGTAAGATCTTGAGCAATTCAAAGTCCAAACTTCATGATACTTGAAACAAGAGCTCTGGACTCCCTAAAATCCAAAACCGGAATCACAACCGCAGCTTAGCCATACATATAGAGTGTATCCATTCACTTGCTAGAAAGTAGAAATTCATTCAAAATTATAATAAAACAATATGGTTTTCTAAAGATGCCCTCATATACCAATCACTTGGTTGAAGATATTCTATGAAATGATGGCATCCAGCTGCTTGAAGCACCAGTTTTGTTCCCAAGTCCGCGGTCATTATTTGTAGCTTCAGCTGACCCTTCTGCTTTGGGTAGACTCTTTTTCAAGGAACCAGGAAGAGCAAATGAAGTGGACGGCATTGCTGTACTGCTCCCCATCTGAAACAGTCACACCCAACAGCAGTTATTTTAAATTCACTGACTGAAGGTGAAGTTACATGATACTAAAGCTAGTAAACAGAAATAGCAAGGACCAAACTTTAAAGCATGCCAAATTAATTTCAATTCACTTCTTTTTCTAGATTTAAACTGGCAGTTTATAAGCATGCATTAAACATAACATAACACAGTTCATCAGGCAACTTACATGTTTGTCGTTCATATTTTGACTAACCGACGGTCTAAACTGCATGCGAACATCTGGACGACCAAGGTTACTTGGTCCTCTGTGCTCCATGATTTCACCTGAATAAGAGGCATCCTTGATTCCTGTAAATAAAAAACAAGGCAATGTGTTTCAAAAAAAAAAAAACAAATTTCACCCACGCTCTACAAGCTACCAAACTGAAATTATTGTTGAAAAATTATGAGCAAGTTCTTGGAGCACTTACCTTTAAGCTTATCCGAATTCATTGCTTGGCTGTTTCTTGTTCCAGAAAAAGGCTGCAAATCCTGGAATCAGGTAAATCAAGTATGACCATATAAGACCGAGTAAAGAAACCAACCAGAAATGAAGCAGCCTACAAATCGATTCATTTTTGGTTGAGGATGTGCAAGTCTTTTAATTGAAAGAACCAAAGAAAAAAATAATAACAAAAAGGAATTAAGAAAATACTAACAGATGATTGAGGATGCGTCTTTGTCCTTTGAGTCTGCTGGTACTTTAAAATTGTCCAGTCAAATATGAAATCAAACTCATAACCTGCCACATGAATGCAAGGAAGTTGGAAACCAGAAAATGAAAATACCAATTTGATGTTGGCCACACAGAAATGATGTTGCCATCACTGCCAGAAAGGACTATAAAATATAGCTGGTTTAGAAATCTAGGTTCATCAAATATTATTAGTTTTCAACATAGAAACCCAACCATGCAACTTAAATGGAAGAAAATGAGGAAAATGGTGAACTTAAGTAGTTGATTACCTTCTCGGCTAAACAAATCACGAAACAGACGCTTCAAGAATCCATAATCAGGCCTCTGATCAAATGTTAAAGAGTGGCAATAATGAAAGTATGATGCAAACTCCACAGGGTGTGACTTGCACAAGACCTTTTGAACATGAAACAAATGATAGGTAAGCATTGAATGATGCTCAGACCATTTCATGTTGAACATGAGCAACTGATGCCCAAGCCATTTTTCTTTCATGCAAGGGATATATATAAGAAGAAAATACCTCTATCGGGGTTGATAACTTCTTCTCACATATTTTGTCGTACTTCTGCTTCTTCGTAGCAGCCTTTAGACCTTGCCAAGGAAGGCTAAATGCAGAAATTAATGAAATCAGACTTGTACAATTAGAAGTGCATTGCTACATAAAATTTGAATATATGAACTCATGACAATGAATTAGATACAGATTAAAGCAAAACATCAGCTCTTAAAGTGCAACTACAACCCCTAATGTACTGGAGTGACACAGAAGAGGAATGACAGTTGAATTGGGGCATACCTTCCTCTCAAGAAATACAAAAGAACATAGCCAAGTGATTCCAAATCATCCCGACGGCTTTGCTCTGCGGAGATTAAAGAGAAAATCAAGACACCTTCAGAGCTCTACAGCATATTAAAAAAAGAACAGGAAAAGGAAAAAGCAAAGTCGCCACTATCCTTACCGATTCCAAGATGAGTATTACAACTAGCATAACGTGCAGTTCCTGTTAAATTTTTATTCTCCCTATAAGAGTTATAAAAGAAAGACGAGTACTTAGCCAGGGGAAAATAAAGAGAAGCAAAAGCACTAGTAAATGGATTAAGAAAGAGAACATTTTTAAAACTGAAATTCTTTACAGGCTCAAACATAGAAATAAAAATGGATTAGATAAAGAGCACCATCATGTAATGTTGTCTAATCATGTTAAAATGGAAAGCCAAACAGATATTAAACAAGAACTTGGTAATTGAATTACTACCTGTAAGGAATATGTCGATTTGTGTTGGGATCACGATATCTTTTGGCAAGACCAAAGTCAATGATGTAGACCTGATGAGGGGGAAAAGGTTACAGGAAATAAATAAAGCAGAAATAAGAGAAGTGTCATTTATGCAAATCAAGCATTGAGGAAATATACCTGATTTGCTTTCCTGCCAAGACCCATGAGGAAATTATCTGGTTTGATGTCTCTATGCAGAAACCCCTTAGCATGCATAAATTCTATCCTGGTAATCTACAACTCATCAAAAGAAAAAAAAGATCAGACAAAACCTTTTGCAAATAACAAACAACTCAAAAGAAAGTTAGCAAAATGATTCAATGAAAACTCTCCCATATGAGCAATGCCACCTAATTTGCAAAATTATCAACCCATATTTGCAAATTCTTTATCTGATTACCATTTGATCAGCCAACATTAAGACTGTTTTCAATGAAAACTTTCTCCCACAGTAGACAAACAGGTCTTCCAGGCTCGGTCCCAGCAAGTCAAGAACAAGCACATTATCTTCTCCATTTACTCCACACCATTTAGTATGAGCAATACCACCTAAAAAGAGATAATTTTGTGCAAATACCAATTGCATTAACATGACTGAAAAACATTCATACAAAAGTTTGCATTCTCATCATAAAACTACCAAAAACTTTTACTCACTTCCTCCTTGAAGAATATTATACACCTTGGCTTCATATAGCAACTGAGGATGTTTTGTCTGCCTGTTTTCCTGACACCAACACAAAAGATAAATTTCATTAGGTTACATCGACTCAGTTTTACTCTCTTCAGAAAGTAGCTTTTTCATCAACATTATACAACCTTCAAGCTGCTATTCAAGTATAAAATCAAGCTGCATGATCAATATTACAAATTTATCAAAATACTTGACTAATTTCAACATCACCACCCATATTAGCCAATTTAAAAAAAAATTACAAAATCATATCAATTTTGTGTTACAAAATTTAATATCACAGCCGAAAGATTTCTTCAAAACATTCAGAGTGAAGAAATAAATAAAAACCAGAACTTGCTAACAAGTTTCCAAGCGAAGACTTACAATCTTTACCGCGACAGTTTCACCCGTGTCAATATGAGTAGCTGCAATAAATCAAAACCAAACGAAAAACATTAAAAAAGTATTAGATTGAAAATTTTGAGATGGATTAACAAAACCAAAGAGAAAATAGAGCTAAAGAAAGAGGAGAAGAAAAGTCACCGAGATGGATTTCACCAAACGATCCACTTCCGATTTTGCGACCTAGTTTATACTTCTCCCCGACGATCCTCTCCATATATCAGCAGGAATCCTTTCTCTCTCGATTTTCCCGAGAATCAGTCAATTTATTGTTGGATTTGTGAAAGGGAGAGAAAATTAGGGCAAGCAATTGAGAAATTGATAAAACGAAAGGAAGATTTTAGAGAACGAGGGAAAAAGGTTTGAGGGGGTGTTTTGGGGATTTCGATGAATTTGGAAGGCTTTCCCACGTAGATGACGAGAGGGCAGAGGTCGGTAACGGGAAAAAATGGATTAGGGAGCGTTCTGAAATTTCGAAGAATGTGGAGGACGTAAAAAGAAACAATAGAGTGGCTGTGGCAATGCAAATTGCCTAATAATAGCCAATAGGGAAGAATTTGTAATTTAGAGAAGCTATGTGATTTTCATTTCAAATTCATATTTCCTTTTTTTTAAATACTAATTCTTAAGCCTAATGTTAATAATAATATGGGTAAACTACAATTGGCGATCCCTAAATTTTTAGATACTTTCATGTTAATCTTCAAACTTTTTAAACTTGCATTACCATCACTGGATTTTTAATATAATTTTGTCACGATCTTTGTCGCAAGTTACTGATGTGGCATGCCCACATGTTATTTTTTTAATAAATTAAAAATTTCTAATAAGATGGTAATATGTCATTATATTATTGTTAAAAATTTGAGAGAAATATACATTGTCATTAGAACACTAGGTCAAGCTAACAAATATTTTTATGTCGACAAAACTAATATTTATGTTAAATTGTGATTGAAATTAATGAAAATATAAAATAAGCTTATGAATAGTCAAATCTAAGACCTTGAGGAAAGGTGACCCAACACCTAGCCACAAAGTCAAGCTAAAATTTGCTATGCTATTAACAAAAAACAATATTAAGGTTAAATTGTTATTGAAAATAATTTTAATATCATTTTATCCTTAATATTATTTTCAACAATAATTTAGTAAGTTTTTAGTTTATTTTAGTGGTTAGATGTTAGTTACCTTTTCACAAGGTCTTATGTTTGATTCTTCCTAAGCTTATCTTATATTTTTCTTAATTTCAATAACAGTTTAATATAACTATTAATTTTGTTAATATCATAACAAATTTCTAGCTTGATCTAGTGGTTCAATGTTGGAAGACCCTCCTCAAAGACCCATGTTTAATTCTCAAGCAAATTAAAAGGTTAATGACTATAATATAAGTTTTAAAAAGTCGGTAGTCAAAGTAAAAACATCTTAAAAGTTTAGAGACTACTATTGTAGTTTACCCTAACAGGAACGTACACTATAACAAATTAACAATCGAAAGAAGTTGCTTACGTGCGATTGGAAACTTGTATGGCAAGGCAACTCATTGACCGAGGAGGGCTTGACTAGAGGTGTTTAAAAATATCCGATCTGACCGATCTGATTCGATTATCCGTTAATCTGATTCGAAAATTCGAATATCCGATCCGATTTTTATTTTCGGAATTGGCTGAGGCTTTAAATGGAATCGGACAGATTGAATTCTGTTACTCGGAATTGCCAAAAACCATGTCAACCATTGCGGCCAATATTCTCGGATTAGGAGCCTTCATTGCAAATCTAGTGGCGAGTTTTATAACAAGCACAGTTGACGGTGTTACTAGCAGAGGAGGGGAAAGTTGGGTTTCAAGCAACAAGAATAAAGGACATTATGAATTATGATCACTGAACTAGAGTATATGTTAGTTATAGAAACATGTTTTATATATAACCATGTTAAATGTAATTGGAACAGTCTACTTTATCTTATTTTAAAAAAAAAAAATTCTCTTCTTCAAAGCTTGTTCAATTGCTTCCTTTTAAATCTCATGTTAATGTAATTGGAAGAGCCTCTACTTTTTATGTTTCTCTGTTCTTCAAAGCTGGTTTGTTTACGTTCTTTTACATTTGATGTTTAGGACATTGTTGCCACAGGAGGAGTTGTCTCAGGTTAGAACGGGACGAATTCTCCTTAAACCCGAACATGATAAGAACTCGACTGTATTAAATCGGATCGAATCAGAACACGTTTGAGAAGGGTTTTTAATCATCCCTGCTGATTCATGTTCTTCCATTTCCATAGTCACTTTTGGCACTTTTACAAATAATAATAATAATAATAATAATATCTATACACAGGCGGTGGAAACTGAAAGTTTCCACAAGCGCCTTAGTTTTAGGGTATAGGGAGTTAGTTTAGGGTATAGGGTTTAGAGATTTAGGTGTAGGGGTTTAGAATTTAAGGATAGTTGTTTCAATTTAAGATTTAGGGTTATAATTTAAGGTTTATAGGTTAGAGTTTAGTTTTTAGAGTAATATGGGGAGGATTTAGGTTTTAACCTACAAACCTTAAATTATAACCCTAAACCTTAAATTGAAACAACTATCCCTAAATTCTAACCTCCTAAACCTTATACCCTAAACTAACTCCCTATACCCTAAAACTAAGGCTCTTGTGGAAACTTTCAGTTTCCACCGCCTGTGTATAGAATATTTATCCTAATAATAATAATAATAATAATTTAGTGGGTGACTTACACGTTAAAAAAATACACAATTGAATCAAACGCACAATCATGCACTTCGTCGTTATTCATTAAATCTGCACTTACTTTATAATAATGGGAAAATCTATGACATATTCAAAGCTTAGTTATATAGATTTTCAAACTCAGTGAATAAAATAGAAAGATATCATCAAAAGTAGCATCACATTTTCCTTTATAATCCTCACTTAATCTCTCAAGCAAGCAAGAAAGCAAATCCATATGCAGGCAGGAAAATAGGTAAGAAAGCAGAGGAAAAAATCCCATGGAAACTCCTTCAGATGGAAACGACATGATCACAGAACCTCTCCTTACATCCCATGCATCAAAGGGTGGCTTCAGAACCCTGCCTTTCATCTTAGGTTCGTTCGTCCCCCCAAAAATCCACAACTTTGCACTGACTGGTGATTTTATAAATATTTCATTTCATTTTCTTTTCTATTTTCATGCAACTTTGTGACAGCAACCGAGGCCTTCGAAAGGGTGGCCACTGTTGGGATATCTCCAAATATGATAGTGTATTTGACGAGAGAATTTGGCATGGAAACTGTTAAAGCTGCCAATATAATCTTCTTTTGGTCAGCTGCCACCAACTTCTTTCCGATCATCGGTGCTTTTCTTGCCGATTCTTATCTGGGAAAGTATCGGATGATCGGATTCGGATCCATGGTTTGTTTTCTGGTAATCAAACCTGTAAAACCTCGAGTTTCTGACTTTGTTATACTTAAATAATTCTTTGGTGTGAATTATTGGTGGGGACCGGGCGTCCCTTTCATTGCACTCCTAATATTTCTAGGTTGGTATATTGGAAATGACGTTCATTCGTTTTGTCAGCTCCTGCTTGTATTTTGTTCAACCCAAATGTTGTCTTCTATGTTCCATGAGAACTCTTACTCAAAAAAAAATTGTTCCTTGAGAACTCAATTATGGATTCTCCACATAATTAAGTTTAATTTTATGTATTGTAGTGGATATGAGTACTTAAAAAGTTAAAAGAAACTATTGAAGCAACATAAGTTTTCTTCATGTTTGATGGTGTAAAATGTTACTAAAAGTAAACAGGCCATGGCGACTGCACTATCCAGGGGTTCCTGATGGAATTTTAGCAAGTTTTTATGCAGAGATAGGATGCCGTTTCCGAAAGGAATCTTTTGTTTTGTCTCATTAATTATGTTTTCATGTTAGGGGATGGTTCTGCTATGGTTAACGGCCATGATTCCGCAAGCAAGGCCGTACTGTGACCAATTTAGTACCATTTGTGAAGCCCCAACAACACTCCAACTTCTACTCTTATATTGTTCATTAGGCCTAATATCTGTTGGAGCCGGTGGCATACGATCTTCGTGCATGGCCTTCGGTGCAGATCAGCTGGATACAAGGAACAATCCGGAAAGTGCAAGAGCTTTACAGAGTTTCTTTAGTTGGTTCTATGTTACTGTCTCGTTTTCATGTCTCGTTGCTGTAACTTTCATCGTCTACATTCAAGATAACATGGGGTGGAAAATGGGTTTCGGGGTAGCTGTAATGCTAATGCTTGTTTCGGCTCTTTCTTTCTTCTTGGCATCTTCCTTCTACATCAAGTTGAAAGCCAAGGCTAGCCTGTTCACTGGGTTTGCTCAAGTTATGGTGGCCTCTTTCAGAAATCGGCACATCGAGTTACCATCCCATGCCACAAATGAAGCTTACTATCTCAGAAAGGGATCAATGCTTCAAGTGCCAAGTGAAAAACTAAGGTATTATCATTTATCATCACAAGACATTGCCTTATCATCAAATTAGTCTAGTTAGTTCATATAAATGACATCCAGTCCCATAGGTCAGCTCGAAATTTCGGAATTTGCAACCCTTTCTCCTCCTTTAACCTTGAGTATGACCTCGGGGTCACACTATCTTGACTGTGATTTGTTAACTTAATTATCTGTATAAATCGTATTTTCTTCGTAATCTGTCCAGGTTTCTGAATAAAGCTTGTGTGATAAAAGACCCTCAATGGGATTTAACCTCAAATGGAACTGCTTCAAACCCCTGGAATCTTTGTACAATAGATCAAGTGGAGAATCTAAAAGCATTGCTCGGAGTGATGCCGCTTTGTTCTGCAGGAATCATGTTGTCTGTGACTGTTAATCAAGGTCCGTTTACAGTAATTCTAGCAGGCAACATGGACAGACATATAACTCCAAACTTTGAAATTCCAGCAGGTTCATTTAGCATGTTTCTGATGATCTCTCTGGTTGTATGGATTCCTTTCTATGATCGAATAGCCCTTCCTTTAGCATCGAAAATTAAAGGGAAGCCAGTTCGTCTTACTTTGAAACAAAGAATGGGGATTGGTCTTCTTTGCTCTTGTGCATCCATTGCATCATTAGCAATAGTAGAGTACACTCGAAGAAACATCGCGATCCAAGGACTCTCCGATGGACCACAGGCCCCGGTGCATATGTCTGCACTGTGGCTACTACCACACTATGCCTTAAGTGGCTTAGCCGAGGCTTTCAATGGAATTGGACAGATTGAATTCTGTTACTCCGAATTACCTAAAACCATGTCGACCATTGCGGCCAATATCAACGGATTAGGATTCTTCTTTGCAGATTTAGTGGCGAGTTTAATAACAAACACGGTTGACAGTGTTAGTAAAAGAGGAGGGGAAAGTTGGATTTCAAGCAATGTGAATAAAGGACATTATGATTACTATTTCTGCCTGGTTGCTGGCTTGAGCGTGCTTAATTTTATGTATTTTCTGGCTTGCAGCAAAGCTTATGGTCCTTGTCGCGGAGAGATAGAAAAAAAGGCTGAGATATCCAGAAAAGAAGATCATGAGAAGAGAATAGATGATTGTTAAGTTTCTCAGAATATAAGAACACTTGCTAGATATGTGTAATGTCAAAAGAAAATCTTATTGTACTGATTGAGTACACATAAATAAGATTATAAAGCGTTAGAAATGCAAAGATCCCACGTGGGAAAGCGAAGGGTTTAGTGTCGGGCTTATATAATACTACTTTATTTCCTCATAAACATTTCCCTCAAACGTGCACCACACATTTTTTAACTCTTCATCTAAGCCTATAAATTTAGAGGTATTTCAGGACGGAGCCAGAATTGAACTACAAAGAGGTAGACCGATTAATTTTGAAATAATAGAGTCTTAAAAATAAATAAATCGTAAAAATTAAGGGATTTTAGGTTTAATTTTATAAATTTTAAATTTGAAAGGTCTCAAAAAGTAATTAAACTAGAAAAAGAGGGGGGTCAAAGTTTAATATTATTAATTTTAGATTATAGGGTCCTAAAAAATAATAAACCATAAAAATTTTGGGAGGGGCAAAGAAGGAAAAAGGCTTAATTGCAATGGTTTCAAAATTATTAGGGACTAAAATATAATTAACCCATAAAATTTAAGGGGGGCAATTGCCCTCACACATTGTATATAGATCCGCCCCTGAGGTATTTCACAAACTTGACTACTGGTCACTAAATCTTTTAATATCAAAACTTTACAATTTGGTCCTATTTTCATAGATTGAGCCACTTAACTTTCTAAAGGTTTTAGAACAGACATTGGACTTTTTAGATTTTGCATTTTAACCTTAAACTATAAAAAATTTACAATTTGATCCTAATTTTTCCATAATTCACAATTTAACTCTTGCACTTCCAAATTTTTCAGTAAAATATTTTTGAACTTCTAAAACTTATAAATTAATCATCAAATTCTGAGTTTTCTCAGTTAAGCTCCTAGATTCCATTTTTAGCCTAGTAAGCTCTGGGCTAAGCATGAGATTTTGATAAACTTATGCATGTATTACACTATTCAATTTTATAAAATTTTAAACTTATATAAATTGCAATTTATACTACCTAACATAACATAGAAAATTCTAATGTATTACACCTTTCCAATCAAACATGTCTAGAAAATTAGAATTCCTTGCAATTACAAGTGAATAAATTTCGTGTAATTAGTAAGATAATAATTATATTTTCCTACAGTTACAATATAATGCACAAACAAATCCCAGCTGAATTTGATATTAGATGTGAAATATATCTCAACAAAAAGCATATCTCATATATATAATATAATGTTAAAGAAAATTATTTACCGGGCCTTGCTTTTTATATTGGGAAAATCCATCACACATTCAAAGCTTACTCATATATACTTCCAAACTCAGTGATTAAAATATGGAAAATACTTTGATACACAAGCTTGGGTAAATGATTTAGGGTTGTAGGTTAGGGTTTAGTGTGTAGGGGGTAGAATTTAAGGTTTATGGTTAGAATTTAGAGTTTAGGATTTAAGGTTTAGGGTGCTAGGGTTTGAGATTTAGGTTTTAAATTTTATAGAAGGATTGTGTAAAAAAAATTTACACAACATATCAAAATATAACAAATAAAATAAAAAGATAGCATCAAAACTATGAATAGAAATCATATGCCCCTATTTATGCCCCGACACTAAAAATTTAGGTTTAAGGTTTAGGGTTAAGGTTAGGATTTAATATTAGAGTTTAGGTAATTTAGGGTAAGGATTATTTTTTAGAATTTAGGGTTTTGAGTTTAAAATTTAATGTTAAGGCTTATAATTTTATTTTATTTTAGTGTTGGGGCGAAGATTTTGACCCAAAACTGGTAGTATATCATATTTTCCTTTACATTTCTGGTTTAATCTCATGGGTGATCAAGAAATGAAGTGAGCAATGGGAAAAGATGCTGAGCTTGAAAAAGGAAGTGAATTTGTTGGCAGACGCATTGAGTGAGATTTTAAGGTAATGACCATGTGTAAAGTGAGTTTTTTAGTTGGTTAGTAACAGTATCTTGTTAAATAAAACAAGTAGACTAAGTTCTACTTGTCGTTTTCTGCTGCCAAGCCAATATAATAGGCTAAGAAACCAAAGAAAAAAAACTTAATAATCCAATGGAAGCTTCTTCAGAAGAAAACAGCAGTATCAGAGAACCCCTCCTTACTTCCCATGCATCAAAGGGTGGCTTTAGAACTCTGCCTTTCATCTTAGGTTCGTCCAAAACTTTGCATTTATAAATGTTTCAGTTTATTATTGTTACCTTTTTTTTCAATTTTCATGGAACTTTTTGACAGCAACCGAGGCCTCCGAGAGGGTGGCGACCATTGGGTTAGCTTCAAATATGATAGTGTATTTGACGAGAGAATTTGGCATGGAAACTGCTAAAGCTGCCAATGTAATCTTCTTTTGGTCAGCTGCCACCAACTTCACTCCGATCATCGGTGCTTTTCTTGCCGATTCTTACCTTGGAAAGTTCCGGATGATCGGATTCGGATCCATGGTTTGTTTTCTGGTAATCAAATTCAAACCTGTAGTTTGTAAAACCTTCACTTTCTTTGTATGTATTTGGATGGTTTTTAAATACCATATCCTGCACCTACATTGAGATATAAATGCTTTAAAAAAACAGTTGCAGTAACATACGTTTTGTTTTGGGTAAACAATAGAAAAGGAAACTGATGTATAAATGTGACCAACAGTAAACAGGCATGGGGACTGCTCCATCCACTAGTTCCTGATAGAATGTTTTCAAGTTTTTATGCAGAGATAAGATGTCATTACTGTGAGCTGGAACCATTTTTCTTTTGTCTCATTAACTATGGTTTCATGTTAGGGAATAGTTCTGTTATGGTTAACAGCCATGGTTCCGCAAGCAAGGCCTTACTGCGACCGGTTTAGTACCATCTGTGAAGTCCCCACAACACTCCAACTTCTACTCTTATATTGTTCATTAGGCCTAATCTCTGTCGGAGCCGGTGGAATAAGATCGTCTTGCTTGGCCTTTGGGTCAGATCAGCTTGATAAGAGGAAAAATCCGGAAAGTGCAAAAACATTACAGAGTTTCTTCAGTTGGTACTATGCTACAGTCTCGTTTTCAGCTCTCGTCGCTGTAACTTTCATCGTCTATATTCAAGATCACCTAGGGTGGGGAATGGGTTTTGGGGTACCTGCAATGCTAATGTTTGCTTCGTCTCTTTCTTTCTTCTTGGCATCTTCCTTGTACATCAAGTTAAAAGCCGAGGCAAGCCCGATCACTGGTTTTTCTCAAGTTCTAGTGGCCTCTTTCAGAAATAGGCGGATCGAGTTACCATCCCATGCCACAAATGAAGTTTACCATCTCAGAAAGGGATCAATGATTCAAGTCCCAAGTGAAAAACTAAGGTATCGACTTATTTGAGCTCGGAGCTTAATCCAGTCGGTTCGTATAACTACGCTTATAAGATTTAGACTTTTAAGAAGTTTCATTTGTTAACTTAATTATCCTTATCCTTCGTATTTCTTTGTAATCTGTCCAGGTTTCTGAATAAAGCTTGTGTGATAAAAGATCCTCAACGGGATTTAACCTCAAATGGAACTGCTTCAAACCCCTGGAATCTTTGTACAATAGATCAAGTGGAGGATCTAAAAGCATTGCTCGGAGTGATGCCGCTTTGTTCTGCAGGAATCATGTTGTCTGTGACTGTTAATCAAGGTCCGTTCGCAGTAATTCAAGCAAGCACCATGGACAGACAGATAACTTCAAACTTTGAAATTCCAGCTGGTTCATTTAGCATGTTTCTGGTGATCTCTGTGGTTATATGGATTGCTTTTTATGATCGAATAGCTCTTCCTCTAGCTTCAAAGATTAAAGGAAAACCAGTTCGTCTTGGTTTGAAACAAAGAATGGGGATTGGTCTTATTTGCTCTTGTGCATCCGTCATAACATTAGCAGTTGTAGAGTATACTCGACGAAACATAGCGATCCAAGAAGGACTCTCTGATGAACCACATGCCCTGGTGCACATGTCTGCACTATGGCTACTGCCATACTATGTCCTAGGTGGCTTAGCTGAGGCTTTCAATGGAATTGGACAGGTTGAATTCTGTTACTCCGAATTACCTAAAACTATGTTAACCGTTGCCGCCAATATTTATGGACTGGGGCAATCGATTGCAAGTCTAGTGGCGAGTTTTATAACAAGCACAGTTGACAATGTTACTAAAAGAGGAGGGGAAAGTTGGGTTTCAAGGAATATTAATAAAGGACATTATGATTACTATTATTGCCTTCTTGTTGGCTTGGGATTGCTTAATTTTATCTGTTTTCTGGCTTGCAGCAAAGCTTATGGTCCTTGTCATGGAGACCAAGAAAACCAGGCTGAGAAATCCACAAAAGGAGATCATGAGAGGGTAGATGGATGTTAAGTTTCTCAGAATATCATAGCACTCTAGTAAGATATGTATGATGTCAACAAAAAAAAACTGTTACTGTATTGATTGAGTACACAGAAATAAAAGTTGTAGAAAAAGCATATGAGCCTTTTGTTGTACACGGATGTCGAATATGATACTTAGGGAAATGAAGTGCTGAAGCAACATAGCACAAATGAATGCCATACAAGGTAACAATATACTCGAAAGCAGAGGTGGATGTAAAAAATAAATAATCAAAATTGTTTTCAATTTTACTCCAAAGAACAGCTGAACCAGATCGAATCTCCATAGACCATCCTTTCCTAACCAGTAGCATAAAATTTCCCTCAACCAAAATGTGCAGGCAATGCAGAAATGGAAAAAGAACAGTATGATATACCAAGATTATGTCTACAATTATCTGTAAAATACTCTACAGTTTCGGCTAGAAGGGAAGCTCATGAAGATCCCTACGTTTGGCTTGTAAGTATCGACCTATTTACGAGTCACCTTAGCTGACAACGAAAAGCAACTCTGGGAGACCTTTTCTACAACCCAAAATAATCAACATGAAAAATCAGATAAGCCTAAATTGAGATATAACTCTTTGCAGATATGTACAAAACAAGTATAGAAAATCAGCCATTGCAGCATTCATTGTTCAATTAATCATTGTAGCACAGAAACTTTTGTTCTACTTTGTTCTTTATCTTTCTTCTCACTTCAACGATGAGTTCAATGAAGTTACGTTTATCCCCGTGTTGATATTTAACATTTCAAATGCAATTTTTTTCAAACAAATACTTCGTTTACTTGAGAAATAAGAGACACTCACCTCGACAATCAAAACCAAGTCCTTTGATGTCCAGAATTTCATGCAAGTGGAGCAATAATGTCTAAATTATTCTTCATCAACCATCTTTGAGGATGGAATGAATTAGATGTTTCAATATTAAGTTCCCAAACCATGATTCTTGAGCAGTCCAGAGGTAAGCCTTCCATCTGACTTTCATCTTCCACAACTCGATCAATAATCGAGCTTGACTGCAAATTCAAATCAGTGACATTAAAAGTTAGTAACAAATATGGAACAAGACGTGTCAAGGCATTTGAACAATGTTGCAAGAGACTCTCCCAAGGGTTAATTTCCTTAATTGGCAAACGTAGTAAACGGCAGCAACAGCCATGATAGCTGTAGTAAGGTGAAGCAATAAGAAACCTTTAGTAAATTAAAGAAGGGCCAATAAGCACTAACTTGGAAGTCATCTTTGACTGTGTCAAGCTGTCTAATCTGTTCAAGAGTGGGTCGGTGCCATCGCTTTGGATCCCAGAGTATGGTACTGTTGAAGGCAAACCCCGGCATTTCAGCATGGAATCTTCTGAATCTCCTGCTTTGTCCATTTAGGTGCCATCCAATTACTTGAGTTCCATTACAAACAGGGCCCTCCAATATAACTCTACTGTTGTCCAATGTTTGCTTGGCCACGGTCCATGTCCCGAACCGCCTATATGTAACAAAGGTCATAGTGATATAAACTGCTGTAATAGGCCCAAGTAAAAAGGAGGAGATAAGTGGTGATGAACCCGAAAATAAATAAACCAAAGAGCTCCATGCTAAGAACAGGCATTTAGTAGTCTACTTTTTTCCTAAGCAAGAGGTATTAGGAAATACATAATAATCATAACAACAGACAGACAAATTAAAATATAAAGTAGATACCTAATATGCCTCATTTGCTCAAAGAGATCGATCGAGTATATGTTACCCTCATTGGCAAAGAAGACAATTCCATCAAGACGATGATTTTCAATGTGAGATAGTGCCACATTTCTTTGGTGAATGTTTCTGTCTTTCATATCGGTCAGATTCTTTTTGCAAACAAGATGCCTATACATAACGCTGCTCTTTCTTAGGGTGTCAGCCGTTTCCTCAGATTGTGAGGTCATATCCACAACTATCCACAATAGTGGAGGTTGAACCAGCTTTAATGTGTATGCCAAACGGTTTAGATAATAGGCTTGAAGCGGTCGAGTATATGTTGGAGTTATGACAATCAAAAGCTTCCGAGATTCCGGATTTATATCTTGAAGAAGTGATTGATTAATCAACGCATTACCTAAATTCCCTTCTACCATTTCCAGTCTCTGCACCAATTCATGTGCCTCCAATGTGACATTATTTTCAACCCCAGTGTTGTCCACCATTGATGTTACATTTCCTTCTAAACTCTCATGTGTTTGAAAGCTCCCAACGGTCGATACTACCTCAACAGAGAATGCTTGTTGCTTTGAAATGTCGTTCATATAAGAAAAGTCCACAGAAACAAATGATGTCAATCCAATAAAAGAACCAACTACGAAACAAATGAAGAAATGAAAAAGAGCCCTCCTCCAAACTTGTCCCTTGTGTTTCGACCTATCAACAGACCTACAAGTTCTCGGCGAAAAGACACCAAACACCAAAGCTTGAGAATCGGATAAACCAAAAAGAGAAGATATCAATCCACCATTCGTCGATGGGTGGTTCGAACTACATGATGATGATTTTGACAGAGGAGAAGGAACTGAACGTTCAGCCTCCCCGGCAACTAGAGTACCTTGTTGAGGCACCGGAAACAGTGCTCTTCTAATTGACGCCATCATCAACAGATTAAACACAAGAGATCAACCAAATTTATTACAACCTCGTTTTAAACATGAGTGTCGGAATATGCACTAAGTGCTCCTTTGCTCCATCGCACATTCCTTAATTAATCCTTTCTACAACAATCTAGAGCTCCCCTACAAACCCCTAAACATCAAACCAATCCAACCAGATACACTTTACAAGACAAATCCAATCTAAAAAAATACTACTTTCCCTCTCATGTGAACAATGTCGCTAAACAACTATCAGTAATTCCAAATAACAATGGGGCTCCAAACCAGAATCTAACGAAAAGGGCAACCGATTTACCTTCCAATAGAAAATGGGTCTTGGATCTTCTTTCCCAAAAGTTAAAAAGATGAAAGAATCAGTATCATCTCGGAGCCCCTTTTTTCCGACACTGTACAGTTTACAGACAAAACCAAAGCATCAACATTTGCAGATCTTTCTTGGCCTAAGATTTTGAGTAATCTCTGTTATGGCCGGGGCCCTTGAGAATTGAGAAGAGAGAGGGAGACACGTAAATGCAGTTCAGAGTAGACACTCCTTGCTTCCCAATGGCAAAGATTTTCGGACAGAATCACAGAACACAATACTCACATTTTTGTTTTTTTAATAGATATTTTTTCTGTGACCGACGGTAGTATGATTGAGGTTTCTGATACACGTGTAATGAGGTGATTGGTGGGTGAAGCATCAATAGGCGAGACCCACCGGGTTAGCTCTTTTGGAAGAAATAACAGCTTTATGCCAACCTTTGTTTTGGCAAATATAGCTTAATCATTTGATTACTCCAATGAAATCGGAGTTTTCTAGCATGCGGCCGCCTAATATACGGCTAATATACGGCTTTACCGGAAACATGATAAGATATATAATGTATTCGGTAAAGCGGTACCGGATATGTTGATATGAAATGATGTATCCGGTAAAAAACACTAAAAAAAATGAAAAAATAATAGTAACCGGCAAATTTAAGTTAACGGTCAGACATAACAAAACCGGTAGCGTCTAATTTGTTATAAGGTATATAATGTATTCGGTAAAGCGGTACCGGATATGTTGAATTGTGTCGATTCTTTCGACACCAAACAATAAATCCGGTAAAGATTTACCGGTTACATTATATGAATTAATAATGTAACCGGTTATGTAGAATTTTTTTTATTGTACCGATTTTTTTGCGCACGCTCTTAAAAAATATCGATATTTTCGAAACCAAACAATATATCCGGTAAGCTTACCGGTTACATTATATGAATTATTAATGTAACCGGTTATGTACAATTTTTTTTATTGTACCGATTCTTTTGCGCACGCTCTTACAAAAAATATCGATATTTTCGACATTTTTTCCAACCGCGGTTACATTGGTGTTCAAAAAGTATCGATAATGATTTAAAAAGTATGGATACTTTCGAAATAAACAACAAATTAGGCGCTACCGAATATATTGAAATTCGGATCAACAAAACCGGTAATTTTACCGGTTTTGTTATAGTCCAAATGTCCGAGTCCCCATCAGCTCCAAATTAACAACAAATTCGGCGCTACCGAATATATTGATATTTGGATCAACATAATCGGTAACTTTTACCGAAAACATTATCTTTAACCAATAACCTTTCTATCCGGTTACGCCGTATATTAGCCGCATATTAACCGCCGTACCGCAGAACCTCCTAATGAAATCTACTTACAGTTTTTTTTTAATTTCCAATACCGTTAAAGAAATGTTGTAAAATTAGACATCATCGATTTAATAAATACAATAAAATAATTATTTAATATAATAATGAAAAAAATTTCCTCCATTAGTAATTTTGATCCACCGTTCATTACCATATGTTGTCAAATAATAATCCTTATAAAAAATAGAAAGGGTAAAACTGATTTTTTCTGTTTTAAAAAATGGATAGTTTAAAAGAAGAGATGATTTATATTAGGATTCTTTATGTATAATTTGAAACATTAAATTCAATCATATAATTTGTCTATATCATAAAAAGGATGCATGTTTTGTCCCAACAAAGAAGGGCTCGCCTATTGTAAAGAAAGGGAGGTTAGCTGCGACATCTTAGGGTAAGGTTAAACTAAAGCTGAATCTAACTTAAAATGTTATCTAGGTAGTAAAATTTTAAATTTTAATTTAAAATGTTACATAAAGTAGAATTCAATCTAAGATGTTATTAAATTGGTAAAAATTCCGGTTACAACTAAAAAGTTATTGACAATGTAATAATTTTAGTTACAACCTAAAATATTATCAAATTGGTAAGAATTTCGATTATAAACCTAAAATGTTATGGACAACGTGATAATTTCGATCCTAACCTAAAATGCTATTCATTTGATAAGAATTCAGCTTCCAACCGAAAATTGCCGTTTTTAGCCTTGTATTAGATTACTTTGCCTTTCGCAAACGAAGAAAAAAAATGAAAAAGAAGTGAAAGTCTCAAAGCTCGGGAAGTTTTAGGGAACGGTCGCTTAAAAAGCGGCTAAAAAAGACGTGTACACAAATTCTTACAAAAAATCGTAAGGATTTGTGTATATGTACCGAAATTTTTACAAATGTAGTAAGGATTTGTGTACATACACAAATTCTTACCACTTTTGTGTACATACATAAATTCTTACAAAATTAGTAAGTATTCATGTATATTATACATAAATCCTTACATTATACGATTTTTTTAAAAAAATTGTATACAACCGTTTTTTAGCCACTTTTTAAGTCGCCGTTTTTTTAAAATTTTCCCTCAAAACTCATTAGCAAGATTACCTTCATTTAATGAAACTATAAACAGGGATACATACATGTTATTAAAATATTTTCTTAGTTATATTTTAATATAAAATTTGCGTAAAATAAAATTTATACAGTTTTCTTTATTTTTTTATTTTTTTATAAAAGGAGATGCCTCGTTAAAAATCTCGTTCATAATCAATACCAAGCAAAAGTTCTATATCAAACATCAAAAAGAGGAAAAGAGTACCCATAAATTTTATTAATGAATACGAACCTCATACATAATAGCGTTTAAGTTACAGACCATAACCCGAGTAAATGTTTCAAAACACCCACAATATACAACTCAGGAAGATAAAGGGGATACATTAAAGACAATACAGATCAAAGTAAAAAACACTTGAAGCTCCGAAACTCAAGTCAAAGGGGATCAAAGTATAAGTCTCTATTGCAACCAATGGCTTGTTTGGCCAGAGAATCAACTTCGATATTGCAGTGCCTCGGGATGCATTTTACCATAATAAACTTCCTTAAAAGCAGATCAAAACATTGTTTAATAATATTAGCAAGTGAATGTGGAGCTTTAGAAGGGGATTTAATTCAGTCGACGACATTTGCACTATCACTTTTCACGATTGAGCGATATATACCATACTAAAAAGAAGTACAAAAAATCTTAATAGCGTGTTTAATTGCCAAGATTTCAGCCAGCGTGTTTTCTTTATTTAAACTAAAAAAAAATTTAGTCCTAAATTATATCGTTTATATTATAAACTTTAAATACTAATCGTATTTTCCTATATATATTTGGATAATGTTTATAATTTACTAGGATTAGCAATAAAACAGTGAAAACTCGGAAAAGGAAAAAAGAAAAGCAAACTTATATAGCTTATAAGTTTAACGGAAGTAGTGGTCATCTCCACGACTTTCTCACATCTGTTAGCCCTCATTTTCCAATCGTCAGCCATTACCGATGCTGATTCCCTACGCTATTTTTCTTCCTTTCTCTCTACCAGGATCAACTAAGCTGTAAGCCTCACGGATTGGTATGTAATATAATATTTACTTTTTTATATAAAAAATGTACCTCCTTTGTTTTTTTCCCTTTAATTCGGATAAATTATTTAACGTCCAGGGACAAAACTTAGTAACGAAGTTTAAGATGGCATGCTTAAATTTTTTTAAATATTTAGATGTCTAAATTAAAATTTTAAAATATTTGAATTTTATTTTGAAATTTTCAAAAATTTGAAAGTTTTTAGAAAAATTGGGGTCTAATTTAAATTAAAAAAAAACAATACTCATAACTTTAAAAAAAATTAAAGAAGTACTCAATTAAAAATATTCAAAAAAATTGAAACATAATACGGATATTTTCGTTTTTTTGTTGTTCCACGCTCATAAAACTCGTCAAAAATAAGTCGTAGTATCTACTTAAGATTAGGGTTGTGTATTTTCGGCTAGTGATTCATATTTGATATGGAAAGTTTAAATAAGGTTATATTTTTTTTTTGATAATAACAACTGAATTTTATTAATAACCATGAAAAATATCTCAAATACAAAACATCCAAAATGGAGAATAATGAGATCTAGTATACCAAAATCTTAAACAACCCAAAGATGCAAAGAAAATAAATATTTTCATAGATATTAGCATACCGACAAAATTCAGAAGTCTTCCTGAATCTCCTTGTCTCTATCCAAACGAGACGCTTTACGATGTGAAAAAGGAGTGGTGAGCGAACCAAACTATCAGGCAGATTGTTTCGCTACCCAGGTCTGATTACATCGGCAAACGACCATCAACCGAGAGGGGATCTATCTTTCTATGAACACCGACAGAATCAAAATCAGAAACTAGCGTCGCGAAGATCTCTGTAAGAGCACCAAACGAACGCTAAGGTATGCTGAAATCATGCCAAAAACGACAGATGAAACGAACCACAAAAATAACAAAAAAGCGTGCCACAAGGACAGAGAAACACGTGCCACAAGGACAGAGATTTTTATTAAAAATATAAATAAACAAGAAAATAAAAATATGAAAATAATGAATCCGGTGATCGACAACCAGTATTAAAACCGGTTGCCGATCACCGGTTAAGAAATAAAAGAGGAAGAGGCTGCTATCAAATTGAAGGAGATGTGTTGGGCGGCGCTATTAGGGTTTTCCCCCGATTCCCAAACTAGTCTGATCAAAATAAATAAGGTTATATTTTGATACATAAGTTGTGTAAAAAAAATTATACAACCCTTCTTATTTAAGCTATAAAATCTAACTTAAAAGTTAAATTCCTAACCTTAACACCCTAAAACCTAAACCTTAAACCCTAAACTATAAACTCTAAATTCTAACCATAAACCTTACATTATACACCCTAAGCCCTAAACCACAACCTAAATCTCTAAACTTTAAAATTGAAAGACTTGTGTAAGTTTGTGTATCAAAGTATTTTCTATTTAAATATTCAATTTGTTTGATGTCGAATTTTTAGATTTTCAAATTAGATATCTAATTTTTTCAAATTAGTATTAATAAACTTATTTTTTTTAAAATAAACTAAAATAATAATAATAAATAATAGTAATAGTAAAAATTAATATATGTATATATAATAATGAAAATGATGATGATAATGACAATAATAATAATAATAATAGAGGAAATATATTATATAATAGTTATATTTATAACAATATTAAAATATATTAAATACTGAGAAAATAATAGTGGTATTTTTTTATATTAAAATAAAAATATAATAATAAAATAAATATAAATAAACATGTTGAGGGTGAATAAAAATAAAATTTAAAAGGGTCAAAATAGATAGTAAATTAGATTATAGTAAAAAAGGATGAACCAAAATAACAATTAATCTCAATATAGCAAAAGACCTCTCTTTTTTTCCTGAAATTTTGAATAATCTAAAATTTAAATGTTTTGATCCGATCTGATTATCCGGCTTTTCTGAATATCTAATCTAAATTATCCAAAAATAAAAAAACCAATCGAATATTTAAATTTTCGTATCGGATTGCTCAGATATGATTTTGTTTTCTGCACTGCCCTACTGAAGACAACGTTATAGCTACACTTGATCTTCCCCACGGCGAGATTTGTTAAGTCCAATCCTATTCCTATCCAATTACTTTTTGACGTTTATTGCATTTTATTGATTTTCTTTTTTCAGCTTCAATTTTTGTTTCATTTACTTCTAAATTCTTACTGGATTTCCTGTTGGTTGTTTATATAGTTTGGAGACATCTGCTTGGGCCTAATGATGTTTTTTTTTTTGACAAAATGGGCCTAATGATGTTGATGGTATTGTTATTGCTCTCGGAAAATGTAAGTATGCCCATATTCATTTTTTCAATTTAGTTTATATTACTCGGACTCTTCATTATTTATATATACGAACATGAATACGAGGACATAATACATGAAAATCTTAGAAAGATAATTGAACATATAAGCATTGGTACTCAGAATCGAGTCCAAGTAACATAGAGATTACTAGTATAACTTGATTTAGTTTCCAAACTTTTGTTTGTCCAGTATTTATTGGATATTTTGTTTAATCAAATGTTGGTTTCTCCTGCTGCCAACAATTGCCTATTGAATTTTCCTTAAATGTTTTTTTTAGATTTACAGATGCTTTATGATTTGAATTTTCCTTAATAATTTAGTAGCATGCTATTCCATTTAGTAAATCTGGAATAAGAAATTTATGGTCATTATTTTAACGGCATCACATATATACAAGAATATAAAAAGCTTTACAATTAAAAAAAACTACAGGTATATATACATTATAACACAATAAGATTAAAATTTCATACGAATAACAAAAAGGGAAAACCAAATATATATATAATAGAAATTATATATAATATATTAAGGAAAGAAGTATACAAATTTGCATGCTCACATGCCAGGTCTTGCAGGATTGGTTTTTGTTGTTTTAATTTTGGCCATGTCAACAAGGTCTCCAAATAGCTTATCCTCTGGTTTTGAAGGCTTGGTTGGCGGCATGTAAGACGGAGTTGGAACCGGGTAGGAAGAGTTTCTGGAGCCGTTGTCATCTCTGATGGACAGCCCGTACATTTGTTGATCGAGATACTGTTGTTGACCGTGACCGCCATACGGTGCCATTTGCTGCCCACCATACATTTGTTGAGGAGAATACATTGGTGCCATAATCTGGGGAACTACTGGCATTTGCTGTGGAATCATGCCCATATTATACGGTGCTCCTTGGACTCGCTGGGGATGAAAACCACCAAACTGGTTTCCCTGAACAGCCTGTCGCTGCTGGTTATTAATTGCCGGAAAATGACTGGTCATGATGGGCTGAATGTAGATACCCACCACTTGATCACGTCCCATTTGTTGAGGTACAAGGGGGGGCGTTACAACAACTTGAGTAACCAGTGAATGGGGATACGGAGGAACTGCAACTGGGCTAGGCTCAGCTATCTGTGCTTCCCAGGGTGGTGGTGGTAGCGAGCTTGTACTCGGAGCACCTTCTCGACATGCAAAAAATACAATTAAAAAATTCAGAAGTAGCAGAAGGTCTGTGTGCCTGAAGTAAAATGCTCTATTAAGCTTTTTTATTAAAAAAAGCCTATTATAAACAGAAACAAACCATAGACGGGCGAGGTGGGCTGCTGCTGAACTTGGTGACTATTCCAGGCAGGACCCGTGCCTTGAGCAAATGGCTGCTCATATCGAGGGAATCCCATGTTTGGTGCATTTCCATTCGCATGAAAGTTCTGCTGCTGAGTTTGAGGAGTCAAAAAGTTCTGTTGCTGAATTTGAGGAGTCGAAGGATATGGTTGTCCACCCCAACCTGAAGACGGGGTGTTAACAGAAGTGGAGGTGTTGTCATCAGAAAACATATCAAAGAGAACAAGGGCCATTTGATCTGATGATGCAGGAGTTGTTTGTTGTGGTTCTCCCACAGGAACAAGGGCAAGTGAATCATCAGCCTTTGGGAAGTTGTAGTCATCACCACTAAGAAGGTCCATTTTTGGATTGAATGCCGCCGCAGGAGTTGAACCATTAGTCGTAGGACGAGCAGGAAATGATGACTGATTGACTGCTTGAGAACTTGTGCTCGAGGTAGATCTGAGAAGAATCTTGTTAGTAAAGCTCAAGCTACAAGAAACATCTAATTATAAGATTTCAGATAACCCACACTTAAATGAATTCCAATGTCAATCCTAGCAACCTAAATTTGATAAGCAAATCAGTCGCTCCTCACAGAGAAACGCACAACTAATCACTATATCTGAAAATGTTCAAAAGGTTTCCACTTGGACAAAGTAAAACACCTGCAGTGACGTAACTACTCTGAAAAATCCAGCAACTAAATTTTGCCTAGGATTCCTCAAAACAAATAAATCAAAATGGCGTATGAAACTTGTAATCAAGTTCCGGGGTAATGCTTAGGACAAAAAGACGCACATAATAGACATTATTATTCTTAGAAAATTATCAGTCGTATGCTATGTTACCCAAACTCTTCATTTTGCATGAAGCACCGTGTCTAACACTTGAATTTGGGGACATGATCCCTAAGGATCCTCCAAATAAATAGGAAAACTTTGAAAAATCTAGCCATACATATGCCGGATACATACCAGTGTCTGACCCAGACACCTGAGTCTGAGTAACACAGGTCGTATGACGAAAAGGACCAATAATTTTGATTACCAGATACCCAGCATATGATAGTCCAGTTCAAAGCATCATTACCTCCCTTCAGACTGTTTGCTGCTATCCCCAGTATCAACTCCAGGCTTAGATTTATCTGCTTGAAAATTTCCTGATGCTATTGCTTCATGCTTTGCTAGAACGCGCTGCAAATCATCATTCAATGCTAAACCTTGACACAAAAGTGACTCATCCCTACAGGAGATAGAGAACCAAAGGTGATGTGTGTTTTATATGTAAAAAGTATTTCTTACAATTCCGTGTATCATTCCACAGAGATCTAACTACCAATGCAATGTGTACACCGTGCATTCCAGAATAAATGAAAACATCATGCAGAGGTAATCATAGAGATATCCATTGAGGCAATCATGTACAGATATAAGCAAAAAAATAAATGGAACAGAAAACAAATTAATCTTTCCACAAACTACTCTGGTAGCTAGTCACCACAAACTACTCATGCATTATAACAAGTGATACTGTGCAAAAACCTAAAAGGCCAGGTAATAAAAAATGGAACATGTCAAAGAACCCACAAAGGAAAGGACCATGGAAACAGATGATACCATCAACTCATCAAACCATACAAATGTACTACGGCGGCTAGGAAGTTAACAGTAAAACTGTTAAGAATCGACCTGAAACCAATTGTCAGTAAGTGAAAAGGCTCAACTTGCAAAAGAACTCCAGGACCTAGCAGAAGCGTGATAATACCATTTTAATAGTCCCCCTGACATGTAGCTTAACAAGTTTTACAGGACAATCTCAATTAGGTTTAGGCAGAAATCACAGAAAAGACTTGGGCTCTGATAACACTGCTTTAACTGGAAATCTAAGACTTAACATATGTAAGATAACACTGCTTTAACTGGGTGTCCTTACGTTGTTGAGTTAACAAGGTGTACAACTCTTTGTTTGTAGACACGGCACTGCTGCACTAAGTCAACAATAACCTCCTGCTTAAGTCCCTGAAATTGTATAAGAAAGCTCCGTAAACATGCAATTAGAAAATGAACTTAGAAAAGAAAATGTAATATTCATAAAAAGATTATTAGACAATTTAGCAGCATGAAACTCTAATGAAGTCTGAAAAGTTCTACATTATAAGTGTTGGAAAAACATGAAGTTTACACTGAAAAGCTGGTTCACAATCTGACGAATTTGAGCACAGCCAGCAAAATTACTACACAGATCAGTTATATTACGACTTTGGTTGTCATTTTAAATCCAATTAGACTTGTCACTAGGAATCCACATTACCATGCCAGTGAGAATACAAAATTGTTTTAGCAAGTAAATAAAATATATCCTTTTTCTCTACTTTCCAAATAGTGAACCTATACCTCTTTGTTTCCAGGATCTAATGCATTTAACATTTCTGCAAGGACATCCATAATACCACGCGCATTCTGAACTTCTGACATACTGAGAAACAGAACTCCAATTAGAACATTAGATGCATAACCAATGATTAAATACGAAGTAGAAAACAGTGAATTAGCAATGAAATGTCACCATCAATAATATGACACAACAAAGAGTCCACATTTTCCCAACTATTAACTACTTTAGTATGTGGAAAGTCCCTACTGCTCTACCTCAAGGGGAAAAGGGCAATCAATGGTGTGAGAACACAACATCCATGGTTACCTGCTAGGGACAGGGAGCATTGTTTACCAAATTGAGAAGTTAAAACAAGTAGGATTTTTTTTTCACTCAATAACTCATTTTGATCCATCTTTAATGTGAATTAAGTGAACAAAAAGTTTATTCTGACAATTATTCTTATTTAAATATATAAAAAATATTAAATTAGCCATTTGTACATAAAAATAATATAATTTATTATGAGCAGCAGACTTTTGCTTAACCCATTACTACGGCACAATTTCTACAAAGACATCAAGAAGAGTTTCCCTTCTTTTTTCTTAAAAAACCTTGGTCATCTTAATATTGAATAGGAATAATGGCAAACACAAAAAATATGATGCTTTTACTCATACAGCTGAGGAACAACAAAAATACCTCAGGGTTGGGAACTCAGGCTCTGCAGAAGACTCGGCCGTCTCTTGCCTGTCTGAATTACGAGTATGTTGGGTATATGACAAAGGTCGTGTTTGAGGAGTAAATACAGGGGCAGATGTCTCATTCCTCTCAGGGAATACTGCCCCGGCACGCTGAAACAATAATCCAGATTGGGTCAGAGAAAAAACAGAATCATGAACAAAATATAGCATATGAATAAATGGATCCCAAGAAATGCAGTTTGAGATGAGATCCCTCAGTAGACATACCAATAACTCCTGGTATGCAGCATAATATTGTGGATATCTTGAATTTGCGCCAAAAGCTTCTTGCCAACTATCAATCAGACTCAATATCTTTTCTTTGACATGAAAATCAGGCTGCTGCACTTGAGCAGTACAAAAAACTGAGAACGGGTTTTACTAGAAGAAAATAGATCAAAATGGGCGTTATAGTTACTGCTTACCTTTTTCCTGACCATTTTGATCATATCATTGAGAACATCTCTCTCTACAACATGCATATGAACAAGGTCCCCACAATTTTTTATGATAGTTTCTAGTAGCTAGAACATAGGAAGTAGATCAAAAATTAAACAAGTTTAGACGTATATAAGAAAAAGATAATAATATAGAAGACGTGATAATTATACCCATGGATTAGTAGAAGTCAATATAAAAGTTCTCAAGGGCTTACAGTTAGTGCAAGAAGTTGAACTTTGGGATTTTTATGTCCAAGCCGCTTTTTTATGCCTTTCACAACATCTTTCGCCTGCCTGATAAGCAACAATCATGTTTTAATGCTATATTAAAAAAAAATCCAACCCCAATATATATAATCCAGCCAGCTTCCAGCCTTCCTCCTTTGAAGAGAAAAAGTTGAAAAAGAAGAGCGAATATTAACCAGAAAATAGGAAACTAAGCTTTTCAAACCTTTCTGCTTTCACAGTATCTCAAATTAACTAAAACCCAACCAGAGAAAATGACCACAAATAATAAACAAAAGCACTAGCATACAAAATAATTACCATTCAGCTGATCATGTTTAAAGTAGCTGAAAATCTAGTTCATATTCGAAAAATGAAAATAGAAACAGCGGGATAATAAGGTAACAGCCAATGAATTCATCTGTCATATGGTAATCTTTCAACTTTGAGACAAATAGCCGAGGTCTCTATCACCAGACTATATTTACATGAAATTAAATACCGGTCCATATTTAAAAGCTGTAGTATTTCATACATCCAAGAATTCAATTACATATTGAACAAAAGAGAAGAGGAAAAAAAAACTGGTCAATCTAGATAAACATCTTAGACCAAAATTCTTTAATTTCTATAAAATTATGAGAATTTCAACAACAAAATCGAATTCAGAAACAAGATAAGAAACTAGGTTCACAATCTTCATATCCATTCTTTTTAATCAAATTCAGACGCAATAATTCTAAAAAAAACAGAGAGAGGAGAAACTAGAATCCAGTGCGACGCATACACGGGGTTGCGACTAAGCAAGTCGCAGATCTCAAGGTTCCTAGCCCAATCGGGTCCGATCAGCAAGCTGCTGGTTGCTTTCTCCACCATAGAGTTCACCATCTTCGTTCACAAAAAAAAGAGCAATTCCCACCCAAAAATAACAACAACAAAAAAGGATTATTATAATAATTTATTATTAAATAACAATCCAATTCCGGTCACCGTCTCGAGAGGTCGCAAGGAACTGCGATCCCGAAGACGCCACCGAAGAATTCGATGTTTATAAAATAAAATTCAAACAGCGAGGAATCGGCAGCTCCTCTCTTTCTCCTCGCTTCTCCCACCTTTTCTCTGTCTTGATAGATAAATCGAATATATATTTTCTGTTGGAAAAAAAAAAACATACTAGTATTTGTTTTAAGATTATCCGGGAGGTGAAGTAAATAAAAGGAAGGACCAATTATAATCGAACACGTGTTAAAGGTAGAAAACACGTAGCATATCTAGATGTACTTGCCTTGATACGGACGGTTATACTTGCTGACCGCTCATATCCAACTATGTATCCATTGTCCGCCTAAATTTGGTAATATAGAGTGAGTGAGCTTTCAAATAATTTCTTATATCTATTTTATTTTTATATTTTCTAAATTTTTCCAGTTCAAATATTTTGATTAAACGATGAAACGACTATTACCAAATTCAACCGACGTGTCAATCTAGTGTTTCACAACAACGGGAAAAGTCTAGATGTTACCATTTACAAAAGCGTCAATTACTTTCTTGTCAATTTGACACTAAGATTGTTAGTTACGAATAATTCATTTGATATCATGTTAAAGAGATTCGAGTTAAATTTATTTTGTTTACAGTTTTTAAGTTCGAGGCATTGTATATGTAAAAAATCTCTAAATGATCATTCTCTTAAAAGACATGTTTAATAGAATGTGCAGCGTCGTCTAGGGGTGTTCATATCCGGGTACCCGGATTTTCGGGTACCCTAAATTTCGGGTACCCGGATTTTTCGGGTACCTAAAAGTCGGCCCGTGACCCGGCCCAAAAGAACCGGGTACCCGCAAATCGGGTACCCGCAAAATTCGGGTACCCGTAAAATCGGGTACCGGGTACCCGGTTTATTTTTTTATATTTTTTAAATTTTATTTTTTTAAAAAAAAATACATAGAAAACACAAAAAATTTCATGATTTACATTTCAAACACAAAAATTATTGATTTGAGGTTAGTTTTAAAAGAGAGATATTTGGATATATATATATAGGATTAATATCCTATACACCGGCGGTGGAAATTTTTTATTTCCACAAGCGCCTCAATTATAGGGTTTAGGGTTAGGGGTTAGGGTTTAAAGTTTAGGGGTTTTAGTGTAAATGTTTAGAATTTAGGGTTCATGTTTAGAATTTAGGATTTATGGTTAGAATTTAGAGTTTAGGGCTAGGGTTTAGTTTTAGGGTAATATGGGTAGGGATTTAGGTTTTAACCTATAAACCCTAAATTTTAACCCTAAACCCAAAATTCTATCAACAATCCCTAAATTCAAAACTACTACACTTATACCCCTAAATTTTAAACCCTAAATAGAGTCTCTAACCCCTAAAACTAAGACGCTTGTGTAAAAAAGTTTCCACAAGCGCTTGTGTATAGAACAATTACCCATATATATATATATGCATATATAATCAAGCTGATGCTACTGGTTTTATTAAAGGAATTACTTGCTTTGGACACAATTAGCTTAAATTCCAAACAAAAGCAAAATTCATGTATCGTTACAAATTCGAATGAATTACAACTATATATATATATATATATATATATATACAGAGGTTGAACATGTTGCGGAATACGGTCGTCGGATAGAGCAAAAACGCAACTGATAATTTGAGAAAATAATAATGAAGATAAAAGAGACACAGATTTTACGTGAAAAACCCCTAAATAATATAGGGTAAAAACTACGGACAAGGTAGAAGAATTTCACTATGAGAAAATAGGAATTACAACTTCTCTCAATCTAACAAGGAGAAAACAATGACAATTCTCTCTTGATAAAAAGGAGAAAACAACTCTATAAAAAACTCTCTAACTTCTCTAGTATTGGGAGGATATTAGAATGATTTGGGATGATAGGAATGGCAAATGGCTAAGCTATTTATAGTTGAGCTTTAAGGACCAACTTGTAAATAACTTAAACTTAAGGGCTAAATAAATAATTATACCATGCCAAAATTTCAACCAAATTCTGCAGCAAGGTTGAAATTTTTCCACCTACACCAAGCGGTGCATTAATGCACCGAAAATTCATTGACTTTCAACAATCTCCCACTTGAAGATTTGATTGGAACAATCATATCTTCACACCATTCTTTCTACCTCGTACTTTCCATGTTGCTTACGTCTCTAACAAGCCACAAGAGGATCGACACCAAGTAAACTTATCAGTGTTGATTGCTTTTGTCATGAAATCTGCTATGTTGTCATCGGTATGGATCTTCTGCATATCTATCGTCCCTTCTTCCACTTTCTCACGAATGAAGTGGTATTGGACCCGAATGTGTTTTGTTCTTGAGTGAAAAGCAGGATTCCTTGCAAGATGCAAGGCGCTCTGACTGTCACAAAACAAAGAAACATTCTCTTGTTTGTGCCCAAGCTCCTCCAATAACATTTTCAACCATATTGCTTCTTTACTGGCTTGTGTAGCTGCTACATATTCTGCCTCCGTTGTTGACGTAGCCACAACCGATTGCAGTTTTGAAACCCAGCTTACAGCTCCACCGGCAACTGTAAACACATACCCTGTTGTAGATTTGCTTTTATCCAAATCTCCTGCATAGTCAGAATCGACATACCCGCTGATAAGAAAGTCTGATCCTCCGTAACATAATGCAACATTTAAGGTCCCTTTGATGTATCTCATGATCCTTTTCACAGCATTCCAATGCTCTCTGCCTGGATTCGCCATGTACCGACTAACCACTCCCACTACTTGTGCAATGTCTGGTCTTGTACAAATCATAGCGAACATTAAACTTCCCACTGCTGATGCATACGGTACTCGAGACATCTCCCTCCTCTCTTCTTCACTGCTAGGACTCATACTGGAGGATAATTTAAAGTTAATAGGAAGAGGGGTATAAATTGGCTTACAATCTTGCATGTTGAATCGTGACAAGATCTTTTTCAAGTAATTCTTTTGTGAAAGCCAAATCTTCCTACTACTTCTATCTCGGTGAATTTGCATCCCTAGAATCTTGTTTGCTGGTCCCAAGTCCTTCATTTCAAATTCCCTAGTCAGTCGTGCCTTTAATTCTTCAATATGATCTTTGTTGAGGCCTGCAACCAACATGTCATCTACATACAACAGCAATATAACAAAGTCGTTTTCACCAAACCTCTTGAAGTAAGCATAAGGGTCTGCATTAAGTCTGTTGTATCCAAGGCTCATCATGAAGGAGTCAAATCTCTTGTACCAACACCTCGACGCCTGCTTTAAACCGTACAGAGATTTGTTCAACCTACAAACCAAGTTCTTCTTTTCTTTTTCTTCAAAACCTTCAGGCTGGAGCATGTAAATCTCTTCTTCAAGATCTCCATGAAGAAAAGCTGTTTTAACATCTAGCTGCTCTAGATGTAAGTTTCAATGTAGCACACATTGCCAGGACAACTCGAATCGTTGTTAGTCGAACCACAGGAGAAAAGATTTCATTGAAATCAATACCTTCTTTCTGAGCATATCCTTTGACCACCAGTCTTGCACGATACCTCTCCACTTGATCGTCACCATTTCTCTTGATTTTGAAGACCCATTTGTTACCAATTGGCTTCCTTCCTTGTGGTAGTGGCACAAGTTCCCATGTATTATTTTTATGAAGGGCTTCGATTTCTTCTTGCATTGCCGCCATCCACTGTGAAGCATCTGAGTTGTTCATTGCCTCCTCGAATGATGATGGCTCACCGTCCTCCGTTAAAAGGCAGTATGCAACATTACCTTCTATAATATAATCTGAGTGCCAATTGGGGCGTCTTCTCACACGATCTGATTGACGAGTTGTTGGAGCTTCAAAATTCTCTGGTTCTGGTTCCTCGAGCTCTGGTTCTGCTTCAGAACAATCTCTCTGTTCAAACTCATTTTCAACATGTATCTGTGTAGTCTCTAGCTTTTCTTTATCAGTGCTATCATCTTCTTCTTTTGTTTGCAGCTTATCTTCTACAAAAATAACATCCCTACTGATAATCACTTTGCAGGCAGTGGGATCCCACAAGCGATACCCCTTTACTCCATCAGCATACCCCAAGAATTTACATTTTCTGGATTTTGGATCCAACTTTGAAATTTCTTGGGCATTGTACATCACGTACACAATACTTCCAAATATATGGAGGTTTGAATAATCAACTGGTTTACCAGTTCACATCTCCATCGGTGTCTTCAACTCAATTGCAGTTGATGGAGCCCGATTCACCAAATAACATGCGGTATTGACTGCTTCTGCCCAGAAAGCTTTCTCTAGTCCTGCAGCTCTCAACATTGCTCGTGTTCTTTCTAACAGAGTTCTGTTCATCCGCTCTGCCACTCCATTTTGTTGAGGAGTGTATACTGTTGTGAACTATCTTTTGATGCCTTCTTTTCTGTAGAAGTCATCAAATTCATCACTTGTATATTCACCTCCATTATCTGATCTGAAACACTTGATTTTATTTCCAGAATCAAGTTCCACCCGTGCTTTGAAAACTTTGAAGGTTGAAAACACATCTGCCTTCCTCTTGATAAGATACACCCAACATCTCCTAGAGTAGTCATCAATGAACGAGACAAAATACTTTGCTCCGCCTAGGGATGTAACCGGTGCTTGCCATACATCAGAATGAACCAATTCTAGAACAGCCTTGCCTCTAGAATTTGATGTGTTGAATTTTAATCGATGCTGCTTACTTTGTTGGGTTTTTCGACGCTCGATTCGATCAACCGATTATGCTCGCCAAGTGGTGGAGAGGTGAATTTTTGGGTGGAAGGGTTTAGGAAGCTAAAAGAATAAAGACACGATGATTTATAGTGGTTCAACCTTCTAACCAAGGTCTACATCCACTACCTTAGCTTCCTACTAAGGATTTCACAATCAATCCACTAATTGATTCGTCCCCTTTTCTAGGCTCAGGAGGAAACCCTTTACAACGATCAAGCTTCTACCCAAAGCCTTGATCAAAACCCTCGAAGCTTTCTACCCAAAGCTTGAAGGAACCCCTCTCTTACAAAGAGATAAACAAAGAAGCAAACTTGAACCCTCTAATAGGTATTTTGTTTGCACAATTAAGCACTCACCCAAAACCTAAGACACTTGAGCAAATTTAACAAAGTAAGCTCACAAGTGTTGTCTAAGCAAGAAATAAACGATTTAAGCTCTAGACAAGTTTTTCACTCATAATGTTGTAACAATTGAAGCTCTTATCATTCTTGATGCTTGGAGGTCTTATTTATAGTCCCAATTGAGTTTGTAGCCGTTTATGGCCGTTGGGATCAAAATATAGCCGTTTGAAGACTTTAATTTCCTCCAAAATGCAATTCAGCTGCTACCCGTTTCGGAACGCTTGAAGCCCGTTTCGGAACGCCTTCTTTATAGATATAGCCGTTGCAGCCTGTCGGGGTACCCGTTTCGGAACACCCTATAGCCGTTTCGGAACGCGTATCGGAACGCCTTAACCCTGTTTCGAAACGCCTGCATTTTGAATATTAGTTGGGAAAGAGCCGTTGGGGTTTATAGCCGTTAGGGTCGTTGCCACGTAGGCGTATCGAAACGGCCTATACCGTTTCGGAACGCTTGGCCCGTTTCGATACGAGTATCGAAACGTTTTGCCACTGGAATCCCCCTGTTTCGAAACGCCCTATGGTGTTTCGAAACGCCCTTTGGTTTTTGAGAAATTTGGCCTTTGAAACACATTAAAAACCATTTAAAAACTTCCTAAACATAATTTCAAGATGTTTGGACTTTAGAAATGTTTTTAAATTCTTTTTAAAATAGTCCAAAATATTTTTCAAATATTATATCAAAACATTAGTTCTACATACTTGTAATACAATGTTCACACAAAGGAAGTGATACCTTTGTTAAACCCGGAAGTAGCTTTTGCTCCACAAGGACTTTCATTCCCTGTTCTGACATGTGTCCAAGTTTCTGATGCCATAAAATGGTAGAATCTAAACTACATGAGGCAACAGAGGCTTCTGCTTCTAGCAAGGTCTCTCCCTTCAGCATGTACAAATTTGCAGCTATCTTTTCACCTTTCATCACCACAAGCGCTCCATGGAACACCTTCATGATTCCTTTCTGTGTTTCAATCTTGCTTGCATTATTATCTAACAATCCATAGGATAATAAGTTTTTCTTCAAGCCTTTCACGTGTCGCACATCTCGAACAACTTTGATTGTCCCGTCATACATCTTCAATTTGATGGTTCCAACGCCAACAATCTCCAAGGCATGATCATTGCAGCTGTACACAGATCCTTCTGAGATAGGTTCATAATTATAGAACCATTCTCTTCTTGAGGTCATGTGATATGTGGCTCCCGAGTCAATAAGCCATATGTCTGCAAATCTTTTTCGACCTTCCACAGCTGTCGATGCTTCACAACAAAGAGCATCTCTATCATCTGAAGTGTTTGCTATATTTCCTTGAGGATTAGAGTTTTTAGGTAAACTTCAACAATCCTTCTTCATGTGACCCTTCTTTCCACATTTGTAGCACTTTAAATTCTTCTTACTCCTTGACTTTGATCTACCATGATTGTGACTGCTACTTTGGCCACGTTCTGCTGATCTTCCTCTCATCATCGTTAAGGCCTCTGCTTGTTGCAGATTTCCTTGTCTGTCTTCCTTGTTCTTGTGCCGATTTTCTTCTTCCAGAACAGCAGCTGCAACGTCATCGAAGACTAGATCATTGGTAAGGTTGTTGTTTGTCAAGTTGATGATGAGTTGATCATACGAATCAGGTAGACTTTGAAGCAGGAGTTCAGCACGTTCTTGTGACTCTATTTTATAGCTTAGGGATGTAAGCTGAGAAAATAGAGTATTCAACGTGTTTAAGTGCTCTGTCACTGAAGTAGATTCTGACATTCGAAGAATGTACAATTTTCTCTTAAGGAAAATTTTATTGTGCAACGATTTGGCCTCGTATAATTTTGTGAGGTGATCCCAAATCTCCTTGGTTGTCTTCTTCTCCTCGATGCTTGATAGTACTTCATCTGCTAATGCTAAATGAAGGTCTGCAATAGCATTCTCGTCCATCTCATTCCATTTCTTGTTATCCGTAAAATCTGTCGGCCTTTCGCTGATAGTCGCTAGACATCCGTTTTTTCTTAGGATGGCCTTTATCTTCAATTTCCACAATGAGAAATTTCTCCCATTAAACTTTTCAATATCAAATTTCGTTGTCATAGCTTCTATTTCAGATAGCTCCCACTATTTCACCTTTTTTTTTGACGTGAATAGTGCCCACCACCTTCAATGAATGAGTAATATCTAACTTACTTTCTTATGATGGAGGATCCACTTTTCAGTGGCAACCAACAGAGAATACGGTAAGTAGATATACGCACTCAAATTAGGCTCTGATACCAATTGTTGCGGAATACGGTCGTTGGATAGAGCAAAAACGCAACTGATAATTTGAGAAAATAATAATAAAGATAAAAGAGACACATATTTTACGTGAAAAAACCCCTAAATAATATAGGGTAAAAACCACGGACAAGGTAGAAGAATTTCACTATGAGAAAATAGGAATTACAACTTCTCTCAATCTAACAAGGAGAAAACAATGACAATTCTCTCTTGATAAAAAGGAGAAAACAACTCTATAAAAAACTCTCTAACTTCTCTAGTATTGGGAGGATATTAGAATGATTTGGGATGATAGGAATGGCAAATGGCTAAGCTATTTATAGTTGAGCTTTAAGGACCAACTTGTAAATAACTTAAACTTAAGGGCCAAATAAATGATTATACCATGCCAAAATTTCAACCAAATTCTGTAGCAAGGTTGAAATTTTTCCACCTACACCAAGCGGTGCATTAATGCACCGAAAATTCATTGACTTTCAACAGAACAATGTGTTAAACATGAGGAATACTTGCTTGGACTTGTGCTGCATGCTGCAAATTCCAGAGGATGTCCTCGAAAGATGGGCGGCTCCATAATTCTGGACAAATACACTTACTTGTTAAGGAAACCACTATCGATACCGATTCTTGTGAACTCGTCGCTAAAACGACTGGATTCATCATCCTTGCTCGCCCTTCCTGGTTGCTTAATGATGCTTGTTCAAATAGTTAACATAATCTCAATGAAGTTTTCAATGAAAGAACTATGATGTAATTCAGCAGATTGGAGCTCGGATCGTAAGAAGTTCGATTTTGATTCGACGATCATACTAGTTCACCTTGCAGAGTGGCCTCCTTTTTAACAGCTACAGAAGGACCCAACAGTGACTCCAGCAAGATGAGACCAAAGCTGTAAACATCATCCTCTAATCTTGTCAGTTGCCTAAAAAATATTGTCCAAATAGTAAATACCTCAGCTTAAACTGCTGATATGTTGAACTGACATTGAAAGTAAACTAAAACTCGATGTAATCGGCTCAGCATTGAACAGATCAGATGTAAATAGTTAGAGATTTAAAATTAATTTTAAGAAAAAATAATAAGAAACATAAAATAAAAATATAATTTAAATATAAAATATATAAATATTAAAATTAGCGGGTCGGGTCGGGTACCCGGTTATAAAAAATTCCGGCCCTGACCCGGCCCAACTACCTGTAAAAAATTGCGGGTCGGGTACCCGGCCCGAAAAATTCGGGTACTTTAATATAAATACCCGATAAATTTTAATCGGGTAGACGAGTCGGCGGGTCGGGTAGTTCGGGCCGGGTATTTTTGAACACCCCTAGCGCCGCCGTTTATATATTCCAAGACCTCCCTCTTTTCAAAGGTGACATTCTCCTCCACTTAACCGTGAAATTAAGCAGTAAAAGGGTCGTTTTGATACTACTTGTCACGGGCTCATTACCTTATTCATAAAAGACATGTCTGATAGGATGTGCAGCGTCACCGTTTATATATTTCAAGACCTCCATTTTCTTTTCTAATATGAAATTAATGACTTCACATCTTCTCAGACGTGACAATATCTGTATTATTAAAAAAATAAAATTAATAAACATATATTATCTTGTAATCGCATTAAACGGTGAAAAATCATTCAACATTCAAATACTTTAAAACTTAATTATTGATAAAAAAGGCATTTTGGTCAAAAACTATAGAGGACACTAATGAGTTGGCGGGTATACACGTGAGTACCGAGGGAGGGAATTGGAATATATATATATATATATACGCAAATAAGTGTTTAAATTATTTTATTTTTTTTAGGTGTTTAAATTATTTTTTGTCCCCTTTAGGCATATAAAGAAAAAGAATATAATAATTTAAACATTTAAAAAGAAATAAATATGATAATTTGAGCATCTAAAAGAGATAAAAAAAATAGTTTAAACACTTAAAAAATAAACATAATAGTTTTGGTAATTATTTTCACATTAAGCCTATAAAATAGTAAGATAAGCAACTGTGTCATTTTTTAATTTGAAGGGCATGCTTTGACGTCAGCTAGTGGGGACAGTCAGATCTCTTGTAAGTGGTCCGTGGCTCCCAGATTGAACACAGCCACCTTGATCTCCTCTTCATTAACATCCTTGCTTATCATGTCATTCATCTCCCTTGAGACCACCGAAGGGATAATATCACGAAAGCTTTCTAAACTGATTCGATGGTCTTTGGTGAGAGCTTCCGAAAGTGAGTTTGGAACATGTTAGTAATGCTCACCTCATTACCAATCCACTCCCCATTGCAGTCCTTCAATCTTGTTATAGCATTTCTTCTACGATTCGAAAAATTTAGTATTTCGGTCACCCAATTCCAACCACTTCACTCTTGATCTTTGATGCCAATACCTTTCTTCTTTTTTCCATTCACAGTCCAGCTCCTCTTTCAACTTCTTAACTTCCTCTGCAGATTCACTGGTTAACGGACAATTTCGAATCTCTAAGATCTTCTGTAAATCATCCGTAGTTCTCCTTTGCTTACCATATTTATCCTTACACCATCTTTGAAGCTTAACATGAGTTCTCTTTAACTTTATACAAATACCATCCTCAACTTTACCTCTTGAATAGTTCCAAGCATTAGTGACCACTAGTTTGCAATCATTTTCCAATAACCATTTTGATTCGAACTTGTAGTCCTTTTTTCTTCTTCTATATGAGCCAAAGAAGTTACAAATAATAGGGAAATAATCCGAACCAAAAGCAGGTTCAAGAAAAACTTGAGCTCTGCTAAACAAATCTAACCAAGCTGAATTGACTAGAATTCTATCAATTCTTTCCATTATAGCTTCACCATCAACTCTTTGGTTTGTCCCAGAGAAAAAACCTCCTTTCAAATACAACTCCATCAATCCACAGTCTTCAATGAAATTTAAGAGCCAACTAGCTTGGACAGGATGATACATATTCTCACCCACATTTTCTTCTTGTTTAATCACAATGTTTGAATCGCCCATGATGCCCCTCAAACGAGTAATTCTTTCCCAAAATTCTTCCTTCTTCTCCCTATACGGGGGCCATAGATAAACGAACAGAACCATTCCGAACCTCCGTTTATAGATATGCAAGAATCAATAACATTCTTATCAGCCTGGATAACATTAATTTGGGTGTCATTATCCCACCATAGGGCCAAACCCCCATCAATCCCTTCAGGATCAACATAGAAAGAATTCACAAATTTTAACTTGTGCCTTAACTTCTCGAGTTTAGATTTTTTTTGCTTAGTTTCACTTAGGAAAACAAAATTTGATTTAGCCTTAAAGACAACTTTTTTCAGAGCTCTTAGGGTTTCTTGATTGCTTAAACCATGCACATTCCAGCAAATACAAGACATGCTTGGCTCACCAGAGAACAAGCAGAAATGAGACCAAAAACAAAAGAGAGTGGAAATACGGGACAGAAAAGCAGTAAAGGAGAAGAGAGCGTGGCCTTGAAATCCAGAAGCAAGCAAGAAGGGAACCCACAGAAAGACGAAACCCCACCACCGGCTGAAAAGGCAAAACTCTGAATCCAAATCGTCGTTAGAAAGGGAGACCAGAGGTTCGGACCGAAGAGGAACTCCACTACTACAGAACCTTACCTCAGCTAAATCTTCTAAACTCACAGATATTCATCTGGAAGGGGTGAACCTTTGCTGGAGAAATTAGGGATCTGCAGCCAATTGATCGCTTTTTTGTTGAAAAGTATTTTCTGGGTGTGCTTTTGTTCTTCAATGGATGGTTTGTACACAATGCTGGCCTTTCACTATTGTATTTTATGTACTTTAATGGCTTTAATTTACGGCGATTATACTTTTTTTTTTGGGTAAACTATCCGATTGACCACCGAACTAATTATAGATTCTTATTTTGACCATCGAATTAACGAACTCGTCAATCAGACCACCGAACTTATAAAATCAATTTATTTTGACCATCACCGTTAAAAACCTAACGGTGGAGTGACGGAACTGTCACCGTTAGGTTTTTAACGGTGGTGGTCAAAATAAGTTGATTTTATAAATTCAGTGGTCTAATTGACGAGTTCGTTAATTCAGTGGTCAAAATAGAAATTCTCAATTAGTTTGATGGTTGTATATGTTACCCTACTTTTTTTTGTCATTATGAACTATACATGCTCGAAAATTATTCATTTTACCAAACTTTTATAGTTTCTCTTGTGAACTGAAGCAATGTTAAAATTTAATGTTGTATTATTTACATAAACAATGGTGAAAATATTTAATGCTGTGTCATTGCTATGCTTGAATCAATTTTGTAAAAGAAATTTAAATTTTGAGGGGAATCATGATGGAAAGCAAGAGAAAATGTACATTTCGATCACATTCACAGACATCATCTATCTATACCTACAAAAAAAAGGAGTTTAACAATCCTCTCTACAAACTCAATTTTCAGTTTAATTTCAAAACTAAATTTCAATAACAAAAACTATTGAGAACATCCTTACCCATAGCCATTAAATGGAGAATAGTTTTAGGGTTCATGGAGTGCCGAACTTGGACAAGGCTGATTCGAAAAGGGTAGAGAAAGCCTGGGATGTACTTTGATCGTCGGCTTTGATCTTCACTTGGGCTTTAGCCGATGATGTGTTGATTATACATTCGACAAGATAATTCAATGGTTCCTCGTATTTTTGTGCAAAGAAGAAAAACTTGAAGTTGGGGGATTGACCACCTGATGCTATGCAGTGGATGGAATGGCTTTGCATGTGTCGAAGTAAAGCTTGAGGAACTGTCAGTGCCGCAACAGCTTGAGGGCTTAGAGAGAGTTCCTGCACCGATTAAGGACATGCTGAGTTCTGAGAAAGGTGTGGATAAATAAACACAGTTTCTGCTCCAAAATTTAAGAGCTGACATAAAGGACCAGACATGGTTCATCCTAGGGACAAACTGGTGTAGTTTTCAAGGGGGAGAACAGGATTTTTGCTAAAAGATCCAAAGATACTTGATGCTAAAGATGTATTACTTTCATAAATAAATTAGTTTCTAAACATATGGTCATAGCATGTGGTCATCAGCCAGAAACAAACAAGTCCAGGCATTAAAATACGGTACTACAACAGAATAATCCTCGTATATTGTTCAGCCAATTAAAAAGTTCCAATGCTGAGAGAGGGCAAGTAAGAGATAGGTATGGACAATAGGAAATACAGAAGCAAACCTGTGACAAAGCAACAGGCAATTGGCGCCACTTCTGCTGAAATGCACTTGGATCTAGAGCAGCTTTTGTGTTGAGCTTCAATTGAGGAGGAGATGGCACATCAGGTACTGCTGGCATGCCAAGACCAAGAAGATCATCAATTCCGAAGATTGCTTGTTGAGAATGGCCTGCTGTGGTGGGATTTGAAATTGCCGGCTCTATCTGAGTTTGTGATGCAAAGACAGATGCAGAACTATCATAAGGAACAGTATACGCAGAACCATTATTACTTGAACCTCTAGTTTCTTCTTTCTCTACAGTTGTTAGAAGCAGATCCTTGTCATTTTCTTCCACTCTCTGACTAGAAACAACATTATCTGCTGCTTCAACAATAGAGAGATTTCCAAGTTCATCTGCAAACTCAAGTGGACCCCTGTGTTCCTTATCTGTAAACATGTAAGATGGCTGCAAATATTTACAAATATCAGTTAACCTCAGTTCTATTTTGATTTGACTAACACAATCAAATAACCTGGATTCCTAAAAGAGATGCAGAATGCACGCGATACAATGAACTGTTTAATAGCAGAATGGAAACTATGTAAAATTAAAAAAATGATAGGAGAGGCACAATGCCATGATTACAGCAAAGAAACCAAATTGCAATATTAGTCAATATTTTAGCTCTCAACGGTGCACAAAATAAAGTTGTTGCAAGTTGCTTGGTAACAAAAAAAAAACTATAAGTTGCAAGACCGCTCCATGAGGGTTGGTGGTGGGTCTCCATGGGTTGTTAGATACAAAAATGATGAAGGATAAGGAATTGAAAAAGGGAAGAATGACTTAAGAGATGTAAGTACTTTGTTAGGTAAGACCTTACCTGGTTTAAAAATGCACTTTTCAGCAACAGAAGGAAAAACTCATTTACCCTTAATTTCACACCTAAATGGTTTGTAAATGAGGAGTAAATAAGACTTATTTTGGGAGCCTCATTTAATTGCTTAACCATTTTGGTCTTGTGGTTTCTAAGAACAGATTTTCTTAATTGTTCTATCAAGTCTACATATCTCGGGAGTGTTAAATAGTGTAACGTCCCAAATAAACTAGGCTTACGTATCTTGTAGTATTATATCCAGATTGGTCCTCACTGCCAAGTAGTTTTTAGGTCGCAATGTTTGAATTGCATTATCCTTGCAAGCATTTTGGCCCACCTTGAATCAAAGGCAAACTCCTTCTGATACAAGCCTTACATTTTTTTTCCTTTAATATGCAGACTGGATGCTTTAACAGCCATAAAGTTGGAAGAAGCTAGCTACTACTTACCTTCTGGTATAAAACAGATAAACTGTTAAATTCATCAAATATCCGATCTTTAATTTCACTGCTTTGAGTATCAGCAAAAACAGAAACAGCTTGCTTTGGAGGGTTCACCACTCGTTCAGCTACATACACGTTATACCGTAAAATCCTATAGTAGAATAGCGCTCTGTCGTGAACATCCTGCAGTCAAGCTGAAGGTTCAATTCCCGTTTCCAGAAAACAACTTGACAACTCAAACAGTATTGATGTAAGAGTGGGGGAAAATCAGACATAAAAACAAACCCATACCTGATGAAAATCACCAATACCTGCGGCCAATGCAGCTCCCAATGCACTTTGAGTCTCAGGAGGCCTTTTAAAAAAGCACTTCATCACAGCAGTAAGAAGATGTAACCGAACCTGTACAATGGCATAATCCATCAACCAAGTAAATGATGTAATTCATAACACAGATCTTTAAATCCAGCTTTCAGAAATTCAGTATAAAAAGAGGCTCAAATTCTACAACCAATTGAAAACTTAAAAAAATCATTTATCTATCATAACAAAACAGCAGCCGTGCCCATTTTTGTGGAATAAGATGAGAGACAACACAGCCAGGAGAGAAAGGAATGAACAGGGGGTGGGGGTCATGCAGGGGACTGAACATGTGTTAAGTAAACGCAATTATTTTACGAGATCAAGTACCTAAGATGATTAACATTGCTATTTCTAAGTTAATCAATATATACATGTGCAGCATCAGATATCCAATAAAAGACATGAATGAAAACCTGAGAGGAGCAACAAGGGTTTGAGAATGGAGAATCTATGCAACAATAGATGTAGCTGAAAGTTGAATCAACTGGCTCAACAACCACTTTTCTTTTTTCACGAGAGAAATTCAGGAAATAAAAACTATAATCCGAAATGGCTGAGAAAAACAGAACATGGCTCAACATGGAATCATTGGATAATATCCATGAAGGTTGATTACCTCAGCAGAATGCTCCTCATCCCAGTTTTCAACTAAACTCTCCAAAATATACGGAGCATCTTGCATATCCTGAGAATATTCCCCCAACATCCATATAAGAGCTGCTTTGGCTTTTGGTTCCTGTACATTGTTGCTGCTTATGTTCCCAACCACTGCAATGCAATCATGGCTCCACTGAGGATATTTTCTAAGAAGATCTTTCACAAGCACCTGCATAAAAGAACCCAAAAATAGAGGTATGTTGTGCATATATTTAACAGACCAACATCCAGTAGGGGCATAAATATTTCTTACCAGAGCTTCAGCAGTCACATAGTCTTTCTCCATTTCAAGAAATTGAAGAAGCCTATCAACAATTGCATTAACATCATACTGCTGTAGCGCTATTTTGCCAACAGCTCTGATTGACTCTCGGGCAATTGGAATATCAACATTTGCGGCATACTCACATAATTCAGTGACTGAAATTTAGTCAATAAGGTTATATATCAGAACACTTGAGAGGGAGCATTGAAAATTTACTGATGTCATCTTTTTCAGAGAGGCCCTCAAGAAACTAAGGCTGTTTGCTTACCAATCTCATAAGTATTGCTCTCATTTGCTACTGCTGTCAACATTTCAAGCTTCAATCGTTTGACATAAGATGGTTCATTATACTGACAGTAGAAGTGTTTGTAGTCTGAGGAAAATACATAAGGCGCTCGCATAACTAAGAGATGCAGATGACTTAAAACTGCATAAGATTGTTCTGGGCTTCCTGAACTAACAAGGGTCAACAGCGGTGCTTTGATACGTTCATACACCTTCACATAAAAGGATTTCATTAGCAAACTCCTTATCCTGTAAACAAGGCCCTGACCAACTGATTTAATTCATCCACGTAATACAATCAAGTATAGTTTAATAACAAGGTCAAGTATGATGATTCAGGGTCAAAGAAACATGCCCAGATTCTTCTTGTTAATGACAGGAACAAAAAACTTAATGGCTAAATTAAAGGCTTGATATCATCTTAGAGACTAAAAAGGGGAAGAAACTGATGACTAACAAAAGAAGCATGAACCGCCAGATCAAAAGCAAGGGGATTGCTTTATCGAAGTATAAATTTAACAACTTCAGCATATTGAATTAAAGAGTCGGATAAAAAGAACCTGTTGGTGAACATCAGTCATGGACAAGGTTAACTGTAAAAACACTTTGACGGTGGCTAAGACAACAGCCCCATTTGCATGCTGAAGTCTATCTTCAAGGAGATTCATAATGTCAAAAATCTCACTGCTGTCTGACGGCACATATTTAGTTACCAACTCAAGCACAAGGCACTGTGCCCATTCACTAAATTCCTTGATCCTACATGGAAACCCCATTTAAAAGCATTAAATTAAAATAACATAATAGCAGTCAGAATTACTTGTACAGCAAGATAAATGACAGTATAATCACAACAAGATTGTAAGAATTGAACTTTCCCATTTCTTCATTTTTTATCTATGGAACATACCGATTCAATAGGTAATATATAAATGGCTTGCTAATCAAAGCTTCCCTTTCCCTCGACGCCTCTTCAGACGTGCTAGCTTCTGCGCTCCAAATCTCTTGTAACGCAGACAAACAGTTTGCAACAATCTAATGAAAGAGATAACTCATTAAGCTGCAACCTAATTCTACAAACAAAAATAAAATGTTTGAAAATCAACTCAAGCTTTTAAACTAGTTCTCACTTGAGTATCTGAGTCATTGAGCATCAAATGCTTCAACATCGAAGGAAAATCCGCATCAACACAGGTTGAAGCTGAGATGTGATAAAGCTTCAAAACTCCAACGACAGCCACCATTCTCACATAGCTATTACTATCTTTCAATCCGGATCCTAACGGACCCACCAAATACTCCACCAGATTTGCGACTCGTAATGAACACAAACTCCGCAAGGCTAGCCCTCGGATCATCGGATCCTCGTCGTGGCAATCCCTTTGGAGGAAATTGATGGTCAGTAGAGCGAGATCGGGGTTGACTTTAGCATAATTACCGACGTAGAGATAACACATCTTCTTCAAAACGATGTCGGACGTGGCCGAGCACATCACCATCTCGCCGAAGAGGGAGGACACATCGATTCCAATCGTCATATAGGAGATCACTTTTTTGAAAAGCTCTCGCTTCGAATCGTCCACGCCCGGTGCTCGGCTTCCGGCAAGTTGCCGGAGCTGGAGTTTCAAATCAGAGACTTCACTTTTACTATTAACAATAATAAGAACGTTTAATTAGAGTTCCATAAAAGAGAGATGAAGAACTAAATCAGAGTTCGAACTAATAAAAAAAATACACTTGAGTACAAATTGCAGCTAAAATTGAAGGCTTGGAATATGGGGATAAGGGGAATGCTATAGTTACCCGGAAGGCTGAGACGGCGATTGTGACCGCTGGGACTGTGCCGGAGGAGCCATGGGTGGTGGCTAACGGATTCCGATGTCAATTTTAAAGAAGATCTAGCAAAGCGGCAAACAGATCGGCCGTGTAAGAGGACAAAAATGGTTTGAGGTTGGAGTTAAAGAGCGATAATGCAATTAACGTCGATGACAATTTTTAGATGTCTGTCTGTTAAACCAAACGGCACCGTTAGACGTGTGTGCCAATGTTATAAAAAATCTTAATTGCTCACGACGTCCCAAACTACTACCTCAGTTTTAAATCGATCCTTAAACTTCAAAATGTTTTAATTAAATCTTCATTAGCAGTCGAAAAAAAAACGATGGATTTAGGAGATGGGTTAGTCATTCTGGGATGAAAATGTTTCCACTCTGACCACATAAATTGTTGGTGCCAAGGTTAGTAGGCATCGAATAAGGGAGGTTGAGATAAAATTAATATGGTTGTTGTCGGTTTCGGGCAGTTTACCCCTACGGATTTAGATGGAGAGTTACTTCTATGATGATGGTCGGAGAAGTGAGGAAAGAAGAGTGGGTTAGAGAATGGTATTTTTTTTTTGTTCTTTCCTCTCTTTTCTCTTTTGTGGGGATTTTTTTTTTCCTTTTGTTTGATGGATTGTTAGGTAATAAATTGAGTTGTCACTTGTCAGGTCAAGTGAACTCTATAACAGTTATGTCAAAATGCGACGGTCAAATATAGAATAATGTCTGAAGAATGAAAATTTTAGAGGTCATAGTACGTCACATGCAGATAGGGGTGAGTAAAACTCGACTCGAAAAAATCGAATAACTCGACTCGAAAAAATCGAATAACTCGACTCGAGGCAAAAATACTCGACTCGACTCGAAATTTCATAAACTCGAATAACTCGAAAAAATTTCAAATAAAGTTTGAGTTGTGAAATGGAAATTCGAATAACTCGAAATTTTTAGTAATTAGTGGATTTATTTTTAAGTTCGAGACGAGTCCCTCTATTTTTTATGATATATACATACTGATATATAAAAATATGAAGAAATATTGTCACATGTGAAAAAATATATATGTGCATATCTTATATGATTAGAGAAAGGAGTTTAAATTGGAATCAAACCCTACTATAACACGATAAATAATTACAATAAATTTTTTATAGAAACTCGAAAACTCGACTCGAATTTCTTAAACACGACTCGAATGGAAAAAATTTCAAATAAAGTTTGAGTTTTAAAATATGACTCATCTACTCGAATAACTCGAAATTTTTTGACTCGACTCGATCGAACGCTCACCCTTACCTGAAGAATGGTGTGAAGAATAGAAACTTCGGTGGAACTGCACCGGAGGTTTACGAATTTCGAAACCGGGTACAAAGAGACCGGAAAATACAATCAGTCTCTAATCTCAAAGATGGAAAAACGCTTCAACGAAATGAACTTGTGCTGAAGCAGCTTGGATTTTAGGGTTTATCCTAATAGACCATTTGTGGACTTTGAAAATGTGGACTTACAGACCAATTTATGATGGGTCCTGTGAATCCATATGGACCACTTCGTTTCATTTTTGGGCCTTGCACAGACTGATCAGTAAATTACGATCTTGATTTTCATTTCACATAAAAAGGGGTTGTTCTAAAATCGAACTTGGACTAGAAATATTTCTAGGAATATTTAGCAAGATCAAAATATTCAAAGCAGAATTTAAGGAAGCATAACAAAAACAACACTTTTAAACCAAACATTATATTCAAAAATAGAAAAGAAGAAGCCCTCCCCTCCATGTTCATTGCATGCATTGTCCAGTTTCTTATCTTAAGAAAGAAAGAAAAAAAAGGAAGAAAGATATTTTTGATCCATTTGGTGGTGTCTGGTGTATTGTAAAATGGGGAACGTGACGTCGAGCGTGGCTTCGAAGCTTGCGTTTTTCCCACCAGACCCACCATCGTACGATGTCCACGAGGAGAACGACGGGAGGCTGGCTTTAACAGGGCTGCCGTCCAACAAGAGCATGGATGTCCATTTGCTTGATACCAAAGGTGGTAATAAAATCGTGGCCACCTTCTGGAAACACCCTTTTGCCAGGTTCACCCTCTTGTATTCCCATGGCAATGCTGTTGATCTAGGCCAAATGCATGACCTCTTCATTGAACTCAGTGCCCACCTCCGTGTCAATATTATGAGGTACCTTCCTTTGTTTCAATACTCCTAATCCGAGATTTCTATCGCCAAATGGTTCGTTTTTAATTGTATATGAAAGACGAGTTAATTGTACCACACATTCTTAAACTATATTCAAGTCCTAACTTCCTTTTCTTGCAGTTATGATTATTCAGGGTATGGAGCATCATCTGGCAAGGTAAAAGTAGAATTAATGTAGGGTACAAATACATGGCAAATACGAGTATTTATGCTCAATTTTTAAAAATTTCTTGTAATTTCAACAGCCATCTGAATTGAACACATATTATGACATAGAAGCCGTGTGCAATTGTTTGAAGAAAGAATATGGGGTTAAACAGGAAGAACTGATATTGTACGGCCAATCTGTTGGAAGTGGACCAACTCTACATTTGGCTCCTCAGTTGCACAAACTAAGAGGAGTTGTTCTTCATAGTGCCATCCTTTCCGGCGTCCGGGTCTTATATTCCGTCAAGACGACCTTCTGGTTCGATATCTACAAAGTAAGCTTCGTCTTAATCTTCCCGTAAAATCATCTATATGCTTCTGCAATCTTAAATGATTATTGAACAAGTTCTTTCCAAATGTTTGCAGAACATAGACAAAATCCAGCGTGTTAACTGTCCGGTTTTTGTTATACATGTAAGTACATACATACACACATATATATATATATGAAGTAAAGTTGATTTTGATTCATTGACATGCATTATTCGATGCATAATATTGTCGGACCGAACGGTTGCAGGGTACGAATGATGACGTTGTGGATTGGTCTCACGGGAAGCGATTATGGGAACTTTCGAAGGAAAAATACAGTCCTCTATGGATCAAAGGTGGTGGCCATTGCGACCTCGAAACTTTCCCTGAGTACTTCAAGTATTTACGCAAATTCATCAATGAGATGGAGAAGATTTCGATTACACACCCAGATAAACAACTTACTTATAGCCCCAGCTTTACAGAATGCGAGAGCAATAAATGCCTGCGATTTTAGGAGAAGAAAAACTCGAAGAGGCGTGGCTATTTTTCGGACAAGGAGCGGGTTGGAACAGGTAGTTTCACCGGCGGTCATGATTGTGCAGCTTGATCTGTATTCTGAACTGAATCATGGGAATCGTCGAGACGTAGGTGTTTGATTCGATCCTGTTTTGAACCATTTATTAGGGAGTAGTTCTTAGAGTTATGGCCAAGGCGTTCCATCAAAATATATGGTTCTTGGGTGTATAATTGCATGTATAATTCAACAAAATTGTAAATATGTATTAATGATCAAACATCTATCATTCGTCAAAAACACGAATTAAATAAAATCTAAAAATCGACATACACCTTTCACATATATTTTAAAAAGGATGATTCGTTATAAATTACATCAGCTAACATCAAATTATCTGTGACCACACCTACAAATACAAATCAGAAACAAATTTTATCGTGAGGGTCATTGTACGAACATTAAACACCCACAAAAGTAATCATATAATATGTCATAAGACAGAGACGTACCCTAAAAGTAAAAAAAACATTTTTATATGTACGAAAAAAATAGAATTAAATATAAAAAATAAAAGAAATATGAATTACCGGCCACGTTGGTCTAAAATCATGTAAAGAAAAAAAGAAAAAATAAGCGACTATAGAGCGAAGAAATAAGCGGCTAAGGTTTTCAAATGCAACTATTTCGAGTTTTAATTCATGGATACTTTCAGATTTTTTATTCACGATTTTTATTTTTATTTAAGACTATAGATTCATACGAATATGATGATTAATACGTGAAATCTAACGTTTGAATTTTAATATTAAACAATAATATTTAAAAAAAATAGAGATTAAATCTCAACATTTAAATTTGTTATAATTTTTAGGCTTAAGTGGTAAATAAGTGTTTAAATTATATTTTTAATAGGTGTTTAAAGTATTTTTCAGGTCAAACATGTGCTTAACGTTTTTAAAGTTTTCATTTAGGTGCTTTATCGTTATTTGTCGTTAAAAAAATCGTTAGCCAATAAAAACATGACACGTGGCAGACTGGCAGTATTTAAATATTTTCTAAATTTTATTTTTATAAAAATAAATTAATTTTTTTAAAATATCCTGAAATTTTCAAATAATCCCCAAATTCCTAAACTCCCCAAATTTAGCTACTCTCACCAGCGTTGGTCGCGTTTCCGGTGACAGAATGAAGCTTCCTCCCCTCACTAAACGACCCGCACACCGTTCATCATCCGTTATGCCATCATTCATCGTGAATTATTCGAATGAACCATTCGACGATTTCGGCGTTGGTTGATTTTCAATGACGAGGTGGTGGGGTAAATGGTCGTGATGGTTCGGCGACAGATGTGAAGGGCGGCGGCGTGGCAATCGGCTACGAAATCAGGTCAAATCAGAATTTGAATTTTGGGTGTTAGGCATTTCAAAATTTGAGGCTATTTTATGAAATTTGAGGTTATTTTTTTATTGATTTTTAAATATAATTTTAAAATTTTAAGAAAATAACACGTGTCAGATAATAAAACTTAACGATAAAAATTAACAGACAATAACAATGAAATACCTATTTGAGTATGTTAAAAATGTTAGAAAAGTAGGTATCCGGAAAAAAGATATAATTTGGCACTTATTTGCCACTTAATTCTAATTTTTAAATTAGGGTTTGCCTTTGAAATGAAGTGAGGGTTACATGGCTGGAAATGAGGTGCACGTGTGGGCAAATTGAATAGTGATCTGTAAGTCTGTAACTGTAAACATGTAGCCCACAATCAGATCTGAATGAATGCAAATGTCATTAAAATTAGAGACAGGGTCTTGTTAATCGACTAGTCTAGATCTGCAATATCCAAGTGCTAAAACATGATACACATGACAACTGATATTCCAATAATGTTAAATTCTAAACAAGATTTCCCCAAGTGTTTGCATCACTTTAATCGGTAATCTTTTTCCTTTTGTTTAATAAAAAGTAAATAAAGTTTAAATTATATAATAAGATTCATTAATTTAATTAACTCAAATTTTTATATTCGACTTGATTTAATTAAATACTCACTCTTAATTTTCTTTTGAAACAAAATAAATGGGGGTATTAAATTGTTTTGATGAATTTGTTCACATAAATCCACTATGTTTTAGGTTTATTTTTCCTTGAATTCCATTGGATGATTTAAGAGGTAATGTTTTGAATTCAAGTAATTTGATCAACCCAACTTGAATCTCTAATGGTGTGCGGATGGAATTATCATTTTTGTATTTTAAAAACTTTTTGACAACGCGTACACACCTTACATACATGTGTGTTTGAACTCGGTTTTGTTAGAACGAACATCATTATTTTTCATTGGAACCACTCGTTGAATTCACGTATGCTTTTTAAGTATAATTAAAACCCTAAATTATAAATTACTTATGATTGTTAGCATCTTAACCCCACTTATGAAAATTATATTTCTCACTACAAAATAATAATCCATATACCTATATATTCAACACTTTAAAAGAAAACCTTCACATGGACTGAATAAACTGTTAAATCAAAATCAAAACATTGTTTTTTGTATTTAGCTGGATGGCAATCAAATTAGTCAAGTATTTGTCATGGATTAAAGTATTAATTAATCATTAACCAACTTGCTTCGTCAAATGATACATTTCTCGATTTATGATTTAATGTCAACTAAAATTTCATTACGATGAAAATCATTTTTTACTGTACCGCAAGTTTAATTGAACTCAATCCTGTTGATTCTATATTTTTTATAGCTAGCTGACATGTAACAATGGATTGTTAATTAATTATGATGTTAATGGCCAATAATCTTTCATTATTGTTTTAAAGCTATACACTCGAACGGAGGCGGATTCTCTGTGGAGCCACTTGGCTTCTCCAACATTAAAAAAATTGTTTTGTAATCCTCTAAAAATCTAAAAATTTCTTTATATATGTATATAATAGCTCCCCAAATTTTGAAAAAAAAAATTGTTTTAAGACCTTTTAAAAGTTTCTCTTTGTATATATAATGGTTCCCAATTTTTTTAAAAAAAATTATCTTAATCTCTAAATTTTTAAAATTATTTTAATTTTGTAGTTGACTTCCTCAAAATTAAATGTCAATTCCGTCCATGTATTTGAAGTAATTTGAAGTTCACACGAAAATATCATGCATGTCCTAATACTTCCATATTCCACAAGGAGATTGTTGACCCTTACCTCATTGATGAACTTTAGTTTAATTGTACAAACATGAATACCATAAATTTAATAATAAATTTATTCTCTCTGTTGAATAGCACGATTTTTTTGTTTATTCTTTTGGTTTTGTTTTCTGCCACGATTTCTCTTCATTTCTGTTTGTGGTTGTTTTTTTCTTTACCTTTTGCTTTATGGCCGATATGGAGAATGAGATGGTTGGTCTGGCCATTGGTGATGGCGAGGATGATCTCCTGGATTTTGATCTACAAGCACCGATACTCTTTGCTGATTATGAGTTTTGTTTGATGGGTATTTTTCTTACAACGAGTGTGATCAATTTCCCATATATGTGATCTACTTTGGCGAATCTCTGGCGCCCTGTCGGAGGTATTTCTGTGTCCGATCTGGGGAGGGCCGCTCTTTATTTCGTCTCTACAATGAGGTGGATTCTGATCGAATTGATTCTGGGGGATCTTGGAATTTTAATTCTCATCTTTTGGTCCATCATCGTCTACAACGAGGGGAGGACCCCATGCTGGTTCCTTTAACTCATCTGTGTTACTGGGTTTTAACTCATAAGGTTCCTCACGGCTTCATGTCGGAACGGGTCGCACGTTTGCTTGGTGATTTCATCGGTTCTTTTATTGAATATGACGTTAAAGCCGTCTCTTTGGGTTACAAGGGTATTATGCGTGTTCGTGTATGGATAGACATCCGAATTCCTCTCAAACGGCGTAAAAAAATCCTTCTTGCAAATGGTAACCATCACTTTGTTCGTTTTGAGTATGAAAGACTCACTCTATTTTGTTTTATTTGTGGAAGATTGGGGCATGGTGAGAACTTTTGCCCGATCCGGGTTGCTAAAGGTGATGCAAATGTTTCTCGTGAGTGGGACTTATCTTTACGTGCTCCTCACCGCCGGGCTATACCTCCGGTCAGCGTTTGGCTACGGGATCCGGTAACATTCGCTTTGCCTGATTCAAGGGATTCTTTAGCCCCTAATTACGCTGATGAGAACTCAATCCCACGAGATTTTAGATTTCTTTTTCCTAATTTTACCGGCGTTAAATTAAGGGGTGGCATTTCTTCAGGACCGTCCAGTCTAAAACCAGTGCTAAAATCTAGAGATACTAATCAATTTGGTTTCCTTAGTGATCGAGCTGATGGTATGGATGTCTTTATGGACCCTATTGGAGAGAAAAATCCACTTGAGCCCACTGAGAGTATTAAACGTCCCAGAGTTCAGCCCACTTCCTCAGGAGTTTCTCATGTTGTTGATTCGGCTGAGGGTACTATTATTCTATCGGCAGGCCTTGGTAAACAGGTCAGCCGTTCGTAATGAAATATTAAGCTGGAACGTTCGTGGCCTGGGGAAGCTACGAACGGTTAGACGTCTCAGGCGCAAATTGAGAGATGTTCATCCTCAAATTATGTTTCTTATGGAGACAAAATTATCTACTAAGCGTATGAAGAGTGTTCGTAGAAAGTGTGGTTTTCTTTTCGAAATAGATGTTCCTGCTATTGGTACAAGGGGTGGTCTTAGTCTCGGTTGGACTTTAGGATGTTCAGGTTAATTTATGTAGTTTTTCTCAACATCATATTGATGTTATAGTGACTGACTCAGCCTCCAATGATACTTGGCGACTGACTGGCTTCTATGAGGATCCAATTACCAGCCAGAGAAATGAATCCTGGGATCTCTTACGTTCCCTTGGAGCAAATCAAACTTTGTCGTGGCTTACGATTGGTGATTTTAATGAGATTTTACTTGCTAGTGAAAAACGAGGTGGTCGTGTCTGTTCTAGTGGACAAATGAATAATTTTCGTTCAGCTATTCAAAATTGTAGTTTGTTTGATATGGGTTACATCGGTAGGTGGTATACGTGGGAAAAGGCCATCTTTCTACTTCGAATATCCGTGAAAGATTAGATCGTGGCCTTGCTACGCCTAGCTGGTGGAATTTATTTCTCAATTTTTCCCTTCGGCATCTTGCGTATACAATTTCGGATCACTGCCCATTGCTGGTCGACACATTGGGTTGTGTTGCTTCCTCTTCTGGTCACGCATTACAGGGCTTTCGTTTTGACGCCAATTGGATTTTGGAAGAAGATTTTGAGAGACTCATTGAGCAGTCTTGGAAATCTACCAATGACGATGTTCCTTCTAAGTTGAGACGGTTGGCCACCAGTATCAAGAAATGGTGTCGCACTTTAAAAGGCCGGTGCACTAGGCGAAGTTCTCTTCTGCAGTCTCGTCTTGAGGAGTTAACTATTGCTGACCCGGATGATGAGACTCTTGCTGAACTATTAGATGTTAAACTTGTACTCAATTTGGAAGCTGGTAAAGATGGATTATTTTGGGAACAACGCGCAAGAGTGAATTGGCTTAAGTGTGGGGATAGGAATACGAGATTTTTTCATACGTGGGCTTCGTATCGAAAAAAGAAGAATAAGATCTCCAAGCTCAAGCGTGATGATGGGAGTTGGGAAAATCATGAGGAAGCTATGGCAACTATTGCTACATCACATTTCCAGTAAATTTTCCCTTCTCAACAGGTTTTCAATCCTAGTGAGATTTTGAATAGTATCCGTCCAACAATCACAAGGGATGATAATATTATGTTGCGCCCTTGAAAGCTTCGGGTCTTGATGGTTTTCCAGCTTTGTTTTATCAAAGCTTTTGGCATCTGATAGGGGATGATATAGCTGAATTTTGTATCTCCCTTATTATTGGCTCGACAGATTTGCACTCAGTTAACTTGACAAGTATAGTCTTGATCCCTAAAATTGATTCTCCGTCGTCTATGAACCATTTCCGCCCCATCAGCCTTTGTCAAGTACTTTATAAGATTGTTGCTAAGACTTTGGCTAACAGATTGCGTTCTCTACTTGACAAGTGTATCGATGAAACGCAAAATGCTTTTGTGCCTGGCACGTCTATATCTGATAATGTGCTCATAGCTTATGAACAGTTGCATTCGATGAAGACTAAGAAAAGGGGTTTTAAAGGGTCTTTTGCACTGAAATTGGATATGGCGAAAGCTTATGACAGAATGAATTAGAGTTTTCTTGAGAAGATGATATTGCGAATGGGGTTTGATTCGGACTGGGTATCTCTGATTTTAAGGTGTATTTCTTCTGTTACCTACTCAGTTAATTTTAATGGTTCCAATTATGAGATTTTCTTTCCGTCTCGTGGTATACGGCAAGGTGACCCACTTAGTCTCTACCTCTTCCTCTTTTGTGCTGAAGGGTTGTCTTCTATTCTTCATGAGGCGAAAGCTGCTAATGTTATTTCCAGGGCCAAATCGGGAAGGTCTGGGATTGCGATTTCTCACCTTTTCTTTGCTGATGACAGTATTTATTTGGAGGTAGCACGATCGATGAAGCTATTAGACTTAAATCCCTTGTTTCTAGCTATTAGCATGCATCGGGACAATTGGTTAATTTTAACAAGTCTGCCATTTATTTTAGTGGTAATGTGCCCTATACTTTATCTATGTCCATTAGCTATCTGTTTAATGTCCGTATTTTAGCAAACCCGGAGAAATATCTAGGGTTGCCGAACATGGTTGGTCGCAATAAGAAGGGTGCTTTTGCTAATCTAGCAGATAAGATGAACAAAAAGGCCGATGGTTGGAGTGTTCGTTTTCTCTCTATGGGGGAAAGGAAATTTTTATTAAGTTAGTGCTTCAAGCCATTCCGATCTACGATATGCAATGTTTCTTATTTCCCAAATCTTTATGTTCGAGTCTGGAACAAATTATGAATAAATTTTGGTTGCGTAACAACAGCTCAAAAAAGGGATTCATTGATCTGCTTGGAATAACATTTGCCTCCCAAAGAAGTTGGGTGGGCTGGGCAAGGCTGGAATCTAATCAATAATCCATCTAGTCTTCTAGCTCGTGTTTACAAAGCAAAGTATTATCCAAATGGAGATTTTTTATCAGCAAGGTTAGGTTCTTGACCTTCATACACATGGAAAAGCATTTGGTGCTCTCAGGGTCTTCTTGAGCAAGGACTTGGGTGGAGAGTGGGAGATGGTCGGTCGATTAACATCTAGGAGGACTCTTGGATTGCTGGCTCTAGCAACGGCAAAGTTAATAATCACGTACCACATCAAACATTAATTTCAGTAGCTGATCTTATTAATGGTGATAATCATACCTGGAAGTTTGAATTGATTCATGATTTGTTTGACCCTCATACAGCAAATAAAATTTTGTGTATGCCCCTCCCTTCTTGTAATTCTCCAGATTGTAGGATTTGGAGAGGGGATAGCTCGGGCTTATACTCTGTGCGCAGTGGATATTGGTGGCTTGTGTCACATCCCAAAAACCGGTCTAGTAGAAATTAGGTTCGAAATCTTTTTTTTTATTCGGTTTATTATTATTTTATGGAGTAGGTTAAATTTATTATTATTTTATAGAGTAGGTTAAATTTATTATTATTTTATGGAGTAGGTTGAATTTATTATTATTTTATGAAGTAGGTTAAATTTATTATTATTTTATGGAGTAGGTAAAAAAAAGAAAAAAAAAAGGGGTGTTTGCCGTCCATGTTTGAGTATAAATAGGGGAGGGTGAGTTGACACATCCCAAAAACCGGTCTAGTCGGAATTAAGTTCCGGTGACCGAATATTTTTATCGATTGAATAATTTATTCGATCTTATCTGAACCAATAAATATTTTTCAGGGTAATTTATGATAGTTTATTATTATTATTATTATTATTATTATATTATAAAAAAAATAAAAAGAAAAGCAAGTGGCGTTGGGTGGCTTGGCCACTAATGCAAATTGCTAAATTATAGTAGCCACTTGATCATTAAAAAAATGATGGTGGCAATTGCCACTAAGCAAATAGGACAATATATTTCTAGTATAAAAAGGGGGCAATGGGGGTAGTAGCCTTCACGGCAAATTGAAGGAGAATTCAACAAAATTAGTAAACATACGATCTAATGTTTGATTGGTAGTCCGATATTTTCGATATAGTAATATCGAATTTCTGCCGACGGCGGGGTAAGCTCAAATCTCTAGTTAGTTTAAGTTTCGGTATCGAGTTTGATTAATATTTTTATATATATTCGATACTGTCTTATTATTTTAATTAATTTTTATCGTAGTACACGAGGTCAATTCAGATCAACTTTCAAGCCCAATAAATAAAAATAAAGCACCGGTCTGTCAAGGTGAGTGTAGATGCATTTGTCTCGGGTGACACGGTGTCATTCCGATATTTTTTTATGTTCTGATATGTGGGTATAGTCGTGTCAGGGGTAGGCTCGGTGCCTTCCTATTGCATTAATTATGAATTTATTTGCATCTGGTAAGTACCCTGCATTATTTTGATATGCTTAAAAAATGATTATAATATGCTACATGTATATGAAAATAATATGAAATATTATCTGATATGGAGCTACGGCTCATCTTGCTATTTGATATGATATGATCTGAAAATCATGGACTATGTGAAATTATGTGTATTTATGGACGTTGGATACAATTGGCATGCCATAGGAATATTTGAGCTCACCATGTAAGGGAGGACTACGGTCCAGGGCTACGGCCTATATGTGGGAGATAAAAGGATGGAAGTGTAAGGGATACATGGAGCTACGGCTCAGGGCTACGGCTCAATTATAATACATGATATGGTGTACAGGGAATCCGCGTATCCAATGGTACCAATATAATATGTGTTCGATATGTTATACTATGACATGTTTATGATAAGATATATGATTATATTATGTTATGTCAGTGATATGGATATCTGATCATGTTATGCCTATACTGTTATAGAAGCATGCAAATGAGTTAGATTAATTTATATCTAATCATGACACTCATATTATTGTTAATTCACTATCATGACTACCTCACTAGGCTATGTAAGCCTAACATACGTGTCTCATGCATTTTCAGGACCCTGATAGATTTCCAACCTTTGATCGTGTGGTGCAGTTGCAAGTCACATCTCTACCTTATATGTATGATATCTTTCATGAACTCCTAGTAAAGTGGCATATGATCCAACTTTTGTATAAATTGTGTTTTGTAATTTAATAATGTGGTTTTATTTTAGTAATCTAGAAAAGTCCTATTAAATAAATGTTGGAATAATAATAATGATAGATACAAATAATTTTCTAAAAAAAATGATTAGAAAGATCTCTAAGATTTTTGTAAGTTGATAGGCTCATTTAAATATGTAAAGAATTCTAGTAAGATAATAAAAAGAAATAGATTTGAATATTTTACAAAATAGTTACTAATTATTGCATCGTCTAATCAGGTAGATAAATGACCTCCGATAGTAATGAGGTTTTACAGGCTAATAACTAGTAAGTTTATTTTCAGTATATTTTCACGAATTTCAGATAAAGACCCCTAATTTGTAAAAATTACAATTTAGTCCCTAAGTTTGAAAAAGTTTAAAATTGACCCCAATTTGAGTAAGTTGTTAATAAGTTAAGTGTTAAGTCTTAAAGGAGATTAATAAAATATTACGAAATGATTTTTGAACTTTGAAATTATGTCTCCGATCTCCGCATCGTTTCCGGTAGCGCTCTCCGACCCGGTTCTCTACCAGGCCGGGATGGGGGTGTTACATTTGTGGTATCAGAGCTAGAGTTTAGTCGATTCTAGGACTAACCAGGCATTCGTTAACGAGTCTATGTCTCATATGCCACTTAGGAGTTGATTAAATATGTATTTTGTGACTTGCAACTTACACGATTTAATTCTTATGTGTGTCTAGACCAAAATGACTGCTCCTACTATTAGGAAAGAAACAAATGAGACCGAACACGATTCCTCTTCCACTCGAGGGGAAAATGTGAGGCCAGAACCAAGTACCGAACAAGTGGCTCAGAATGATCCACCCCATCTTCCACCTATGTTATCGGCTCAACAAGACTATTTGATGTCTATGGCCGACATGATAAAACAAGTAGTGGTGTCTCTTCGACAAGAAGCACCTTCCTCATCTGCTGAAGCTGCTCAGCAGATCTCTCGAGCTCCAATAGATAAGCTAAAACGTTATCAAGTTTATACATTTACTGGCCAAGATCTGGATAATCCTGAAATCGCAGAATATTGGCTAGAAAATACTTTGAAAGTAATCAACAAGCAACTAAAGTGCCCCGAGGAGCATAAGTTGGAGTGTGCCTTAGCCCTGATTGCAGATGAAGCACAAAGCTGGTGGCACACTGTAACTCTCACTGTACCCGAACATAAAGTAACCTGGGAATTTTTCCTCTAGGAGTTTCGTAAAAAGTATATTAGTGAGCATTACCTCGCTGAAAGACGTAAAAAGTTCCTCCATTTGAAGCAAGGAGAAAGGCCCCATAACAATAATGCTCCTTCAGGAAGCCGAAATCCAAAGACTTCAGCCCAGATGTACCACGTTCGAGGCCGCGAACAAGAAGACGACCCTGATGTTGTTGCAGGTATGGTGGAGTTAGGTTCTGAATTTGTTTATGCTTTGATAGATCCAGGCTCCACGCATTCCTTTATTGGTGAACCTTTGATTGAAAAATATGCCTAAAATGTGATCATGTTGCTTCCAAAATACTTGTGTCAAACCCATTAGGAGATAGTGTAACAATCCAAAAGATCTGTAGATCTTGTCCCCTAAAAATCCAAGGATTTCCTTTTCCGGCCAATTTGATGGTCTTACCCTTTAATGAGTTCGACCTTATCCTTGGCCTAGATTGGTTAGCTGAACATCAAGCATGGGTAGATTGTTCTAAAAAGAAATTATATCTCCGTGGACTAGGTAGAGAAAGCATCACCTTAATGAAATCTAAATGTCAGAGTAGTCTTATGTGTGCCTTAGAATCTAAGAAGGAATTGAAGCCTGAAGATATACCCATAATAAGAGATTTTCCTGACGTATTCCCTGAAGAACTTCCGGGACTCCCTCCTGTACGTGAAGTTGAGTTTGGGATAGAAGTTCAACCTGGAACTACTCCAATTTCTATCGCTCCATACAGGATGGCTCCAATGGAGTTAAAAGAATTGAAGGCCCAAATCCAAGACCTTGAAAGTAAGGGGTTTATTCGACCGAGTTCCTCACCCTGGGGAGCACCGGTCCTATTTGTGAAGAAGAAAGATGGATCGATGCGCTTATGCATCGACTATCGACAACTGAATAAAGTAACAATAAAAAATAAGTACCCGCTTCCTAGAATAGACGACCTATTTGATCAACTAAAGGGTGCTTCTGTCTTTTCTAAAATAGACCTCCGATCTGGTTACTATCAAATGCTTGTGAAGGAACCAGATGTTTCAAAAACAGCTTTCCGAACCAGATATGGCCATTACGAATTCTTGGTGATGCCTTTTGGACTCACCAATGCTCCTGCAGCCTTTATGGATTTGATGAACAGAATATTTCGACCTTATCTTGATAAATTTGTCGTTGTCTTCATAGACGACATTTTGATCTATTCGAAAGATTCTGTTACTCACGAAGAACATCTTCGGATTGTACTCCAAACCCTCCGTGAAAAACAACTCTATGCCAAATTTAGTAAATGCGAGTTTTGGCTTACCGAAGTATCTTTTCTCGGTCATGTGATATCTTCCGCGGGAATTCAAGTAGACCCAAAGAAGATTCAAGCCATTCTCGAATGGATACCCCCGAAGAACGTGGGAGAAATTCGTAGTTTCCTGGGTCTTGCAGGATACTACCGTAGGTTCGTTAAGGAGTTCTCCTTGATTGCTTCACCCCTAACGAAGCTTCTCCGTAAAGACATTTCTTTCAGGTGGACCGTGGACCAACAACGGAGTTTTGATCAGCTTAAACAAATCCTCACCCACGCTCCTGTCCTAGTACAACCGGAACCAGGAAAAGATTTCACAGTATACAGCGATGCATCCCATCAAGGACTGGGCTGTGTCTTGATGCAAGAAGGTAAAGTTATAGCCTATGCCTCACGTCAACTCAAACCGCATGAGCTTAATTATCCAACTCATGACCTTGAGCTAGCTGCGGTTGTGTTCGCACTAAAGATCTGGCGACATTACCTCTATGGTGAAAAGTGTTATCTTTTTACTGACCACAAAAGCCTGAAATACCTTTTGACCCAAAAAGAATTAAACCTTCGTCAGCGTCGTTGGATGGAGCTTTTGAAAGATTATGATTTGGTAATTGATTACCATCCCGGTAAAGCAAATGTGGTGGCGGACGCTCTTAGCCGGAAGCCCACTTCTTCTCTTAGATGTTTAAACGCTCACTTTCGGCTCATGAAGCGTGGCAAGTTATTAGCCGAGCTCAGGGTACAATCGACCATTGTGTCCCTGATTAAAGCACTTCAAGAAGATGATGAGGAGTTGCAACCTATTTTAGCCCGAATCAAGGATGAACCAGACCCTAATTTTGCCATAAATTCTGACGGCTTGTTATGCTTTCGTAATCGCATATGTGTTCCAAACAATGATGATCTTCGGAACCAGATCCTGCGTGAAACACATGCTAGCCCTTTTTCTATTCACCCCGGAGCTGTTAAGATGTACAAGGATCTAAAAGAGATCTACTGGTGGTCCGGTATGAAAAGTAAAATCACAGATTTTGTAGCAAGGTGTTTGACTTGTCAACGAGTTAAAGTCGAACATAAAGTACCGACGGGACTTCTTCAACCCATTGAACTGCCACAGTGGAAGTGGGAACGTATCACTATGGATTTTGTAAGCGGATTACCTCCGACTCCAAAGAAAAACAACGCAATCTGGGTCATCGTAGATCGATTTACCAAGTCAGCTCACTTTCTTCCTGTAAGAATGGACTTCAGCTTATCCAAGCTAGCAGAGTTGTATATCAGCGAAGTCATACGCTTGCACGGAGTTCCAACATCAATAATTTCTGATCGAGACCCACGGTTTGCATCTCGATTTTGGAGAACCTTACAGGAGGCATTGGGAACTAGAATACATCTCAGTACTGCATTCCATCCCCAAACCGATGGCCAATCTGAAAGGGTTATTCAGGTAACCTCGTTATTGTCTTTCTTTAAACATAAGCTAGGTATCCTATATCAATTACGATCTTCCTTGTAGATCTTGGAAGATATGCTTCGAGCCTGCATTATTGACTTTGGAAAAAATTGGGAGAAATCCCTACCCTTAGTGGAATTTTCCTACAATAATAGCTATCAGTCGTCTATTCAGATGGCTCCTTTTGTAGCATTGTATGGCAGAAAATGCAGAACTCCTCTGTGCTGGTCTGAACTTGGTGAAAACAAGGTGTTGGGACCACAATTGCTAAGAGAAACAGAAGAGAAAGTTCAAATCATTCACTCTCGATTGAAACAAGCTTTTGATAGGAAGAAAGCCTACGCTGATCTGAAACGAAGAGGCATTCAGCATAATGTGGGAGACAAAGTCTTTCTTAAAGTCTCTCCATGGAAGAAAGTATTTCGTTTTGGAAAGAAGGGAAAACTCAGTCCTCGTTTCATTGGACCTTTTGAAATTACTGAAAGAATTGGCCCAGTGGCTTATCGACTTGCACTTCCTAGCGAGTTCGATAAAATCCACAATGTCTTCCACGTGTCAATGCTCAGAAAGTATAGATCCGATCCATCTCACATCTTAGAGCCGGAAGAATTAGAGCTGAATCCTGACTTGTCTTACGAAGAGGAACCAATTCAGATTCTGGATAGAGAAATCAAAAGACTAAGAAACAAAAATGTTGCATTGGTTAAAGTCTTGTGGAGAAATCACAAGAGGGAAGAGGCAACATGGGAACCTGAGGACACGATGAAAAAGCAATATCCTCATCTATTCGATTCAGGTAAAAATTCGAGGACGAATTTTCTTAAGGGAGGGTGAGTTGTCACATCCCAAAAACCGGTCTAGTAGAAATTAGGTTCGAAATCTTTTTTTTATTCGGTTTATTATTATTTTATGGAGTAGGTTAAATTTATTATTATTTTATGGAGTAGGTTAAATTTATTATTATTTTATGGAGTAGGTTGAATTTATTATTATTTTATGAAGTAGGTTAAATTTATTATTATTTTATGGAGTAGGTAAAAAAAAAAGGGGTGTTTGCCGTCCATGTTTGAGTATAAATAGGGGAGGGTGAGTTGACACATCCCAAAAACCGGTCTAGTCGGAATTAAGTTCCGGTGACCGAATATTTTTATCGATTGAATAATTTATTCGATCTTATCTGAACCAATAAATATTTTTCAGGGTAATTTATGATAGTTTATTATTATTATTATTATTATTATTATTATTATTATTATTATTATTATTATTATTATTATTATATTATAAATAAAAAATAAAAAGAAAAGCAAGTGGCGTTGGGTGGCTTGGCCACTAATGCAAATTGCTAAATTATAGTAGCCACTTGATCATTAAAAAAATGATGGTGGCAATTGCCACTAAGCAAATAGGACAATATATTTCTAGTATAAAAAGGGGGCAATGGGGGTAGTAGCCTTCACGGCAAATTGAAGGAGAATTCAACAAAATTAGTAAACATACGATCCAATGTTTGATTGGTAGTCTGATATTTTCGATATAGTAATATCGAATTTCTGCCGACGGCGGGGTAAGCTCAAATCTCTAGTTAGTTTAAGTTTCGGTATCGAGTTTGATTAATATTTTTATATATATTCGATACTGTCTTATTATTTTAATTAATTTTTATCGTAGTACACGAGGTCAATTCAGATCAACTTTCAAGCCCAATAAATAAAAATAAAGCACCGGTCTGTCAAGGTGAGTGTAGATGCATTTGTCTCGGGTGACACGGTGTCATTCCGATATTTTTTTATGTTCTGATATGTGGGTATAGTCGTGTCAGGGGTAGGCTCGGTGCCTTCCTATTGCATTAATTATGAATTTATTTGCATCTGGTAAGTACCCTGCATTATTTTGATATGCTTAAAAAATGATTATAATATGCTACATGTATATGAAAATAATATGAAATATTATCTGATATGGAGCTACGGCTCATCTTGCTATTTGATATGATATGATCTGAAAATCATGGACTATGTGAAATTATGTGTATTTATGGACGTTGGATACAATTGGCATGCCATAGGAATATTTGAGCTCACCATGTAAGGGAGGACTACGGTCCAGGGCTACGGCCTATATGTGGGAGATAAAAGGATGGAAGTGTAAGGGATACATGGAGCTACGGCTCAGGGCTACGGCTCAATTATAATACATGATATGGTGTACAGGGAATCCGCGTATCCAATGGTACCAATATAATATGTGTTCGATATGTTATACTATGACATGTTTATGATAAGATATATGATTATATTATGTTATGTCAGTGATATGGATATCTGATCATGTTATGCCTATACTGTTATAGAAGCATGCAAATGAGTTAGATTAATTTATATCTAATCATGACACTCATATTATTGTTAATTCACTATCATGACTACCTCACTAGGCTATGTAAGCCTAACATACGTGTCTCATGCATTTTCAGGACCCTGATAGATTTCCAACCTTTGATCGTGTGGTGCAGTTGCAAGTCACATCTCTACCTTATATGTATGATATCTTTCATGAACTCCTAGTAAAGTGGCATATGATCCAACTTTTGTATAAATTGTGTTTTGTAATTTAATAATGTGGTTTTATTTTAGTAATCTAGAAAAGTCCTATTAAATAAATGTTGGAATAATAATAATGATAGATACGAATAATTTTCTAAAAAAAATGATTAGAAAGATCTCTAAGATTTTTGTAAGTTGATAGGCTCATTTAAATATGTAAAGAATTCTAGTAAGATAATAAAAAGAAATAGATTTGAATATTTTACAAAATAGTTACTAATTATTGCATCGTCTAATCAGGTAGATAAATGACCTCCGATAGTAATGAGGTTTTACAGGCTAATAACTAGTAAGTTTATTTTCAGTATATTTTCACGAATTTCAGATAAAGACCCCTAATTTGTAAAAATTACAATTTAGTCCCTAAGTTTGAAAAAGTTTAAAATTGACCCCAATTTGAGTAAGTTGTTAATAAGTTAAGTGTTAAGTCTTAAAGGAGATTAATAAAATATTACGAAATGATTTTTGAACTTTGAAATTATGTCTCCGATCTCTGCATCGTTTCCGGTAGCGCTCTCCGACCCGGTTCTCTACCAGGCCGGGATGGGGGTGTTACAGCTTGTGAGCGTCTCTTTAGGCTTGAGTGGTAACCCCATTGACTCCGAAGATGACTGGTACTCCAGGTTCTGTGGTTCGTTTTGGTCGCTGCATCTTCCATCAAAGACTAGGATATTTTTCTGGCGATTTGCCCATAATTTGATTCCTACATGCCAAAATCTTTTGATTAGAAGATTGGAGGTTAACGGTCAATGTATTCTTTGCCAATCCGGGGAGGAATTAGTGACACATTTGGCTTGTGAGTGCCATTTTATTCAACAAATACTACATGCTTTCAATGTCTTAACTACTATTCTGCCGAGTGAGCAATTTTTTTTACAGTGGCTTGCTAATCTATTCGAGACTTTGTCCATTGTTCAAAAGCGTTTTTTTGTAGTGGTGCTATGGGCTTCCTGGAATGCACGTAACAAGATCTTACATGAAGGAGTATCTCAGACCATAAATGATTTAGTACATTTTTCGAATTTCTACATTCTTGAGTTCGATGCAACTACTGTGCCAATTCATAAGACTTCTAGGCCTAGAATTTTACTTTGGAGTCCCCCTGATGAGGATACTGTGAAGGTTAACTTTGATTCTAGTTTTTCGCCTACCTAAACGACTTCAGTTTCAGGGATAATAATCAGAAAATTAGATGGGTTAGTTATGGCTACGGGTACTTATCCCCATTTAAATGTTTTTAATCCTGAACATGCCGAAGCCCTTGCCTATGAGCAAGCTCTCACCCTAGCTCATGAGCTGGGATTTAGGCGTCTGATAGTGAAGAGAGACTCCCTTTTGGTAGTATCGAAGATCAATTCCCCTGCAAACAACTGTTCATTTCTAAGCAATTTATATGAAAATATTCTGCGCAAGAAGATTTTTTCCAATTACATGCTTTTCTCCATGTCAATCGAGAGAGAAATCAAGCTGCCCATCATCTGGCACAAGTGGGGAATTCTTCTTCGGAGCCATGCATCTGGGTTGAAGAGGTTCCGCCGCTAGTGGAGCCGACAGTCGCGCGCGATAGACAATGATTTTCTTCTCCAAATTGATCGATGGGCTTCGTTGGTCTTTCGACCTTGTCTTATCAGAGTTTCACATATTTTTCCTCCGATTGCTTTCAAGGTATCTCTCCCTTTCTGGTTTTTGAATCGTATCTTTACTCCGATATGTCGGTGTTGAAGAAGAGGTTTAGTTTGGCTGAGCGGTTCATCTTCTTTGCTTATTGATTTCTTCTTTTGTCTTTATTTTGTGTGTCTTTCTATTGTTATCCCCACGTGGTTTTTATCAGCCTCTTTTATTATTATTAACAAAAGCTCAGTCGTTCCTTTGTTCAAAATAATAATAATAAATTTATAATAATTTTCTTGAAAACAATTTATTATAATTTTAATTTTAATTGTATAAAATATTTCATTGTTAGTATATATGATAATAGTTTTTTAATAGGAGCAACTAGTTTTATTAAATAAGAAAGTACCCAAAATTACAATATCGATTTATAATTATCATCGTAAATTAAAAACATAATTTGGACATTTTCTAAAACTATCCACTTTATATCATACAAGGACCATACATGAAAAATGTTAAAAAAAAGCCATCCAAAAGACTCAAACAAAAAATAGACACGAACAAATCTGATTACATCGGCAAACGAACCACAAAAGAGGATTAAGCTATTGAAAGACCACCGAGAACCGCAAATCAGAGCTGAGCGTCGTAAGAAACTATCCACGAGCACAAACCACATATCCAAATTAAATTCGAGGATCAAGAGTAGGGAATATCAGTAGGATTACAAATAAACGCCATCTTGATCAGTCATGGCGTCGTCAAATTCAATCCTGAAAAAAACATAAAATAAAAAAAACGTCCGAGGAAGAAGAAAAACATACCAAAAGATATAGATAAACATGCCACAAAAGTATAATTATTTTTATTAAAAACTATAAAAAAAAAAAAAAAACAGATCTAGCAGTCGACAATTAATATTAAAATCAGTGCCACCGCCGTTTAAATAAAATGAAAAAAATAAAATTTATAATGCTCGATAGATGAAGAAGTTGAGTTAGAGAATAAAGTAGAGAGCGGCGAGGGTTTTACTTTTACAAGATTTGTATATGATAATAGTTTTATGTGTATTGGTTTTTTATAATATTATATGTATAATTTTTATAAGGGTAAACTACTGCAGGGGTCACTTTCGTTTCCTGTTTGTACAGATTTAGTCACCACTTTTAAAAAGTGTCAATAAGTGGTCATCTACGTTTTCGATGTGTAAAGACTTGGTCACTCCGACGTTATAGTCCGTTAATCACCTAACAGATTGCTGATGTGGCAGAATTAATTAAATGACAATATCCACGTCTTCAACCCTAAAATTTTTTCTGTAAAATTAGAAGAAGAAGAAGAAGAAGAAGAAGAAGAAGAAGAAGAAGAAGAAGAAGAAGAAGAAGAAGAAGATTCTCGAGACTTCCCTCAGTTTCCCAATATCAATTAGAAACTCAGCAACGTTGTTGGCCATGTTTCTGTTTCATTATTGCTCCAGACACATTCCCAGGTACAACTCTTTATTTCCCTTTAATTCCAGACTTGTTTTATCATTTAGAAGATTTGGGTATTATTTTAGTATAAAATTGCAGCCTGATCTTAAGAATTTGCTGCACTGATGTGTGCAGTTTCTTGGTTTTCTTCAACCTTTGTGAATTGGGATTGTGTGATCCATTTTTTAGTATGAAAAGTTTCATTCTTTGCTGCGTGTTTTTAATATTTAAATTGTTTGTCTTGGCTAGACAATCTCAACAACATAAAAAACATGCGTGTTGGTGGTAGTGGAAGTGCTGCAATTTTGCCTGCAAAATACAAATTCAAAAAAATCTGTCCTACGGCTGGATCATGGGGTATGTGAATGTCCTCCATTTTAGATCCCATTGTTTTGTTTTGCCGATATTTTTGTAAGCAAAAACTTTTATCAAAGAAAGCAGGAACTGTGGCAACTTCGACACCGAGGGAATCGGATGATAATGGCTCTAACAAAGAGAAAGGAGGGTCCATCAGTAAGGACCAGAATGAGCCTATGGTTGCCTTGAGTAAGCCACCGCCACACCCACATTTTCTAGGACCATTACTTGCTTTTTCACTCTTGGAAACATGGTCTCGCCGTGATGCTGATGATAACTGACTGGTGTTGTACATGAAGCCTTGCTAAATGGCCTTTTTATGTAAAATCTTTACCTTTACAACGTGAATAAAATTTAGAAATGTTGCTTACACTCAGCAGCATGCTGGAACTTTCAATTTTAACCTCACAAAAACCTGTCAACCAACAAGATCACGCCAACCAAATACTTAAAAATTTACCGGCTATATGAATAGATTAGAAATTAAGCAAAACTGATTAAAATGTGATATGAATAATCAGTAACGTCATGACGTTTTCCATGGTCATTCTTGTGCTTGTACAAAATATCAATAGATATATTTTTTACAAAATGTGATATTTTTTTACCACAGGCCACAAATTGTTATTCTCTGGAAGTAATTTCTCTGGAAGATCCATTGTACTTGACATTCCACTTCCTTCTTCTTCTCCTTCTTTTTTTTCTTCTTCTCCTTCTTCTAATTTTACAGAGAAAATTTTAGGGTTGAAGACGTGGATATTGCGATTTAATTAATTCTGCCACATCAGCAATCCGTTAGGGGATTAACGGACTATAACGTCGGAGTGACCAAGTCTTTACACATCGAAAATGTAGATGACCACTTATTGGCACTTTTCAAAAGTGATGACTAAATCTGTACAAACGAGAAACGAAAGTGACCCCTGCAATAGTTTACCCTTTTTATAATTTATGTGTCTTATTCATTGTATTGAAATATTTTGTATGTTATAAAATATATTTTATATGGGTAATTATTTGATATCACTAGTGGAATTTTTTTTATAGGTGGATTCTAAAGCTACCACATGTTTCTTTTAGGAGCTCTAATCATAGCCTCTAAACTCTAAACCATAAATTTATTCTCAAACCTTGAAATCTAACCACAAACACAAATCATAATCTTAACCTCTAATACATAAAAACATGTTTTTTGGTTCTTGAGAACGGAGGCAATTCTTGTTTTCATTTTCTTAGAAAATATAAAACGTTGATAAAAATGTGTTTGGTTGCAACATTAGAAAATGATTACAAAACATCTTTATTTTTTCTGAGGCAATTACAAAATTTTTCTAAGTCTTTCTTCTTCTTCATCATTTTTCTTTACAGGTGGCGGCCTTTGGCCGTTCTGCTGGTTCTGTACAAAAATAAAATTATCTTTTTCGATGAATATTTCGTTTTTCAAGTTTGTTTCTTGTTATTCTTCTACTTTGTCGGATTCTTATTCAAATATGCTTTTATGACAGTTCTTTTGTCTGCTTGGTTGCAGTTTTTTCGTCTACTTTTTAGCAGTTTTTTGTCTGTCTTCATGACATTAGTCTGTCTTTTGACAGTTACGCGTTCGAGTGACGAGTATCAATGAGCGCTTTTCAACGAAGGAGGCCGTTCTATACATGATATGATTCCATTTTGTGGTTGTGCCGACATGCCAAGAACAAGTAGCAGGAGAATTTTTGCTATATTTAAAGAGCACTCAAGGCAAAGTTATAGTTTTTCTGGATTTTTATTTCAGAAGATTTCTTCTGACAGTGTTAGGTCGGGTATTTTAACGTTTTTAACACCTTTAGAATTTTATTATTTTGTTCTACATTGTATTTATCCTGTAAAAGGTGTGATTTCTTTGTATTCTTTTTCGCTGTTGAATATAATCCAAATTCAAAAAAATTATTCTGTGACAATTTTTTTCTACTTTAAGTTTATTTTACTCGAGATCAAATTATTCTGTGACAATTTTTTTCTACTTTTTTAACTTTTTTTTTCAATCTTTAAATATAAATTTCTTTTAGTCTTCCAACATAAACTCTTCGCTTTTATATTTTATCAATCATTTGAATTCTTCTTCTCCTTTTTTATTTGCCTGATAAATAATTAAACCTACCTTTATTTTTTATTTTTATTATTACTATTTGTAAATATGAGTATTCATTTTTACTTTTGTTTGGAATTTTTTTTGTGATAGTTTTGTTGTATTTTAGTTTTAATATTGGTGTATTCGTTTCATAGGTGTGTGGATATTCATTATTCAAACATACCGAGATTTTTAGCACCATTTCGTGGACAAAGATACCATATACATGACTTTATAGGTAGGCAAAATGTGATTGAACGAAGTATTGCTGTGTTGAAAAAAAGATCTGCTATATTGATGGATATGCTCAATTATCCTCTTAAAAAATAATATTGTATACTGAAAGCATGTTGTAGTGTACATAATTTTATTATGTTGGAAGCCGAAAATGATGAATTGTTTAAAGAGGGTAAAAGAGAAAATGAACAAGAACTTGATGACATAGAAACAAGTTTTTCTGATTCAAACGAGGAGCACGTCACATTTTATATGTCATAAACTGCTGAAATGGCTCAAGTCATAGACGAAATTGTAACATCATTATGGATTAGTTATGCATAGAAATGAAAATCCAAAAAATAGTCATTAGAACACATTTTATATATTTTTATTAAGAATAAAAATTATTTTTTATTAATTTTAAAACTTTTGTCTATTTAATTATATTTAATTTTTTTATATTTTTAATATTTTAATTTAATTTAGTTATTGATAATTACTAGTTTATTTTTTTCTTCAAAAAATTAAATATCAAACATATTTTTACTATTTTTTATTTTTAAAAACAAATTTTTATTTATATTAACCAAACATGTTTTACTGTTTTTAAAAACTTAAAAATAAAAATGTTTTTTTGAAAATAAAAAAAAAATAACATTTTTTAAATCCAAACAGACCACTTTTACGAAAAAACGAGTTTTTACCGTGCATAGAATATTTTCTTCTTTTCTTTTATATACGTTAATCATTTATATAATATGAGATTTGAGATAAACGCTAAAAAAGTATAAGTATAATTTTAAATTAAAATATTTATTTTTATTATTTTACTAATAAATATACTAAACTAAAAAGGAATGTTAAAAAATAAAAATCAGGCAAAGGCGGGAGAGAGAATCAAGTGAGGTGCGCCACACTGTGATCAGTGAGTTTGATTTAAAATCTACGTGGAGCCCACGAGTGCTTGATATCCTCCGAGCCGACGTGTAATTGTTTAAAAATAATAAGAAAATGATTAAAAGACAATGAGGAAAAAAAGCTGCAATTCAGTTCTGGCGTTCTGGTATGGAATCTGAAGTGGGACCCACACGTAGACCGTTTAGCCAATGGAAAGAAGAAACGTGGAGAATTCTGGCAAAAAGCAGGGGAGGCCCTTCACAAACGATAGAGCACTGAGAGGTGAGAGCAGAGCAAAATATATTTTGCTTTTCTGGAATACTTTTCGTTGTGGGACACACGCTGACCTATACTTTCAAGGACACCCTCTATTTCTTACTCGCCTAGAATTTCTTCTTCAGACCCGGATTCGAGCATTATATGTGTACTGTATTTATACGTTATTAAAGGAATAAAAAAATTAAACAAATATTATCTTTTTTTTCACACCAGCATATTCAAAAAAATATATCATATACTATATTTAAACAGGGACTGAGGGACATTGAGCTCACGAGGGGCGCCCCCAACTCATTTTTTTATACTTTTTATGATAAAAAAACATTTTTTAAAAGTAAATTAATTGTAATTTACCCCTCACTTCTTAAATATTTAAGTTTATCTCTCTTAACCCAAATTTTAATTTCGTCTCTATATTTAAACCCAAAATAAATCATATGTTCACTTTTGTACTTTTACTTTTTGGGTATGTTTAGTATAATTAAAATTATTTATTTTTTCACAAGTGCATACACAATAACAAAGCTCGATCGAGTCGAGTCGAGTCGAGTAAAAAAATTTTGAGTTATTCGAGTTGACGAATCATATTTTACCACTCAAACTTTATTTGAAATTTTTTCGATTCGAGTCGAGTTTAAGAAATTCGAGTCGAGTTAAGTCGAGTCGAGTTTTCGAGTTTCTATAAAAATTTAATTGTAATTATTTATCATGTTATAGTAGGGTTTGATTCCCATTTAAACTCCTTTCTCTAATCATATAAGAAATGCACATATATATTTTTTCACATGTGACAATATTTCTTCATATTTTTATATATCAGTATGTATATATTATAAAAAAATAGAGGGACTCGTCTCGAACTTAAAAATAAATCCACTAATTACTAAAAATTTCGAGTTATTCGAATTTCCATTTCACAACTCAAACTTTATTTGAAATTTTTTCGAGTTATTCGAGTTTATGAAATTTCGAGTCGAGTCAAGACGAGTCGAGTATTTTTGCCTCGAGTCGAGTCGAGTTATTCGATTTTTTCGAGTCGAGTTTTGCTCACCCCTACATGTGAGTTGGATTTTGTTAAGACAATAATGACTCAATAAAAGATTAGAAAATCAAGAATCAAAAGAAAAAACTAATGATACGCACGTAGAGAAAAATAAGAGAATTATGAGCCAACCGAAGAAGAGTTGGTTGGACACTGTTAAAGGCTGCGGAAAACTTCGACATGACGATGTCAAAGGAAAATGTTATAATTGTCGTTCAACGATATCAACATTCTATTTCCCTGAGTGACTATATTTTTCGTAAAAATTTCTGACATTTAATGATAGAATAAAAAAAATAAGAAGGAAGAAATTCAAGTCGAAAACAGAAAAAATAAGAGAAAAACAAAAACAAAAGAGAAAACTCGCATCATGGGAGAGAATATAAATCCAAAAATAGAAGGAAAAAAAAAAGAGAACATAAACCTCGTCGAACCTTTTATTCCTTTAGATGGCGATGAGAAATTCATATGCTCCCTCTTAACTAGTCTTAAGCAACCATAAAATAGACCATATGAGAGATTCGACCAAGAGCAAAAAAAAAAAAGAATGTTGATGGAGAGATAAGATAAAATTTACACAGTTGATTTTAATTTTTTTTAGTTTTTATGAATTAGTGTTTAAATTTTATAATTTGTGCCCACCTTGAAATTTTGAGGTTTTTATGACTTGTGCCCACCCTAAAAAATATTTTAACTTATGTCCACCCTCAAAAAAACATTCTGGATTCGCCACTGATGGTGGGTGGTAACGCACAACCCATAGTTGACGGCTCTTCCAGTTAAAATAAAAAAAGAATTCTAGACAGTAAAAAAAGAATATGTTTAAATATATATTACTCTCTTTCCGAAAGACATGTATAATAAAATGTACAATGTCACTAATTTTATATTTCAAGATCTTTTATTTTTTTTCTGACGTGATTTTATTGTATATTACTTCTTTAAGACGTGACAATATATTATTCTCTAGATTAAACATGTTGAAGTTATTTGTGATGAATTTGATTTCATATTTCATTACTTTTATAATTAAATTTATTGGACAAAATGCTCAAATAAACGACATGACATTTTAAAAGCTAGTTCAAATACAATCGTTAGATTCAGAAGCCAACGAAAACAAAAGGAAATGAAGGAAATTTTCATGTTTTATTTTTCTAAGCAGTGGCTACATATATTCCACATTTGTTCTCTTCGTCGGTATTCTTTAACGCATGGTTTTTGAATTTGGTCACCATGGGTTTTAATTGAATGACTTTATCGACACAAAGTATTCACCATTGAAATTTTGATATTTGGCCATCATTTGTTCTTTTTATTGGTATCGCTTAAATAAATTTTGAGTTCGAAGTCTTGTGTATGTAAAAAAAAATTGTTAAAAAACTCATCCACCTAAGTCATGTGTGCGACGCGATCAGTCTGTTTTAATCAAGACAAAGCCCTAAAAAATTGAGAATACAAAAAAAATCTATGGCTGATTATGAAAAAAACAGTCAAAATATTGATGACGGCTCAAAGGATAAAAAGGGTAGGGAAGAAAATGAAAATGCCGGCGTGGATCAAGCATTTGTCTTAAGCTGATCGGTGGCAAATGATGAGGAGCAGCGACGATGGTGGTCGGCTGACTCGGCTGCCGTTTTCAGCGGTTGTCGACGAACGAATGAAAAAAAGAGAGAGAATAAAATGTTAAATTAACCCTCTCAATAATGCAAGTGAAAATATCCATTATTATATCACAACCAATTTTCACTCAGTTAAATATTTAAGGGTAATGTTCACAAACAGTCCCTTTCGTTTGGTGTTTGTTCTAGTTTGGTCACCAGATTTCAAAACAGCTTATTGTGGTCTCTTACGTTAATAATCTGTTTTATTTTAGTCACTCTTCCGTCATTCTCCGTTAGAGGAGTAACGGCCGGCTGACATGGCAATTTGAAAATTAAAAAATTCCACGTGTATAATACACGTGTATTATGTTTGAAAAGGGCAAAATGAAATGAAACGTTCCTTATTCCCTTAAGCACGAGTAAATCAAAAAAATTAACCCGATTAACTAAAATTTTCTCTTCGCCATTCTCTGTGGAAAAAATCGACTCTATCGTAGGAAAATTTCGATTAAAAAGACAATTACTAAAGCACCAAACATGCTATTGAGAAAATGAAAGAAAGAAGAAGAAGAAGAAGCGGGGGAAATAAAACGCAATCAAGGATACGTAAAAGAACAAAGAGCCTGGCGCTGGCATATTAATGGCGAGTCATTTTAGGTAAATTTTGAATCGATACTTAGATTGTCAGGTTCTTGATCTTATTGGTAAGAAAATGACGCTCATACCTCAATAGCTCAGGTTCGGCCGTTACAGCTTTTGTTCTTCAAGCGTACGAAGCCTATTCTTCCAATTTTCATTTGATGTAAGGTTTCAAGATTTTGATATGTAAGCAATTGATCTGCCTCTTTGCATATTAATTTAGTCGAAAAATCTTCAGAAAGTAGTTTGCAGTCGTCAAAATGTATCTGTTACAAGAAAGGGGGAAAATTTTATCAGAAATAAAATCATTCAGATTTTCCGTTGTTTCAAATCTCTTGAACTTGAACTTCGTTTACCCGATTCTCAAAACTTCCACAGAAGATAAACAAATATTCAAGATCAGCAAGAACCAGCAAAAATGCTCCTCAAAATTTCTTTGTTTGTATCTATAAAATCTGGGAAAATAAAAAAGAATTGCAGATTGCTTATAACAGCCATTGAAAATAGAAAATGAAAATCAATTACAACCAAAAGATAATCAATCTTTGCTCTCAATGACAGACCTCACAAGTTCTCAGATTTTTCTTTCTTCTTCCCTCTGTATCGCACGTCTTTCTTTAGAATTTAGATCCTCAACATCTAATTAATCAAACAATAATTAGTATTTAGTTTTCCCTTGGGAGTATTCTGTTTGGTTCTTGAGAAAGAAGAAGAAAGTAGAGGCAATGTGAGGGTGCAGTCCATGTGTATAAACTTAATACACGTGTATTATACACGTGGAATTTTTTAATTTTCAAATTGCTATGTCAGCCGGCCGTTACTCCTCTAACGGAGAATGACGGAAGAGTGACTAAAATAAAACAGATTATTAACGTAAGGGACCACAATAAGCTGTTTTGAAATCTGGTGACCAAACTAAAACAAACACCAAACAAAAGAGACTGTTTGTGAACATTACCCAATATTTAATTATATTTGTATTTGAATAAATTTTAAAAAGTTGTGTTTTTATTTAATTATTTTAAAAAATTAAACTCTTATATAAAAAGTTTTAAAATGTCACTTTTTTGTATATTTTATTCAATAGTTAAATATATAAAATCCTCTAGTTTAGAAATTTGTGAGTCAAACTAGTTTGAGCATGATATCAAATGGTTTTAAACATAAAGACATAAGAGGGTATCACGAAATCGGATATTAAAAAAACATTATAACATTGGAAATGTATAAAAAAAAACATGAAAGCACGTGTTGAAAATGTACTTCGTGGATACAAGTTATAAATGTTGCTATCGTATCATATCAGATCAGATTTTTTATTATTATTTAATATACAAACCTCACATTATTTGGCTAATATTGCAAGTGAGATGGATCATTCAAACATGTTTGACAAGTTCTTTAGTGTACACACACATGTATATATATTATTTTTTTCAGATAGGTATATAAAGTATTTTTTGACTAAACAGGTGCTTAACGTTTTTAACGTTACTCAAATAGGTACTTGTCGTGACTATTTGTTAAAAAAAAATCTTTTAGCCAATAAAAACATGACACGTGGTATTATTAAACATTATTTTTTTTTAAAAATAAATTAGAATTTTTAAAATATTCTGAAATTTTCAAATAATCATAGAATAGTCCCCAAATCCCCCCAAATTTAGCCACTACCACCGGCTTTGGTCACGTTTTCGGCGAAGGACTGAAGCGCCCTCCCCTCTTCGAACGACCCACACACCGGTCATCGTCCATTATTTCGTCGTTCGACGTAAATTATTCGAATGAATCATTCGACGATTTCGGCGTTTCACATGGCGTCGGTCGATTTCTAGCGACGAGGTGGTGGGGTTAATGGTCGTGATGGTCCGACGACAGATGTGGTGGGCGGCGGCGTTGCAATCGACGACGAAATCAGGTCATGTAACACCCGTATTTTGGGTTTAGGAGTTAGTCGGGTTAGTGGTCCGAGTCGGTAAAATTAAATTAAATCTTTTTGGCCAAGACTTGAGTTAATTGAGCTTTAATTAACTAGGAGGGACCAAATTGGTAATTTAACCCAAAATGAAAAAAAAGATGACAACTTTTATAAAAGTAAAAAGAACAAAAAAATGTGTGTTATCATCTTTTCCCCCTTTCCTCTTCTTCACCGTGAGAACTCCACCAAACTCTCCCAAACCCCTAATTTGTATTTTCATCAAATTGATCCATCAATTCAAGGGCGTTTTTGGAGGTAACCACATATTTGAACTCTCCTCTTTATTTCCTATCAACCCATGGTCTTAGATTTTAAAGTTTTAAAGTTTTGAAAATTAGGGTTTGTATCAAAGTTTGGGTTTTTAAGGGGTTTTCCATTTTGTTTTGATAAATTGAGTTGGGGCTTTGTTTAATCAAGTTGAAATACACATGATATGTTAATTTGGTTAAGTTTTGGTAAAAATCCGAAGTGAGCCCTTATACCCATTTTTGAGTTGTCAAAAACACCATTTTTGGTGGGTTTTAGGTTTAAAACAAAGGGCTGATGGTTAGGGTATATTAGGAGGGTGATTTGGGGCATTTTGGGGGTCATTTGGGTGTTTGGAAATGGATGTTTCAGCCAAGGGTTGTTGGATTACGAATTTGAGATGTTTGGGGATTTAAATTGATTGGAAATTAGGGTGAAGTTGATTTGAATTCAAAGGTTGTGTGATTGTTGAATATTAGCATTAATTTTTGGCTATCGATTGTGTTTTGGTTGGTTAGAAGCAAGAGAAGACGATGGAGAAGCTTCGGGCTCGAATCCGGAATTTGGATGCTTGGTAGGCTAGTCGGCTTGTGCTATGAAGTGTTCGGTGAGTGATTATTGTTTTAAATGGTTTTAAACATTGGTTCAAGCATGTGGACCTAGGTTGGGCTTGGTAAACCCACCTAGAGTTGAGGTTAGGGTGGTAGCCTAATCTCAAGCTTAAGTTTAGGAAACTTTGGTTGAACTTCTAATTGTTTGTTATGCCTCTTAATTATATGTGTTTACGGTAGTTATGTATATTGTGTTATACATGTTGTTGAGGCATGGTTTGATGCATTGTAATGCATGTGGTTTGGGATTGTGAATTGTGCATGATGATGATCATGGTGGGTACATGCTAGGCATGGAAATGGGTTGTGAAATACATGTATGTGAGACATAATATTTGATGCATTGTTATATGCATGTAGCTATGAAAAATGGATTGCGTTTAATATTGGCACTAGTATGCTTGGGTACAATGATCGATCATTAGGATGAGTGTGCACACAAATTGAGTCAAAACGTACGTGGCCTTGGTGGCGTTAAGGCACCAAGGAGGAGTACGATGATGTAATATTCCACCGGAAGCTTTTATATATTTCTACGTGATGATGAGTGGAATCCCATCCGCAGGGCATGTGGTGATGAGTGGAATCCCGCCCATGCAAGGACCGGTGATGAGTGGAATCCCACCGAGGTAATGTTGTTGTTGGAAATGCGTTCCAACGGGTTATCCGCGTATTCAAGACATAGCTAGGTGCCAATATGAGGTTGTATGCGTATACCAATATGAGATTGTATGTACATATCAATACAAGTTTATATGCGCTTTTATGAATTGAGATGTGTTGCCAACATGATATGAGATGTGATTTCCCTATGCTTTGAGATATGTTGTTATTAATACATTGCTATATGTATCTTGGTAAGTTGAGCATATGAGTTATAGAGAATGGCATAATGTTGACTATATGTTCATGCATCATGTTCATTTTGGCTTGGCGGACCGGAGGCAAGACCATGCATTTCATCATGGAAATAACTCGTGTTTGGACCCTGCATTGTCGAAGGTTTGTTTTACGAGCTTACCCTCACTAAGCTTTTATGCTTACGCTCTCTTTTGTTCGACAATGCGGATAAATAGCTTGTGGGTGGCAAAGGCAAGGAAAGGTCTCCAAGTGTTGCTTTTGGTGAGTTCAAGTATGAGTTTTAATGTTGAACATGTAATAGTTTAAGCAATGGGACATGTTTTATTTTGTTGGATGTTTGTTAGTTGTTAGGAGCTTGCTTAGACTCCATGTTATCTTGCTTTTGTATGGCTTGTGTTGTCATGTTTGAATTGTATCCCATGCCTAAATTGCTTATCATGGATGTTGCTTATGTGCCTTTGAGGTTACCTTTATGTTGGGATGTTGAAGTATGAGCTTTGAATGCTTGAATGCCATCTTGGGTCTATTGCATGATTTCCTTGATGCTTATACGTGTTGGGTGCTTGTATGGCTATATAGTGGTATGTAAATGTTGTGTGAATGTTTGGTTGGGGCTAGGGAAGTCCTAAATTGCATTTAGATTCGAGTCTTGATCGTTTTGCTGAGTTTGGGAGGTTTTGCAGTGCAGGGGTATCGATACGGTTGGTCCGGTATCGATACCGCCTTCCTGTTTCAGGCCTCGTGTATCGATACGCGAGGGGGCGTATCGATACCATTTTGGTCACTGGAGCTACTGTCCATTTCGGTATCGATACGGGCCTCAGGTGTATCGATACCGTCATCTTAGCGTTGACCGTGGAAAGTCAACCATTGGGGAGGGTATCGATACACTCCTTGGGCGTATCGATACGGTCTCCACTGGTTGACTCTGACCAGTTGACCTAGTCAAGGGGTATCGATACACCCCTCAGGTGTATCGATACCGCCTGTAGTATAAGCTTAAAATTGGGCTGTAACATGTTAGTTTGAGTTCGTTTGTTTGATTCGTGAATGTTGTTCCGCTGTATGATCACTTAGGATTTAATACTCATCTAGACAAGATAATAAATGAAAAAAAATATAGGGTTGCTAACCGAAGGGGAACCCTTTGGGTTTCGCTTCGGTTTTCCCCGTGTGGCCCACTCGGACCGGTCATCCGGCCAGACCGGGACGAGGGGGTTACAGGTCAAATCAAGATTTGAGTTTTGGGGTGTTAGGGATTTTAAATTTTGGGCTATTTTGTGAAATAAAAAATATTTTGTTTTATTAATTTTTATTTATTTTTAAATATAATTTTGAAAATTTAAGAAGGTGACACATGTTAGTTAATGGTGAAAATTAACGAACGTTGACGTCGGGCACCTATTTGAGTAACGTTGAAAACGTTAGACACTTGTTTTCCCAAAAAATACTTTGGGCACTTATCTAGAAAAAAAAGGTATAATTTGGGCACTTATTTACCACTTAAGCTACATAAATTCAACTGTTGTTGAAATTCTCCTAACGTGTCAAGTCAGACCGTCATTACCTAAATGTTAATGGCTGAGTGACTGTTTTGTTACTTTTCGATAATGTTAGTGACTATTTCGTTACTTTTTAATCTTTGGCAGTAAAAATAGAAAATTACTCAAACTTCATTGATCATTTATGTAGTTTACACGCGCGCGCACACATATATATATATACATATATGTAGTTTACACACGCACACACACGCACACATGCACACGCGCGCGCGCGCACACACACATATATATGGGTTAGGATCAACTTACACAATGTAAAACTCTTTAAGTTTTACACGTTTTTTGGATCGTTGGATGAGAGAAATGGATGGCTGAGATTAACTCCTTACTTTTTTTCCCAAGTGATAATCTCCACATATTCTATTGTTAATCTCATCCATCCGTTTCTCTCATCCAACGATCCAAAAAAATGTGTAAAACTTAAAGAGTTTTATACGGTGTAAGTTGATCATAACCCTATACATATATAGTTTACACACGCGCACGCACGCAAGCGCGACGCGCACACACATAGGATTAGGATCAACTTACACAGTGTAAAACTCTTAAGTTTTACACGTTTTTTTGGATCGTTGGATGAGAGAAATGGATGGCTGAGATTAACTCCTTACTTTTTTCCCAAGTGATAATCTTCACATATTCTATTGTTAATCTCATCCACCCGTTCCACTCATCCAACGATCCAAAAAAATGTGTAAAACTTAAAGAGTTACACGGTGTAAGTTGATCATAACCCTATATATATATATATATATATATATATATATATAGTTTACACACGCGCATGCACGCAAGCGCGACACACACACATATATGATTAAGATCAACTTACACAGTGTAAAACTCTTTAAGTTTTACACGTTTTTTGGATCGTTGGATGGGGAAAATGGATGGCTGAGATTAACTCCTTACTTTTTTTCCCAATTGATAATCTTCACATATTGTATTGTTAATCTCATCCATCCGTTTCACCCATCCAACGATCCAAAAACGTGTAAAACTTAGAGAGTTTTACACTAGTTATAAAAATTGAAGGGTAAAATTTTGATATATATATATATATATATATATATATATATATATATATATATATATATATTGCTACTTCTTAGTGATCAGATACTGAAATTTCGGAGAAAATTTAAACATTATAAAAATTGAAGGGTAAAATTTTGATACACATGTCGTGTAAAATTAGTTTTACACAAGCTTGCATATTTACACTATAAAATCTAAATCATAAATTTTTAACTCTAACCATAAAAAACTAAGCCATAAACCTTAAACTTTATACCCTAAATTTTAAACACTAACCTTAAATTCACAACTCTAACACTTAAACCCTAAACTTTAAACTTTAAACTAAAATCTTAACTCCTCAAACTAAAAGGCATGTGCCCTTACCCAAAAACTAGATTTAGTTTACACGTATCAATTTTTTTTTCAAAATTGAATGCTTTATTCTGATGTTAAGAAATACTGTACAAGTGACGATGGAGTCTTAAAAAAATAAGATTTATAAGAATGAAACGGTTTTGAATTTGGGTAATTGAAATTGAACTTATAATAAAATGCATTTTAAGAAGAAAAAAACCATGTAAATAACTAAATAGGATCCCTGAAGATATTAACGCATGCTTAACAATTTAACACTGCATTTAGCAATATTCTTTTGACATAACTGACAAATATGACAAAAAAACTAATCGTTTATATAAATTTGGATAAATATATGTGTTAATTTTATTCCAATTTAAAAATATACACAATAATAATATATTAAAAACGTAGCGTATATGGGGGAAGATAAATACTCGTAAAATAAAATTAAAGGATGCTTTGACAAGAAAAAAAACACCGAAGACAAATAAATACACAGAAAAGGAATTAACTCTGTTTTAGATATATCATTTCCCCTCCGTACAGCTTTTACTCGCAAAGCCCTCTCTTTTTTCTCACAGTTTCAGGCTTTCAGCTTCCGTTTCTCTCTTACTTACTATTTTTGTCTTTGTACTTTTATCTTCCTTTTTTCATACGGGTTTTTCGAAATTTGGGTTTTGTTTTGAAGCTTTTAAAACAGGGGTTAAGCTTGAAAAAGATTGGAACTTTGGCTTTGTGATCTCTGTTTTTCTCGTCTGGGTTGTTTCGTTTGCTTGTCTTATAAATGACCATGGATGAGAACATGGGTGGTTCCAATAATGAAGATGGCGGCAAGGACCGGTTTCCAGTTGGCATGCGTGTTCTAGCAGTTGATGATGACCCTATTTGCCTCAAAGTTTTGGAAAATCTGCTTCGTAAATGCCAATACCAAGGTTAGTCGTTCTTTTTTCTTGAGAATTTCCCTTGAAGTTAAGGCTTTGTTTTGAAACTTGAAAGTTACTCCTAAGTTCATTTGATAAGTTACCTGTTTGATTTTATGTTATGTAGTTCTCAATCTTCAGTTCAAAGTTTTGTTCATCATTTTGTCGAAACTTTAGATAAATTTCGGTGATATGTCTGCACTTTACTGTTTTATCAGGAAAATCTGTCTGTTGGGGCTTCGAAATGTTTATTTGTTTTGGATCTTTATAATTGTTGGATTCAAGTACTCGAGGTTACTTTTTAGCATTTCATTTATGGGGTTTTTCTTTTCTGCAGTTACTACAACCAATCAGGCAATTAAAGCCCTCAAAATGTTGAGGGAAAACAAAAACAGATATGATTTGGTTATTAGTGATGTTAATATGCCAGATATGGATGGGTTTAAGCTTCTTGAGCTTGTGGGGCTTGAAATGGACCTGCCTGTAATAAGTAAGCATCAATCCCTTTTTGTTTCAATTAATGGCATTGAATTAATGATATTCATTTGTTTTTGCTGTCTTCCAACCCTTTATCTTTCGATTTTTTTGTGGAATGAATGAACTTTCACATCTTTTATTTGTGTGTTTATCTGTTAACTTAAAAGGGTTGGTAAATTTGAGAAATAGATTAGAGTTGTTTTGGAATGATTTAACATAACTTCTTTCTCTTAATGAATTCCAGTGTTGTCAGCGCATAGTGATACCAAGCTTGTAATGAAGGGGATTACGCATGGTGCTTGTGACTACTTATTGAAGCCCATTCGAATTGAGGAGCTAAAAAACATATGGCAACATGTGGTCAGAAGAAAGAAACCTGACTCTAAGGATCAAATTGCGGCCCCAAATCAAGATAAGGCTCGGGGAGGAACCGGAGAAGCTGGTCAAACATCAATGTATAGTTCCGACCAAAAGGCCAATAAGAAGCGAAAGGACCAAATTGAAGATGAGGAAGAAGAGGGTGATGATAATGGACATGAGAATGAGGACCCCTCAAATCAGAAGAAGCCCCGAGTTGTTTGGTCCGTGGATTTGCACAGGAAGTTTGTTGCAGCTGTCAACCATTTGGGTCTTGACAGTGAGTTTTCTGTTGTTGAGATTAGTTTATAATATTCTGGCACGGTGATTGTATTGCCCGACTGCATCTCTGATTTTGGTTTTCATTTTTATCTTTATTCAAATGCAGAGGCTGTTCCAAAGAAAATCTTTGACTTCATGAATGTTGAAGGGCTCACGAGGGAAAATGTCGCGAGCCATCTACAGGTAAACTCCTTTTCTTTGTATCCTTTACTTCTGCATTTTGATCTCTTATATATTTCCTCTTCAAGCTTACCGTTTTATGTTGTTTTGCAGAAATATAGGCTTTACCTGAGAAGACTCAGCAGTGTTGCAACACAGCAAGCAAACATGGTTGTTGCATTTGGCAGTAAAGATCCCTCTTACTTGCGTATGGGTTCACAGGATGGCTTTGGAGATTTTCGCACATTGACTGGACCTGGAAGGCTTTTGAGTGCTTCTCTATCATCATATCAACCTGGAGGAATGTTTGGTAGACTGAACTCCTCAGCTGCTTTAAGCCTACATGGGATTTCTTCGGGTGTGATTCAACCAAGACATTCTCAAACCTTAAATAGTTCCATCAATGGTCTTGGAAAGATTCAGCCTGCTGTGTTACCTGCAAACCAGAATCAAAATGGATCTTTGTTTCCATGGACCCCGACTTCAATAGAGCTCAACCAACCGTCACAGACCAAGTCCACTAATCACTTTGGAGAATATAATCGTGTCAACAATCCAAATGTTTTCGGTGTTGCTTTTAGCTTCCCAGATGCTACAGTGACAGTTGGGAGCTCAAGCAATTCTCTGCCAACTGCCTCAGGTAACCCTTTGTTGTTACAAGCAAGCACTCAACAGTTGCAACATAGTGGTGCATTTGGAAATCAACCATCTCTTGGTGTTGCATCACTGAATCAGGAATCTATTGACATGAGTGTTCGTGGTTCTTCTAATTGTCTTGATCATGGTAGATGCAGTGAGAACTGGCAGGGCACAGTTCAGTTATCCAACTTCCCATCAAATGAAGCTTTCGGTAATGAGCAGTTGCCAAGAAATAATTTGCATGAAAGCATCTATTGGACAAACTCTCACCCAAGTATAGGCCCTATCGATCTTTCTTCTTCCATGGCAAGTTCAGCACGTTTGGAGGATTCTAGGGCAGATATGCTCTGCGAAGCTGGTCTAAATAATGTCGTCACCCCACATATAGATCACACTGCAAATAAACAGTGGGGAGATTGCAGACACGATTATGATGGAAACTTGAATAATTCATTCAGCTGGGTGGACTTGGTTTCTGCAACCGGGTCTGTGATGGACCAAAGCAATGTCTTTAACAGTAAAACGATTGATGTTTCTTTGTTCAGCCAACTAAGTGGTGATTCTCCTTTTGTTGTTCGGTACCCAGAGGGTGAGAAATCTTCTGGCACTGAATTGAGGTCCACCGACAACTTCCTCTTTGAGCAGTCAAAGCCAGAGAATGGTTTCAGTCGAAATAACTTTGAATCCTTGGAGGATATAATGTGTTCCATGATCAAACTGGTATGACAATAGAACTTCCTTTGCCTTTGTTGGTTTCGTATTTTATGCTTTCTTTTTTGAAATATGAAATTCGTTTACCGCAGTATGCAAAATAGTTGGCTCATACAGGTAGGCATACATTAGATAAAGATATAACATGGTGTTTTCTTCCCCGTGCTTATATTTTCCTTCACCACCATTTGTAAATCGCAGTTAGTCGGCAAAAATAAGTTTTATATTTGATATTTCTCTGATTGCGAGACTTTAATTTCCTTGGTTTACAGTTTTAGTCTCTGTAGGTTAATTTCCTTTATAGATTCTTTAAAATGACTGTATCCTCGATGCAGGAGCAAAATAATGAGACCGTATCGATGGATGGGGGATTTGGATGTGACGCTGCATATCCCCTAGGATCTTGCATATGAGACGGCCAATGCCTGATTCTCGGATAAAATACGGTGCAAAAGGCATAAATCTATATCCTCTATATAAGGAATCTGTATCATTATGTAGTTTATTCTCTGTTGTTCCATCTCTTTCTGCTTGAAATTGATGAAAGCACCAACCTCCTTTTCGGAATGTCTTCCTTTATGTCCTTTACACATTGATGAAATGGTAGCTTTAGAAAGATTACAGTTTTTCTCAGTTTCTCATAATTATTTTAAGGGATTCATCAAATTCCTTCAGAAACATTCATACATATTTTCTTGGATAACCAGAGCCATTACGAAAACAAAGTTACATTCCCTTGTGTAAGAATAAAACGAATCAAACTATTATTAAGTGTTAAAAAGCATATGACAATATTACACATCTGGAGCAAAGAGAATCAAATTTCATATACAGAAATTCTGACTTGTCATAATCAACTTTCTCTGATAACAGAACTTGGAATCATTCAACAATGTTGCCAATGAAGGTTAACGATTGCTGAGGCACCAATCCTTTAACCAGCTAAAAGATAATGATGTTAAAATAAGTTATTTTAAGCATCAGATCAGTCAATCAAGCTCAACAAGCTGAGCCCTTCTTTCAGCAGCTCTCTTTCTTATAAATATCCCCCACCTTAAAGCAGCTTTCAACTTAAGCCACCCGACAACTGCTTTCCCCGATCCTTTGCTGCGTTCCTGAGCATACGGATAAGGATGGTCCATTTGATGATCATAAGGGATTGTGTATGTAAAAGGAGACTCATCTGAATGACCAAAACCAGCTCCCATACCAACACCTACACCAAAAGTCTTCAGCAGCCTTTGCATGTCGTCGGTCGCTAACATTTCCGTACTCCTAAGCCGGATTTCCTCAGCAAAGAAATCTTCAAACCCATGCCCACTTCTTGGCTGAGACCAATCTCCTGCAAAACCAGATCCCCCAGCTGCTGTCGGGTTTCCTTCACTTGGCATGTAATTTATGGTGGCACTAGGTAACAATGCTTTCTGATTATTCATTGTCATTACTGCATTCTGATCAGACCTTCCAAAGGGAAATTCAATCAACTGATGGACTGCTTGGTGGGTACTATTATTTTGGCACTGTGTACTCGGCTCTGAGGTAATATACTGCTGCTGCCTACTCTTCTGAGGAGTTGTGGTGTAGTAATCTGCATTGTAGTTGTTCTCATTTACCGGTGCTGTCGACGGGTTCGCTCCCTTTGTACTTGCAGGGGTGTTGAGAACCTTGTCGTTGTATTCTATTACTTGATGCCAATTTTCATATGCTCTCTTCACCAGGGAATCAACAAAAAGCTGTAGGCGAAATTCCATGTCAATTAGTCATATTATTCTTGCTGGAGCAGTTTGTTTTTCGGTTTTCTCGTTTGTGCAGAGATTGCAAACAGAAGGAAATCTAACCTTTTGATTATGGTTAAGTGATTCCAAAGACAGGAACTGCCCATCAGCAATGAGTCCTCTGAGTTCATAAATGTGATTGAAAACAACACCAGCGCTATGTGTTTGATCAGTGTAGTAAACATAAAGCTTTCCTCCCAAGACACAGGTCTTAGCATGCTCCACTGTGTTCTCCCACATTCTATTTGACATTCCACTTCCCAGGATCTATATCAGGAAATCAAAGAATGTAGAGGTAAAAATCGAGGCTATACGAAGAATTAAGAGTGGATAAGAGAGATAGATCTGTTGGAAAGGATATCACTTACATTTCTTAACTTTTGCGAATCCCGAACAAGAAGTCGAAGAAAATCTTCAACTGTTATGATATCAGCTTTCAACAACTTCTTATGTAATGCTCCATCTTTGGCAATTCTGTCCAATCTCCACACTTCATCATGCAATGCAGGTGGATAATGTTTCTTGTACACTGCAAGTAAACAATAATGCAAGCCAAACAATGAAAAGGACTGCAGAAGGATTCAAGCCAAATGCAAGAGCAGTATAATGTTATTTGTAGTTGAAAACTCACATTCTCCCCTATGATCTTTAACAGCAAAACCCTCGGTTTTAGCTTCACGAATGCGAATCTCTTCGCAATATCCGGGAGCAACCTTCAAACCAAGCCTGAATTTTCTACTCCTAATCCAGCTTGAATTGTCGGTGAAAGTAAGATCGCCTAGAGTTCCAACTCCTTCCTTGAGGGTTACTTGTAGTTCCCCAGTCAAAAGCGGCCTTTTCCCCTCCCGTTCTTTAACTTCATAGCTCTCAAACTGTTCTTTAGTCCAATCTTCATCAGCTTCTTCATTGAAGTCACCTTCAAGCACCACAACATTGAGTTTGAGCGACGATTCTGGTCCGGTTTGAACCACAGTCCCTGAGATCACATCGAGTAAGACCACATGGATGGCGGCACCTTGCTCACCCTCAACCTTCCCTCCTGTGAATAGGTGAGGCGGCATTCTTGTTCTGAAATGAAGCTGTAGATTTCTTCCATCCACGCTTTGTATTCTCGGTGGTGAACTCCTATTACAGTTAGAACATCAGTTCATTAGTAACAACATGACAACCCTTTTTTGTCTGTTTAAGGTAACATTCCTAGATTTCATGATCAATACTGTTATCAGAATCTGTTTCCAGACCTCGGACTTGAGTGAGTGCTGGATTGAAGCATGTGTTTTATGAAGATATGCTAAAATTTTCCCCTTGAACATTTCTATATATTCGGAAGATTATACTTCTCTATGTCTGAATACGTATCGGACATAGATATTTCCAAATATTGGGTGTAGAAAAGCAAACCTTGCAGTCAATTCACCATTCCCTATTCTTGTCAAAGCCCGCTCCACTTCCTCACTGACCTGTAATTCATCAAGATGCAGAATCAGTTGAAGCTTACTCCTGATAGAACACATTTTAAAGCAAAAAAATATGTTTATCATCAAGACACTAGCCATTGTGACAAATAAATGAAACAAATCATCTATATTTTTAGGATTCGGAATTGAAAGTTGGATTAAGTATTTGTTCAAAACATGAATGCTTAATTATTTTAAAGTTGTTCATATACTTAAAGAACCATTACCCTCGTACCCATATTCGAATATGGCCACAAAAAGTGTTGAATACGAATAATTTAAAAATATATATATTAAAGATGACATAAAACATCATAAAGCCAAAACTTTAGCTGCTCACGGTTGCTCTAACCTAACTATCATTAGCACAGATTTTGGACTGTACTTGCAGAAATGGAAGAGAGTACAGAATTTGAACTCTTGAGATGATGAATTCTAGAAATAGATCACATTGAGCTATTTTCATCCATTTGGCAATGTTCTCCGATGTTATTCGAACTTGGAGGTGGGTGTCAAATACGAATATGCTTAATTTTTCCTAAGTGTATCTGTATGTTTTGAGAAGATATCCATATCTATGTCCGAATATGTGTTGGTATTCCGTACTTCGGAAAAAAAATGAAAGCAACAAATGTATTCTTCAGTTTTTTTTTTCTTGAGAACACAAGAAACAAATAAGAATTGATTCGAGACAAAACTAAGAATGGATGGAAGCAACATTTGACTCACAATTCTGCGTAACATAGGCTCCAAAGATGAGCAAAGTCTTTGCATACTATCCACCTTCAGAGCTTCCACAATTACACTGCATATACATGCATATATAGAGACCATCAACTCGAATATCATCAGGAATGGACTCGCAGAAAATTCGACATTCAACACTTGCATATGTTCATAACTTCATATAAACCATGTTAAGCAATTCCATCAAATTTAACAAAACATGTTCATTTACATGATATTGAACTGTAAAATTAAAGAACAAAGCCTAAATCAATCCTATAAGATTTTGCCTTGTGTTCAACTCTCTGGTTTTTTAACTCAAATATCAATACAGACACATGTATATATATAATTACCATTCTTGGAATAGCCATCTCCATAGCTTTCTGATCTATTGAAGTTTCTGGATCAAAAGGTCGAGCTTTCTTAAGTATTTTTTTATTATCTGATAAATATCACATTCAAAGTTCAAACATTCAAGTGAACAGCTGATATGCATATAAAGTCAACGGAAACAATTCAAGAACTCACGCATATCGATCAGATTTGATCTCTTAGAAACTCTAATAAACAGCCAGTAATGATCCAGTTCACCAAACCAATACAGGCAGATGATAAAAATCAAAACTTGGTTTCTAAGCAAGAAAAAAAGATGAAAAAGCAGGCAACAAGTACCTTGCCAAAGCGGGTAGCTTTGGTTTCTTCGTTTCTGTAATAAAGCCTGCATCTTCAAAACCTTCCTCATGCCCTCTCTTGTTCCTTGAGTTTTCCATTAGGAACCCAAGAGAGTTGTAAATATCCCAAGAAGATTCAAAGAGGAAACTTTTTGGAAAACAAGTTTTTGAGTTTCCTAAACCAAGGTCCAAAGATAAGACCCAACTTATTGTTTTTTTAATAGCTTAAACCACAATTATTATAGATCTCAATTGTGGAAAAATAACCAATAAAGATCTGGTTATCGGACAGATCTGGATTTGTAATATTTTATTTTAGCTATGTCTAGTGATCAATTTTATAATGTAATAAAAAGGGTTTGTTTGATTTTTATATATCATTGAGGAAGAACACAGCTGTGTATTGACACTGGATGCATGAACGTTTGAAAGGTTTTGAAACCGCGTTTTCATGTCTTTTTTAACTCGAATGCTACACGTGCTTTTTGTCTTTCGTTCTTAGTGAAAGTCAATGGTCGATCCACGTACTCATTGCTCCCATGGTTATTTTGTTGTTTGATTTTGTTTGTTTGGATTGTCGGAAAATGACAGAAGGCAGATAGAAAATCATGGAGATTTTGTCCAAATTCATGGTCCTTTGCCCTATTTGTGCTGATATCCATTGAAAGTAATATTCAACCTTGTAATTGCATATAAAAGTATTATTATATTTTTGGTTAAAATTCATCATCTTGATAAAGGAATTGAAACATTTCCATTTCTCTAATGTTCAAAAGCTTTTCCTTTTGTGTCGGTCGATGGTGCCTTTTAGGAGATAAGTGGGGAACATGAAAAATATTTGGCTTAAATGACCATCAGTATACACAAAATATCGAATTGTCTCCTAAAGAATTTGTTTGGATGTTTTACCCCCTTAAGTATACACCGTAACTTCTACTGGCCCCTTAACTAAAAATCGTGACCTCATATATCCCTTCCGTTAAAAAAAATCTTACGAACCAATCAGAACGTGCCGCGTGTCACTAATAAACAAAAAAAATCAGCAGACTTATTTTAAAGGGGTAAATTGCACGTTTAGTCTATAAAATTTTTATTTTTGTTCAATTTAGTCCTAAAAATTTCTATTTAACCCGAATTGACCCAAATTATTTTTATAGCAGTGGATATTAACTATTTTAGGCTTGAGATAAAGTTAACTGCTTTACTAAAAAGAAAATTTAACTATGCTTTAATGGAGGTATGATTTTTGGGAACCCTAAATTGCAGTTTTACTGTCAACACGTGTTCGTGTCGATTTACGGTTAAGTTGAAGATGGTACGAACACCTGTATATAGGTCAAACTCTAAATCTCTAATGCACAGATACATGAAGCATTTTTGAACTTGTTTCTGCACAAGAAAAGAGATACAAAATAGAAGAGATCATGTTTTATAACTTTGCTTCAAGTGAAGAAATTGCACACGGTATTATGACAATTAGAGGTGAAAATTGTTTAGATTGAGGGGCGATTTGCCCTAACAACACTACTTGAGGCTCAAGCAACTTTGCTTGCCTGCTTCGATAAATATCAAGGTGGGTGGGGGGAGGCTTCGAATTCTGGACTCTAGGATATTCAAACGATACATATTAACAGTTATTCACCTTCCCAGCCCATTTGTCGAGCTCTTTGTTCCCATTTCGTAGTAATTTTCCTCTCCTTGATCAGCAAGGCCTCGGCCCGTTCTCTGGCTCCCTCGCAGGTTTCTGTGGCAGCAATGCACTTTTCTGCCTCCCTTTGGTACTGAGAAGCCACCCTTTTTGCTTCACCAAAGGTGGTGTTCATGTGGTGAGCATGCTCTTCGGCGATGGCCTCCTGCAACTTCAACTCTTCGGTCAGAAGATCCACGAATTGCTTCTCCATCTCTTGTTTTAGATCAGGGTCGTTGCTTCCACAATCTGTCACCATTAATCATAACATTGCATACATAATTATCGTCGATAGGAAGCAAGTGATGATTTGATATAAATAAAATGACAAGTATAGAGCGTTCAGTCAAAAACACTGATTGATTTGAGTTGAAAGAATAAACTCTAACCTGTGACCGAGAGATTGGCCAACCCTGTAAAAGAACAACAAAAGCACAAAAACCATGAGTAATTCACATAGATAACCGAAAGTTTCGAGTACAAGACACATGAAAACACATAACTAAAACTTTACAATCACCGCCCTGATAACTAGAAGGATCCACAAAAAACAAGGAAACCAACAGCACAAAGAGCAGCAGATTCAGCTCACATTTACAAGGTAATATTTTCCAGATGCAAAATATCAAGTGCGAAAGAAAGAAGGGAATATAAGTTCATGCAATCTATAGAAGTTCCACATTTCACTTTGTGCTTGTTATTTTGTATGAGTGTGGTTTACGAAGAGTACAAGCAGCCCAAATGAAAGTGCTGTTTCATGATCAACAGATTTATTCGTATTCTGGACAAAGTATACAATGCTGCGAAATCTCGACAGTCGTTCCCCTGAAGAGAAACCCAGGGAGAATTTTGAATACCTACTTTCCTAGAGTGAAGGAGACCAATATAACTAATAATAAGAAGTAATGGCTGAAAATCTTATAGCCTAAATCCAGAAAGGTAATCACAGAACAGAAATGGACGTAGGAAGGACCAAAGGGTTCTGTAATTAGTTCCCAATTACAACAAAAACGCGTTATTGTAAATTCCTCGACTAAATACATGATTAAACAAGCACAAATCTGAATTGAAATTTGGTTTTAGTTTGTTACATCAATCGCATGCATCCAAGCGAGCTGATTGCCTTAAGAATTAGCAGCAGCAGAAGATCAAAATCTCAAATCAAAGAAACAGGAATTTGACAAAGAATACAAGTGTTAAATATAACCCCAACTTGGAGCGTAGTCTCTAGCTCTGTAAAAGCTACAGATCACGACCTTTCAAGATCTCAAAATTAGCAACAAAAGCAAATCAAGACCTCAAATTCAACAAATGGGTATAGCTAAACTTCACTCCAATAAACAAACAACCGATCCAAATCAAATTCTGACGACAACCCAGAATATAAAAGAAAGAAAGAAATGTGATTAACAACCATAAAAAGTAAGAATACCGGGGGCAATCTTGAGAAGGGAAAGAGGAGGAGGACAATCACAGGCGCAAGGAGGACAGGAGGATTTGGAAGCAACGGATGCGAGAGTTTTCTTGAATCTCCAATAAAGAGCAGGTCCACATACTCCCAATGCTGAAACGACTGCAAATATTACTAGACATGCCCTCAACATTGTCCCTGATGATCGCCGTGACATGTTTGAATCTCTGTGTGTTTAGTCTGGGTTTTGTGCAATGCCCAGGATTTAGCCTGCGGATGAATTGATTGATTGATCGCTACGAGTACACGAATCTACTGTTTTCTTTAACCTTTGGTTTTGAACAAGTCAATGTAACCAAACCAAACCACGCGCGCAGAGGCAGATTCACCGTCATAAGTTAAATTATCGAGGCCCAGCAATATCTTCCGTAAATGTTGAAAAATTCTATGAAATCCGTGTCTCTTTCTTAGCGGTCAAACTGCTGTCGGTTCTGACTTTTTGAGCTTGGGTTTTCATTTCATTTTATTCCCAAGTGGTAAAAAACTTAAAAAACTAAAAAAAAAGTTAATTATATAAAAATATTAAAGATAAAAAGTATATTACCAACCAATATTTGGTGCATTGGTAAGACACATTGCACTCTTAAAGATAGAATGTGAGTTTGAACTTTAAAAACGATATTAGTAAGACAGATATATATATATAACAAAAAAAAATATTACTCTCTCCGTCACATTCAACATGTTTGGTATTGACTTTTTTGTACGACAACGAATACCATCAAAAGTTAAGATTTTAATTATTAGTAGTATATATAAAATTAATATTATTGTATTTATAATGAAACCGTGTAAAACAAAAGCCCAACTAAGAATCATATGATATAGATGAGAATCAATTGTTCTAATATGATGAGACGCTGATTAAAAATATTTACCAACAAATACTATTTTTTAATTATCTTTACACTATTAAAAATCAGAATGAAACGCTATTTAAAAAAAAAATATTACTTAGCTTTCAATCAATTAGCTCTCAAATTTAAAAGCTGAGTTACAAGTAATAATTTAACAAAGTGAGACGTTAAATTTTTTAAATAAGGTCCATGGTTCAAACCCTTACATTGTGAATGAAAAAGTTGTCTTATAATGAACCTTTACAATATTCCAATTATCCAAACATGTACGGTATGATAATACACAGCACACAGCTACTTTCACATTAGCTATGTTTATAATATAAAATTTGCATACAATGTCAAGGAGTTCGAGAAAGGGATAGAGATCCAACACTAATTTCTGTCGGTGGCAGGGCACAGCTCAATCCGTGCTGCTAACTAATAATATAAAGCAAACTTTCCCTGTATGGTGAGAACCCAATACCCAACTTTATCAAATCAGTAAAATATCCATATGGAAGAGTAATCTTTCAAACATATTCGAATTATTATATTATATTATATCATATCGTATATCATCCTCGTAAGAAAGAAATACGATCTACTATTTGTCAAGTAACGTACATAGAGAAATTATCTCATACACCGCCAGACCGGTAAAAGACTATTTGGTTTCCCCCTTCAGTTTTCATCCAAAAGAGACATTGCCCAGAAAGGGAAATATCAAGAATTCTCACATGCAAACAATCTTGATAAACCATATATAATCAAATTACAGTCATCAGCTTTTGAGGCTAACATAAGTGAATCCCGCATTGCTGCTTTCTCTAGCAAGTTTACAGTATGGTACAACATTGATTGGTTTTCTTAGCCTGCTTGTAGAACATCTGTTTCAATCACCACAGTTATGTTCAGTGTTAGCAACAATATATGGTAGTTCGATTTAACGTGTAGAAGATGGTAAAAAAGTGCTAAAACAGAGTGAAAAAAGGGATAATGAGGGGACAAAGTAAAACTGACACCCCAATGGAAAACTACTACTAAAAAACATAATTATGTTAAGTGTTGCACATGTACCTGAGATGCAGCACTCAGGTCTGAACTCTTCTCAACCAGGCTGTCCAGCTTCTCACCTCGCTCAAGCACGCTATCAATAGTTTTATGCTGCATCAATTAAATAATTGCTTCAATGAGTGTGAGAAGAATTTATAATCGATCATTTGCTAACACAAACATAGTAACTATTTCATCTTCAATTCAAGTTGCACGTTTAACAGAAATGGTAGGCAGAAAATTATGGAATGGGAATATGTGGCAATGGGCTGCCATTTAGCCATTTGATGGACAATGTTCTCCTTTAAAATCCTCAAAGTTGAGAAAATAGATATAATATGAACATTTGGTACTCTCATTAATTGCTTATGTGCCAAACATATCAAACTAGAAAACAATCTGCTAAAGGTTCGATATTTAGGAATTCCTTCAGATCATTAACAATATTTGCAAATGTGAACTAATTTGAAACAAGCACATGCAAAGAATGGAATCTGAATATACTTCAATTGGCAGTAACAATGGACCTTTTTCTTCTTATCTAAATAGCCAATTAACCATTTAGCAGCTGATATGGCCTAACTTGAATATTTCACCAACACCTTTCTTTCCCTCAATGAAAATAGACTATAACATCAACAGACCCAGTTTGGTTTCCCTGATATTAGTGCAATTTTGCAAATTGCAAACCAAAAATGCACAAAACCAATTACAATCCATCAATGATGACCTTAAATTAGTTTTCTATGTATAAACAAATATCTGTAAATGTTATCATTTATCACAACATCAAAGCAAGACAATTTCAATATAAAGCATGTCTTTTGCATTTTAGACAACCAACAGTTAGTACAAGTATAAGCAATGATGATTCGAAGGTGACGATTTCATGCTATAATATCCGAAAGCTAAAGGGAATACTTACAAGGATGATTTTAGTTTCATCCAACTCCCTCTGAATTTTCAATAATTTATCCGCCTCTGCAGGGTCCTGAAGGTGGAAAGAGGGTTAGAAAAGGATTCTCAAAACAACTATAAATTTCCAAGTAATATCCTTTAAATAGCTTCCGATTTGATTTGTAAAGTACAATTCACACACCACATTAAAACTTCAGCAGACATGCATGAAAAAAGAAAACAGATACCTGAAATTTGGTCAAAGCATCATTCAAATAGGGCCAGGGTTCGGTGCTATCCGCTTGTGCATTTCTCCACGACTCCCCAAAATTTTTCTGATACTCATCTAACACCTGTCAAACATCATCATTTGGAGTTTATCAGAGAAAGATACAAGCTAACAGGAAATTTTCACAAGATCAAAGCAAAGAACAATAAAAACATATGCATATCAAATGTGTGACCCACAGACACTTGAAATCATCTTACACTCTTAAGGCATTGCATATGCATATCATCTTACACTATCTTCCAAAGGCCAAGTGTCAGTGAAACCAAAACAAAGTATAATCATAGTTAAAAAGAAAGAAAAAAATAGCTGATATGATACTTTCTATATAACCAAAACAAACAAACAAGACTTTGCCCACATATATTCAGGATCAGCTACAAGAACTAAGACATAGAGCTACAATTGTGTTTGCTTGGTTGCAGTCAATAATATTAGAAGATTCCGAAGCATAAAGGAAATAATGAAACAGAGAAAATGGACCACTTAGTTTCTTTTACCTGGTTGAGAAGCGAAAAAGAACTTCGAACAGGATAATGATCATCCATAAATCCCAAGGCACAAAGTCCATTTCTGTTGTAGGCATGAACCTTATACTCTAAATCAACATCACCAAACAACCAAATTAGGATCTTTAGAAAAAATGCAATCATAATTTCTCAGTCTCATCAGAATCAACCAAATCATACTCTCAAACCTCAAAGTGAAACGAAACCCACAAACTTAGAAACGATCAACTATACTTTTAAGGTCAAATCTTCATTAATCGTTAGAAAAAGCATTCGAATTATGCTTTTCTTTTGCTATTAAATCCCGTTTTGGAACAGATTAAAAGAATTAACAATCTAATCAAAGATAGAAGACGGAAGATCTAAAAACAGCGTTATGAATCTAATTGCCACAGATATTAATCATCATCAAAGCAAATACTATCCTTCAAAGACAAAATCAAGAAAGTTAACCCAAATGACCGACCTTCATGCTGGACGGACTGACGCTGACCGGGAGGGGTACGTTTAGCGACGGTTCGAGAAACGAAGACGATAAACTCCCTGACGCTCGGCCTTTGGAAGTAACCGAAACGGCTCACATCGGTCGCGTTGGCTAGTATAGTCGGATCGGATCCTTCCGGGTTGACCTTCAACACCACTAACGCCGTGATCTTCATTTTTTTTCACCTTTCTCTCCCAATTTTCCCCCAAACAAAAAATTAATAAAATAATAGTGCTAAAATCTCTGTTTTCTTACCTTTTTCTCTCTCGGCGTTAACAAAAGAATTTTCGCTTGTTTGGTTTATCGGGTAAGTTTCGTGAGAGAAAAGAAGAGAGAGTGGGGAATAAGAATCTGCTGTAGCCGAGACCTTTTTTCGATTCGTTGCAATCGTTTCGCTGGCTGGCGTTTTACTGTGCCGACAAAAGAATAGCGGTTGCTGGAAGTTCGATAAATCGGTCCGTTGATCTGTTAGGTCCCACTTTAATCATGGCCGTTGATTTTCCTTAAAATTGGTACGATCCAAGTTGGATTCGTCCTGTCCAGTTGAACTCAATCAACTTGTAATAGCCCAAAGAGTTAAATGAGGATGTCATTATCGGTAAGCAAGGGTTTGTTTGAACTGATTTAAGTAATAGTTTTAGGTTAAGTCGATCTATTTAAGTAAATTATGATGGGGTTTTTTAATGAATTAAAAGAGAGCCTAGTAAGGAGTCTTATATATGCACAGCATTAGAGCATGAAACAGAAAAAGTATCATAAGCGAGGATAGAGGCTAGTTCCGCCGGAGGGACAGCGTTGGACAGCAACTGAGGAACCGGGCAAGCTTGTAGGGGTCTGAAGATGCCAAATAAACTTTCAAATTTGGTTGGTATCGCGCTAGTTGTGCTGGACGAGCCTATGTGTAGGGGTCTATCGCCAAACACATGTGTCTTGAATATCCGAAACATCAAGAGGTTTGACGCTCATTATGTGCGGGAGTGTAGGATTGTAGAGAGGACAGCGATGTCCCAATTACCATCGGGCTGCGCAAAATGAATTGGATGCACGGGACTGTCCGCGGCTAGGGGGTTTAGAGCATACGGTTTTAAGGGAACGAGAAAAATTAGCCATGCATCATCCCAGAAGTTAACTAGCGAGCCATTCTCGATGGACCAGGCGATACAAGGGCGAAAGGAAGGCCAAGCCTTTGCTAAACCTCGCCATAGATTGGAGCAGTTGGAACCAGCGATGGAGATTGGACATATGCCTGTTACTTTTTTATTTTTGTCCTAGGAGTTTAATCCAGAAAGTCGCTGGCCGATTCACCAAAGCAAAGCCAACTTTCATGAGAAAGGCTACATTGCGCTCATGGAGTCGAGGGATTTCGAGACCTCTTTTATCCATCGGTTGATAAACCCTGGACCAGTTGATGAGTCATGGATGAAGATCCTCAAATAAAATTACGTATAATTTTTTCTATATCATCGTAAATGCGCCTTTGATGTCAATATTAATAATGGACATGTTTGGTAAAGAGATGTTTGAGCAAAAATTAAATGTTTGAAGCATAATTAGAGGTTTGACCAGTCAAATCCGCTAATATTGTTGTTTGGTAAACAACGGATTGAAAGAGCGGATTGGTGTGAAACCGTTAATTTTGAAAAATCTCATAATATGAGCCTTTTGAGATTAGAGGTTTGATATTAGAGTTGTTAAGACTCTTTTACCTTACCAAAAATCTCAAAATAACCTAAATTAAATATTTTCTCACCTTATTTATAAGCTAATCCTAATTTTTTTCTTTTTATTATCACATATTTATATGTGTATTTAAATTTATTAATTAATTAGATTATATTAAAATAATTATATAAATAATAAATTAATATATAAATCATTTGAATATGTTTAGAAAAGTTATATTAAAAATAATTTTATAGATCTAATTAATAATAATTAGATACAAAATATTGATAATTAATAAGCTATTCAAACAAGTATTGAATATAATCATGTCCTTATATGTCATTTTACTTGTTTAAATAATCTATCAGATATCAGTTAATTTTACTAAACACTTTTATATAATCAGCTAATACAATCCGCTAGTCAAATCAGCTGATACAATCAGCTATCAACTATCAGTTAACTATCCGCTATCAGCTAATTGCCAAACAGGGCCAATATGTTTATGAAAATAATAAATATTAGGAGGTATATTAATAATTTATTATATAATTATTAAAACAATATATTATATTAATAAATTTTATTAATAAATATATTTATTTAATGATTTGTATTTTTAAAATTATACTAGAAGATTATATTAATATTAATTATATAAAATAATATTATATTAAGAGTGTATATATTTTTGAATATGAGTAATTAAGTTTTATTAGAAACAATCCAATATTCAACAAATACCATAACAAGATTTGATGATTATGTCCACACAAAAAAAACCCTTAAAACATAAAAGGCACAAAGAACATCGAAATCTTTTCCTGAGACCATAGAAACTCATCAACAATTATAAAATTTCATTCTCCATCTAACGAGACGAATAAGATGTGATGTAGGAGTGGTGAGTAGAACAAGCAATCTTGTTGGCTACCCCGTTACATAGTTCTGATTACATTGACAAACAATTACAAAAGAGCTATACGTGATAACCGACAATCTCAAATAAAAAACTAACGTTGTAAGAATCTTTATACAAGCACCAAACAATCGCTAAGGTAAACATAGAACGTGCTATAAGACATGCGTGCCATAAAAACAAAAAAAAACGTGTCACAAAGGCAGAAAAAAACACATTAAAAAGTGTAAAACATAGGAAGATGAAACAAAAAAATCTTATTAAAATTTAAAAAATAACAAAAAAAATAAACAACCATGAGATATAAAAAATATAAAAAACAAAGAGAAATATGAGTCACCGACGATCAACGACTAACACTAATTTGATATTATCGTCGATCAAGCAAAGAAAACAATGATGAATCCAGAGAAATATTATTGGTTGGGCAATATAAATAAAATAATAAACTTATCTAACATAATTCTTATATTTAATTTTTAATTTAAAAATAGAATAACAACTAAAAATATTATGATTACACGTTAACGATCATAAGCGACTATGTGTAAATAAGTTACCAATACTTATTTACAACAATGTAAATAAGTATCGATGTATTTAAAATTTATGTTTCTTTTTACTGTTATTTATAAAAAATATTTTAGTGAATACTAGTTTCAATGGTTAGCAGAGGCGGATCTTGGTATAATAAGTTGATGAGTCCAATTTAAATTTTTCGAAGTCTAAACTAAAATTTTAAATTTTTTTGAGAATTAATGAGAATTTTTTAAATTTTTAAAAGGGGACTTAATTAAAAATATTTAAAGAAATAAAAACTTAATGAGAATTTTAATTTTTTTAAAGGGGTCAAATTCTAAAAAAATTTAAAATTTAAGGGGACAAATGTGAATTATCTAAAACTTTGGGGGTGCATAGGCCCCCTCTAGCCATCACCAGCATTCGCCTTTGGTGGCTAGTTCTTTGCTTATTTGGAGTCTCATAAAAAATTATTACTTATTCAATAACTTAAATTTTGTTATATTTAATCTAGTTCTATTCAAAACTTATGATTATGAGTTTGTGTCTAATCTCTTTAAAATAATATTTAAACTTTTAAACAGATTTTAATTGTGCGGCTCTTTATTTTACTTTATTTTTTTAAGTAAAATATAATATAATTAAAACTGAATTTAGTTTCAATAATATAATAAATTATCATGAGAAGAAATGATATATTTACACATACCTCTCATCTTTTTTTTTGAATTGCATAACACTCATCTTTTAACACTTGTTAAATACATTGTAAGAAGAACAACATACATCATAATTTTCAATAAACCAAACACCTTGATGCAGTAACAAATCTTTCATCTATCTTTTTATACACACTTCTCTTTCACAACTGATATACCCCGCCAATAACATGTTTTTATTAAATTATCAATAATAATTGCAAATATAATATATATTTCTTAGATTAATGGGTTAAAATTTAAATATAAAAATAGAGATATTATTTGACTTAATAAACAAATGTTATAGAAATAATTTATCAAATGTTCTGTTCATTTACACCTCTATAGAAATGGTAGGATAAAAAATGTACTAACTTTCAAATTTGACATTGAAAACAATAAGATAAAAACATTTAATATAAGACCCATAAAAAATTGTAAAAAAAATCTAACTTTAAAATTTTTATTTTTTGACTAAGTAAAAATTATTATTTTTGAACATCAACTCTAATATCATTTTGGTTTTTTTTTTTTGACTTATAATGTCGGTTGGAATTTATTGAAAACAGAAAATAAGCCACGTGGGCAAGTACATAGAACACACACAAAAGAAAGAAAGATAAAACCACTGCCTAGCCGGCCATGGTTTAGCAATAAATCAGAAAACAAAACTGCAAAGAAGCTCAACCGACACACCTCCATGCGAGATGAAAAGAAACCCGATAGCTCAAAAATGGAGGCGGAAATAAAGCAGGGGGAGAGAATTGAGAGAAACCCCCTGTCAGATGAAGAGGAGACATGCCCTAGGGCGGTTCGACAAACCTCCTGTCTTGATCCGCAACTCGACGAACACTCACCGGTGCTTCCTCAAGCCAGAAACAGTCTTCAGCGGCTTTCGACCCCTCGGCGGCCATTGCATGCGCAGCTTGGTTCGTGTTTCGACTGATGAAACGGAACTGGATCATCGGTAGAGATATGGTGAGAAGTTTTATGTCCCTGATTAGATGCCCAATTTCTGAATAGTCTAGGGTTTCTGAGTTGATTTTTTGAATTACTGATTTGTTATCCCCTTCCACCATAAACTGTTGAATCCCTAAATCAATTGCAAATTGAACCCCTTGAAATATAGCTAGGGCCTCTGCATGAAAAACCGATCCCACCTTGGCATTTAACCTTGAACCAGCTACGATAATAGTTCCCTCATAGTCTCGAATAATAAAGCCTGAACACGAAGTCTTCCTGGAATTATTATAATGTGAGTTCACGTTCATTTTGTAGGATGGAGCTGAAGGAGCCTCCCAACGGGACCCATCCAGATAATGGGAATGCTTGTAGGATGCATACAAGATCTTAAGCTCGTGGTAGTAACTAGAGATAAAGGTAAAGACATCCTCAACCCTTTGGATAATACCTTCGTTGATGAGCTTGTTTCTTGAGTACCACATTGCCCACATTGTGATGAGGATTTTACTGTGTGTATTATTGTTGCTGGACTGAAAGACATTCATTAACCAATCTGCAAGACTGTTAATATGTGATAGATTGGAAAAGTCAAAGCCCAATGTGGACCAGATTTCCTTTGCATAAAAGCAGTCCCTAATAATGTGTAGACTAGATTCACTGTCTAAATTGCATCTCTTGCATCTAGAATCAGAGATAATTCGTCGATATGTTAAATTCAGCAAAGTAGGGACAAAATTTCTTACCAGTCTCCACACAGTATTTTTGATTTTTGATGGACAAGGGATTTTCCAGATATATTTGAATAGAGCCTGAGATGAAGGATCTTGAGTAGGAACCCCCAATAGTGCCTTATAGCCACTTCGAACAGTATAGATTCTCGTACCCTCACCATTCCACCTTAGCAAATCACGTTGTGGAAAGCTTGGAAGAGGAATACTCATAATACATTCAGCCTCCTCCTGTGAGAAAGTCCCATTGATAAGGTTCGAATTCCAGCACTGCTCCCCAGGAATCATAAGATCAGAGACTTTTGTGACTTCGGGGACATAGGCCGTAGATATTTTCACAGAGGGAAATTTAGGGAGCCAGTAGTCATTCCAAATCGACACACTCTGCCCATCTCCAATCTTCCAAACAGTACCCATTTCTAATAAGCGTCTAGAAGACCAGATGCTGCGACAAATCAAGGATGGAGCAGATCCTAAATTGGCCTGGAGAAACGAGCCTTGCGAGAAATATTTAGCACGAAGAAGCCGGGCCATCAAGGACCCGGGGTTCGTGATAATACGCCACCCCTGCTTCGCTAATAAGGTGATATTGAATTTTCCAAAGTCACGGAAACCCAACCCGCCCTCTTCCTTTAACTTACAAAGCTCCTGCCACGTACTCCAATGAATGCCCCTCTTGTTCATATTTTTCTGCCACCAGTATCGTGCAAGAGTTGCTTCTAGCTCTTTACAGAAAGTAGCTGGTAATAAAAAACAAGACATCGCATAGAGAGGAATGGACTGTAATATCGACTTTATAAAGACCTCCTTACCCCCCTGCGAAAGTTGTCTGTAATTGCCTGAGTCCGCCCTTTTGTTTAGTTTCTCTTTTAGGTACCGAAAGGCTACCTTCTTATTTCTTCCAACAATAGCTGGTAGGCCCAAATATGTTTCGGGATTGGCTACCTCGGTCACATTAAGGATCCTGCAAACATTAGATCGGTTGTCATTAAGGACATTGGAACTGAATAAGACTTGAGATTTCTCATAATTAATAAGCTGGCCGGAGCACTCTCCATAGTGAGAGAGCAGCATCTTTAGATTGTTAACACTACTAGCCAGTGCCTCCCCGAAAATCAAGCAATCATCTGCAAAGAGGAGGTGGCTAATCAAGGGTGCACCCCGAGCAATTCGTTCACTGTGAAGAGAACCATCGGTAGAAGCACATCGAAGCAGTGAAGAGAGACCCTCTCCACAAAATAGAAAAAGATAGGGGCTGAGGGGATCACCCTGTCGCAGCCCTCGCGTAGGAGTAAAAGAATCACTTATAAGCCCATTTATTATAACTGAATAAGAGACGGTGGTCACACATTTCAGAACCAAATCAGCCCAAGCCTCACAAAAACCCAACTTCAACATAACTTCCCGTAAGAAAACCCACTCGACCCGGTCATAAGCTTTGCTCATGTCCAGTTTGAGAGCAAAGGAGCCCCTACGACCAAACTTCTTCTTTTTATAGTGATGAAGAATTTCGTAAGCTGTGATGATATTATCAGATATAAGACGACCAGGGATGAACGCACTTTGCGCTTCATCTATACAGGAGTCGATCACCAGCTTTAACCTATTAGCCAACATCTTTGATATTATTTTGAAGAGAACGTTGCAAAGAGAAATCGGTCTAAATTGCGACATAGTATTTGCCGACTGGGTTTTAGGAATCAGGACAATATGGGTAACATTAATTTCTTCGATCGGGAAATTACCTTTGAGCACCTCAATGCAATAATCAGTAATATCATCACCGAGAATCCCCCAGAAACGTTGATAAAAGATTGCGCCTAAACCATCAGCCCCACTTGCCTTCAAAGGACTCATAGAATTTAGTGCCGCATACACCTCTTCTTTAGTGAAGTTACGCATAATGGGAGAGGTTCAAATCATCAGAAATCACAGTATTAATACCTGCCAAAATTGAGCTCGGGTCTCCAGTTCCTTTCGAAGAGAACAAATCTTTGAAATAATGGACGGCAGTATCCATGACCTTGTCATTGTTATCAGAGAAAACTCCGTCATCTGCCACTAGACCGTTTATCCGATTCTGTCTCTTCCTTTGGCTAGCGTAGCGATGGAAGAAACTTGTATTCCGATCACCATTGCTCAGCCAGTTCGCTCTGGCACGTTGCTCCCAGTAAATTTCCTCCTTGTCTAGCTCAATATTCAATGCCAACTTAGTGTCCACCAATTCACCCAATACCTCATCATTCGGATATTGCGAGTTCAACTCATCAAGTTTCTTCCTCAAAGCAGAAATGCTAATCTTCTTTTCCTTTTTTATTTTCCTAAACCATCGTTCAAGCCCCGTACTGAGAACTTTCAATTTTTCCGGGACAGTACCCGTGGCTGAACTCCACAGGTTGGAAACAACGTTCTCGCAAGAATCTTCCAATAACCACGCTGCTTCGAAGCGGAAATGCCAAATCCGTTGTTGGTGGTGTTGACTGACATCCGTATTTAGAAGGATCGGACAATGATCAGAAAATGAATGAGAGAGATGTTCAACCTGGTAGTCTGGAAACATATCCTCCCATCCTTGTGTAGCAACACCCCGATCTAAACGGACTCGAATGTTGTTGGCAGACGTCCGACCCCATTCCATTGTGAACCAGTTGCCTTTGTAACCAAGATCAGAAAAATTACAATCAGCAAGAGCATCCTTAAAATTGTTAATCTGCCATTCATTTCTTATCAAGCCACCTTGCTTCTCACGGATGCTCAAAATTTCATTGAAATCCCCTAGAACACACCAAGGAATGCCGGGTAAATCATTTAAGCGACGTAAAAGTTGCCACGAGAGGATACGGTTCTGAACTTCCAGAGCTCCATAGAAACCCGTTAACCTCCACTGTCCCTGATCAACACTCTCAGTAACTAACACATCAATGTGATGGATTGAGAATGAACGTAGAGAAATAGAAACTCCTTCTTTCCAGCTGAAGGATAGTCCACCACTCCGTCCATTTGCACTTATTTCAACACCAAAAGGAAAACCACAACTCTTTCGAATCCTCTCCATTCGAGTAGCTGGAAGTTTTGTTTCCGAAAGAAAAAGGACCGAGGGACGTAAATCGCGCATCATAGCACGAAAACGTTGAACCGTTCGAGGCATCCCTAGACCCCGAACGTTCCAGCTTATTATTTTCATTGTGTTCGGCTGGTCTCATGTTCGAGACCTGCCGATATAATTGGAGCAACACTAGGCGAATCCTTCTTAGAGGAAACAGCTTGTGGTAGAGTCTGAACCCGTGGTCGTTTGGACGTTTCACTGTTATCAATAGGGCTGTCTTCATCCAGTGAGCCCATCACTGTGTCAAAAACGACATTATAGCCCACCCAATCAAAGCCCGGAGGAGGCCCAGAAGCAGCAGAAGATGCTGGAACAGGGGGTTGTTGCTGTTGATAATTAATTTCCCCTAAATTAATGGGATAATGTTGGGAAGTGAGGGCTGGCATCAGAGATCCCACTGATTTGGGATATTCCGTGATTGGGGAGGATGGTTGACCAGGAAATAAATGAAGATTACCATGTTTTGCCAAATCTCCCACCTGTGATTTTGCTAACATTACGGGAGGAAATTGAGGTCTATCCGAACCTTCCTCAATTAACCACTTACACTGAGCCGGAGTAGAACGACGGGAAGGTGCCCTGAGGGAAGCATCCCACCCCGGGACCAAACTCGAACCCCCTTCAGTAAAACGAATCGGGCAGAAGCTCTCTCCATGCCCAAGGATTCCGCAAAAAAAAAACAGAATAATGTAAGCTTCTCGTACTCAAAACGGACGTACTGTTGCTGACCATTTGCCAAGATCAATTTCTTTCGTCGTTTTAACGGCTCCCTTATGTCCACTTTTACCCGAACTTTCTTGATGCGTTTATAGCCAAGCGAAATAGCTTTGGTTTCATACTTTACAAAAGAGCCTATGAAATTTCCCAGCACCATTGCAACCTTTTCGGACATGAAGCCAAGTGGAACATCATGGATGTAAACCCAGAAGTCCACGTAGATGAGAGGGACGGTAAGGGGGTCCTCACCATTTCCTAGCCGGTGCAAAATTAGCAAATGATTGTTGAATGTCCAAGGGCCACCATTTTCAATCCTCTCGACGTCCAAGAGATGATACAATCGGAAAATATATCTACCTTCTCCTATATCCGCAATAGAAATACCTGCCGGTGGATGCCAGATTGTTGCCAGTGTAGACTTCATTGACTGGAAGTTGATTATACTGGTTGTAAGGAAGGTACCAACAAAGCACAGATCGAAAGACAAAAGGGAATCATTCGCCTCCACTTCAATCTGAATCCCGTCGTCTTCCCCACCCGAGATTGTGAGATTTGCAAGATCATTCTCAACATCAGCCATCAGAAACGAGATCCAGTAAGAACGAAATCAAACGGAGATAAATCCGAGAAGGAAAAAAGAACGTGCCACAAGAGCAGAGAGAGAGACGTGCCACAAGAGCAGAGAGAATAAGATTTTATGTTATCTATAAGAAATTAAGAACAATATCATTTTGGTTTGACAACCGAAGATCTCTAAGCATTTTATATACTATCTTCTAACATTTCATCCTTCTTTATTCAGCTTACCATTTTAATTTTCTATCTCTACTAACTGTTATCACTTGTATTTGTTTGTTTCCTTAACATGATGCCCACACCTTTCAACTTAAGGGAGTTGAGCCGCCGGGATTCTCATTTTAGGTACTCCATACTAATATGGAAGAGTTCAGTCCTCATCTGTTTCCTCATATTAGACCTAAATTTCTTGCTTAAAAACTATTCACTTTGATTATCAAGTATTTTACACAATGCAAGTGCATTCGCAGCATTATCATTCTCAGTTCTGGCTATCATTTGCACACAAAGTTAAAAGAGCAACAAAAAAAAAAAGAGGAGCAATTCTGATTTGTAAACAGTAACAATGAGCACTACAAGTGGTGAATGGTGGGGGAGTGGCCACTTTGTTTTCCATTTGTCATTTAATGACCCACTGGCTTAACTCATAAGCAAAGTTACCAGCACTTGATTTCATCCCACAAGTGCCTCAAAACAGTTCAATAGAAAAAGCTTAAACAGCTGAGAAACAATAGAGGGAACATAAAGTCTTATCTTTTTCCAACCTTTTCTTAGCTTATCCATCTTTTAAACTGATGGAGAGAATCCATGGCATAAGCTGAAAGTATATTTATTTCCATCGGATGAGTCATGGGTTTATGTTCACACACTCACATGTCCATATCAGATAACATCCCACGTCTATGTCTATGCAAAGGAATTAATTATTGGGAAAAAGCTACCCTTCTCTTGCTCTCTTTCTGAAAACTGACAGTAATATACACACATGCCACAGCTAAAACCATCCCCCTCTCTTTTAAAAAACCATTCATATGCATCCCACATGTGATTTGTTGTATCTTTTAGATAGAGAGTTGCATAATTTTCAATGGACATTTATAAGAATCTGGTCACCGACAGTGGTGTTTGCAGATTTCAAGAGAACCCCCAGAGCAGCTTTTTCGCCATCCTTTCAAACTGTCTTAAACCATGAATTCAAAGGGTGTATAACAGATGGATTGCTGGTTTCAATGGCCTTGTGACTTGTGAGATAGCTAGAAGATAAGATTATACTATTTTAAAATTTAAAACTTTTACTACCAGGGGAAGCCTGCAAATGGGATTTGATGCTATAAAATTCACTTAAGCTGACTGACTGTGACTTTCTAACTTGAAGCCAAACTAGGGGTTTATTCCCTTGTTGTTTTTTAATAGTTGATGAGGCTGGGGATGGTGGTGGTGGGAGAGAGGAGAAGGAATCCTTGAGAACAAAGGAAAGTAAAGGGTAGATTAGGGAATTTCACAAGACAATGGGGGGCTGAAATATAATAATAATAGTAATAATGTTAATGTAACTCCAAAAACATTGAAAAGAAAATCATCACTTTGTGGCCTGTCAAAGCCTAAAAAAAAGGTACCTTGTGCAGCTGAAACACACCAACAACACCACCACCAGCACCAACAAGACAAGAAGAACAAGCACATCAGAAAACAGCATCATCATCCTATTTTATCTTTCTTTGCTTTATTTTCAGCAAACCACACATCAGAAAAACAGAGAAAAAGAAAGAAAGATGGAAACTCCACGCACCCTCCAAGAGTCCACAACACATCACCAAACTCTCTCTTTCTTTCAATGGCCCAGCTCAGCTGGACCAGAATTTATGTTTAGAAGAAAAATAAAAGGAAAAAAAGAAAGCAAAGATGGATAGAAGATAGATGTCTTCAAATGTGCTCCATCCGAAAACCCATGTTTACCAGAAATACCCTTCTGCAACCCATCGAAAAAAGCCATCTTCATCACTGTCTCAACCCCTCTAAAGATACCATTTTTATTTTTCACCCTGTTATTATGTGGGCTTCTTTGGGTTTTCTTTGTCTTGGTCAGAGTTTTCCACAGATTAAACAGGAAAGCCAGAACCTTCCTCCCCCCCTCTCTATCTACACTTATTCTTTCCTTTTCATCATTTTCTTGCCCACTTCTCATTCTTTCTTATCAAAATACCTTCTTCTTTCTCCCCCTTGTATCTTTCTATTCTCCATTTTTGCTTTGTTTTTGTCCCTTGTGCGGGTTCTTCTCTTAACCTCCTCCCTGTGTTCTGAATCATGAAGAAGATGAAAGGGGTTGCTGCTTCTGTGGAGTATTCTCGATATGCCATGTATGAGGACCAAAGGGCCAGGTTCAAGCACCAGAGCCTTATGCAAGACTTTCAAGACTTGCACAAGGTATTAACTTCTTGCTGATTGTTTAGATTTTGAGTTACTTTTGTTAGTTTTTATTAGATCTGGTGTTTTTTGCCCTCTGGATTTTTTTCTTTTGGTATAAGAATAAGAATTGGACATGATCGTTTGGATCTTATTGTTTCAATCGATGGTCCTCTCTGTTGTTTTGGTCCAGGTAGCTTTCATATAATGTTTACTGTAAAGTTTAATGGTAAAATTATTGATATTTTGCATCAAAATCCTTAAGTTTCATGGCTTTCATGCTGTATCAAATTTAACCTTTTTTTAATTTCTGGAATTACTAGTTTGTTTATAGACTTGCCTCAAGCCCTGATTATAGTCTCAACTTATTTCTGCTTTGTGTTTTTCAGGAAACAGAGGCCATGAGAAAGAAATTGCAGATGTTGAAAGAACGAAAATCGACCCTGTTGGCTGAAGTCCGGTATGATCTTGTTCCTCCATAAATTTGTAGGATTTGCAAAACATTAGCATTGTAATTATTAATATAGATGTTGTGTTAATATTTTGACTTTTGATCATATTTGTTGTTCTTAGGTTTTTGAAAAGGAGACACAAATTCTTGATGCAAAACCGATCTTCAAATGCACCTGCAGAAAGATTCTTTGCGCCACCACAGAATACGATGATCAGAAGTAAACCGAATATGAAGGGAAAGAAATCAACCGGAAAGGAACATTCTTTGCGACACAAAACTACAGGTTTTGATTTGAACCAGTTCACTCGTCCTTCTCCGATGTTTGACTTAAACCAAAAGCAGCAGAAAGTTTTCAGTGAAAAGGAGGAAGTTACTTTGCGAAGTTCTTTACCGGCTCTGGACTTGAACAAGAAGGAAAGGCTTTACAGCGAAAAGGAGGCTGCTGCTCGAAGCACGGCACTGGTTTTTGATTTAAACCAGATTTCGGTAATCCACTCGTAGTTAGTACGAATTATTGCCTGTAAATTTGTATGTTGTAATTTTTGATCTTGAGCTGATTTCTTCTCAACTTTGATTCCATTGCAGACAGAGGAGGAAGAACTACAGGCCAATGATAACTCAATGAGAATAGAGGAACTCAAGAAAAGTTCAACCAGGATCGGAAACGATGAGCAGCACAACGACATTAAGTTATCCGCCTGCTGGAACACCGGGAACGGCCCCAACAGAGTCGGAAAACGAAAGATCACATGGCAAGATCAGGTGGCACTAAGGGTTTAAGTCCCGTACTCGACCTGCAATCGAAAGTGCTTAGTTTGAAGGGGGTGGTACATGTTAGTTTGGCTTCCCTCCCTCCCCTTTTTTATTGCTCTACTTTCATCTCTTTCGTAAAAAGGAAAATATAGTTGTACCTATTGAATTTATGAAGATAAATATGGAAATTGATGCTTGGGAATCGGATATATTCTCAAAAGAAAATGTTGTTTACTTGCATCACGATTCATGCTTGATGCTCGGAGTAATCGAGAAGCAATTTGGTTGGCATATTCCACAATTTTGTTCCTTTGCCTCATTGTTTTACATTTGCTAGGCAATGGAAGGTGCCGGCTGCAACTCCATGAAAAGGGTATTTGGAGTAGACCAAAAGTTCTAAAAGCATAAAAGATACCTTAGAAGGATGAGATGGGGGATATAGCTTCCATTATAATGCAGACAGAAATAGATGCCGAATGCCGGCGAAGTTAGTTGAGATGTCACAAAGGATCAGCCATAGAGACAAGACAATGAATGTTAGGTTAAGTCTCAATTCAGGACAAGATTGTGGTTTGGGAATAGAACCTTGGACAGGGACGTTGGTTTCCTTGTCAAGGTTTAACAACCTTGTAACTACTAGTAGAAATTAAATTTCTTGGTGACTAACCTGCTGGAAAGCACAGGAAAGAAGGGACAAAATAAATAGATAAACATAAAACCAAACAAAATACAATGGCATCAGAGATTCTTCTTCCTCTGTTTAAAACTAATCATGCAATAAGCAACAGATCATGAGAAATGGCCATACCAAGACCCAGATGCAGCCAAAAGAGCAACATTTCCTTCTGCCCTTGAATAAAAACCTTTTTTGATCACCATCATCATCTAATTCTGGAATTCACGTTTGGTGCCAATTTCTTCACCTTCTGAATCCTTCAGCAGCCTCGCAGCTTCGTTATCGGCCTGTGCAGTTGTTTTCTGAGCTTCTTTAGCCTTCAAAGCCTGTAACTTGGAATGATTATAGTAAGCAACACCCAAAAACGCCAGCCCGTATCCGAACAAGTTGATGGGGGTCACGGTATCTTTAATCACAGACCATGAGAAGGCAATCAACAACCAGTCCTTGACAACCCCAGCCACATTCATTGTCAAAGCAGACGTCTTTCCGACGAGTAAGAAAACAGACAGATTCAGAGCGAAAGCACATAAAGAATTGGTACCGAAAATGAGGAAATCGAAATGGAAACCCGACATCTCTTTCAACACCGGGAGCTCGACATAAATCCACGGCACCAACAGGAAAACCAAACAGCACGGAGCAACATAATACAGAGAAGTAATAGGATTCAAGGTGATTCCTTTAGAAGTAAGCAAGATTTGGATCATAACCAACCTGGTAGCCTCAAAGGCAACGGCTCCCAACTGCAAAATCACACCCCATGTATCGAATCTAGCCTCCCCGTAAGCAGCGACGGCGACCCCGAGAGAGATAGACAACATGTTAACCATCGTATCGGTCTTAAAGGAGTCCTTTTTTAAAAGAACCCCAATGGAATAAACAGCCACAGGCATGAGGGCTTTAAGCATCTGAATAAAGGAAACAGAGAGGTAAATGTAAGCGGAATTGGAGAGCCAGAGGCTGAGAGAGTAAAGGGCGCCGATGGGGACGACGGAGGAGAGATAAAGGTCGCGAGACATGGAGACGGGCTCGACGAATCGGAAGACCTTGATGAGGAGGAAAGCGAGGGTGGAGCAAAAGGACATGTGGATGATGGTAAGAGAGATGGGGAAAGGCCAATTGTACATCTTCTTGTCGAGGATGTACTTGTTGTAGACGATGACGGAGAAGCTGAGGAAGATCCAGATGGCGACATAGGTGTAGGAGAGGAGGATGTTCTTGAGGACGCTGTGACTCAAAGACCCGCCCTTTCCCATTTTTGCTTTGGGTTTTCTGGGAGACGCGCAGGTGTGGGGGCAAATGGAGGAGGTGAAAGATGCAGAGAGGAAGGAGAAAGGGTCAAGACAAAGAGCGGATTTATGGGGGGAAGTTCAAAAGGTTTGGTTTTTATAGTGTACGTGAACGTATGTCTCATGCTGTTTTTCTTGCTGTAGGCCTGTAATGGGCCTCACATAGCCTTTTTTTTCCTAATGTTATAATAAAAATAATTATTATATATTTTTCTTCTACTTTTTACAAATAATCTATTTATAATAAAAATAATTATTATATATTTTTCTTCTACTTTTTACAAATAATCTATTTATAAAAAAATAATTTTAACAAGTGATTTGTAAAAATGTTATATAAATCTAACCCTCAAATTTCAAACAATGTTTTTAATTATTTTATTTTAAAAGATATATTTTTTCATTTAAGTAACTAAACTTTTTGTTAAAATAAGTGTTTAACTCATTCTATAATTATTTTCAATCGTTGTCTTTATTGATGAGTTCTTCAAACTTTGTAACTTTTTTTATTTAGCTAGTCATTACAAGTGAAATCGATGTGTTTTAGGACTTATTTTTTAGAGTTTGAGTCTTGATTTCACTTTTGTATAAATGAATTTTCTCAATTAGAGTGTTTTGATAATTTTTTGAGGTTTAGAGTTTTTTATTCCGTAGAACAATAAGGTGGAAAGATGTAAATAAAAAATTGATGCATAAAAATAAAACGGGTTCTTGAAATTAAAGTATTTGAGACTTAAAATTGTTAAATTTCTCAAAGAATACAAATCTTTTTTAAAAATTTCTTTCTATTTTTTTGGTTCCTTCCCTTGAAAATCAAAAAGAAAGGAAGAAAATGAACAGATATCACGTCACACATTGGTTGGACAAATAACTTTTTTTACAAACATAAAAATAGAACGAAATAAAACTTTGAAAACTTAGACACTTAACGTAAAAAATATAATTTAGACCCTCATTTTTCAATTAAGCCTAAAAATATTAAAGATAAAGAAAAACAAATCAACAATAATATTAATCACTATTTACAAAAAAAAAAGTCTTTTGATGATTTTGGGTTTACAATAAAAGCGAATTAGAGTTGCAATGAATCCAACATTCTATCAACAAATACTAATGAATGATTTGACGAAGCAAAGTGAACAAATAGTTTACTTATGTACCAAAAAAATTCAAATATTTCATCTAATCTCAACAAATATTTTATGTTACAAGACAATCTGCAAGAAAGGAAAGAGGGGGCTAGGCCTAGCACCAATATGACAGTGGCCTGATTTAGACAATTAATGTCCTATTGGTTTGTATGATTGCTTCATGAAAGAGTAAATCAGACTTAAACGAGGTTATGCTACCAAATTAATTACAATACATAATTCTATAGTGCACCATGAAACTCTAGTCTATAGAATAGCCAAAACAAAAACAAAAAACAAGTGTCCTAAACAGGGAAACATGTAGCTAAGTCTCAATTGCGGTCTTAAATGGCTAAAATCGGTGCTCGTCGGAAGCAGTCCAACTTCACATGGAAATGGTGGGTGCTGCTCCTCCCAAGCAACTCATTTTAAGAACAAGTACACATGGATGTCGTCTCCAGCAACCACACAAATCTTATCCATGATTTGGGCCTCACTCTGCTTTTGCTGATTCCAACCTTCATTAATCATTATGATGGCACTACATGAAATATTTATATGCTTCAGAAAATCTGATTGACCAAGTATGATGAGAATAAAATTTGACATCCATAAGTGAACAGGAAATAAGTATATTATGAACGGTTTATGGAAACTGCTACGAAATTAGACAAAACTCAAACTCAAAACATTGACTACTGCAAAAACAAACACCTCCATACGAAAGTTAAATCATGCTGGTAATCAAGCATTCTAAAAGTGAGCCTTGAAATCATTAACAAGAATAAAAAATTTTCTACTAGGATATCAAAAGCAGATCAAAGACAGAAAAACATACTGTATGTAGATGTATCAATCTGCTCAGGAAGCTCCTTTATATCCACCTCAAACCTTTCCTGGACCTGCAATGGATTGAAGAAAATTAATTAGAGGTGTGTATATCAATGGGACAGAACAACATTCAAAGTTCTAAACCCAAACCTGATTGAGCACATCAGAATCTGACGCAGATGAAACAAATGTAATTGCAAGACCCTTGGTGCCAAACCTGCCAGCTCTACCAACCTGCCAAAGAACCATGAAACATCAATTACATAACTTATACTCGGAAAATATAAGCAAGTTTGTATGACGATACAGATGAAACAACGCCTACCCTGTGCAGGTAGGTATCAGCAGAATCTGGCATGTCATAGTTGATGACAATGTTAACACGTTCAATATCAATTCCCCTTCCAACCAAATCTGTGGCCACGAGAATTCTTTTATGACCTTCCTTGAAACCTTTGTAGCGAGTCAACCTATAACGGATCAATTAGCAATAAGCTAAGTGTAAATGGCAATCAAGCATTCTAAAAGTGAGCCTACTGGAACATTAACCTACTGGAAGGGGAGGGGCTAAACAAGATATATAAATGTGGGATCACAGGAAAAACACAGAATTATTTAGTAAACTCAAAAAATAAAACCAAGTGAAAATGGCACTATTTTCTAATCAAATATGTTTTGCATCAGTTAAGGAAAAATAAGACAGCAAACGACCATGATTTATAACTGAACTTGACCAAATCATGTAAAAAAATCAGCATCCTAAGGTTCTAACTGGCATAAACCACTGCACCCATATAGCAAAATAGGTATCTATACCATCATAAATTGGTGTATTAAGACAACGTGAAAAAAATCCCCTAAAAAGACTTTCTTAGGGACCCTTATACAAGATAAAGGTTCTTAAGTAATTTAATTTACAATAAAGTACACTAGCAAGAAAACATGACACATCATATGTACAAACCTTTCTTCTTGTGACATGCCAGAGTGAATGCATATAGAGGGAAAATTACATTCCACAAGCAGCTTGTTCAACTCAGCTGCTCGGTTCACACTTTTAACAAAGATAACAACTTGGTTGAAATCCAATGCATCAAGGAGGTCATTCAACTTGCGGTTTTTCTCCAGCTCACTCAATTTGATGTAATGCTGTCAATCATTTCGGAGATTAGAACTTAAATCATGTTTTTATACAACAAATATCAAAATGTGGATGAGACAGCTTCTTGGAACATACCTGCACAAGGCCATGAAGGGTCAACTTGGCCTCGTCATCAACATAAATTTCCATGGGCTGAAAGGAACAAAAGCCACAGCAAAAGAAGTTAGGCAGCTTCCTCAACAAATGGAATCCGGTATGAAATGAATTACACAGATGCACATCCCTTGAATTGAGATTCTGGTCCATCTTCCTTGCCTCCTTGCAGAAGAATACTTAATAAAAGAAACTTCTGTTCTCCCTCAAAAACATTTTTTATTACACTACAAACACTGCTTCCACAACCAGAAAATGTCCAATCCTTATTACCCCACTCCAAACCCACCCATAGGCCATAGCCCAAAGAGGGAAAAGGAATATTAAGACAAAGTAAAAATCAGCTCACAGCCTCACACCAATACACTACTTCAATAATCTAACCACTGCAAACTTATGAATTCACCACTAGTCTTCCCCTTTCTATCTGCAGGACCCATAAAAGCCTAGATGAAGCCACTGCACCCGAGCAAAACCAGTGGGAAGTACATACTCATGGACCCACCAGATTAAACAAAATTCTTGAAGAAAGCCAGGCATTAATTAAAAATATACTTCTAAGTTCAAGTACTATTGGCCACGGAACATTACATCTTGCATAAATTTCTTGCAGACAGGGCGGATTTCTTTGCTGAGAGTTGCAGAAAACATCATAACTTGCTTATCATGAGGGGTCATCTTGAAAATCTCCTGGACATCTCTCCTCATGTCTGTGAGATAAATAGAATAAATACCAGAAGGAACAGCAGCAGATGGAACACTAAAAACATATACACTAATCCAGGTTCTGGTATTGATAACTTACCAAGTGATTCAAGCATCTTGTCACATTCGTCAAGAATGAAATGCCTCACATTCTTTAAAGAAAGCTCCTTGTCTCTTGTCAAAGCCAATATCCTTCCAGGTGTCCCAACAACAACATGAGGACTTTCATTTTTCAGTAGATCTTTGTGAACTTTAATGTTAACACCACCATAGAAGACAGCAACCTTGATCTCGGGCAGGTACGTGCTGAACCTCTCGAACTCATGACAAATCTACATGTTAAAGGGATAACTAAAATAAGATGGCATGTATAATATAACTTTACAAAGAAAAATTCCATGATAAGAGGACTTCCAAGAAAAGAAACAGAACTTGGTCTAACCTGGTAAGCTAACTCCCTAGTATGGCACAAAACAAGGGCAACAACATGTCCTGGACTAGGCTCAATCTGCTGCAATGTTGATAAAACAAAAACCGCAGTCTTCCCCATCCCTGATTTAGCTTGACAAATGACATCCATACCTAGTATAGCTTGTGGAATGCATTCGTGTTGCACTGGCAAAGAACCAAAGAAAATTGATCGAAGGAATCCCCGGTAAGTAATATATAACCTCCGTGTCGGTGATCCTTTTAATTGAAACACTATAGTGATATATTACCTGCAAAGACAATGCATCAAACTAAAATCTTAGGCAAGAAGAGAAAGGGTTACACATTAAACATACAAAAAAGAGGTATACATCAAAATCAGAATCAACATGTTGCATACAATTTGGAAAACACTAACATTGTAAAAAAAGAAGCCGTCTAGGTGATTTTAGGGATGGAACTGCATATATAGGTTAACAAATATTAGAAAAGGAAAGGAGAGTAGAAATTTGCCTTCGGAAGGGTGCTCAAATCCAGAGTCGACGATGGCCCGAAGAAGCTCTGGCTTCAAAAGGAAATCTCTGAATCCTGAACTGTGAATCCCAACATAGCCTCTACAGTGGCAGCGAAAAGATAAAATTAGAAGGAAATTTTTTCTCCATGGATTATTTACTATCATACACAAAAGAAGAGTAAAATCATTTTAAACCCCAAAAAATGATGCATAAAACTCACTTCTTGGTCGCCTCGCCATTGACTTTAGCAGTGACAGAGTCATGGGCTTTCTCTTCTTCTTCTTCTTCGTAGTCGAGAAGCTCTTCCTCATAAGCATCGTTGTCCCTTGTTTCTCCCATTTTTCTGCAAAATCCCCCCAAAAAATAGTTAGGATTTTCGCACACAAAAGATGGGAGACTAAACAACTTAGGCCGGAGATTTACCAGAGAAAAGGGGGGCAGGAATAGTGGGTTTCTAGGGTTAGGGTTTGGAGAGTCGGTCTGCAAACGAGAAAGGTTAGCTCATAGAAGCGAAAACAGATTTTACAGAGAGTTCTAAGTTTTACTTCATTCCCCAGAATGCCCTGTCGGCTTCGGCCCTGACTCTAGCCCATTTTTGGCCCAAATGTGGGGTTTAAAATAAGTAAAGGCAAACACTTCCAAGTGAAAAGAAAATAATTAATTTTGGATTGGCGATAAAACACATGACGAAATTAAATTGACGTTGTACTTCATAATTTTTTAGTTTGTTTAAACTTATTTTTATATAAATGTCATTTTATTACATACACGACAAGTTAATAGTTTTTTTTTTACTTTAAGAACACATTTTAATAAATTGTACAAAATGTCTTAAATCTTTAAGTTGTTCTTAGACGAGAAGATAAATATTAACCGTAATAATCTCAAACAACCCATGCATTTGAAAACATCTCCCAAATGAAATCACGCATTTTACATATATGCATAAAGTGATACAAAGTAGTTTTTTCGAGTGCTCTATTGGTATAACTTCAACCATGTTTGAATACTTAAAATATGATCAGTATCCAAAAGAGCAAAACCAAATGATTGCTCCAGTATTTAACTTTATATACAAGAAAAAAAAATTGGTTATACAAGTTCCAATAGAACTTAGCTACGGGATACAGAGCCTTGGCCAGCATCTAGCAACAGTTGTTTTATGTGTAAAACACAAGAAAATAAACTTATTCAGCTGCCTAAAAGTTCCATAAAAAATTTTATTTGAATCGAATTTTTTTTCAAATAAAGTTTGAGTCATAAAATATGATTCGTCAACTCAAATTAACTCAAATTTTTTTATTCGACTCAATCGAATTCTCACTTAAAAGTAACATTTGCCCCCCAAAATATACATTTTTACTTAGTTATCTCTTAAAGTTTTTTTTAGATGTTCTGCCTCCTAACATTTAATTTTGTTCATTTTAGAACTTAAAAATTATTTAATTTGAAATTAATTTATATTAATTTCTAAATTTTATAATTTAATTCAGTTTAACTTCAATTTCAGTTGTCTTGCTTTAGTTCTTATTATTGGACCCATTGAATGTATTAAAATTCAGTTTTGGCCAATGGTGCTCGTATCAAATAGTAATGTGAAACAATTTAATAAAATATTAAGAATAATGATGAAATTGATAAGGTGAGATGAAATCGATAGGATGAAATCGATAGGATGAAATCGATAGGAGTGAAAGACGAAATGAAAGGGAAGAGTAAAAGAACACGTGCAACTATTTTATTTATTCTGAATTGATTTTACAAGGGTAAAAGGAGTTTATATTTATACCAGTATAAGACTTAAAGAAAGAATAAAAGAAATACAACTTATACCGGTATAAGACTTTAAAGAAAGAATAAAAGAAATACAACTAACTAATTAAACAACCTTAGCTGTCAACCAGCTAACTTAACAAACTCAATACCCCCCCTCAAGTTGAGGCATAAAGGTTCTGAATGCCCAACTTGAGAACCATGGTCTTGAAAGAAGGAGCATGTAAGGCTTTAGTAAAGCAATCTGCAAGTTGGTGTTGAGTGGAGATAGGCAGCAATGTAATTACTCCTTTTTGAACCTTTTCTCGTATCAAATGGCAATCTATGTCAATGTGCTTTGTCCTCTCATGACTAACAGGGTTTTCTGCAATTTTAATGGCAGAGAGATTATCACAAAACAAGTTTGCAGATGAAGAAAGAATGTTTAAATCATTTAAAAGATAAAGCAACCACTGAATTTCACAGGTGGCAGAAGCCATGGCCCTGTATTCTGCTTCACTGGAAGATCTTGAAACAGTGGCCTGTTTCTTTGACTTCCATGAAACTAAAGATTTGCCAAGGAAGATACAATACCCTGTAACAGACCTCCTAGAGTCAGGACACGTAGCCCAATCAGAATCAGAAAACCCATTAAGTTTTAAATCATTATTAACTGAAAAAAATAAGCCTTGACCAATAGACCCTTTTAGATATCTTAAAACCCTATGTGCAGCAGTAAGATGTATGTCAGTAGGAGAAGATAAGAACTGGGATAGTTGTTGCACAGCAAAAGTGATATCAGGTCTGGTATTAGTTAAGTATAAAAGCTTACCTATAAGCCTTCTATATGCAGTTATATCAGCTAGAGGAGTTCCTTCTTCCTTAGACAAATTATGTTTAGCTAAAAGAGGTGTAGACACAGGTTTAGATTCAAGAAAACCTGTTTCTTTGAGAAGTTCTAATGTGTACTTCCTTTGACACAAATTGATTCCATCTTTAGATCTGGCTACTTCTAATCCTAGGAAATACTTTAAGTCTCCTAGATCTTTGATCTTAAAAGTGTTATGCAAAAAATCCTTCACAGCATGTATTTGATCTTTATTAGGACTGGCAATTATGACATCATCCACATAAACAGCAAGAACAATAAAATCAGATGCAGTACCTTTAATAAAAATAGAATTATCAGAAACTAACTGCTTATAACCTTGAGATAATAAAGACTCAGTTAACCTAGCATTCTATTGCCTACTAGCCTGTTTGAGACCATAAAGACTCTTCTTAAGCTTGCAAACAAGTTTAGAAGACTGAGGTAAAAAACCAGGTGGAGGTTTCATATAAACCTCTTCATCTAAAAAACCATGTAGAAAAGTATTGTTGACATCTAGTTGCTGCAGAAACCAACCCTTTGCAGCAGCAACAGCAAGGATAGTTCTAATACTAGTCAACTTAGCTACAGGACTAAAAGTATGCAAATAGTCTAAACCAGGTTGCTGAGTATAATCCTTAGCAACTAGCCTAGCTTTATATCTATCAAGGGACCCATCTGACTTTAATTTAGTTCTATAGACCCATTTACAACCAATTGCAACCTTATCAGGTGGTAAAGAGACTAACTCCCATGTATTATTATTCTGTAAAGCTTGTATTTCTTCATTCATTGCTGTTTTCCAGCAATCATGAAGAATAGCATCTTTATAAGATTTTGGCTCACTTAATATAGTATTGTTCAAAACATAAGAATAATAATCAGAAGATAGAGAATCATACGATAGCACCTGAGAGACATTATGTGGAGATGTGTGTGCACCGGGTAAGGTAACCTGATAATCCTTGAACTTCTGTGGAAGATTAACAGCTCTTGAAGGTCTCTTGGAAGGAACCTTTTGCAAATTTTTCATTGAAGAGGATCCTGTGTCATTATCATCAGGAACAAAGTCAGAACTGTTATTAGAATCTGGATTAGTATTAGAAGAAGAATTAGAACTCACAACCTGAGGAACCAGGGAAGAAGGGGCAGTGTCTGAAACTATCGAAGGGTCATCAAACAAAGAATTTTCATGTAAAGGAAGAACTAGACCAGATTCAGTCATTTTTCCTTTTTGAAAAGGAAAGGAATTTTCAAGAAAAGAAACATCTCTAGAAACAAAGACTTCTTTTGTTTCTAAGTTATACAAACGAAACCCTTTTACATTTTTCGGATACCCAAGAAAAATGGCTTTAACAGATTTAGAATGCAGTTTGGTTTGAGGCTTAGGCAAAATTTTAGCAAAAGCAAGACATCCAAAAGTTTTTAAATGAGAAAGTTGAGGTTTCTTGTTAAACAAAGTTTCATAAGGAGTAAAATTATACAAAATAGGGGTTGGAGTCAAATTAATTAAGTAAACTGCATGCAGAACACAATCTAACCAGAAAAACAAAGGAAGGTTAGATTGAATTCTTAAGGAACGAGCAACAGAGAGTAAATGTTGATGTTTTCGCTCAACTATAGCATTCTGCTGAGGAGTATAATTACATGAAGTTTGATGTAACACTCCTTTTTGTTTAAAAAAAATCTGTCATATTTAATTCCTTAGCATTATCACTTCTAAAAATTTTAATCTTCTTAGAAAACTGAGTCTCAACCATACTGTAGAATTCCTGAATAGCACTGCTAACATCAGATTTGAGTTTTAAAGGGTATATCCAAGTGTATCTACTGTAGTCATCCACAACAGTTAAAAAATACTTAAAACCATATATGCTAGTCACAGGAAAAGGTCCCCATATGTCTAAATGGACAAGATCAAAGCATGAGTCAGTTTTAGAAGTACTAACAGGAAAGGGAAGCCTTTTTTGCTTAGCAAGATGACAAATGTGACAATTAAGATCAGAAATTTCAGACGAACTAGCAGGAACATTTTTATTCAATTCAGCAAAGGATTTCATTCTAACATGTGAAGGATGGCCAAGCCTATTGTGCCAAAGTTTAAAACTAACAGAGTTACAATGAGATTCAACAGAAGTAAAAGGCTTAACAGAAGTAGATTTAAAGGAAAAAGATTCAGAAGTGTCTAACTGGTATAAGCCACCCTGCTGCTTAGCTATACCAATCATCCTCCAAGCTAGAACATCCTGTAAAATACAAATATCTGCATTAAAAACTAATGAAATATTGGCTGTTGCCAATTTAGATACTGATACTAAGTTAAAAGCAAAATTTGGAATGTAGAAAACATTATATAAAACCAGCATAGAATTAAATTGCACAGTTCCAATAAAAGGAACTTGAATTAACTGCCCATTAGGTAGTTTGACAAACTTATCAGAAACAACACACTTATCAGTAAAATAATCAAGATTATTTATTATATGGTCTGTTGCACCAGAATCTAAAATCCAAGATGAAGAATCAAGATGAACAGATGAATTGAAATTATTGAAGACCATACCTGTTTCTTGAGAAGGAATGTCAAAAGCAGCAGTCAAGGCATTAACCTTTGACTCTGGAACAGAGGACTGGTTTCTTTCTTGTAAAAGAGACAAGAGGGCCTCATACTGATCCTTAGTAAAACCAGTAGATGCCAAGGCACTACACTGATTGTCAGGGCTAACAGAAGAATCCCCAGAACAATGAACATTATTTGCTTTTGAAACAACATTCCTATTTCTATACCCAGGAGGAAATCCATGTTTCTTGTAACATCTATCAACAGTATGCCCATATAAACCACAGAAGACACAAAGGGGACGTTTGCTATTAGCAAGATTTGCAGGAAACCTCTTATTACACTTAGACTCAGATCGACCAGAAGACTCAGAATTCTTGGAATTAGATTCGAATTTACTGGCAAGCAAAATGCTAGAATCAACAGAAGAGGTTAAAGATCGTTCATGTTGTAAGACAATGGCAAAAGCCTCATTAACAGTAGGGATAGGTTTCATCATTAACAACTGAGATTTAGGAACTGAAAAATTTTCCCCTAACCCTCGAAGAAACCGAAGCAAGAAATCTTGCTTTCGGTATTTAATAGCAGAACACTCACAAGACAAAAGAGGACGAAGATTTGAAATCTCATCCCAAATCATTTTTAACTGAGTGTAATATAAGGTAACGGAAAGATTACCTTGACTCAAAGAGTAAAACTCATGGAGCAGATCTGAAACCCTAACAAGATCGCCCTGGTTGAACCGATCGAACAAATCTTTCCACAGTTCGGACGCCGTGTCAATCCAAAGGACGCTCTGGGCGATATCCGGGCTCAAAGCTCTCTGCAACCACGAAAGCACTAGGTTATTACACTTAACCCAGGAAGTAAATCGAGAATCAGATTTGACGGGTTCTTTGATTGAACCGTCAACAAAGCCAAACTTGTTCTTTGATATCAAAGACATGCGCATCGATCTAGCCCACGCGTGGTAATTGCTGCCGTTGAGAAGAGAGGAAGACAAAATCAGCGCGGGATTTTCATTGGGGTGAATATAAAATTCACTAGCAGGATCATCGGCCTTGAAAGGACGGCCAGAATCAGCGGAATCGGAAGGAAAATCAACTGATACCATGATGAAATTGATAAGGTGAGATGAAATCGATAGGATGAAATCGATAGGAGTGAAAGACGAAATGAAAGGGAAGAGTAAAAGAACACGTGCAACTATTTTATTTATTCTGAATTGATTTTACAAGGGTAAAAGGAGTTTATATTTATACCAGTATAAGACTTAAAGAAAGAATAAAAGAAATACAACTTATACCGGTATAAGACTTTAAAGAAAGAATAAAAGAAATACAACTAACTAATTAAACAACCTTAGCTGTCAACCAGCTAACTTAACAAACTCAATACCCCCCCTCAAGTTGAGGCATAAAGGTTCTGAATGCCCAACTTGAGAACCATGGTCTTGAAAGAAGGAGCATGTAAGGCTTTAGTAAAGCAATCTGCAAGTTCGGTGGTCATTAGTAAAGCAATCTGTAGTGGTCAAATCGACACCAACCCTATAGTTCGGTGGTCATTAGTATAGTTTACCCTAAAAGTTATCACTTATTTATAGCAAGGCTAAGACCTTGAACTTACTCGTAAATGTTAGATAACAAACTAAACTTCGTAACCACATACTAATCAACTAACAGTTTACTAGTTGTTAATCAATCTAGTTTGGGGTTTAACAATATTTTTTATTAAAATAATAATATTGTTATATTAAATAAAATTTTATTAAAAACAATAACTAGTATTATTTTGTATTAATAATTTATTATATACTATGAAAATAAAAATATTAGTATATTATTTATATAAAATACAAATACGTATGTTTAAAAATATTAAGAATTATAATATTAAAACAATGACTTAAGGGTACAAAACATGAACTAGTAAAAAAAACCAATCAAGTCCCTACCTTTTTAGCACTCATTTGAGTTATCTAAATGAAAATTTGAACAAGTCAAGTTCTTAAATTTAGATATTATATCAATTAAGTTCTTCGATCAATTTTATCATTAAATCCTAATATTTCTTTTCTTTTTTGTAGCCATTAATGTCATGCCGCAAGTTGTGGTGCTACCACATGGAATTCACATATTTTTAAAGAAAATTATTAAAAAAATAACTTATAAAAATAAAAATTATTTAAAATATTTTAAAATTGATAAATTGCTAAAAATATTAAAAATATAAAAAAATAGTATAAAACTTTTAAATATATATAAGGTTAAAAATTTATTCAAAAATTCTAAACATTAAAAATGTTTGAAAACATTTTTAAAATTGATAAAATATTTAAATTTTATTAAAAATTATGAAAATTATATAAAAGGATACTTTTCAAGCAATATGTCGGCTAAATTTATTAGAGAACAAAAAAAGAAATATTCTAAACAAAATGAAAATTTAGCAGAAAAATATCAAAACAGAGTCAACTAAATTAAAAAAAAATCTAGAAACTGAAATAGCGTACCAACAAAACACACATCTAGTGAACTAAAACGACATAGATAAGATGAAACAATGAAGAAAGGAACCAGGAAACATAACTCATTATCTCTATCTACCTACACGTTTAAGGATTGAAATAAGAGTGGTGAGCGAAACCAATAATCTTATAGACTGCTTCGCAAAAAAAATCTGACTATATCAACAAACGAACCACAAAAAGGAATCAAACTACTAAAAGACTACCGACAACTAGGGGTGTAATTGAACAGATTATTCGATGAACTATTCGTGAATTGTTCGTATAGCGCTTGTTTATGTTCGTTTATTAAGTTAAATAAACAAGTATGAACAACGTTTTTATGTTCATTTAATAAACAAACGAACATGAATAGAGGTGTGTTTGGTTCATTTATATTCGCAAAAAAGCTCGTTTATCGACTCGTTTATAAGCTCATTTACTTGTTTTCCTTTTATTTTTTAACATTTTTAGCTAATACATAAATGCAAAATAGAGAACTATAAATCAGGTAGATCTTCTTGCACAAGGATTTGCACAACAACTTGTGGGTCATGGAAATTTCGTTCCTCAGACGTGAGTTCTCGTCTCACGGCAGCAAGTGCATCCGCAACAACATTTTTTTTCCGGCAAATATGTCGAAATACCGTCTCTCAATTCTGTTTCAATAGCTCAAAAATAGCAGCAACTAAACCATGTCCCTGCAAGGTTGATGATACTCAAGATAAAATTTGCACTGTTTCTCGGTTGTCCGTCTTCAACTTCACTTTGCGATAGCCCAGTCTCCATGCATGAAAAAGAACGGCGTATATACCCAAAGTTATGCAATAAGAACATAACAAATTTCAACACTTCTAGTGAAACCAAACGCCATTATTATCGCACAAAACTCCCCCAACAACAGCTTGTCGGTCTTGGGGTGAACTGCACTGTCCGAGTTAGCTTTAATCCATCCGAGAGATAGACAACACCATCGCACTAATGGTCGTACTATAGGAATGCCACTAGCACATTTGTCTATATTCACATGAAATTCTGTCGCATGCCTCGAGCAATGTAAAGCCTACGGAGCTTAAAGACTAGTGACATAATTTCATTACTTTTCTTTGGTTTGCAAATAAAATGGTAAAAAGAATGTTCACGAACGCTAAACGAAGAACATACAAATGAATACATTCGTGAACGTTAAACGAACATGTTGGTGAACACTAAACAAACGAACACCTTTTAAAAAATAAACGAACATGACCACGATATTAAAAATTTAAACAAACACGAACAAAAAATGAAAACCTTTTAAAAATAAACAAACGAACATAAACAAAACCTTGTTCGTTCATGCTCGGTTCATTTACACTCGTACTGACAACCACAAATCAGAGCCGAGCGTCATGAGAAAACTATCCACGAACGCAAATCTATCACAAATGTAGGCAAAACTTGTCATAAGGTAGAGAAAAAACATACTACAAATGTATATAAAAACTAGAATCAAATCGAACCATAAGAGAAAACAAGGACTGGATGTAAAAAAATAAAAAAAAATATTAACGATCAACGACCAATACTAAAATTACTGTAGTATACACTAGAGAAAACAAGGACCAATCTAAAAAACAAACTACACTAGAGAGTAGAAAGCGACATAGGTTAGGTTAAACTTTTATATACAGTAAATAATTTTTTGAATGGATAAACAGTAAATAATTAAATCTATAAAATTAACACATATAAAAGGATATTAAACATTATTAAAATGCAATGAACACCGTGTTGAAATTATTTTAATCTAAACCATAACATATGATTCCATTAATAAAACATTTACACCCGCCAATCATATGTATGCTAGACTCGTATCGGTCCTGTTTGGTAATTAGCGGATAGCTGATAGCAGATAGCGAATTACATTAGCTGATAGCTGATTGCATTAGCTGATTTGACTAGCGAATTGTATTAGCTGATTGTATAAAAGTGTTTGGTAAAATTAATTGATAGCTGATAGCTGTTAGATTATTTAAACAAGTAAAATGACATATAAGGACATGATTATATTCAATACTTGTTTGAATAGTTTATTAGTTATCAATATTTTGTATCTAATTAATATTAATTAGATCTATAAAATTATTTTTAATATAATTTTTCTAAACATATTCGAATGATTTATATATTAATTTATTATTTATATAATTATTCTAATATAATTTAATTAATTAATAAATTTAAATACACATATAAATATGTGATAATAAAAAGAAAAAAATAAATAGTATTAGCTTATAAATAGGGTGAGAAAATATTTAATTTAGGTTATTTTGAGATTTTTGATAACTGGTAAGGGTAAAAGAGTCTTTACAACTCTAATATCAAACCTCTAATCTCAAAAAGCTCCTATTATGAGTTTTTTCAAAATTAGCAGTTTCATCCCAATCCGCTGTTCACCAAACAACAATATTAACAAATTTGACTGGTCAAACCTCTAATTATACTTCAAACCTCTCTTTACCAAACTCGTAAATTGAGTACCAAACGTTTGAATTTTAGATAAGGTTAAAGATAAAAATGGGTACGAGTCATATTTTTTGTCATCTTAATCAAATTTTATCAATGTTTCACACGTTCTAAACTTTATCTAAAAATTATGGTCTGAATTCATCTTTGACCTATCTGATACAAGGATATTTTAATCTAAGTGTATATTTTCTCAACAACCAAACAAAAACATCTAAGAAAAGAAACTTTAAAACTTAATGCAGAACTCAACAAAATCTCTAAATCATCATCAAAAGCATTAAATCCCTCAAAAGGTGCAAAATGCAAAAGCTGGAAAATCCAGCTTGTGCAAAACACCCGTTTTCAATCCAACACTCATTTTTAAAATCTAAAAATGATCGGAGCTAGTCCATAACTTTTCATATTCTCTCATTTGTTTCCTTTCCTTAATGTCCTCAATATCAATTAGCTCACTGAATCTGGATAAAGTCAACATCAAATACCGAAAACTTTATCATAATCTCTCTCTTTTTTCAGTAGGTGACGATTTTACTTCAAATTTTAAACAAAGTCGTCATCGCGTACCGACAACTTTACATTCATGATAAAATCACTATGTATCCCTAAATAATTTCAAAATCATCCCATTTCCTAAAATAAAAATACATTTAAAATTTTCCCATAATTTAGCTGACTCTTTGGTTCCCCATAATATGTATTGTAATATGGATAAAAATTCTCTGTTCTTTTTTCGATGCTCATTTTTATGTCCTAACACTAAAAAATTAAATTTCAAACCCTAACTCTAAATATTAAACATTACATTTTATACTTTAAAAAATACACCCTACCCTAAATTCCCTAAACTTTAACCATAAACCGTAACATTAAGTCCTAAACTTAATTTTTAGTATAAGAGCATAAATTAAGGTATTGAAAAGAGACAAAAGATTTCTATTCATTGTAATATCTTTAATCAGGGTGGAGAACCTGAAAATTGTTTGAGCCATTTTGCTCCACGTTGAAGATTCCATATTTTCCTTAGAAGTAGGAGCTAGTCTTTTACAAGTTCAACTATACTACCTACCATGTTGAAAGGATTGGAAGTTGACTGAGAAAGACAACTTATCTAGAAAATGGGACTAAACTGTACGACTGAGAAAATAATTCACTCATCTACCTATTTATTACTATATAGGTATAATGCCAAAAAAATACTTTTTAACGTTTGACTGAATAATTATTTTGGTTCATATTTTTTTTTTGAATCAATTTAACTCCTACGTTTCATTTTGGGTCAAAATGACATCTCGGCCGATGAAATTTGTAAGCCAACTGATGATAAACAGTTTGAAATGACGCAACAAACCTACATGGCAGTGCACACCGCGATATGTTGACTTTACATTATGACATACCAATCAAAAAATATTTTTATAAAACTGTATAAAATATAAAATATTTTTTCGTATGGCGTGTCATTCTGTTAAGTCATTTTAAGTTGCTTATCGTCAGTTGACTAACAATTTTTATCTACAGAAGAGCCATTTTGACCCAAAATGAAATGTTAAGGGTTAAATTAGTTCAAAAAAGAATAAAGACCAAAATGATAATTCAGTCAAACGTTAGGGGCATTAACAAAAAAGTAATCGCAACAAGGGGTGCTACTCTCTTGAATTTCCTTTTTGTTTTTGCTATTAACAAAACAGTATAGTAGAAATATGATTGAATCAGTTCATGTGCATGTTTAACAGATTAAAACAAGCAGCATATTTAAGATTCGAATCAAATACAATATATATTCCTTTCAATTTTCTCAAATTCCAGCTTTTTTAAAAAGTCAGCAACCCTTCATTAATCTCATAAATCTGTAGTAAACTGGCGTATATAATATGTATTCACCGATATAAGTACAAGTGAAGCCGGTTGTGGTTCCAGATAATGTTCTGGAAACCATGTTTAGGACAACCGCACTATTTCGTCATGCATGCAGGCTAAGCCAAGGGTCCATGATCCATCAACTACAACCGAATTAACAGGAATCGACACAACAATGTCGTCCATTACTTGAGCTTCAATTAATTTAAAAGGAATCGAAAAGAAAGATATCAACTTCAATTTCTAATCAATAAACATCACACATGGTACGTCTTTCTTCCATTTCTACGAACAACATTAACTACCATCCAACTGCTTTGATTTTTTGTGTTCTTATTATAATATCTACCATCAAAACAAGTTTTCTTTCTTATTAAATTCTTGGTCTTTTTCTTAATTGTCAGCGTCATATGCGCATAGCTTTACGATGTTAAAAATTGAGAACAATTAGTCTCTTTACTTTAATTTGTCATAATTTGATTACCGTCCGTCGTGAAAACTAGTTAGTTCAAGTGGATACTTATCGTGCTTGTTATCTTACCAATGTCGGAAGGGTTTTCTATTTTCTTTACTTGCCTTGAGCGTTGATTTCTCCTTCATCACTTATATTGTTGAAATGATCTCATGGAATAAAATATGAACTAATAAATGCACCATTCGAATCTCTAACTTTATCCATAGAAAATATGGCTTAAAATTACCATTTTATCATATTTTTCCAACAGCAGTCTTATAGAATCCAACAGGCAAAATACTGCTTATTGCACCCTGTGCATGATAAAATTAGGATGTACATGGTATTATATGGATATGGTTTTTCTAAACTCCACTTGAAGTCAGAGGACAATTATTCCAATTGAGTAATTCTTCAATCATCTGCAACGCAATCCTGTCTTCTTCTCCCATTGCATGACTTTTCACTTCAATATCATCAGCTATATTAGGCAGCGACGACCCCGATGTTAATGCCGGTGCCGGTGCCGGTGCCGGTGTAATCATCTTGTTATTCCCGAGCTCAACCCTCATGACCCAACTGGAACCCGAAGTCGAACGAGTGCCTGCACGTTTTTGCCAGACTCCAATATGATCATTATCGGTGTCGAGCCTGAGGCAAGTGAGGGATGGAGATTGGTCTTTGCAACACTTTCTGAGCTTAGCATTGAGAAGCTCAGAAAGAGCCTTGGCCGGCAATGGAGACTCATCTTTGTGAGCGGCAGGGAAATTGGTCTTGGCATTTTGTCCGTTCATCAAAATGGCAGCCTGGTCATATGCTCTCGCCGCCGCCTCAGCCGTTTCGAATGTGCCTAGCCACACTCTTCTCTTCCTGTACAAGAAGATATCAAACACAATTAAAATCATATAAACATGGGTGATAATGTGAGTGGGTTGGCTTACAGTAAAGGATGCCGAATCTCGGATACCCAAGAGCCCCACTGACGCTGCCGGACACCTCTGAATTTCTTTTTTTGTACCATGTTCCCTTTTTTTGCTTTTGGGAAAAAACCCAAAGCGGAGATCCTCATAAATATGGAAGCAGTGGGGGTGCAGTGGCCATGGAAATTATTTCTGTCGGCGGATTGACTCCGAGTAATCAGTACTTTTAGTAATAAAGATTTTCACCTACGCATCCATGTGAGAAACTAGGTTAACCCCAAAGAATAAATGAATAATATAATGTTTGACAATTCTTTTTAAATAAAAATTATTAGATGTATCCAGTTTACCACGTCATTAGATGTATCCAGTTTATTCATCTCGTAATTTTTAAATAACTATTCATTTTCTATTGACATGTAAGAAAGAGGCAAAAATTTACCTTGAAAAAAAATGAGATAGATAAACCTTATTGTTGATATCACATATGACGTGATGAGCTAAGTCTATCTAAAAATTTCCTCTCTTCACATTACCAGTTATAGTTAGTGATTGCGTAAAGTCACAATTATAGTTAGTGATTGCGTACACACGTAAACCTATTCTTACTGTGAATAGAAAACTTCAACTATTTTTGATGCACTTATTTATGTCTCCACACTAAAAAATATAGATTTAGACTTTATGGTTAATGTTTAAGGTTATGTTTTAGGAAAGCAGGGCAACGGTGTATCTTTTAGGGTTTAGAGTTTATAATTTAGAATTTAAAATTTAAGGTTAAAACATAGAATTTAATTTTTTTAATGCTGGACATAGAAAGAGACATCTGATTTTTGTCCGCTTACTATGAACATAAATCCTCCTCTACCAAGTTATAATATTAATAGTTCACTAATATTTTAGTATATTTAATATATTATTAAAATAAATATTATTAAATATATCAAGTATTATTAATATAAGATAATATTATTAAATATTAATAGTTCACTAATATTTTAATAATATACCTATCTTATATTAATAGTATATTAATATATTTAATAGTATTATTATTATTTTCATAAAATTATTATTTGATATTTCAAAAAATAGATTTGTTATATACTAGTAATTTAAGAATATAATGTTATATATAATATTTCATTAACTCTAATTGAGTTATTAAGATATATTGTCAAACTATTTCAAACAATTAAATTATCTTAGTGGTAATGTCTCCAAATCTCTTCAATGGCTCTTGGGGTACAAAAGTTAATTTGTGGGAAATGAGAACTATTTTTTTTAATTTAGCTTTCTTTGTCCACAACTTAAAATTTAAAATTTTAATTTTAATTAACATACTTAATGTCATATCCAATTAAATCAACTAATAGTTTTTTAAATTTAAATCAACTAATAGTTAGTCAGGTAAATGAGTTGTTATTATTATTAAGTGAGAATTTCTAATTTTTTTAGTTGGCATATTATTAAGTGATTATTATTAAACTAGTGAGCCGACTATGATCTCTATGGCAAAAAGTAATTTCATTTTCTAGCGGTGAAGATTGAAAGAAGATTAGCTACCTTTTAGTTTATTGGTTGCCTTAGGGACTTTGGGTTATTAAAACTCGTGGCTTCTCTTCGTACCACAACAACCGTCACACACGATTGAATACCATATTAAGTAATAGTAAATTGTTCAAAAACTAAAATAAAATAAGTAATAGGTCATGTTTGACAATTAGCAGATAGTTGATTGCATTATTTGATTTGACTAGTAGATTGTATAAAACTGTTTGGTAAAATCATCTGATAGTCTATAGCTGTTTGATTATTTAAACGAGCAAAATGACATATGAGGACATGATTATATTAGATACATGTTTGAATAGTTTATTAGTTATCAATATTTTGTGCATTAATTAGATTATGAAAAATATTTTTAATATAACATTGCTAAACATATTTAAAGGATCTATATATTAATTTATTATTTATATAATTATTTTTAATACACAATTTAATTAATTATTAAATTTAAATACAAATATAAATGTATGAGAATAAAAAGAAAAAAATATTAGTTTACAAATGTCACAATTTAAATAAGTGAGGATGAAAAATTAAAATAAAAATGGTTAAATTTAGGTTATTTGAAAAAAAATTAATTGTTAAGGGTAAAAGGGTCTATATAACTATTATATCAAAACCTCTAATTTCAAAAAGCTTCTATTAACAGTTTTTTTAAAATTAGAAGCTTTACCACAATCCTTTAATATTAATTCAAACCTCTAATTTTAGCTCAAACTGATATTTACCAAACATAGCCATATTAAAAAGTTTGAATCAAGCTTCTAATTAAGATAATCACATCATCCAAGTGTAACATTATGTCCATATATGTTTTATACACTACAAGAATTTGTCGTGTTTTGAAATTCGAAAGATAAGATGGAACGAATATCGTTAAATTTAGATATAATGTCAAAAAAATCTCATAATGTTTGACTGAATAGTCATATTAGTTTTTATTATTTTTTGAAGCATTTTAATCATCAATATTTTGTTTCATTTCAGGTTAAAATGACTCATTCGTAGACGAAAAACTATAAGTCAACAAACGTTAAATAACTTGAAATGAAGTGACAAACTAACATGGTATTGCACGATGACATAGCAGTGTCATATAGATAAATGTACTCACTTAACAGAATGATACATCAGTAAAAAAATAATTTTATAAAATTATATAAAATATAAAATTATTTTTTGACGTGTTAATATCAAGTCATTTTAAACTAGGGGTGTTCATTGTCGGGTACCCGGTTCATAATTTTTTTATTTTTAAAATTCTAAAATTAAAAAAAATCACATATTAAACACATAAAATTTAAAAGTTTATAACACATAATCCAAACAAATAAATTAGTGATTTGAAGTTAGTTTTAACTTTGAAGGGTGAAATATTTAGATATGTATTAAAATTTATCACCAAAAGAATATATTAAAAAGATTAATCTCGATTGTGATTTTTCCCCTTCAAATATCATATTGACAAATCAATACAAATATTTTAAACTTAAAACTTAAAAGTATATAATACAAACATTGAAAGAATTTAAGGATTTGAATTTAGTTTTGGAGTAAAAATATTAAAAAATAAAAAATAAACATATAATTTAAAATATAAAAAAATATTGAAAGTGTCGGGTCGAGTCGAATATCCGATAAGGGAAAAATTTCGGCCCAAGCCTGACCCGTGTACCTGGGAAAATTACCGGGTCGAGTACCCGGCCGGATAAAAAAATAAAAATCTTAAAAATACTCGACTATTTTATATCGGGTTGTCTGGTAATCGGGTCGGGTAATTTTGAACACCCCTATTTCAAACTGTTTATTATTAGTTGGATAACCAGTTTTCATCCGCAAATAGATTATTTTGACCAAAAAATAAAACATCAAGGATTAAAGTGCTTCAGGAAAAAAAAAGGAAACAAATTGACTATTTAATAGGTTAGTGGCATTTTTTGATATTATTACCTTAAGGGGGCGTTTGGTTCGTGAAAAAGATCATTACTTGGGGGAATGATCTTTTCCAGAATTTAGATACCCACGTTTGGTTGGGGAGCATTCCCTCCAAGTGTTAATATTGTATTCCCAACAGTAGCTTTTTTTCATTAAGTGGTGGGAATGTGATTCCCTTAGTTTTCTTAGGTATTTGTCAATTCCCACCATTTGGACCATATTACCTCCAAGTTAATGAATTTTGTTCACATGGATCCTTTATTTAATTTAATTAGATGATTAAATATGTGTGATGTAAATTAATAAGTTAAGAGGTAATATTTTCACACAATATTCTTTTATTTATAAGATGTTTATCATCTTATAAAATATTTTAGTAGGTTAAACTTATGATATAAATTCTTATCAGTATTACACAACTTATTTACTTTAATTTACTTGACAATAATCTGTCACAAGTAATAAAAAATTAAAAAAATTGAACATATTAATAGTTAAGCATTTAAAAAATTCACAAAAATATTTTAATAGAAGGTAAAGAGAGTATGTAAATATAAATTAGATTTTTATTAAAAAATAATTAATATAATAAATTATATTAATAATATGATAAATATATTATTTTTGTAAATTTTAAACAGTGTAACAAAAATAATTCTACAATTTTTTGAGCATATGTTTGTAATTTAATATTGAAATTTTAACATGTAAAAAGAAAATATAATACACGGTCAATTTAATAAATTTCACTTTCAAATAATCTTATTTACCTCTAACCAAACACAATAATCTTACATTCCTACCAAATAAACCAAACAAGGTAATGTAACATTCCAGTAATATGCGAGGTAATGTTACATTCCAGGAATCTTATTCCTAGAGGCAATCTTTCATTCCGTGAACCAAACGCGCCCTAAATATATCATTACTTACCATGATGCGACATATGATACTAAATAAATCGTTAAATTTTACGACCACCATTGATTAAAAAAAGTAAATTGGTGAAATTTCACAGACATAAAACTGGATGAAAAGAAAATAAGAAACTTAATTGATTCTTTAGAAAAAAGGTTAAATTATTAAATGAAAGTTTGATCTGAAACTCCCTTATGTATTAATGCCAACGCAATTCGTAGACAACTTTTGCCTTGCAAATGGAAATTATCTAATGGTTAGAATAATGCTGGGTGTTACCGGTTATAAGTTATTTTAGCATGATAAAGTGTTAGATTTTATAAATAACATTTAAAATGTAATTTTTGATGTTATTAATAGAGCAAATTAAGTTAGGACGGTGCAGCGTTGGAGTCATGATCGAATGTCAAGAGGGGTCAAATTATTGAATTTTAAAAATATAAGAATTTATTAAATGTTTAAACTCATAATTGAGATGAAATACCTAATTTATCTAATATTTAAATTTATAGAAACTTAAATTGTCATTAGACCAAAAAAATGAAGGGATTTAATTAAAATTTTAGAGAATGTTGTTAACTGTATTAAAAAAATAATTTAATATAAATTTTTAAAATTTGAGAGAATTAAATTAAATTTTTAAAAAAAAATTAAAAGATTCATTATAAAATTTTCAAATTCTTGAAAGGGCAAGACCCCTTAGCCCTGCTTGTAGTTTTTTTTTTGAAAATTAGCCCTGCTTGTAGTTGTGCTGTCATTGGGACAATGAACCTCATAATAAATTTTTACAGTACTCAAATTGAATTAATCAGTTAATGAGTCAAATGCCAATAGCAAAAAAATAATATTAAATGTTAATACCCTTATTAATGTTGACATAGGCGAAGTTTGAAAATTTTGATTGTGCAGTCCAGTTTTGAATAGGTACGAAGCCATGTTTAGCTTGAGAGACTCTTGTCTCTCTCAATTTTTTTGGTATATTTGCATTTTAGATTTTTTTAGTTAAATTGTAATAAAACGAAATTTTTGCTCTTCCCAAATTTTAGATTTAAAAGCCCAATAGACTTTTATCGCTCTTATTCTTTGATTCGAGCTTCGTCCATGGTTTGTATAAAAGACTCGTATGAATCAAAGCGTAAAATTAATATTTGATAAATTAATGCATAATTATTGATATGGTTAAATATAAGAGTAATAGAAAATTAATAAATAAATTTAAACAAAAAGCACATCAAATAATTTTTTATAGCTAGTAAGTTTTTCATAATTGTCCATTACACTTGCTCAATGTGTTGAATATTTAAGACAAATAATTTTAAGTCTTAAACGTAAAATTCCATGCAGCTAATATATAACTAGTAATGTTTTTTTGTCGACCATCTAGGGTAGGTGATTAAAGCTCTCGGTTGACATTTTTTCTGTAACACCCGTGTTTTGGGGTTAGGAGTTAGTCGGGTTAGTTGGTCTGAGTCGGTAAAATTAATTTTAATCAAATTGACCTTGGTGTGAGCAAATTGAATTTAGAAAGAAAGGGAGTGATCATTTTGGTAATTAAACCAAAATAAAAATAAACACCACCTTATCTATCATCTTTTCTCATTTCTTCTTCTTCTTCACCGTATAACCATCCCAAATTCTCTCAAACTCTCTTTACTATTCCCTTTGATTTCTTCATCAATTCAAGGGGTTTTTGAAAGGTAATTATGTTTTCTTAATCTCCTCTTTATCCTCTATCTATCTATAGTCTTAGATTTCAAAGTTATGGAGTTTTGAAAATTAGGGTTTATATCAAAGTTTGGATTTTTAAGGGGTTTTTCATCTTGTTTTGATAAATTGAGTTGGGGCTTTGTTTAATCATGTTAAAATACACATAATATGTTAAAATGAGTAATTTTGGGTAAAAATCCGAAATGGGTATTTATGGCCATTTTTGAATAGTCTAAAACTTGAAATTTGGTGAGTTTTAGAGTTAGGTTGAAGGGCTGATGGTATATGTATGTTAGGAAAGTGTTTTGGGACCATTTAGGTGTCATTTGGATGTTTGAAAATGGTATTTTCTGCTGGGTAAAATAGGAGTACGAAAATGGAAATTTTGGTGAATTGTATGGGTTGAAAATTGTTGGAGCTTGGCTTGCACCTATGGGTTGATGTTGTGGCTGAATTTAGCAATTATTTGTGAGTATGAGATGTGTTGGAAACTCGAGTTTTCATCAAGGTTATGGGCTGCTTGAATTAGATAAAGTTGGGGTTTGGTCATGACTTAATATGTTGAGTTTGATATTTGAATTGGTATTCCGGGTTAGCTACTTTGATGTTGAGTTGATTCGAGGTTGTTTTACTTGTGTTGAGATGTTTAGAAGCGAGGTTTTGAGATGGTGAAGCCTTGGGAACAAATCTGGAAATTGAAGGCCATGGTTGCTTGGTGTTTAAGCTTGGATGTGGAGGTGAGTGGTTAAAATATTTTAAATGGTTTTGAGCAATTGGTTCGAGCATGTGGACTAGGTTGAGAGTGGTAGACTCACCTAGAGTTAGGATTAGGGTGGTAGCCTAATCCTAAGCTTTAGTTAGAGACATTGGATGATCTCTTTAATTGATGTTATGCCTCATGATGATTTGTGTATGTATAATGTGTTATACATGTTGTTGAGGCATGGTTTGATGCATTGCTATGCATGTGGTTTGGATTGTAAACTGTGTATGATGATGTTGAGTTTAATATGATGTAGGATGCCATATTATTATTCTTGAACATGACATTATGATGATTATGTATAATGTGATATACATGTATGTTGGAGCATGATTTAATGCATTGTTATATGCATGTTGTTGAGATATTTGATGTTGAGCTTAATATGATGTAAGATGCCATATTATGACTCTTGAAAATGATATTATGTTGTTGAGATATTTGATGTTGAGCTTAATATGATGTAAGATGCCATATTATGACTCTGAATATCAAAGGTTGTGGAATTTGATTAATATTGGCACTAGTATGCTTGGGTACAATGATCGATCATTAGGATGAGTGTGCACACAAATTGAGTCAAAACGTACGTGGCCTTGGTGGCGTTAAGGCACCAAGGAGGAGTACGGTGATGTAATATTCCACCGGAAATTTATATATATTCTACGTGATGATGAGTGGAATCCCATCCGTAGGGCATGTGGCGATGAGTGGAATCCCGTCCATGCAAGGTCGGTGATGAGTGGAATCCCATCGACGGGCGTGAGGATGAGTGGAATCCCCTCCGCGTGAAATGAGGCGTGAGGATGAGTGGAATCCCCTCCGCGTGAACGGTGATGAGTGGAATCCCACCGCCAGGTAATGGTTGTGTTGTTGGATGTGAGTTCCAACGGTTATCCGTGTATTCGAGTCATAGCTAGGTGCCAATATGAGAAAGTATGTTTATGCCAATTTGAGATTATGCATACATGCTAATATGAATTGATATGTGTATCAATGTGATATGAAATGTGATTTCCAATGTGAAACGATATATGATGTGGTTAATACATTGAGTTATGTATCATTGTATGATGAATTTATAAGTTGTTGAGCATGACATGAATTTGGTAATATGTTCATGCATCATTTATAATTATGGCTCATGTGGATCGAAAGTAAAATCATGTATTATATCATGATAGTTGCTCGAGCTTAGACCCTGTATTGTCGAAGGTTTGTTTTATGAGCTTACCCTCACTAAGCTTTTATGCTTACGCTCTCTTTTGTTCGACAATGCAGATAAATAGCTTGTGGGTGGCAAGGGAAAGGAAAGGTCTTCAAGTGTTGCTTTTGGTGAGCTCAATGTATGATTTATAAATTAAAAGATTGTAATAGTAAAGCAATGGGATAAGTGTTATGTGTCTTGATACTTTGATGTGTGTTGATTTGGTTTGGCACTTAGATGCCTTGTTTGATTTGTAAATGTCACTTATGATGCATGCCTTGATGAATGCTTGAGTGATGTATGTTGGTAGATATTTAAATTGCTTATCATGTGTGTTGGACATATGTCTTGTGAGGATGCCTAAGTGTATTGATGTTGAAGCATGAGACCTTATGTGCTTGCTTGCTTTCTTTTGATTGAATGCATGATTTTCCTTAGTTGATTAAGGTATGCTCATGTTGAGTATCATGTATGAAAGGTTCTTAATGTATAATTTACCATGTATGTATGATGGTTCATAATCATGCTTTGAATATGTTGAAGTTGGGAGTCTTGCAAAACAGGGCGTATTGATACACTAAAGTGCTGTATCAATACACTCTTGCATAAATGGCAGATTTTTGGTCAGGCGTATCGATACACTAGGGTGTATCGATACGGTCCCAACTCTCTGTTTTTTTAGGAGTGGTGGAGTGTGGGTCGTATCGATACGGTGACTAAGCGTATCGATACGGTTTGACCTAGTTGACCAATAGCTGTATTGATACACTCGAGAGTGTATCGATACACTATAGCTGTATTGATACACTAAAGAGTGTATCGATACACTATAGCTGTATTGATACACTAGAGAGTGTATCGATACACTATAGCTGTATTGATACACTAGAGAGTGTATCGATACACTATAGCTGTATTGATACACTAGAGAGTGTATCGATACACTATAGCTGTATTGATACACTATAGCTGTATTGATACACTAGAGAGCTGTATTGATACGGCATGCTTACAAAGGATAAATGGGTTGTTTTAATATGCAGATTTGGTGGGTCGTTGATATATCGTTCGTGTTTCCGCTGCCGTGCTTCACTTAGGACTTAATAATGCATTTAGACAAGATTAATTAATGGAAAAAAAATAGGGTTGCTAACCGAGGGGGAACCTTAACGGGTTTCGCTTCGGTTTTCCCCGTGTGACCCACTTGGACCGGTCATTCGGCTAGACCGGGATGAGGGGGTTACATTTGTTGGCATCAGAGCTTAAGGTTTCCGAGACCTTGGGCAAGTAAGTGAAGTAAGTTGTGTTTTATGATTGATATGCGCGGTGTTTGCTTATCATGTAAGCATGTTGCTTGTTATTCGAGTATGCTATAATGAATGATTGCTTGCTTTGTAAGTATGATTGCTTGTGTGACAAGTATGTTGATTGTTTGTTTAAAAGCATGTTGCTCGTTACCCGTGTATGCGGTGATGTGTGATTGTTTGATGGAGAAGGTATGTTGTTTGATCGTACGCATATGTTTGCTTGTTTAGCAAGTATGCCTTGTAATATGCATGATTGAGCATGTATGTGTGTTGAGTTGCTTGAAGCATGTTGAGTAGAGTCTCATTGCTTCTATTACATCGGAAAAAGAGATTTTAAGTGAGGAAATCATACTTGAGCCACTTGGACCTTTTCCTTTGCTAACCCAGTTTGTATGTTAATGTATTGTTGTTGTTAGTTTATTACTTTTTGGTAAGTTTGAGGCCAAGGCGTGGACTGTGAATCGGTAAGTGGAAAATGTGGGTTCTGAAAATGTGAATGATGTTGAGGGAGTCCATCATCTTGGTTAGGGAGGTGTGGTTGTACCGGACTTGAGGTACAATTTGTTTGACTGAGTTAGTGTGTATGTGGGTTGGTTCCTGTTGATGAGGAACGATGTGATTGATTCTGAGTCTGCACTTCTGTATATTGTTAGCAAACATGCAAGTTTGAATGTGCCGATGAGGTGTTAGAGGTAGGTATGAGTACCTTAGTTCTTTGGGGCGAGATCAGGGTAAGGGTCTCATTTGTGTAATCTGAAATTCAGAAATGCTAGTTGGTGATCGTTGGGATTCAACCTATGGTTTTCATACAAAACAGCCGTTCAGTGTCCGTGAGTGGAAATCAATTTGTGTGATTGGGCCAGTGTGCGTCTGAGTTGTCTTCCAGCGAGAAGGAGAGATGAAGTTACTTCTGATATAGTTGAGCCGAGAAGGAAGTCTTGAGCTTTAAATTCAGATTGTTTGGTAGTGGGATGTTTTGAGTCGTCAGGACCGATGTTACAGAACAAGTTCAAGCATGATTGTTTGTGTGCGATTAGAACTGCATTTTGAAGTTTCGAGATGCTCTAAGAACATTCTAGAAGAATCAGGTTTTGTTGAAGAACCAGTCTGAAAACAATAGGGTTGAAGACTATCAGCTGTGCACAGGTGTAGTTGCAATTTCCACGGATACTTCCTTTTGTGTGAGCATGTAAGAAAATTTGATGTACGTGTTGAGACCTTGGAAGTAGGGACACATGTGACTAGACCTTGTGGTGAGATAGTGGTGGTCAAAAAAAAAAGTGCAGAAGATGTTTGTTGATGGTTCAAGGTTATGTGTATGCAGTAGATGTGAAATGATCGTCTTCCTACAGTTTTGAGGTACGTTTTGACAAGGTTTGGCTTGAAGAGCACAGAGTTAGTGTATTCGTTTACTACCAGTTGAAAGTGAGAAAAGTTGAAGTATCGAAGAAGGCCATGACGAGCTTTGAAGTTAGTGGGGTAGCACCTTTTAGAAAATCAGCTGTATGTCAAGTTACGCAACGTGAACTTCGAGTTAATGAAGATGTTCTCCTAGGACATGCAGATCAGCCGAGTGCATTAGAGTAAATCCTAACTATGCAGAAGAAGATGTGAGTTGAAAGAAACTTTAATGGAAGCTTCGACTTTTATCCAAAAAAAAAAAACCATAGTGATGTGTTACATGTAGAGTTAGGTCGTGTACTTATGCAAGACAGAAGTTGTGACTTGTTCATTAAGATAGTTGGAAGACCGTGAGAAGAGTTATTTTGTTGTTAGATTTGTTGTTGAGTTGTGAGATGTAATTGCCAAAATTCAGTTTACCAAAGGATAACAGTTTTGTGGCCGAGTTTCATGTTAAACCTACATTGAGTCAGAGTGTTTGAGGAGAAACAGTTGCAAGACAAATTCTTGGCACCTCACGTGCAAGAAATTGTGAAAAGAAGATTTAAGAATACAGTTCAGAAAGGATAGAGTTTGCATTGTTAGAGACAGGATAGTTGTACCGATTGACATAATGTTTTGAGACGTATTGTGTTGGCCGAAGCAAACGGCAGTTCATTTGTGTTGCATCAGAGTATTATGAAGACGTATTATGGGTTGAAGATATGTACTTTTGGATTGAGTTGACGGATGATGTTGTTCAACATGTGAGTAAATGTGTAATTTGCCAGCGTATCAAGACCGAACGTCAGTTTTCTTCTAGTTTGTTGCATCCGTGGAGGATTATTAATGGAAGTGAGTAATAGAGATCCGGGGTTCCAACTAGATTACTTTTGAAGGTGTCTGCATAGTGTTTGGTTACCTGTTAAAGTCAGATGGTCAGTTATAGAAAGTTATGGGTCGAGTATTCAAGAAATGTGGTATGAGATTGTTGAATCGGGCTAGTCCTGTTGTTTATCTGTTACGGTTACCACCAGAGTTAGAAAGAGGGTTGTGATGTGCCTGTGTATCTGTGATTCGAAAGTGTGAGTTAGATTTGTTCCGTGCTATGTTGTAGAAGAGATTGAGTTGAGTTTGAAATTTGACATGCCTTGAAGAACCAGTTGAGATCTCAGTGACGGATAGCAAATGTTGTGTGGCGAGTCTACCGAGTTGGTTAGTATGTTGTGGTGAGAGAGGAATGTGTGGAGGAGCATGTTTCAGTGACTCTTCATGTTCGATGAATTTCGAGGACGAAATTTCCTTAAGTGGGGGAGAGTTGTAACACCCGTGTTTTGGGGTTAGGAGTTAGTCGGGTTAGTTGGTCTGAGTCGGTAAAATTAATTTTAATCAAATTGACCTTGGTGTGAGCAAATTGAATTTAGAAAGAAAGGGAGTGATCATTTTGGTAATTAAACCAAAATAAAAATAAACACCACCTTATCTATCATCTTTTCTCATTTCTTCTTCTTCTTCACCGTATAACCATCCTAAATTCTCTCAAACTCTCTTTACTATTCCCTTTGATTTCTTCATCAATTCAAGGGGTTTTTGAAAGGTAATTATGTTTTCTTAATCTCCTCTTTATCCTCTATCTATCTATAGTCTTAGATTTCAAAGTTATGGAGTTTTGAAAATTAGGGTTTATATCAAAGTTTGGATTTTTAAGGGGTTTTTCATCTTGTTTTGATAAATTGAGTTGGGGCTTTGTTTAATCATGTTAAAATACACATAATATGTTAAAATGAGTAATTTTGGGTAAAAATCCGAAATGGGTATTTATGGCCATTTTTGAATAGTCTAAAACTTGAAATTTGGTGAGTTTTAGAGTTAGGTTGAAGGGCTGATGGTATATGTATGTTAGGAAAGTGTTTTGGGACCATTTAGGTGTCATTTGGATGTTTGAAAATGGTATTTTCTGCTGGGTAAAATAGGAGTACGAAAATGGAAATTTTGGTGAATTGTATGGGTTGAAAATTGTTGGAGCTTGGCTTGCACCTATGGGTTGATGTTGTGGCTGAATTTAGCAATTATTTGTGAGTATGAGATGTGTTGGAAACTCGAGTTTTCATCAAGGTTATGGGCTGCTTGAATTAGATAAAGTTGGGGTTTGGTCATGACTTAATATGTTGAGTTTGATATTTGAATTGGTATTCCGGGTTAGCTACTTTGATGTTGAGTTGATTCGAGGTTGTTTTACTTGTGTTGAGATGTTTAGAAGCGAGGTTTTGAGATGGTGAAGCCTTGGGAACAAATCTGGAAATTGAAGGCCATGGTTGCTTGGTGTTTAAGCTTGGATGTGGAGGTGAGTGGTTAAAATATTTTAAATGGTTTTGAGCAATTGGTTCGAGCATGTGGACTAGGTTGAGAGTGGTAGACTCACCTAGAGTTAGGATTAGGGTGGTAGCCTAATCCTAAGCTTTAGTTAGAGACATTGGATGATCTCTTTAATTGATGTTATGCCTCATGATGATTTGTGTATGTATAATGTGTTATACATGTTGTTGAGGCATGGTTTGATGCATTGCTATGCATGTGGTTTGGATTGTAAACTGTGTATGATGATGTTGAGTTTAATATGATGTAGGATGCCATATTATTATTCTTGAACATGACATTATGATGATTATGTATAATGTGATATACATGTATGTTGGAGCATGATTTAATGCATTGTTATATGCATGTTGTTGAGATATTTGATGTTGAGCTTAATATGATGTAAGATGCCATATTATGACTCTTGAAAATGATATTATGTTGTTGAGATATTTGATGTTGAGCTTAATATGATGTAAGATGCCATATTATGACTCTGAATATCAAAGGTTGTGGAATTTGATTAATATTGGCACTAGTATGCTTGGGTACAATGATCGATCATTAGGATGAGTGTGCACACAAATTGAGTCAAAACGTACGTGGCCTTGGTGGCGTTAAGGCACCAAGGAGGAGTACGGTGATGTAATATTCCACCGGAAATTTATATATATTCTACGTGATGATGAGTGGAATCCCATCCGTAGGGCATGTGGCGATGAGTGGAATCCCGTCCATGCAAGGTCGGTGATGAGTGGAATCCCATCGACGGGCGTGAGGATGAGTGGAATCCCCTCCGCGTGAAATGAGGCGTGAGGATGAGTGGAATCCCCTCCGCGTGAACGGTGATGAGTGGAATCCCACCGCCAGGTAATGGTTGTGTTGTTGGATGTGAGTTCCAACGGTTATCCGTGTATTCGAGTCATAGCTAGGTGCCAATATGAGAAAGTATGTTTATGCCAATTTGAGATTATGCATACATGCTAATATGAATTGATATGTGTATCAATGTGATATGAAATGTGATTTCCAATGTGAAACGATATATGATGTGGTTAATACATTGAGTTATGTATCATTGTATGATGAATTTATAAGTTGTTGAGCATGACATGAATTTGGTAATATGTTCATGCATCATTTATAATTATGGCTCATGTGGATCGAAAGTAAAATCATGTATTATATCATGATAGTTGCTCGAGCTTAGACCCTGTATTGTCGAAGGTTTGTTTTATGAGCTTACCCTCACTAAGCTTTTATGCTTACGCTCTCTTTTGTTCGACAATGCAGATAAATAGCTTGTGGGTGGCAAGGGAAAGGAAAGGTCTTCAAGTGTTGCTTTTGGTGAGCTCAATGTATGATTTATAAATTAAAAGATTGTAATAGTAAAGCAATGGGATAAGTGTTATGTGTCTTGATACTTTGATGTGTGTTGATTTGGTTTGGCACTTAGATGCCTTGTTTGATTTGTAAATGTCACTTATGATGCATGCCTTGATGAATGCTTGAGTGATGTATGTTGGTAGATATTTAAATTGCTTATCATGTGTGTTGGACATATGTCTTGTGAGGATGCCTAAGTGTATTGATGTTGAAGCATGAGACCTTATGTGCTTGCTTGCTTTCTTTTGATTGAATGCATGATTTTCCTTAGTTGATTAAGGTATGCTCATGTTGAGTATCATGTATGAAAGGTTCTTAATGTATAATTTACCATGTATGTATGATGGTTCATAATCATGCTTTGAATATGTTGAAGTTGGGAGTCTTGCAAAACAGGGCGTATTGATACACTAAAGTGCTGTATCAATACACTCTTGCATAAATGGCAGATTTTTGGTCAGGCGTATCGATACACTAGGGTGTATCGATACGGTCCCAACTCTCTGTTTTTTTTAGGAGTGGTGGAGTGTGGGTCGTATCGATACGGTGACTAAGCGTATCGATACGGTTTGACCTAGTTGACCAATAGCTGTATTGATACACTCGAGAGTGTATCGATACACTATAGCTGTATTGATACACTAGAGAGTGTATCGATACACTATAGCTGTATTGATACACTAGAGAGTGTATCGATACACTATAGCTGTATTGATACACTAAAGAGTGTATCGATACACTATAGCTGTATTGATACACTAGAGAGTGTATCGATACACTATAGCTGTATTGATACACTAGAGAGTGTATCGATACACTATAGCTGTATTGATACACTATAGCTGTATTGATACACTAGAGAGCTGTATTGATACGGCATGCTTACAAAGGATAAATGGGTTGTTTTAATATGCAGATTTGGTGGGTCGTTGATATATCGTTCGTGTTTCCGCTGCCGTGCTTCACTTAGGACTTAATAATGCATTTAGACAAGATTAATTAATGGAAAAAAAAATAGGGTTGCTAACCGAGGGGGAACCTTAACGGGTTTCGCTTCGGTTTTCCCCGTGTGACCCACTTGGACCGGTCATTCGGCTAGACCGGGATGAGGGGGTTACATTTTCTTTCGCTTTGATTATGAGTTCAAGACCCAGTAGAAATAAAATTCCACTTCTCCCTCTCATAGGTAGAAATTGTTCACAAAAAAACTAGTAATGTTTTACATAAAAAATAAATAAATTTTTTTGATACATAGATTGTGTAAGCTTTAGTTTATATAAGCCTTTTAGTTTTAGGGGCTAAAAATTTAAATTAGGGTTTAAAGTTCTAAGTTAGCGTTTATAATTTAAAATTTACTTTTTATGATTTAGAGTTAATAATTTAATATTTGAGTTTTATATTGTAAATATGTAGGCTTGTTTAAAATAAATTTATGCACAATGTATGTCAAAAAAATTTATATAAAAAACCACTAACTGACTTTTTTGTGCTATCGATGCAATAGGTGAAACACACAATGAATAAGTAATCATACTAGCCCCAACATTTTTATTAAAAAATGTTAAATTCTTATCAATTTTCAAGAGATTCAAGATTATAAGAAAAATCAATTTTAATTTTTTCAAGGGTTTGTTCAATAATCCTTAAACATTACTACCCGATTAAAATGTCAGGACTTTCATAGAAGATAAATATCTCAAATCCTTTCAATCAATTAATAAAAGTTTAATCTTGTATAAAAACCCCTAATTGATCATAAGCAAATTCTTAAGCCTAATTTTTTTACCAATAAAACTCGAAAAAAAATAAGTGGCGTTACCGAAAAAAACATTCGACAGTCTTGAAATCTTTCGGTTTATGGAACGTTCGAAACTATAGTGGATAAATATAGTGCACTTTTTTTCCCTCCATTTAAGTTTATGATAATTTTTTTTAATAAGGCTCATTTCTTTGTCTTGTATTATATGGTTTCAATTAATAAAATGGTACAATATTTCTTTTCAAAAAAATATCTTGTAAAATTTCTAGAGATAAAGCTAGGAGAATAATAGAAATTTGACAGAAAAAGTATGATTGTCGTAAAAATGATTGGTATTTTTGGGTTATAGTGGGTGAAAAGAGACTTTTTTTATATAGATAAATTTAAAATTATTTTTTAAAAATATTATGGGGTCAATGAAGTTTTTTTTTTTTATAAATGTGGGGTCAATCGATCCTACAACTACTAATGCAGCTGACATTTTTTTATTATCTAGAATTAATTTATCTTTTCTTTAAAATATATTTACTTGAAAAAGGGGAAAAGTAAAGGTTATATTGTTGTTTATTAGAGGGTAGGTTAACTGCTCATCCGTCGGCACTCGCCCATTGGTGAATAGGTGAAGCCGTGAAGGCAATGCATATATGTAGTATTAATGGTGAAAGTTGAAACTGATGTAGTTATTGATTATTTGGCTAAACTCTACAATTCCAACTAAAAGTTACAAGCTTGTATTAACAAACAGTTGGTTTAGCATGATAATGTGTTAAAATTTTTAAGTAATATTAGGAGTTCTTATTCTGACATTGTGAATAGAGAAATTTTTTTAAAATAATATTATGAGTTCTTATTTTGACATTGTTAAATGACAAGTGTGCAATGACTTTAATCACCCACTTGTCTTTGGATGAACAATTATTTAGAATTGACTTTCCGTTCGCAAAAGAAATATTACAAATGAAAAGAAAATTATGTGTTAAATCGGTCACTCGTATCCATACAAATTGGCGTTATGTTTGGACTGAAAGAGAAGAGAAAATGAAAGGAAAGTAAACAATTTTAACAGTTTTTGTTTGGATAACTATCGGAGAAGAAAGAAAATACTGTAGTTAACGTAATGAATTTTTATAATTATACTTTTCATAAAATCATTTATAGAAGAAGAGGAGGATAAAATGAGATTCTGTATCTTTAGACTTTTGGTTTACTTTCCTTTCTCCTCCCCTCTCCCACTTCTATCCAAACATAGGATAGAGGTTTATGTTAAGGTGGTTTGTTGTCATAAAGCGATTGATATTTGTTAGGGACAGAGTCGAGAATGAAGATTAAAGGTAAATTATAATTAATTATAAAAAGCGGGCAAAGTTCAGAAAATAAAAAAAAAATGAGTCTAAATAGATAAATTTCTTATTATAATTTAAGAACAAAAAATTTTGGGGTGACTACAACTCCTATTTATTTTTAAAATTAATTAGTTTATCCCCTCGTAGTTCATTCTTATCATAAAATTACACTCTAAGCTATTTTTCCATACAATTTCTTCATGTCACATTCCCACTAAATATTTTCCCCAAAATACTTAGTTGCAAATTGATAAAAACAGTCCATAAAAGGCTCGCAAACGTACAAAAAGTGTTTGCAAATGAACTGGTATAGTGCACAGTACATTCATGCTCTCTCATACAACCCAATGAACAAGCTTATTTAAATACGCAGCTTGGTATTGTTTAAATAATTATCGAGTTTGAGGTCATATGTATACAGTAAATTCTCGTTGGAAGACTTACACAACAAAATCAAATGTGCTACATCGATCGATTGATACGAATTAATTAGAATAAAGTTCTGAAAACCGAAAGGACAACATTAAGAAAAAAAGAAGAAGAAAATAAGCTATGGACACCCTTGAACAAAGTAGGTTAACCAGATACCAAATGAGTTTTAGTTGACAGTAGTAGAGTTAATGGAACACTTTGCTCGCTACTGGTTCAACTTGTTTACGCCAATAGCTTGCGTTGAAATTTATGTCACGCATAGGTCACGTTTCACAAAATAAAATGTTAAAAGTTTCACATCCAATGACGGCATTAACCCCAAAAGTATGTAAATCAAAAGTTTATGTCATGCCTAGGTCACGTTTCACAAAATAAAGGCTTAAAGATCAAAATAGCACCCCTTACATCTTAATATTATCAAATTGGCACAAAATTTTTATATTTTTTTTAGACTAGTATCATTACAGTGAATTCGCCGTAGAAGCACGACAAGTTAAATTTTTTTAATTTTTCCCGTAATTTAACCTAATTAATTAGTTAAAAGATTATTTTCATATCCTAATTGGAAACTCGTTATACATGTATGGCGACTGACGAGTTTCAATTATATTTTTTTAAATCACTTTTTACTAAAGGACTAAAATAAAAAAAAAATTAACTATTAGAAACCCACTTCGCATTTTCAATGTGTTGAAGAACGAAAATAAAAAAATTGAACTATTAGAAACCAACTTTGATATTTAGCTTTATAATTTGCAACAACAAAAAAAGATTTTGGCATTAGTTATAGCTTATACATAGGCCTAGTTAGAGTGTAAGCATTTTTTTCTTATCAATGTGAGATTCTTGGAGCTAAAGAGTTTGCTACTATATTTTAGCTTCTAGAATCTCACATTGATAAGAAAACAAAAGCTAATGGCAACATTATTTTTTGTAATTTATGGAGCTAAATATCAAAGAGTTCCTAATAGTTCGATTTTTTTTGTTCTTCAATATAATGAAGATGCAAAGTGGGTTCCTAATAGTTTATTGGGTAAACTACAATGGAGGTCACTCAATTATAGGTAAGGTTACATTTATGTCACCTAATTATTAAAAGTAACATTTGGGTCACTCGATTATGGGTAAGATTACATTTGGGTCACTCAATTATGGGTAAGGTTACGTTTGGGTCACCCTTCGTATTTAAAAAAGTACATCAATTTAGTCATTTTTCTTCCAAATCACTTGTATACCCTCGATAACATTAGAATACTTCATTTGAAATCATTAATCAATCTAATACACATATTGATATACTTTTTTTTTAAATATGAAGGGTGACCCAAATGTAATCTTACCCATAATTGAGTGATCCAAATGTAACCTTTAATAATTGGGTGATCCAAATGTAACCTTACCCATAACTGGGTGACCTAAATGTAACCTTACCCATAACTGAGTGACTCAAATGTTACTTTTAATAATTGAGTGACCCAAATGTAACCTTACCCATAATTGAGTGACCTCTGTTGTAGTTTACCCTAGTTTATTTTTTCTAGTTCGTAAAAAATTTCAGTGGAACTCGCTAGCATGCACGGCGAGTTCTAATTAGGATTTGCTAAATTTGCTAATGCGATTAATTAAGTTAAAACACGAAAAAAAATTATTTTTTTTTGAACTTGCCGTGCTTCTATGAAGAATTTAAAAAATTAAAAAATATAATATTTACTCAAACTCACTGTGCTTGTGGGGTGAATTCATTGTAATAGTGCTAGTTTGAAAAATATAAAATTTAAGGTGCTACTTTATTAATATGAGAATGTAGGGGGTGTTATTTTTGTCTTTGAGCCCAAAATAAAATGTTTGTTACTGTTATATACATACATTACTCCTTATAAGTAACGTAAAAGTCTACGTATTATATATGCAAGTTTATTTTAGTCTCTATATTATAAAAATAGACATTTTAATTTTTGTACGTTTGAAATGTTGATATTTTAGTCCAAATTATTGTTGGTGGAATATAGGACCAAATTATTCACTTTTTAAATATTTAAACCACCTAAATGAACTTTTAGGTGGAATATAGGATTAAAATGTTACTTTCCGCATAAGAGGGACTAAAACAAAGTTTTTGGTATAATACAGAAACTTCTAATGAATTTTAACCATATATCACTAATAGAGATTTTTTTTTTGAAAACCTAATAGAGAAAAAAAATTATACAAAAACTTGTGTAAATTTGGTAGTCAATGCACTATATCTAAATTGAAGATATTCAACAATACTTTATATCTGGCTCGTTTTAAATATATTATAGATCTATTGCAATTCTCGCTATTTCGACATTAGTAAAAAAAATTGTATGTAGTTTTCCTGTTACGAAATTTCCACGTAAAATTTTGTTGTTTGTTTTATTGCATGATTGATTTACTACCATTATCTTTACAGTATATATATTATAACATTAAATTTGTTGAATCTTATAAAATACTTAATATAACACCCCTCACCCCAGATTAGGGGAAATGAGCGTTATATGTCGAATTCGTATTAACTTATTAATCAATTAGGCAGCGGAAGAAATCGTGTGATAATTTTTTTTATTTCGAATACAACTATGTGAATTTAACTAATTAAATCCATTCATTCTACTTATAAATCATACATGTATTCTTTTTATCATAATTCGATCAATAGCTAGGTGGGCATATCTAATTAATTCATTTACTTAACTTATAAATCACATTGAATTCTAATTCTCAATTTAAAACATTAAACATTCGAATACTTCATACATAAAATAATTTTTCATTTTATTCAATCCATTCGAATGCCTCCCTTTGATAACTTGATTCAATTTCAACATAACATCTAAAATCTTTACCAATTATAAGACTAATAATTTCATAACAAACATATATTTATATCCGTCATTATCATAGTGGTTTAAAACGTTTCCCTTATACAAAATATTTTCCTGGGGTAACTATCAAACGGCTAAACCTATCGGTTGCCTATACAAAATATAACAAAAAGAATCATGCCCCAAAACATATACTAAGGGCCAATCTATACCCCGAATATATACCCCTTTAATTACATAACAAAATGAGGGAAACTAACTTATAAAGTTCATACACCCTTAAAATAGTAGTTCATAAACATGACCATTAATGCGAATTACACTAGCATGCTGACTGTTAAGCCACCCATCATAAGCATGACAAAGACAAAGAAAGACATACTTAATCTTCGTGCTATCGGATATCAGAAGGTAGACCAACACGCTACTACCTGAAATTTTTGGGAAGGAAGGAAAGGTTCGAGTGGTAAGTACTTCTAGTACTTAGTGAGGAAACCTTAAACTATCAATTTTTCCATTTCATAATTAAGTGACCAGACATTAGTCCAAGCCTTAATTCGTCACATTTTCTATTCCATTCGAATAGGTCAATACAATTAAATATATTTCACAACAATTTAACAACATCAACAATCATTCGAATTGAACAATACAAGGCATCAAATTTTCAATCGAACACAAGCAAATTAAGATACCAACCATATCACAATCGAAACATTAAAGGCTATCAATGGTTATTTTATATTCATATTACATATAATTATCATGGATTAAAGATCAATTTATTCATTTCCTTAATCATCATACACCATTCGAATAACAAGATTCGATTGCACATATTCGATCAATAACAATTTCAGATAAACAAGCAGCATCAAACTGTAGCAGAGAATCAATTAATTTAATAATTCATAATTGACATGCTATCATCCAATTCATAGAAATTCACCAAAACAATAATTTCAATTTTGAAGTACAAGAAATTCTTTTTTATTAATTCAATTTGCATGCCTTGGTTAGTATAGTAAGCTAGGTATTCGAGTCACATATTACTGAATTGTGAATCAAATTCACCATATAATAGGTACCCAAGTACTAATTTCGTATCATCATATCACATATCATTTTAATGTCCACTGACATTAAGTAAGAAGGTACACTTACGTACCACATATATCGAGTACACTAACGTACCGATTCTTATCGAGCTCAAGACTCTAGGCTAGCCGTACTACCTGGACAGACTATACACACCAAGGGCTTTGCCAATTGCTCTTTAATTTTAATCGTATAATTATTTCAATTAAATTTTCAGAATTAATTTCTTAATTCATTCGATTAATTTCATATAATTTAAATTCCAATGTCACATACTATCACCTTTAGGCATATAATAGATTGCATCACAATTTGCATATCTACAATTCATCATATACATAAACTCAATTTCACATCTCATAGCTTAATTCCAATCGAATTTACCAAACACATATAGCTTGTAAGATCAACAATTGATCACATATCATGTCAAGCAATACCCTTAATTTAGCAACCGAACATAATTAATTTTCAATAATTCTAACATCCATCATCAAGAAGCATCCATAATCGAATCAATATGGCTCCAATCAGATTCAAAATCAAATATGGCATAATCAAAATTTCAATTCAAGCATATATCAAACAATCACATAACAACATGCATCCAATCCAATTCCCTTTATTCCTTCTTCCCTTATCAATTACCAACATTTAATTAGTTCAATTTCATGCTTAAAATATATTAAAATCAAATTAAAGGATAGTTGAGACTCTAATCTCAACTCTAAGTTTGTTTCACTCACAATCGCCGAGCTAATTTTGAATCCGGAGGCCTTTTCCACGATCCGAGGCTGCTCCAGCTATAGGTTCCTCTTCGATCCTTTCTCCTCTAGGATCTAGTACATTTTAGGCAACCATAAAAGAAATTTCAGAATTAATTATTCAATTTAAATCCTAATTCTCTCCACATTTCAATTTCAATCCTTTTTTTTAATTTAGCTTCGAACATTGCCAATTTAATTTACCAAAACCCTTCTAGTTCTAATTATTGATTCAATGTTCAATTTACTTAATTACTCATGTGAATTAAATTTTAACAAGTCTATCTATCATGTTACTACATTCCTTCTTATCCAATTTTATCGATCAATTTTTAAGTGTTCTTCAAGGTTCCATATTTTTATATTCTAAACTGTTTTGACCTTTCAACTTAATTTATTTCCCATTTTCAATGTATGCCTCAGAATCAGTCCTTGTTTGTTTCTAACTTCAATTAACATCCCCAATTTCATCCCATTAAATTTTCAGATCAAAATTCCAAGTAATCAAATTTTTCCGAATTTTCAAAGTTTGCTGTCCAGTTAAGGACAATTCTGGACAGATTCGAGGGCTGTTCAAAAACTCTTTCCAGATTTCCCTAAAAGGCTCCAAATTCACTCTTACAAATTTTCTATCAAAATATACATATCAAAGTTCATTGTATCAAAATTTCAACCTCAAATTCTTACTAATTATTTTTCTATGATTTTTTTAAAGTTGAGTGTTTCAACTAACATAAAATCTGGCCAGCCTTAACTTTTTATGTTTATAATCTCATTACACTTCTAAGTTCTTAGATCTTTCTCATCTCTCACAAATTTTCAGCAACATCTCCTTTTTACAACAATCATTAATTTGCAATTACGGAATTTATCTTTGTTGGCTAAGTGGTCTTGGAGGTATGCGACAGAACAACAATCATTATGGCGCAATTTAATTGTTGCGAAATATGGAGAACAAATTATTACATGGCGAGCCAATGTCGCGCAGAAAAACCGGATGTCGAACGTGTGGAAGCAAATCGTGACGGTGCAGGATGATGAAAGAGTGGTGCGGTTTATGGCGGAAAATTATTTTAAATGGTTGTTGGGTAATGAGGCGCAGATTTTATTTTGGTATGATGTATGGTGTTTGGATAGGCCTTTGAAGTTAGTGTTTCCAAGGCTATTTCGTTTGGCAATCGACAAAACAGCACGGGTGTCCGATTATGCTAGAGGGGCTGCTTTGTTCATAATGAATGGTGTAATTTTTTTTGGCGTAGTTTGCGCGACTTTGAACAGCAAATGATGGTGATTTTGGGACAGATTGTAAGGGGCTGGTGGTTGTGTGATGGACGAGAGGATCAATTAATTTGGTGCCCTAATATGCGAGGAAAATTTTCGACGAAGGAACTCCTACATCTGATGACATGTTATGGTATAGATGAGGGGGATTTGGAGGGTTTTATTGTATGGAAAATAGATGTTCCGCCTAAGGTGCAGTGTTTTCTTTGGTTTACTTTACTTAATAGGTTGCCGACGTTGTGTTTTTTGCGCGATAGGGGGGTTGTATCGCCGGCTTCATTGGTTTCTTGTGTATGGTGTGGCGAAGGAGAGGATGAAGTATCCCATATTTTAATGTCGTGTCCGGTGATTAAAGGCGTTTGGGATAAATGTTTTCAATGGTGGAATGTATCTTTTGTTAGTCCTAGAACGGTTCAAGAATTGATTGGGCATTGTTACGAGGGGGTGTTTAAGGGGCTACATCGTAAATGGTGGATCGCATGTTGCGCGGCACTAATGTGGTCGGTTTGGCTTGCTCAAAATGAGCTAATCTTTCGACAGAAACATTTGGCAATGGATGAGGTATTGTTCTTAGTGAAAATGCGTGCTTTGCATTGGATAAAAGCGGCGCATGAGGGACATTTGGTTGATGAGGCTTCGTGGTGTAATTGTCCATGGATGTGTTTACCGTCGGGTGTTGGGGACATGGCTCGTCCTAAGTTGGAGTGGTCACCTCCGGTGAGGGGGATGGTAAAATTTAACATGGATGGGGCGGCGAGAGGTAAACCGGGATTAGCGGGGTGTGGTGGAGTTTTGCGGGATGCAAATGGGGTGATTTTGGCGATGTTCGCGGGTCCTTTAGGAGTGATGGACTCACATATGGCTGAGGTATGCGCTATCGCGGCTGCCTTGGAGTTCTTGTTGGAATTAAATCTTGCGGATACATCGGTGGTAATTGAGTCGGACTCTAGAGTGGCTCTGGCTTGGGTGGAACAGCGTGAGGCGAGACCATGGAAACTATGGTTGTGGTTTCGATTGATTGACGATGCTTGTCGTGTGTTACCTTGTGTTTGTTTTAATCATGTCTCGCGTGAGGCTAATTGTATAGCCGATATTTTGGCGAAAGGAGGGGTGGATCAATTAACATGGAGTCGGGTGGGAGGACGATTGTGAGGGGGGAGTGCTGGGCGTTTTTTGGACAGCAGGGCAGTTGGCAGGATTGGGGGTGTGGGGATGATGTTGCTGTGAGGGTAAGAGTGCTGGGCGTTTTTTGTACAGCAGGGCAGTAGGCAGGATTGGGGGTGTGGGGGTGATGTTGCTGTGAGGGTAAGATGCATCGGATTTGTGGGCATTGCTTTTCATGGTTGATCCGAGCGGGGGTAGGATTGTGTAGCACGGGGGAGTTCTACTGGTTCGGATGGTGCTTCATCTTTGGATGTTCGTTAGTTTTTTCCGATGCATGTACACGTCGTACTCTTTTCCTCCATTTAGGATATAGAGAGGTTTTTAATGAGGCGCGTGTCGATGCTATTTGTATAATTTCATCTTAATAAAATCATACATTTTCGATAAAAAAAACATCTCCTTTTTACTAACAACTTTCATGAATTTTAGCTTGTACCAAAACAACTACTCCCTCAATTATTTTCATATATTCGAATAGTAGGTGGAGAATACTACTTACTTTTAATTTTTGCTTGAATTTTCTAAGCCAATTTCTATGTCATGCAAGCCTCTCTTCTTCTTCACCGAGTTCTCCTCTAACTTTCTCTCAATTCTTGTGTTTTTCAAGTGTGTGAAATGTTGTTTACTTAGCCAAGGTGGTTTGGGGTAACCGGTTGAGGGGGGACACATTAATGAGAGTAGACACAAAATGTCAATGTCTCAACTAATATGCCCTTAATTATGCCATCATTTTTATTTTAATCAAAGGGTAATTCAAGAAGACTAGACTTTAGCATGCATATCTTCTCTTCTATTTTTAATTCGGTTTAATCACTTGGCAATTTGCCGAATTTTCTTAGACTTTTCTTTGGATTTCAATTGAGTCCTTATCATAGCTATTTTCAATTTAATTATTTAAGGTTTCTAGTCTAATTAATTCTCTAATTCTCTAATTAAATTCCCAAACTTCTAAGCTAATATTTGGGATGTTACACTTAATACAACCAAATATAATTAAAAACAATGTCTCAAGTACATATTAAAAAAAACTATCTTAGATTTCCAACTTTTTTTTTCACTTCTTCACTTCTTCTATTTGTTCTGAGGCGGTTACATTTTTTTTTTAATTTTAAATTTTTTCTTTTTTGTGCTATTTTTTCTTCGCCGATGGCGGTCGTTGACCGCTTTACTGGTTATGTACATAAATAAGATTCATCTTTATTGATGAATTTTGGTTTCATGTTTTTCTTGTTTTACTTTACTAAGTTTATATCATATCTGCTTCTATAGCAGTTCCTTTGTCTGCTTTTATAGCAATTTTAATCTATCTTTTGATAGTTTAGAGTTTGAGTGACGAGTATCATTGAACTTCTTTGTCAACGAAGGAGGCTGAGCTGTACATGTTATGATTCTTTTTTTGTGGGTGTGCCGATATGCCAAGAACAAGTAGCTGAAGAATTTATTTTTTCAAAGAGCACTCAAGGCAAAGTAATAGTTTTCTGAATTTAATTCCAGGAGCTTTCTCAAGTTCTTCTGAAGATGTTAGGTTTGGTATTTTAACGTCTTTCACACCCTTATATTCTACTGCATTTCTTGTTTTGCATTAAACTTCCAATATTTGAAGTGTGATTCCTTTGTAATCTTTTCACTATTGAATATAATCTTGTTTCAAAAAAAATGTCTCCAAGTACGCCTTAAACTATTTATCTCGTATTTTCATCTTCGATTTGGTCCCATTTTGTTTTAGGATAAATAACAAATTCCATGCTTGTCATGTATGGTTCATTTTGTTTTAGTATAAATTATAAATTTCATCACTAAAGTTTTTTCTCACTCCTATTTGATCACTCAAGTATAATTTTTTTAAATTTAACCATTAAACTTTTGATTTGCTCATATTTTAGTCACTCCGCTGCTAAATACTTAACAACATTATGACTAGACATCTGTCTTTTAAAAATTATGAAATGGACCCAAAATTTTCTTTATTTTTTGTGAAAAAAACTATGATTTTAGATTTCCTTTGATTTTTCAACGAATGAGCATCTCCTTCCAAATTCCAACAATGGGGAGGTAGAGAATAAGGAGCCGAGTAGTATATCCTGATTCCACACTGATCGAATGGTGGATATTGTAGATCCATAGTATTTTGAGGTTTTGCGCGTTTTAAGTTTTATGTTGAGTTTTGCAAGTTTTAAAGTGATTTTTAGGAAAATCTAAACTGATAGAGTGGTAGGAGACGGTGATGCGAGTTTGTTAGTGTATTGAGTGGTCAGATAAGACGCCATAGAATGGTTATTTCAACACCAACGTGACAGAAGGGTGAATCTACACAACTTTTATCTTTGGGAAAAAGATAAAATCAGAAAAGAAAGAAAAATTGAGAAAATGATGTGGATGACATGTGACTGTCATGCCAACAAAAATTAGTCCACATCAACACACATGACCAAAATAAGAGTGAAAGAAAAAATAGGTGATGAAAATTTGTAATTTAATCTTTGTTTACTATTTTGCGCCCCCTCGCGAAGAAATTATATCATGGGACAATCCCGCCACGTCATCCATATGACCAACCAATAAAAATCATCTATCTCAATATTGTTTACCACATTATCTTTTTACCAAGTGAATTTTCACTCATATTCACTATAAATCAAATTTAAAAACAATTTTTACCAAGTGAAGATTCACTTGGTAAAAGAATGACATGGGAAAATAGTGAGATAGATGATTTTTATTAGTTGGTCTCATGAATGACGTGACAGGAATGACCCATGATATAATTTTTCCCCGTGACATCTACACCCGATTCAACCAGAAGATTTCCAGTTTGTACCTAAAGCTGAACTTTAGACCATGACAAACGCATAAGTGCAGTTATAAAATTTTAGGGGTAAAAATAGATTTTTAATAAAAAAATATATACAATTTTTTTTAAAATTATATACAAATTTTAAAATTTCAAAGAATAACCACTCTCTCTGCCTCTCTGCCCATCCCTTCCTTGGACTGTCAAACATGGCATGCTGTCACGTCATTTTCTCTCTTCTATTCAGCATGCCACGTCAACAAAAATCATGAAAAAAGCACATGTGGCATGCTGACTAGGAGAGATAAAATGACGTGGCATCATACCACGTGTGATTTTCTCTCTCCTAGTCAACTTTATGTTAGTTTTTTAACGGCGGGGTATCAAAATAGAAATAAAACGTAACGTTAGGTACTATTTTACCAACAAAATAGGAAAACAGGTAAAGCTGGGGTACTAAAAATATAGTTATCCCAATTTTTTAATTTAACCACTAAACTTTTGATTTGCTCATATTTTAGTCACTCTGCTGCTAAATATGTAACACCTGAGTTTAGGGGTCGGGTGAAAATAATATTTTAGTATTGTCTCGGGTTTCGATTCTAATATTTTATTTAATAAAGTAATGGTTTGGGCCTCGGGTTTTAAGATTTGGACCAATTTTAAATTGAGCCCAAAAGCCATGGATGGCACCTATTGTGGTTTCCCTTTTTCTTTAAGGGCATTTTGGTCTTTGAACATTGAAATTTAAATTATTATAAAATAAAGTTTTAAGTTATCTTCTTCTTCCTCTCCCTTCCATTTCTTTCCAGCGCCAAAATCATCTCTCCCTCCCCAAATACTATTTCATCTCCTTTCTCCTTCGTTTTGGCTCGGTTTTGAAAGGTAATTACGTTTTTGACTTGCTCTCAACTTCCTCTCTTCAAAAGTACAAGTAGTTTTTATTTTCATCCATGTTTTAGAATTTGGATTTTTGGGAGATTTGAATGAAAATGGTTGTTTTATGGTGTTTAACTTGAGATTTTGATTTAACAGTGATAGATATGAAGTTTATGAACTAAACGGTTCAACATATATGATTTTTAGAGAGTTTTGTTAAGTTTCCCGAATTTGTGTTTTTATAGGTTTTTAGAAGGGTTTTTAGTTGAATTTTGGATGTGGTTTGTGTTGGAAATTGAGGGTTGATGTTAGGGTATTGGTTGGGGGTCGTTTTGGAAGCAATTGGAAGTGTTAAATGTGTTGGAATCATCGGTTTTAGACTGTGCTAAAGGGCTGCTCGGGAATGGCTTTTTAGTGGTTGTTCTTGGTTCGAAAAACAAGTGTTTGATGTTTGAATTTCATTCCGGGTTTGCTATGTTGTGTTGTGGACTGATTTGAAGTAAATTTACTTGTGTTGAGATGATTAGGAGCAAGGAATTTCGTTGGTAAAGTCTCGGGATCGATATCGGAAGTCATGGAGGCTGGAGTCGGCTTTGCTTGATTTGCTTAAGGAAGTGAGGTGAGTGGTTAATGTTTTAATTTGATTTCAAAGGTTGATTCAAGCATGTGGATGCGAAAATGTTTTTAAGTATCATTTTGGTTCAAGGTTGGTTTTGAAGAGTTTAGTTTGGGCTTGGAAAATCAATTTTAAATTCAAGAGTAAATTGTGGTGAATTGCCTCTTTAATTTCCCCTTTTTACTGTTTGTTTTCAATTCTTGTGGTGGTGAATTGTTATGTGTGAATTCCAATATTTGAGAGGAAGCATGTTGCTTCTTATTATATCGTTGATTTTGTGTGATGGTAATTATAGTGTTGTTGATGTGCCTTGTATGATAGGTGTAAGTGGGTGCAGGTTGTGCACGGAAATGGTGAGTAAGACCATTTGTGGTTGGTAAGGTTGTTTGTAGCAATTTGGTGCCTAGTTGTGGATTTTGTTGCAGCTTGTGTGGTTGTGCATGATATAGTGAGTACATGTTGTGTGATGGTGATTTGTGTGTTGTGTTGCATGGTTGTCGCTGCTCTGGTGATGTGTAGTCCCGCCGGTAGCAAAAGTATAAGACTCTGGTGATGTGTAGTCCCACCGGTAGTCACTGGTTGGGTATTCCTTTGATGTGTAGTCCCATTGGAAACCCACTAGTTGAAACGGTGATGTGTAGTCCCACCGTACTTGTATGCTGATTGTGTTTGTGTAAACTACGTGTGTTGTCGTTGCTCCGGTGATGTGTAGTCCCGCCGGTAGCAAGTGTTATAAGACTCCGGTGATGTGTAGTCCCACCGGTAGTCACTAGTTGGGTAGTACTTTGATGTGTAGTCCCATTGGAAACCCACTAGTCGAAACGGTGATGTGTAGTCCCACCGTATGTGTAAGTTTGGTTATGTTTGTGCGTACCATGAAGTGAATTGTCTATGTTGTTGACCTTTGGTTGAACTTGTATGTTAGTAGATGGATTAGGTTGTTGGATGACTTGTATGTGTTGGCCTTTACTTTTAAAGGAAGCTTTGAACCCTGCATTGTTGTTATTATGTTTTAGAGCTCTGCTCACTAAGCTTTATGCTTACGCTCTCCTTTTTCCGTCAATGCAGATTCTTTAGCTTGGAGTTAGCAAGGAGCAGGAAAAAGGGCGTCCAAAAGTGTGGTAGTTTGCTCAAGTATGGCTTATTAAATAATGTAGTAGTCTAGCAATGGGAAATGCTACGTGTTTTAGGAGCTTGTATCTAGACTCCTTTATGTTGGCTTTATGTTGTCTTATGCCTTTTGGGGCCTTTTGAGCCTTTATGTATGCCTTATGTTTGACTACCTTGTGTATGGGGCCTTTTTGGTGTTAAGTATGTTCATTTGGTGAGATTGCATGGACTATTTGAATTGTATAATCCTTGTTAGATTTAATGCCTTGTAGGCTAAGTCTCGGTTGTAGTTTTGATGCATGTATGTTTGTATGTGTATAGGCGAGTCTAAAATGCATCAAGGGTCGAGTTTGGGGTCACCATGTTGGAAAAAGGTTGAGTTGCAAAGCAGGGCGTATCGATACGCTCAAGGGTGTATCGATACGGTCTTGCCTGCAGAACTCAGTTTTGGCTGGGCGTATCGATACACTGGGGTGTATCGATACGGTATTAATTCTCTGGAATTCAAGTCAGGCTGAGCGTATCGATACACAAGGGTGTATCGATACGGTCCCAACTCTCTGAAATTCAGAGGAGTTGGTGGGTTTAGGTCGTATCGATACGGGGTTGTAGCGTATCGATACGGTTCCATCTCGTTGACCTCGAAATGTTGACCGAGAGGGACGTATCGATACGCTCAAGGGTGTATCGATACGGTCTTCCCTGAGCTGACTGAGAGGGTTGACTTTGGTCAAGGCGTATCGATACCCTCTGTAGGTGTATCGATACGGCCTGCTTAAAAGGGAAAATTTGGTTGTTTAATTGCATGTCTTGTGGGTTTTGTATCCGTGTTCGTTCGCTGCGTGTCCCATCACATAGGATTTAATACAAGCATCTAGAAAAAAAATAGGGTTGCTAACCGAGGGGAAACTTAACGGGTTTCACTCGGTTTTCCCCGTGTGGCCCACTCGGACCGACCATCCGGCCAGACCGGGACGAGGGGGTTACAAAATACTTAACAACATTATGACTTGACATCTGTCTTTTAAAAATTATGAAATGGACCCAAAATTTTCTTTATTTTTTGTGAAAAAAAAACCATAGTTTTGGATTTCTTTTGATTTCTCAACGATAGAGCATCACCTTTCAAATCCCAACGGTGGGAGGTAGAGAAGAAGAAGTCGAGTAGTACACCCTGATTCCACACTGATCGAATGGTGGATATTGTAGATCATAGTATTTTGAGGTTTTGCGCGTTTTAAGTTTTAGGTTGAGTTTTGCGAGTTTTAAAGTGATTTTTGGGAAAATCTAAACTGATAGAGTGGTAGGAGACGGTGATGCGAGTTTGTTAGTGTCTTGAGTGGTCAGATAAGACGCCATAGAATGGTTATTTCAACACCAACGTGACAGAAGGGTGAAACTACAAAACTTTCATTTTTGAAAAAAAGATAAAATCAGAAGAAAAAAAAAATGGGAAAATGGTGTGGATGACATGTGACTGTCATGCCAACAAAAATTAGTCCACATCAACACATGTGACCAAAATAAGAGTGAAAGAAAAATTAGGTGATGAAAGTTTGTAATTTAATCTTTGTTTTACTATTTTGCGCCCCCTCGCGAAGAAATTATATCATGGGTCAATCCCGCCACGCCATCCATATGACCAACCAATAAAAATCATCTATCTCATTATTGTTTACCACATTATTTTTTTACCAAGTGAATTTTTACTCATATTTACTATAAATCAAATTTAAAAATAATTTTTACCAAGTGAAGATTCACTTGGTAAAAAGATGACATAGAAAAATAATGAGATAGATGATTTTTATTAGTTGGTCTCATGAATGACGTGGCATGAATGACCCATGATATAATTTCTCCCATATGATTTTTATTAGTTGGTCTCATGAATGACGTGGCATGAATGACCCATGATATAATTTCTCCCCCGCGACATCTACACCCGATTCAACCAGAAGATCTACACCCAATTCAACCAGAAGATTTCCAGGCTGTATCTAAAGCTGAACTTTAGACCATGAAAAACGTATAAATGCAGTTTTAAAATTTTAGGGGTAAAAATAAATTTTTAATAAAAAATATATACAATTTTTTTAAATTATATACGAATTTCAAAATTTCAAAGAATAACCACTCTCTCCGGCCTCTCTGTCCCTCCCTTCCTTGGACTGTAGAGGCAGTTTTATAACTGGAACTTAGTTTTCCTTTTTCAAGTTAATAATGGTCAAATTTTCTCGTCAGCCAAGCAACCTAACAGTGAAGCTTTCTGGAAAGAAAATTCTCTTTTAAAAAAAATGCAACTATCAATATCGCAACCGTTGATATTCTCTTTTAGTTACTTGTTCTCCACTGAACCCCTGCAAAAACCTGTCAGTGAAATCCAAAAACAAAAGGCAAAGGCAAAGGCAAAAATGCCCCTTCTTTCTTTCTTTCTCTATAATGTCTCTCTCATTCAGAATCTCCCCCGACACAAGCTCCTTAATATCCACGATTATGCGTGTGGCTTTCCTCAAAGAATCAAGTCGCTTCCTTCTTACACATCATCCGCTAAAATGTGCAGAGCCTTTGATATGGTTTTTCCAGACACAACAAACTGGTGTCTATTTATAGTCTTTTTTACTTTCTTTTTCTTCTTATGTTTCCTTAGACAGCATGCTGAGAAGAACCCAAGTGCAGCATTCAAGGCGGTCGGTCTCGTTGCCATTATCTTCCCTGGCGGATGTCAATAGTTTCTCTCGTAAAAGCTGCTCTTACTCTAAGCTCCCCGAAGAGCCCATCAAGCTCTCTGTTCGGAAACTGGACGGCTCTTCCTTCGGTACTTTCCGGACTTCTTCTGAATCCTACACAGGAAATCCCAATGGAATTATAACGTGTGTTATGTTTTAACTTGTTTTTGGTTTCGTAGATGTCGAGGTTATAAAGTCGGCTACCATTGCCGAGCTCAAGCTAGCTGTTCAACATGTCTTTAGTCACATGCCAAAGAACGGTCCCGGCATGATTTCATGGTATGTTCTTCTCCCCTTGTGATTAGCAAAGAAACACTAAGGCAAAAGATTTCATGATTCATATGAATCTGCATTTTGTATAATGGAGGCCGCATGTTTGGGGACATTTTTGCTTGTGCTATGATGGTCTGAAGTTGCTCACAGACACTGATCATATCATGAACTATGACATCAAGGATGGTGATCAGGTCTGTACCATGTTTCCTCTGTTTTTGCAACAATGTGTTGTCTTAATTTTTTTTGGGGTTTTGTTCTTTCTCTTCAGCTCCATTTTATTAGGCATGTCACCTCCAGCTATAACCTCACAAAGATTCAATCAAAGAAAAGGATGGTTGCCCAAACACAATCATATCCGTAAGCCTTTTTTACTTGTAAATTAAATTTTTTTGGTCCTAAATTTAATTTCTTAGTTAAATTTAGAACCAAATTAATAGAATATGCAAGTAGCGGAAACCAATTGTGTTTAACAATCACATCATCCTCTCCGTTAAACTAGAACGTGGAACTTCAGAAGTCATGAGACGGCAATCAATGAACATAGAGGCTTTCAACTTCTTGTAGGTTGTATCAATTCACAGACCTTTTTACGCGGACTAAAGATGGTTAAACCTTGAAATTTCACCTTGCAGTCCTTTCTCTATCGAAACAATGGATGCCGAGCCGATTTCGAAATATGCAGGTTGATATCAAGCTCATGGGGCACTTCTGCTAGCGAACAGATAGCTGAAGAAGATGATGGTAATGAGGATAACGTGCATTGCAAGACTCGCAACAATAAGAAGCAAAGTATGGTTGTACAACAAGAATGCCAGTTTGGTCAGTTATGGAGAGGTTGGTCCTCGTATTCAAGAAGAAAAGGATCTAGCAAGGGCAGGGTATAACAGCGAAGAGATAGTCCTAGTTTTGTGGGGAATTGTAGGAAAATCTTTCAGCTTTGGGGCACTGCAAAATATTCTCCAAAACGCTAATGAGGGGGAGACTAGGGACTGTGAGGCTGTTGGCTTCTTCTGAATTCTCAACATTGTGTTTGTGTCGCAACTTTTAAAAGTTTTGGATTCAAAATTTAGCTGATTTGGTAAGATGTCATTGTATTTATTTTATTTGTATCTTAATAATACCCGTTAGTGCATATAACAACTCACACAAATTATAGATGCACAAACTAATCATTTGAAAATAAAATAGGACTAAACACGAAAAAGTTTAAGAATTCAACCAAACAGCTCGGACAAAATATAGATGCAAACAAACACTATTTTTTGTGATGAAAGATAAATATCATCAACACGAACATAAAAATGCGTTTATCAATAATGACCCGTTGACAAACTTAAAACTCAATCACAACATCTCTTCAGTAATTGCGAACATTTATCAATATTCAGTTTGAAGGTCCAAAGTAGGATAGATCAGCAAGACAACATAATGAACCCTATATGGATAGGCAACGTTAAATCCAACCCTGGGAAAAGAAAAAAAAGAAAAAAAAAATGTGCCACAAGAGTAGAAAAACATGCAATTCAATCGTTTGATTGTATTCTAACCGTATACCAGTGTACACTGTTTGAACCTTGAAGCTAAGTTACCACACTTTTTCACTTCTTTGGTATGGGAAATGTGTAAAGGGAGGTGAAGTAAGCCTCTCAATGGTGGTTTTATACCCAAGTTAGGTTTCGTACCTTATTCGTAGTTTGCCCGGACATCACAGATCCGACCACTATTTTAATCCTAAAAGAAATTATAGCAGAGCAATTTGCCTATTCCTTGATAACTCCTAGTTTTTGCAATGATGCCCTTACATCCTCATTGCAGCATACTTCAGCTTGAACAATGTTGGGACTGTCGAATGGCAGAACTTGTTCTAACGGGTAGCTTCTGTTGAAGTGAAGCTTCAGAGCATTGTTGCCAATTCCCTTCAATATAACAGTTTTATGGACTCCTCCAAGTAAGCTTTCATAGTCTGTGTCTCCACATTCTCCGACAAAAACAGTGACATTTGATAACTCCATGCCCCAACGAATATACAGATACCTAGGGGACAGGGCAGGACAAGATGCCATGTTATTTGTTAAACACATGATCTGATGGATAATCTGAAACATGAATGATGAAATAGTAGAATAAACAGAAACTTTATGACCAGTGAATGGAACAAAACTATGGCAGGAATACCTCAAAGCTTGAGCTCTAGAAGCCAACACTGGGATTGCATTCAGAATGGTGCCATTTTGGCAATAGATAACATGGCATCTAAGAGCCTGAATTCTCATAAGCTTTCGAAGCTCCTTAACCGGAGGAATCTGTTAAGAAAAACAACCATTTGAGGAAACTTGAGAGTTGAAGGAAATGAAAAACTCGGTCTCTCTAAAACATATTAAATACCAGTTCAGGATCCTTCACTCTGAATGAATAGCAATGAGTCGTAGATCGCGATTCATCTTCTTCGACGGTTTGTCCATTTTTCTCATTAATAGAAGTGGCCCATCGAAGTAAAGTTTTCCTTAAACCTTCTCCTCCCCAACGGTATTCAATATGTGATTGATAATCCAAGTCAACCAGGAAGGGAAGCCCAAGACCCTCCTCCGAGCTTGAAGATGGATAGTACACATCACCACCACTATTACATATAAAAGCATCAAAATCCAAGGGGCTTATGCCTCCAGAGATCAGAAGACTGTGTACTTCAGATATTGACAAGGAAGTTGATAGTATAAACCCTACAGGATTCTCTTTTCCTGCTGCATCCATAATTGTCCTGATTACTTTTGGAATATCCGAGACTGAATCACAATCTGCAGCTATTACAAAAATGTATTTCCGCACCCTCGTTGCAGGAAACCTACCACCGCAAACATTTTGGTCTGCTTTCTCCATTAAACTAAACTTTAAAACAGCTTTCTCCAAGTTGCTTTTTCTATCAGCATAGTCATCAATATCCAAAGAATTATCAATAGCTCCAGTTCCAACCCCTTCACTCTTTTCGCCATCCAGCGAAAGCTTCAGGTTTAATGATAAATCTTGTACATCTCTTAAAGAATCACCAGGAGAATTTTGTTCTGGGTTTTCAAATCCAACACCACCACTCTTCCACCGAGGTTGCCTTGGCTTGCACATGGCTATCCGAGACAAATAAGTCTTACAGTGCTCTGGCCAAGAAAATAGATGAATATTTTTCAGTCCATTTTGTTTGCATCTTGCCCACAATTGCTTATCTGAAACAAGTTTCAGAAGAGCATCAGCAATAGACTGTTGATCATGGGGATCAACTAGTAGACCATTGTCAAGAACCTGCAACAAATTCATTCCAGTATCAATGAGAATTATTAAGAATAAAAAACTTGCTCCAGATCAAATATAATTGTGAGAAAACTCTTCAAATCTACAATTGATAAAGCTGATGGACATACCCTATGAATGTCAACAGGACCCCCATTTTTTGTGGCAACAATAGGCAAACTGTACCCTGCTGCCTGTTTCATAAGAGCTTATGATGAGGCTTCTAAAATGTTATGAAAAAGAAAAGTGTTGGTATTATATCAGAGAAGTTAAGCACCTCGATTAAAGTAAGCCCAAATGGCTCAATGAAAGCTGGATTAATAAAAACACCCTGTGAATGGATAAGAAGAAAGGATTAACTAATACACAAGAGAAATTTCTGGCAAATGTCACTCTTCTGGTATACCGTACTATTACAAGTATTAAAAGCAGCTATTTCATCATCCACAAGTAAAAAAAAATGTGTATCAAAAATCCAAACCACTCTTCTGTAAAAAGAAAGAACACCATAACTTCTGAAATTGAAAAACAAATGCACCGGTTGTACCTTTGTTCTTATTGAAAAACAAATGCACCGGTTGTACCTTTGTTCTTGCTGCAAGACGATAAACATCAGGAACCTCAGACTGCTTGTGGTGCTTAGGATATGCTACGTGACCATACAGATCATATTTGTCAATCAGTTTAAGAATTGAGAGAAGCACAGATGCATTGGCGCCAGACATTTCATCAACATTATCACGGTTTCCCATGATTAATGTCTGCAATAGCCCGAAAAAGTGAGATCACATGAATAAAACTAATATACCAGAAAATCTTGCAAGTTCAGTTAAAAGTCATGTACATACAAGATTAGCAAGCTCTCTCAGAGGTCGACACTCTCCAAATGCTTTGACTAAAGTTGTAAGATTCTTCTTAGGGTCTGGCCGAGCAAGGGCAAGAATCATCGGTTTGCGTGGGTTCGAAAAGAAACGCATTATCTGCATATTCAAATTGGCAGATCACTGCTGTTATCAGATCACTGCTCCAATAACAATGTGTTTGTTAGTAAAATATTGTTAGACTTAGAGTGAAACAATCAAAAGAAAGGTCATGACCGGGCTATGTTTAAAGAAAAAAAATAGTTATAAGTTATAACCTCAGACCAAATTGGTGGGTCAGGAGAAGTAGGATTTTCTTCATTTCTTTCTACATCCCCATTCATGTCTCCATCATGCGGAGTAATATTATGGAACTCCATCCCAGGAGGAATTACCTAAACATGATCTTAGCAACATTAGATATACAGAACCAAAACAAATAAAAGAATGAACTACTAAGTTGAAAGGGTTAAACTAACAATATCAGACTTCATGAATAAAAGAAAAATAATAAGCAAGAATAACAGGTCATAAATGATATATTGGTACTACTTACAATCATACGGGGCATAAACCTCCCATGACAGCTGACACCCCTTTTGATCCTTGCTCTAAGTTTGCGCTCCAACACTGGATCAAAGCCATCATAGAGTCGCCACTGCTCTTCTATCTCCTGTCTAGTACTAGTTATAACAATTTCAGATGCATCAAGAGACAACTCCTCAGCTTCTATCCGTCGCATGATTTTGTACGTCGTATTTATTTCTTCTCTTGATTGGCGACCCTGTTTCAATAGCTGTTCTAACTTATCCCGACCCAGTGAATGGCCAGTAAAAAGCATCGGCACGTTTAAAGCTCCAGATAGAAGAGCTGCAGAATCACCAGCATCTGCATAATGTCCATGAATGGCAATAGGCCAGACTGGTTCACCTCCACCAATTTGCTCACCTAGAACTTTCGACATCTGCCTAATGTGACTAAGTGCACAATCAACAAACTCGGGAGCATGAGGCCAAAGAAGTTCTTTAGGTACATATTTATCTTTTGGGCCAAAGGGTATACGAATAATGTAAGCACCACTGCTCTCACCAAGCTCCTGCATCGTGTTATCTGTAGTTCTAGGATTAAGCATCTCTGTTGGTTCAGCATAAGTCCAATCCACATCTGGAGCTGACACTTGTCTTGTCAACAAATCAACCCGATAAACTCCTGGCATTGTGCCCAATGCCCTAGCAAGTTCTACTACATACTTAACCTGTGTACAACACAATATCCAATTTTCTCAATGAGCACCAGGTTAGTTGACCATCTTTAAAGTGGATGAAGAAAATAAACACTCAAGATATAAACCACATTCAAAGGTTCTTAAAGTGGTGTAATTTTTTTTACCTGGCCACCTGTATCAGAATCACGACCAAGCTCCATGTTTTCACCCCTTATCAAGCCATGAAGACTGCAGGAAGACTGCCGGTTAGAACAAACTAGATTCATAGCTATTATTTAAAGGTCAAATCTAAAATTTTGTCACTATAAGACCACATTGAAAATATGAATTACTGAATAGCAATGTAACATGTCAGGTCAAATAAAAGGGCAGATCATGCCTTATCAACACAATATAGAACTTCTTTTCTTTCAGCTGATTAGCCAAGCTCTCCATCATATCAACAGAACTGATTCTCGGCATTCTTTTACTAACGTTATCACCATGAGCCGAAACATCACCCGCTAAATCTCCTTTCTCTCCTTCAGAGAGGTCTTCAGACATGTCAGCAGTTGCCTCCCTTCGGCCTCTTTCGCGTTCAAGGCGGCGATTTGCTTTGCGTTGAGCTTCCTCCCCCTCGAGCTGAAAATAAACCAAATAGAAAAGCAGGACAGTACCGAAAAAATTCGTTAAAAAATCGAACCACCAAGGATGAAGCAGCTAAATTCAGAATCAATGCAACTGCTCATTATAAGTTAAAAGGGGGAATCACTTCTATTTTCTGTTAACCATTTTAACTGCAAATCAAATACAGTAAAATTAGGCTCTTTCTTCATTTTGTTCATTGATTGCTCCAAATAGAAGCTTCAATATTCATCAAAAGATAAAACTTTTTGAGGTGACAATGATTTGAAGTTGTTGACCCATTTCATTGAAATTATCTTGGATGCCAAATTCAAACCAAAATATACAGACTCTTGCACAACTAAAGAGGGGAAAGGACCTTCTTCTTCGTTCGAGCCAAATTCCAGATCCTCCAGCACATGTTCTCCAGTCTCGTGTTCCTCTCCTTAGGCCCTCTCGTGGCCGCGGCCTAAACAGGAAAAAGAAGAAATACATAGTACTTTGAAACCTTAAGCCAAACAAGTGGAGTCCAGAATGAAAGGTAAACGAAGAAAAAAAGAGTGAAAAAAAGAATACAAGGGGTTAAATGAGATCGTACTCGAACCCAAGAACGGTATAGATCAGTCTCATCGAAGCCGGTGATGACCTCTTCCACGAAGTAGCGAGTAGGACTAAAATGACCTCTCTCCCTCAACAACAAGGACGATTTTGCAGCGTCGATTCCTGGACCAACGTCCAGGATTGCTTCCAGGTAACTGTTTATCCAGTCGTTTCCCGCCATTCCCACACGAAACAAAAGCCAAACAATAATTAAAAAAAATTGATTATAGAGGATCTGGCGACTAGCAGCTAGCAAATATTCAAATATAAAATATGAAACAATTTATTTTAAATAAAAAAGAAAAGACAAGAAATCGAAACGAAGGAATTTGAAATCTAGTGTAGTTGATGATCGTAAGATGATTTGGTTGGTGTGTTTTTCTCTTTCAAGTGGAGCATTTTTAAATAGAGCCAGGGCGAGGACGAGGACGCGAAGAGAGTGCCAGGTTCTCGGTTACATATAGACAGACACGTGTCACGTGTCCCAGTGGGAGAGCTGAACTCCTTTTCTTTTTCGCATTTCAATTTTAGATTTCTCTAAAAAATGGTTAAATAATCTTTAGACCGACAAATTTGATCCGAACTCGATTATCTAAATTGATTTATTTGATTCAAGATCTGATATAAATTTAAACATAATGACTCAAACTTGATCAGTCTGAAACAACCGATCTAAGTAAAAATCAACCAGAATTTCAGTTGGATCGTTATGGATCCAAACCGATTTTAACGTGAATTGAAAGCAACTCGAATCAGAATAACCCTAATATAAAGCAACCTAAATTTAATTTACTTAAATCCGACATGAACCCAACATCAACCCGATTTTAACTCGATATTAAATTGAAGTGAACGAGTAATTTATTTTTACTATTATTTATTTTTTAACAATGCAATAAATAGTAAAATAATTATGTTTTATTTTCTTTTTGTATTATACTACTAGTTAACCACTATTTTTTATAGTAATTTAATGGTTCAATCATCTTTACTCCTTTAAAGGACTATCTTCATATCTGATCCAAAAAAAGCGACCTAAAAGTTTGAATTGGACTCATACTGAACTCAACTTGAATTGTTAGAAATAGGTGGAAGAATTGTAAGACTTTTAGAGAGGAAGAGAAGTAAGAATGTTATTACAAGAATACAAAATTGGAATGGTTTGTTCCATCACTAACAATCCTTTTTATATAGGCTTGTTAGTGGCTATTCAAAAAATTACATCTCTTCATTTTGCACCCTTTCATCATGCAAAGGTTACATCTATTCATGATGAATGGTTGCATCCATTCATTAACATATGTTCATGAATAGTTGTACATATTCATGAAAAGTTTAAATTATATATTTTTTCAACACTCCCTCTTAATTTTAACTTTTCTTGATCACACCAAGGCTTTCACGCATTCTTCGAAAATCTTCAAACTTGAGAGGTTTTGTGAAAATGTCTGCAACTTGATCTTGAGTCTTTACAAACTTGAGCTCCACTTCCTTCTTGGCAATATGATCTCTAATAAAATGATATCGGGTGTCAATATGTTTACTTCGACCATGAAACACCGGATTCTTGGCAAGTGCTCGTGCAGACTTATTATCGATGCAAATTTTAGTAGGCCCTTCTTGTGGTAAGTGAAGTTCTTTAACTAATCTTTTAAGCCAAATAGCATGACACGTACAAAAAGTTGTTGCTACATATTCTGCCTCACATGTGGAAAGAGTCACAATGGGTTGCTTTTTTGAACTCCAAGAGATGCAACAAACTCTCAAGAAAAACACAAATCCAGAGGTGCTTTTTCTATCATCTATGTCGCCGGCAAAATCACTATCACAAAATCCCATGAGTTGAAAGTCATGAGAAGAGGAGTAGAATAGCCCAAAGTCAATAGTACCCTTTAAGTAACGAAGAATTCTTTTAGCAGCCTTCATGTGAGTTGATGTAGGAGCTTCCATGTAGCGACTTACTACACCAACTGCAAATAGGATATCAAGTCTTGTACAAGTCAAGTATCTCAAACTTCCCACAAGACTTTTGAAGAGTGTTGAATCTTCTTTTATTCCATCATTGAACTTTGAAAACTTTACTCCGCATTCCATTGGAGTATTAACAGGATTGCAATCGAGCATTTTGAATTTCTTCAACACTTCTTTTGCATAGCCCTTTTGTGAGATGAATATTCCATCCTCAGATTGTTCCACTTCTAGGCCCAAATAATAACACATTAGACCCACATCAGTCATCTCGAAAACAAGTGACATATCCTTATTGAATTCTTCAATTAGGTTGTGATTGTTGCTCGTAAAAATCAAATCATCCACGTACAGACAAACTATCAAGATATCTCCACCATCTTTCACTTTAATATAAAGTGCATGTTCATGTAGGCAACGATCAAAACCTTTATCTTGAAAATACTTGTCGATGCGGCTGTACCATGCACGAGGCGCTTGCTTCAATCCATATAATGCCTTTTTCAACCTTAGACATTTATCTTCTTGCCCTTTGACTTTGTGTCCAATGGGTTGTTCAATGTAAACTTCCTCTTCTAAGAAACCATTAAGAAATGTTGATTTCACATCAAGTTGATGAATTTTCCACTTCTTTTGAGCCGCTAGAGAAATAATCAATCGAATAGTTTCAATTCGAGCAACTGGTGCAAAGACTTCATCATAATCGATCACATGCTTCTACTTATAGCCTTTAACAACAAGTCTTGCTTTGTATCTCACCACTTCTGCTCTTGCATTCTTCTTTTTCTTGAAAATCCATTTGACCCTAATAGCTTCATGTCCTTTTGGAAGTTCTGATAGCTCCCAAGTGTTGTTCTTCTCAATTGATTTTATTTCTTCATCCATGGCTAGTCTCCAACTCTCATCTTTCACTGCATCACCGAAGTTAAGTGGCTCGTTATCTATAAATAGACAAAACAAGTTATTGATAGCTTCAGTGGAGCGGTATAAATCTTCGACGCTTCTGAATTTATGTGGCGTTTCACTTGAGCTTTCTCCAGAACTAGAGCTTTCTTCAAAACTTTCATGGACCGGAGCAGGTGAAGGGGGAGGAGTCATGTCTTGTTGAGGAGTCATGTCTGGCAGATGGTTCATTACTTGTGTTGGAGTCACATCTTGTTCTTCCACAAAGTATGGAAAGAAATCATAAGATTGTTCTTCTTGTGCTTCCCAATTCCAACTTGCTTGTTTATCGAACTCAACATCACGACTTATGATAATCTTTCCATTGTTTGGATTGTACAACTTGTAGCCTTTGGAGTTTGAATCATAGCCAATGAAAACATATTTAGAACTCCGATCATCAAGCTTTAATCTACCTTGGTCAGGTACATGTGCATAGGCAATGCTTCCAAACACCCGAATATGTCTTACACTTGGTTTTCTTCCGCTCCAAGCTTCTTGAGGAGTTACATTATCCACCTTTGTTGGTGAGCGATTGGATAGATAAACTGCACATGAAACAGCTTCGGCCCAAAATTCCCTGGGCATATTCTTTGCCTTCAACATACTTCTTGCCATGTTCAAAATGGTTCTATTTTTTCGTTCTGCAACGCCATTTTGTTGTGGGGATCTAGGCACTGTCAAAGGACGACGAATTCCATTTGCTTCATAAAAAGCATTGAATTCATTAGAAGTAAATTCGCCTCCTCTGTCGGATCTTAGAGATTTTATCTCGTAGCCACTTTCTTTTTCAATGAGTGCTTTAAAATTTTTAAAAGCAACGAATGCTTCAGATTTCTGCTTCAAGAAGTACACCCAAGTCTTCCTATTGTAATCGTCAATAAAAAGTAAGAAGTATCTGCTTTTACCAAATGATAACGGCTTGATGGGTCCACATATATCAGTATGAATAAGTTGAAGGGGCTCGGTCGCTCTTGATATTGCTTCTTTTGGAAAACTTGACCTTGCATGCTTGCCTAGAAGACACGCTTCACACAATTGGTTAGGGTGACTAATGGTTGGAATTCCATTTACCATCTCTTTTTCTCCAAGCATTTTGAGGGCTCCAAAATTCAAGTGACCAAATCTCATGTGCCAACACCAAGCTTCATTTTCCACGCTAGCCTTCAAGCATTTTGCACCAATCGTCTTGAGATTTAACATGAACATTCTATTCTTTGACATTGATACTTTAGCCACCAAATTTCCACATTGATCTCTTAGCCAAAGACAACAATCTTTCATATGAATTTCATAACCCTTTTCAAGGAGTTGTCCCAAACTTAAAATATTACTTCTTAGCTTAGGCACATAATAAACCTCAGTAATAAGGCTATGGCTCCCATCCTTTAGAGAAATTAAGATTGTACCTTTCCCTTGAATTTGGACTATCGAGGAGTCTCCAAATGAAACATTGCCTTTAACTTTCTCATCAGTTTCCACAAATGCCTCTTTATCTCCACACATGTGATTGCTTGCTCCATTGTCAAGGTACCATGTGCTTGCATCATTCTTCTCCTCATTCTTCAGTGCTAGCAATAAGGTTGGCTCTTCAATATCTTATTGATCTTCAATGAGATTGACTCTCTCCTCATTTCTACTTTCATTTTGGCATTCCCAAGAAAAATGGCTAAATTTCTGACAATTATAACATTTAATATTGGACTTGTCATGCTTCTTTTCATTCGGTCTTTGATAATTAAATCTTCATCGGTTTCTTGATGATGTACGATATTCACGATCACTTCTTCCACATCCTCGTTAGCCATAACCTCGACCTCGTTCGCGTCCTCGTCCTTTTTTATTCTTTTCTTCTCGATTATTTTTCAAAAATACCTTGGCTTTGAGGGCTTGTTCAATGGACTCTTCTTGTCTTCCATTTAATTTATCTTCTTGAGCTTGAAAATCACCCATAACATTTTCAATAGTCATAGAGTCTAAATCTTTTGACTCAATGACACAAACCACATAATCAAACTTTGAAGTCAAAGAACGAAGGATCTTTTCAATCACACGAACATCTTCTATGGTTTCTCCATATCTCTTCATTTGATTAACAATAGTCATCACCCTTGAGAAATAATCCGAAATGGACTCAGATTCCTTCATCCGCAAGGTTTCAAACTCACCTCGTAATACTTGGAGTCGAACCTTCTTCACTTTGTCAACTCCTTGGAGAGAATTTTGCAAAATCTCCCATGCTTCCTTTGCGGTGTTGGCATTTGCCACTTTTGCAAACATCGAATCATCCAAACATTGGTGAATGAGGGTGAGAGCATGTTGATCTTTCATCCTTATTTTCGTCAAAGCCTCCTTTTCTTGTCGTGACAACGACGCTTCGTTTTGAGGAGACTCATAACCCTTGTGAGTGATCTCCCAAGCATCTTGTGCCCCAAGTAAAGTCTTCATACGGAGACACCAATTTTCATAGTTGTCTTTTGTAAGACGGGGAGTTTGAAATGGAAACATACCATTGTTGGCCATCTTCTTCTCTTCTTTTTTTTAATTATCGAACCTGGCTCTGATACCACTTTGTTAGAAATAGGTGGAAGAATTGTAAGACTTTTAGAGAGAAAGAGAAGTAAGAATGTTATTACAAGAATACAAAATTGGAATGGTTTGTTCCATCACTAACAATCCTTTATATAGGCTTGTTAGTGGCTATTCAAAAAATTACATCTCTTCATTTTGCACCCTTTCATCATGCAAAGGTTACATCTATTCATGATGAATGGTTGCATCTATTCATTAACATATGTTCATGAATAGTTGTACCTATTCATGAAAAGTTTAAATTATATATTTTTTCAACAGAATTGACCTGACGATCCAACTATTAACCCGACCTAAAAACTGACTGGTATGATATTGACCTGACCTAAAAACCAACCAATTTGTTATCAACTCGACCTGAAACTAATCGATCTAATATTGACATGACCTGAAACTAAATCAATTCATGATTGACCCAACCCAAAACCGAACTATACTCGACTTATCATAGACTCGAACTAAATTCAAATCAAATTCAATTCGATATGAATCGAACCTAAACCAAATACTATCTAGACCAAATTTGACCATATCTAAACCTAATATAGGTCTCAATCTGAACGACCCGATTGCTACGTCTACCTACCTTGACACGACATAGAAACATGACAATAAAATTTTATTGGAATTTACCCAATATGTTATCTCTTCCCTAACAATTTAACTGTCGTGAATTTTTGATAGATCGAATTTACGCATAGAAAATAAATAAATAAAATGAGCATCTTATTTTTGAAAGATGCCGAATCTAAAACATTTTAAATATAGAAAAGGAATATATTAAAGACTTGTCAAAGTACCAAAAATCCCCCACAGCATCGATATGACCCTGTGCCTTACATAACATTAATAGAAATGTGTTATACTTATGTGCTAAAGATATATCGAGGACAGTAATGTAACATGGGCTGTCTTAACTTCTTATTTTGATTTGTATGATTCTTCAGCAATACACTTCAATGAAACAATCACTTAATATTATTATGGGTAATTATTTGATGTATTGTCGATAGAATTTTTTTTACAACGGAATTTTTAAAGTTGTCATGTATCTCTTTTGGGTCTTAAACTTAATCCTTAAACTTTAAACTATAAAATCTATTCTCAAACCGTAAAATTTAACACTAAAATTCTAATCTCTAAACCCTAAAAACTAGGTACTTATGAAAACTAAAATTTTCACCACCAATACACAAAATACTATCCCTACTACTAGTATTATTATTATTACTATTATTATTATATAGTAATTTTAAACATATATGATCCAATTATAGGATTAAAATTATTAAAAGTCGAGATCTATTGATTGACTAGGTGGTCAAAATATTCATGTTATCTTATTGTGTATGAGTTCGAATCTTAAAATTTATCTTAAAAATGTAACTACTATTTACTTAATAAAAAATTACCAAAAATCATATAGGTATATGCTATTTGTGGACGAGTCCTATAATATTAATGTTTTAGGGGGGAAAGTGAAAGATGCCGAGTTTGGTACCGATTTGTAGAAGAGAATATATGCAAATATTGGCTTGCCTAAACGACTTTTATTTTTTATATCACTTTATATTCCAATTCGCAAGTCAAGATTAGATTGCCCTTTTTTTAAATTTTAAAGATTAGATTGCCTATTTTCATGATTTCTAGATTACATTTATATATTCTAATTCTACGTAGATATTACGCTGTAAAAGGCTGCCATTGTCACGCTTGATTATGGGCATCATCCAAATCCAATAGCTTTACTTAAGGCTTTTGAACGGCCCGATCCAGAGTTAATTAATATAGTGTCTCACCCAGTAAAACCGGCTGTGAAAAGAACAAAGACAATGAAAAAAATTGTTATGAATATTTATTTATATGAATGTTTATTTATTTTTATATTTATTAGGATTAGGGTTTTATATGATGTTTATTCTTTCTATAAATATAAAGTTGAGAAACTTGTTTTGCTTTCTCTGAAAATTTACACACAACAACCAATTCATAAAAATCAATTACATTAGGGCTTAAATTGATATTTTATCTAAAATTTAAGGGTTAAATTAAAAATTAATTATTTTACGTTTCATGCCATCGATATAACCAGAGTCAATGACTCAATGACCAAAATGTAAGAAATCAATAACACAAATAATTGAAACGTCATTTTTCAAAATTCAATGGTCGGAATAAAAAAAACCTAAACAAAAGTGGCATTCGTTGTAATTTATCATCTGATTATCAAGTATTTAGTTGCAATCTCGTAATATTTTTTTTATGAGTTCGATCGTTGACTACGATATATAGAGTAGGGATGTCAATTAGGCAAGGTGGGTGTGAAGGGTACTCTTCCTGTATCCATCCCGTCAAGAATTTTTATGTTCATCCCTATCTCACGACCTGCTGCGAATATAAAATCTAAAATTATTTTTGTCCCGCAATCTGCAAGACTAAAATCATTTCGCCCCAATTGTTGGAAAAAAATTGATAATTTTGGAGTTTTGAATAAGACATTGATTCAAACGTTGTTGAGGAAAATATGGAACCAATTGTTGGTTTGTAAATGTGCAGACTTGCACGACGTAGGTAACGCAAATGTCTAAACCGGTCTGGTCCTTCGCGGGCTTGCAGATATTTTAACCAAATTTAAAACGATTTTTTCCTCAAATAAGAGCATATATTTGCCAAATTTTATCTTAGAATTAAAAGCGTAAATATTGAAAGTTACCTTTAATTTAGATAGTAATTTTGGAAATTGCTCTATAGAAGAATCAATTTGATTCTCAATATTAAATGTTTCATTAGGTCAAATTTTCACTTATACCCTCATGAAACTCCTATAAATAGGGAGTAAACCTTCTAGGTTTTACATAACTCAAAACCACAGAAAATTTTTATTTTTTACTCTGTTAATTTTACAAGTTTTTTTCGGTGATAGTAGAATGCAAAGTTATGGTTCATTGATCACTACAGATGTGCTACTAATGTGCTCATTATGTTGTTATATCCTGGGAGATAGACGTCCGACGTTTCTCAAGCATCATATGAGCGAGTGAATATGTCTTAAGGAAACTACGTTCATGCAGGCCTCAACATGTTTCCTTTTCGGCTTTCGTTTCAAATCGGTTTGATTTACATATTGTTTTATCGTCCTTAATTTTCTTATTTTACTGTTCGTTTAAATAATAATATTTTATCTTATTATTTATTCTTGGAATAACACCATTTTTCTAACTCACATCACCCACATGGGTCATGAAACTCACCTAATCATCTATTTACCCGGCCCATGATCCATTCATATAATATATTTATAGATATTAGTTAAATAAATATAAATCAAATTCGTTATGAAAAAAGTATGAATTACATGTCATTCGGACTCCTATCACATATGTGACATTATTTCAACTCCCACTATTTTAAAAAATAATAATATACGAAATTAGATTTTGTATAACACAAAATTTTGGACTAAAAATTACTAAAGTCTATTGTAAAGGACAGAAAAATAGCACAATAACATGTAAAATAATATTTCAATTATGTTGGGCTCGAAATGATCAACCGAATACGCCAAGAGGGGGTGAATTGACTTTGCAATGGAAGTGGTGGAACCAATTGGAATGTAAAAATTTGCACAAAAAATTTATAGTGGTTCGACTTCTCAACCAAGTCTACCTCTATTGCCTTAGTTCTCCATTAAGGATTTTCCACAAATTCACTAAATTTGTCTTTCCTTTTTCAAGGCTCAAGGAGATAACTTTTACAAACCCTTAAAGTTTATACCCCAAAACTTTGAGACACTTTCACTCAAGAGAATACAAATTTAGCAAACAAGAAAAACCTTACAAAGGTAAAGTGTTTGCACAGTTTAGCTCTCACACAAAAATCTAACACTTGAGTAAATATAACAATTAAGCTCACAAGTGTGTTTTACAATAAAAAAGACAATTAAAGCTCAAAATCACTTTATCTATCCATTGAATGTTAGTAGTTGATTTCTTCATCTTTCATGGATGCTTGGAGGTGTCTTTTAAACTCTCTAATAAGTTTGTGATCATTTCTAGCAGTTGTGGTTGGTTTGGAACCGTTGAAGACTTAATTTCCAACATTAAATGCACTTCTGGTGCAATGGGTATCGGTATTGATGCCTGTCTTAAATAGAAAGAGTTGTTATACGCAATTAATGCAGGGCGTATCTGTACGCGCTTAGTCGTATCTGTAAGAGGAAAGGCTAACTGAAAATTAGAAATCAAGGGAAAACAAAGGGGGTATCAGTACATAGCAGAGGTGCACCGATACAGTTATCTGAGTATCAGTATCAAGGGAAGGGTACCGGTAGAAGCAAATTGTTTTTAACACTTAGGTTGTTTTGAAAGCATTTTTTCGAGTCAAAAATATTTCCAAACATGTTTGGACTTAGAATTCTTTTTGCAATTTACATTTGAGTCTAAAATATTTTTTCATTTTGTTATATCAAAATCATTTCCTCAACAAATTGTCATAACAAGTAAACAATATAGAAAGAACTAAAAAATAACAATAAAAGCAAGCTTTAAAAAATAATTAGAAATACCAATAAAATCTAATAACATATAAAATTAAGAAAATGAAACTAAAAGAAGTAAAAATAATAACATACATGTGATGAGGACTGAGGGGGAGAAAACAAATCTTAGAAAGAAGGTTTAACGTCGTGCAGAAATTCAATAAACTTAAATAATATATATATATATATTCATAAATATTCCAAGATAAGTCAATATAAGTTATCTTAAATTTGACTTTAATTTAAACTAATATTTTAAAAAAAATATTTATATATTTAATCTGATTAATGTCAAACTCACTTATATATATATTAAAATTTTCATTAATATCTCAAGACAAGTCAATATGAATTACCTTAAATTTCATTATGATCCAAATTGATATTATATTTTTAATAATATTTATAATATCATGTTATAAGATTTGTTGGGGCATGTGGTGATGATGTAAGACAGGTGGGGATGATGTGAGGTGGGTGGGGATGAGGCGAGTACAAAGTCATATCCACACCTGTCCCACCACTCACGGCAAATCTAATTTTTATTTTCATCCCCACCTACGACCTGCAAAATATGTAATTATCACTGCCCAGTTAAATGTGAAATGGGACGAATTCCCGTAAAATTTATCTCACTTACCTCCCTAATTTAGAGCCCTTAAATTTATATCTATTTTTGTGTATTCACTATTTTTCTGCAGATCAGTAGGCTCCATAGGGCATGTCACTTGTCATCCCTCTTGCAATCGTGGTTGACATTATCGCTTGCAGCAGTGGTGATCTTGAATATATAGATTGAGATTTGAGAGGGTTTAATTAAAAAATTTAATTTTTTTAGAAACTTAATGAGGAATTTATTTTTAAATGTAAGAGTCTAACTGAAGTTTTATTTTTTGTTTAGAAAGCTTAATGGAAATTTTAAACAATTTTGAGGGGTAATTAAAAAAATAAAAAAAATTAACACTTTATTAAAAAAATTATAAATTTTGAAGGGCGTAATTAAAATTTAAAAAATATTTCAAGAGTATAGTATAATAATTAAAAAACATTCGCCCCCGACTCGCAGCCGTTATTATTTCAGAATCAATGTTATTGGTTGTTCCCATCGCCTTCAAGCTATTTTTTGGAATGCCTTATAGTAACCAATAGGCATAATGTTTAAAAATGTCTCTAATATTTGACTGAAAAATCATGTTAGCCTTTATTTTTTAAGCAATTTAACACTTAATATTCCGTTTTGAGTCAAAAGACCCCTCTAAATATAAAAATTGTTAGTCAACTGACTGTAAACAGCTTGAAATGACTTGACAGAATGACACAATAGCAGAAAAATAATTTTATATTTTATATAGTTTTATAAAATTAGTTTTTGATTGATGTGATATTTTTAAAGTCAATACATTTCTCTATATGACACTATCATGTCACCATGCACTACCATATAGGTTTGTCACGTCATTTCAAGTCATTTACTATTAGTTGACTAATTATTTTCATCCTCAAATGAGTCATTTTGACTCAAAATAAAGCATCAAGGTTTAAATTGCTTCAAAAAAATAACGTCCAATGTGACTATTCAGTCAAACGCTAGGGCTGTTTTTTTGGCTTTATGCCTAACCAAAATAGTAAATGAAAGGGTAAATATACATTTGATCCTTGAATTTGGTTTTAAGATTCAGTTTGGTACTACTTTTTATACAATTAGATGATTGAACTTGACTTCAAGGTTTAACTTGGTACTTATACTTTTTTGGTCCATTGGGTACATATAGTTTTTTGTTCAATATTGGTATTTCAACTTGGTTTCTCGGTTCAAATTGGCTGAAAAACGTAAGTACTATTTTGAACAAAAAACCAAGTACAAGTACCATTTTGTACCAAGAAATCAACTTCAAATACCTAATTGAAAAAAAAAACAAGTTTGTGTACTAAAGTAAACCTTAAAACTAAATCTATGTACTAAAATGTATATTTACCCAAACTGAAATCCTTCTTGTTTTATCCTGTAAATGAAATCGTACGTTACCGAGATTATTTACCCCTGCCATAAATTCAAACTTTAACATTTATTTTTAAAATATTATTGTAATACTATTTAATAAAAGGGTAAACTATACTAATGACCACTGAACTATGGATTTGATGTCGATTTGACCACTATATTTTTACTTGTGTTAAATATATCACATAACTATTAATTGGTTCCAATGTAGCCACCTGCCGTTAAATCATGATGTGACAGTTAAAAACAAATTGGTATAATTACACATTTAATTCTTATTACTTACGCATTCTATCAATTTAGTCCTAATTTTTATTTAATAAAACAATTAATTATTTAAGTGATGCCACGTGTCACCACCTCATTGGAGGACTTTAACTATTTATATTTGAGTTAATAATTTTATTTTACCCTCCAATGAGGTGGTGACATGTGTCACCACCCATTAAAGGAGAAAAATAAATTTTACTCTACAATGAGAATAGCATAGATCAAATCAGGGTCCTCTTGACGATACTTATATACTGATTTGCTAGTCTCTTGATGAATGTTTAGATAGAAGAGTTTTTTTCTAGTATAAAGGAAAAGGGAAAACAAATGGTTTTCTCTGTTTCCCATCCGTTTTTGTTCTTTTATAGGACTAAATATAACACATGTTGCTACTTATAAAGAGTCATAAATTTAAATTTGATGGATACAGGGCGAGCTTTGATGTTATCTGCTGGTTATTTGCCGAAAAAGTCGCGCCTCTCACCAAGAGGACCTTGGTTCGATCCCTGATACTTTCATTGTAAGTAAAATTTATTTTCTTCCTTTAATGGGTGGTGACACGTGTCACCACCTCATTGTAGGGTGAAATAAAATTATTAACTCAAATATAAGTCCTCCAATGAGGTGGTGACACGTGGCATCACTTAATTAAATAATTAATTATTTTATTAAATAAAAATTAAGACTAAATTGATAGAATGCGTAAGTAATAGGGATTAAATGTGTAATTATACCAATTTATTTTTAACTGCCACATCATCTTTCCGTTAGGATTTAACGGCAGGTGGCTACATTGGAACTAATTAAATAGTTATGTGGTATATTTAACACAATTGAAAATATAGTTGTCAAATCGACACCAACCCCATAGTTTGGTGGTCATTAGTATAATTTATCCTTAATAAAAAATAGGGTAAACTACATAAATAACCACCTTACTATTGCAAAAGTTGCGATCTGACCACATTACTTTTTTTCGTCACAATTAAACCACCAAACTATTTAAATGGTATCAGTGTGACCACCAACCGTTAAAGGTTAACGGAAGGGTGACGTGGCAGTTAAAAAAATAAGGGTATAATTACATATTTAGTCCTCGTTACTTATAAACTCTATCAATTTAGTCCTAATTTTAATTTAATAAAATAAATCAATTTAGTCATCGTTACTTGTCAACACCTTATTGGAGGAATTTAATTATTTATATTTAATTAAATTATTTTATTTTCTCCTCCAATCAAGAGGTGACACGTGTCACCACCATTTAGAGGAGAAAAATGCAATTTGGACAAACATGCCAATGGTGGAAATTGAACCCGAGTAAGGGTGATTTAGAAGCAATGGCTTAGCCATTGCACCAAGCATGTATTTGTGCTAAAAGTAACCCTTTTAAATATATGTTCTTCCATCTAAAGTAGGCACCATTAGAGATTATTTGTCATCTAAAGTTTCTGCCAGAGGTACTTATTTTCATTTCTTGACTATCCTTTCAATTCTTCAGTTAATTATTAGTCCAGAAACCTAGTTTTGCCTGAATTTTATTTATACTTCTGGAGTTTAATTTTTACTTCTATGTGGCAGAAATGAGAAAACTGCATCAATATCAAACTAGTAACTTTTCTGCATCTTTACTAGTATAATAGTATCATGGTAACTGTGCAAGAATTCATGTAGGACATCATTTTCCAGGCTTTAAATTCCGAGTCATTTTTATTATTTGAAGTGGCATGATTTCTTTGTATTATATGCAGCCTGGAAGACAAGTAGGGAATGGAGGAACCAATGGCCAGGGGAAAGCCGGGGTCATCTGCATCAAGTTCTAATTTCTCAACATCCATCGGCAAATGCTTAATCGAGCCGTAGAGAACAAGAGAGATCAACTGAGGTTTTTCAATCAGCGGGTACTCAAACTGTTGGACTATCTAGTGATACAGTTGAAGGTTCCAGTACAGTGGATGCCGTTTCTAAAGCAAGAAAAGAACATATACTTAAAAGGGTTACTTTTAATACAAATATATGTTTGGTGCAGTAGCTAAGCTACTGCTTCTAAATCACCCGTACTCGGGTTAGATTTCCACCATTGGCATATTTGTGTAAATTGCATTTTTCTCCTCTAAATGATGGTGACACGTGTCACCTCTTGATTGGAGGAGAAAATAAAATAAAATAATTAAATATAAATAATTAAATTCCTCCAATAAGGTGTTGACACGTGTCAATACCTAATTAAATAATTGATTTATTTTATTAAATTAAAATTAGGACTAAATTGATAGAGTTTATAAGTAACGAGGACTAAATGTGTAATTATACTCTTATTTTTTTAACTGACACGTCACTCTTCCGTTAACCTTTAACGGTTGGTGGTCACATTGATACCATTTAAAATTTAAATAGTTTGGTGGTTTAATTGTGACGAAAAAAAGTAATATAGTCAGATCGCAGCTTTTATAATAATAAGGTGGTCATTTATGTAGTTTACCCTAAAAAATATTTGTATGTCATGATATCAAGAAAAAAGTAATAATTTCGTTATAATAATTGTTGGTTGCTTAAAGAATAGGCAATACCCATTTTAATAAACCTTTTTTGTCCAGTTATGCTTATGCATCAAACTTTAAAGCAAATCGATTGTTTTGTGACTACATTACTAATTGCAAGTAAACCATGTTTTGTTTTCATTTTAGGCCTCTAATAATCGAAACAAGATTTTGCTCCGACTATCTTTGTTAGTATTAGCGAATTACACTCACACGAATACCCAATTAAACCCAATCCACGATCTTATCATTAAAAATTACATCGTTTCTGTACAACCAAACAGACCATACAATAGTAAAGGGATTGGATAAAAGAGATGAATTGAACACGTATTTTTTAGGATGAGTATCATCCGTTTTTCTACCATCGTTTCTGTACAGCCAAACAGACCATACAATAGTAAAGGGATTGGATAAAAGAGATGAATTGAACACGTATTTTTTAGGATGAGTATCATCCGTTTTTCTACTGAAACACTTGTTGAGTTCAGATGCAAAAACTTTTTAATCCTTGACAATTATAAAAAAAATATCTAAATTACATAAATTTGAATAACTAATAGAATTAAAAAGATAATTCATAAATAATAAAATAATATATACATCTAAATTTAATAATTAATAAAATTATATTCAAAATATAATTTCGTAAATAAAAATTTAATGTATACAACTAAATTTGATCATTATTGAAATTATATTTACTTTTTCATAAATAAAAAATTAATATATACATCCTTTATATATGTTCAGTAATGATATTAAAATATTATAATTTGCGTAATCTAATTAATATTAATAGATACAAAATATTGATAACCAATAAATTATTCAAACAAGTATTGAATATAATCTTGTCATTATATGTCATTTTGCTTGTTCAAATAATCAAACATCTATTATTTATCAGTTAATTTTACCAAATAATTTTATACAATCAACTAATATAGTACGTTAATTAAATCAATTAATGTAGTATGTTACCCTCTAATTACCAAACAATGCAGGTAGATTATACACAAATACTAACACAAAAGATTTACTCTCCATCCGTCCTACGGATTAGGGGTGTTCAAAAATAGCCGACTCGGTTAATTCGACCTGACGACCTAAACCTAAAAATGTTGAGTAATCTTATAAAAAAAACTACCCGATCGAGACGGGTACCCAACCCAGTAATTTTTTCAAGACACATGCTGAAAGTTTTTGTCACATCCCAAAAACCGGTCTAGTAGAAATTAGGTTCGAAATTTTTATTCGGTTTATTATTATTTTATGGAGTAAGTAAAAATTTAGTATTATTTTATGTAGTAGTTAAAATTATTATTATTTTAAGGAGTAGGTATGGAGTAGTTAAAATTATTATTATTTTATTATAAAATAAAAAAAGAAAAAGAAAAGGAGTAGTTGACGCCAAAGTATTATAAATAGGGGAGAGTGAGTTGTCACATCCAAAAATCGGTCTAGTCGGAATTAAGTTCCGGTGACCGAATATTTTTACTATTAAATAATTTATTCGATCTTATTTAGATTATTCGAGATAATTTATAAATCAAGGTCAAGTTCTAGCAAACAAATATTTTTATCTCGATTAAGGGTTGGTTCGATTTGGTACCAAAATAGATTAAATAGTTAGTTTATTATTATTATTATTATTATTATTATTATTATTATAAAAAAATTAGCAAATCAAGTGGATTGCCGTGTAAGGCTTATCACTTAGTAAATGGGTAGTATTTAATTTAGGCAATTTGGCCATTATGAAAAGAATGGATAAAAAAATAAATAGTGGGTATTAATAAATTAGGCAATTTGGCCACTATAATAATTAAAAAAATATATATATAGATAGTGGGGGGGAATAGTGGACGATAATTTGCTATAAAAGGGGAGGGGGGGGATTGTTTGAATTCACGGCAATTGAAGAAAACAAATCAGTAGGTTACGATCCAATGTTTGTTTGGTAGTCTGATATTTTCGATATAGTAATATCGAATTTCTGCCGACGACGGGGTAAGCTCAAATCTCTAGTTAGATTAAGTTTCGGTATCGAGTTTGATTAATATTTTATATATATATTCGATACTGTTATTATTTTAATTAATTTTTATCGTAGTACACGAGGTCGATTCAGATCAACTTTCAAGCCCAATAAATAAAAATAAAGCACCGGTCTGTCAAGGTGAGTGTAGATGCATTTGTCTCGGGTGACGCAGTGTCATTCCGATCATTGTTTTTATATGTGAGTGTGGATGCATTTGTCTCGGGTGACGCGGTGTCATTCCGATCATTGTTTTTATATGTGAGTGTGGATGCATTTGTCTCGGGTGACGCGGTGTCATTCCGATCATTTTTTTTATATGTGAGTGTAGATGCATTTGTCTCGGGTGACGCGGTGTCATTCCGATCATTGTTTTTATGTTCTAATATGTGAGTGTAGATGCATTTGTCTCGGGTGACATGGGTCATTCCGATCTTTGTTTTTATGTTCTGATATGTGATTGTAGTTGTGTCAAGGGATAGGCTCGGTGCCTTCCCGTTGCATTATCTATGATTATGTTTGCATTTGTTAAGGGATCACGTAGAGCAACTATGCTCGAATGGCAAATTTGGTAAGTGTCTTGCATTACTTTGATATGTTTGAATATGACTATGAAATGCTACATGATATGGAGCTACAGCTCATCTTGTTATTTCATATGATATGATATGATTTGAAAATCATGGACTATGTGAATTTGTGTGTAATTATGGACGTTGGATACAATTGGCATGCCATAGGAATATTCGAGCTCATCATGTAAGGGAGGACTACGGTCCAGGGCTACGGCCTATATGTGGGAGATAAAAGGATGGAAGTGTAAGGGATACATGGAGCTACGGCTCAGGGCTACGGCTCATTTATGATTCATGATATGGTGTATAGGGAATCCGCGTATCCAATGGTACCAATATAATATGTGTTCGATATGTTATACCATGACATGTTTATGATAAGATATATGATTATATTATGTTATGTTAGTGATATGGATATCTGATCATGTTATGCTTATACTGATATAGAAGCATGCAAATAAGTTAGATTAAATTTATATTTAATCATGACATTCATATTATTGTCAATTTACTATCATGACTACCTCACTAGGCTATGTAAGCCTAACATACGTGTCTCATGCATTTTCAGGACCCTGATAGATTTCCAACCTTTGATCGTGTGGTGCAGTTGCAAGTCACATCTCTACCATATATGTATGATATCTTTCATGAACTCCTAGTAAAGTGGCATATGATCCAACTTTTGTATAAATTGTGTTGTGTAATTTAATAATGTGGTTTTATTTTAGTAATCTAGAAAAGTCCTATTAAATAAATGTTAGAACAATAATAATGATAGATACGAATAATTTTCTAATAAAAATGATTAGAAAGGACTCTAAGATTTTTGTAAGTTGTTAGACTCATTTAAATATGTAAAGAATTTTAGTAAGATAATAAAAAGAAATAGATTTGAATATTTTACAAAATAGTCACTAAATATTGCATCGTCTAATCAGGTAGATAAATAACCTCCGATAGTAATGAGGTTTTATAGGCTAATAACTAGTAAGTTTAATTTCAGTATATTTTCACGAATTTCAGATAAAGACCTTTAATTTGTGAAAATTACAATTTAGTCCCTAAGTTTGAAAAAAATTTAAAATTGACCCCAATTGAGTAAGTTGTTAATAAGTTGAGTGTTAAGTCTTAAAAGAGATTAACAAAATACGCTAAAATGATTTTTGAACTTTGGATTTATGTCTCCGATCTCCGCATCGTTTCCGGTAGCGCTCTCCGACCCGGTGCTCTACCAGGCCGGGAAGGGGGTGTTACAGTTTTCCCTTACCGGGTACCCGACCCAATCCGATAATTTTTAATATATATTTTTTATATTTTAAATTATATTTTTATTTTAAGTTTCTTAATATTTTTACTCTAAAACTAAATTTAAATCCCTAAATTTTTTCTATGTTTGTATTATATACATTTAAGTTTAAAACTTTTTAAAAATATTTTTGTGTTTAATATGCGATTTTTTTAAGATTTTAGAATAAAAAAATATAAACTGAGTACCCGATATCCGATTTTTCAGGTACCCGAGTTTCACGGGTACCCGAATAGCGGGTACCCGAGTTTAACGAGCCGGGACATGGACTGATAAAGTAGGTACCCGGATAAATCGGGAATCCAATTTTTTGAGTACCTGAAAACCGAGTACCCGACAATGAACACCCCTACTACAGATCGTCTAAATTATGTCTTTTCTCCTTTCCTTTTATTTTCCTATGGATTGACTTACCACGACGGTTAAATTTCATTACCGAACTCTATAAATCATAATCAATGCTTTTAAATTCTCAATTAAACCATATTATGCAATTGGGTTAGCTTTTATAGTACCCTATAGATTTAGATTATATCAGCAAAAGGTAGGTACGGTGTTAATTTAAGATTTTTTTTGGTTAATACTGAACAAAACAAGCCGAAACTAACAGCGGTGTTAATTTAAGAGTTGACTAATTAATTTCACAATTTAATCGAGAAAAAATACGAATATATCTGATTACATTCATCGGAATAATTTTATAAAATGTTTTTTAATGTCAAATTTAATATAAATAAGAGAAAATATTTCATCTGTTTTTTCTCAACTTCAAAAATATCCTAGCCGATAGGTTTCTCCCTGTTCAACCGTTTATCTTCTTTTTCTTATTTTGTTTTGGCTGCGGGTAGTGACACAAATTTTAGTACTGGTCGTTAATTGTCACTGTGTTTATCTTTTTTTATGATTTTCTTGTTTTTGCTTTATTTTTTATTTTTTTAAGTTTTATTTTTAAAATTTTTAATAAAATTTTATGTGTTTTGATTATCTCTTTTTCGCATATTTTGTTGTGCTTGTTTTTTTGTCTTTATGTCACGCCTTTTCTTTGACTTTATGATACATCTTTGTCTCATGACACGTTTTTTAGATACTTTTGCGACCGTTTGATGCTCGTGTAGTGTTCCTCATTATGTTTGTTTTTGATTTGAGTTTGTCGGTGGTTATGGATAGTTCCATCATCTTTTGTGGTTGTTTATCGATGTAATCAGAAGTGGAGCGGATCGGCACCTTTGGAACCGACACGAAAGATATTTGCAGTTTTTTAGTGGAAATTTCATCTAGTCCATGTTTTGACAACTCCCTGAGGGCTCTTCCTATGATGGACTTGAGAGATTTGTTGTGGTATAAAGAAGAAGTGTCTAATCTGACTGAAGCGTCTTTTAGTTTTCTTTTTGAATTTGTCGTTTTTTTTATTATTCTTTTAGTGCTATCAAACCTTTGAAAGGTTATGTTCTTGTTTTCTTTTCTTTATTAATAAAGATGTTTGGTTTTAAGTTCAAAAAGAAAAGAAAAAATATCTCATGCACCGACGATTGAAACGAAAATTTTTACAAGCGCTTTAGTTTTAGGGTTTATAGACTTGGTTTATGGCTTATAGTTTAGGGGTTAAGTGTATGTGTTTATAATTTAGGGTTTATGATTAGAATTTAGAGTTTAAAGTTTATAGTTTAAGTTTAAGGTAATATGGCTAGAAATTTATGTTTTAACCTATAAACCCTAAATTTTAATCATAAAACCTAAATTTTAACTACACCCCTTAAATTCAAAATTCTTACACTTAAATCCTAAACAATAGAACCTAAACAAAATCCCTAAACACTAAAACAAAAATTTCCACGAGATATTATGCATGAATTAATTACCTTATAAATAATATACCATATCTATATATAAATATGTCAACTCTCCAGCTCATTTTCATGTAATATCCATTGCAAATTGTCCAAATTTTATTTAGGCCCAAGTGTAAGTGGGCCTAACTTGTCAGACCAATTGTCGTCTCTTTCATTCCCAGGTAAGTAACCGCTCTGCACAGCACCAGATCCATCTCTCTCCCTTCGAAGTTTAAGTTCAAATCTTCCTCTGTTTATTTCTTTCTGATTTTCCTTCATTTCTCCACATTTGATTTGAATTGGACACTGCTTAGATTCTTTCTCCGCAGTCGGATCATTCTAAATTTTCTGAACAGTATTGAGATTAGAGGCCGTGATTATATCTTTGTTTTTTGATTTTCTGTATCTGTGTTGGAGAGTGGCGATGGAGGGGTTGCCAACGACCACGAAAAATGAACGACGCTGGAGATCCAAGAATCTACAGACGTCCAAGCCTTCTTTGCTCATGGCCTTTTTCTCTTGCGTCGCTTGGCTTTACGTTGCTGGACGGTTCGTTATCTCCATTTTTTGCTTGATATTTTTTCTTTTCATTTTGGATTATATTTGGGATACAGGTTCATTGAATCCGTATTTCTCTTCAATTAAATCAGCCTAGAATTGTTGTTTTTTCTTTCTTTTATCCATTTTCGTAGCTAGCAAATTGGTAAATTAGAATTGTTTGATCTATTTGCTTATTTTGCGATTTTTTTTTGTGTGTGTGAAAATTAGGTTGTGGCAAGATGCAGAGAACAGAGCATTGCTTGCTAATCTTCTTAAGAAGAACGTCGAACAGGTTTCTTTCTGTGATTTTTTATTAGGAATTTAGGACTCAGAAGCCAAACAAATTCGCCTGGTTTTATCCTTTTTCCTCCGTTTCTATTTGTTGGTAAAAATTTGTGTATAAGATCATTTTAACAGCGTAATTTACTATTAAATAAGATTTTAATTACTAGAATGTGTCTATTTCCCCTGATTTTTCTGTTTTTGTATTGGTAGAGACCACAGGTTCTTACCGTCGAAGATAAGCTGATGGTCTTAGGATGCAAGTATGTTTCTCAATTCTCATTCTTATAATCTCTCTCATACTTTTTTATGGTCTAATTGGATTCTTACCGTCATTTTGGAATATTGAATTTGATTTTTAGGGATCTAGAGAGGAGGATTGTAGAAGTTGAGATGGATTTGACATTAGCTAAGAGTCAAGGCTACCTCAAGCACCAATTGCAACAAAGTGAGTCCTCGAAACAAAAGCTTCTAGCAGTTATTGGAGTTTATACCGGATTTGGTAGTTTCTTGAACCGGAATAAATATAGAGGATCTTGGATGCCTAAAGGTGAGTTGCTGGTTTCCTGTAGTGTAAAGTTTAAATTTAGGTTTCTGTTGGCTTTTATTTTCATATCTGGTGCTTTCTAGTTTGTCTGCTACTATACTATTACATTAGTATTCTGCATACTTTGCAATAGAAACCATGTCTTATCTGCAGTATTCTGGTTTTGACAGGTGATGCTTTAAAAAAATTGGAGGAAAGAGGAGTAGTGATACGATTTGTGATTGGTCGAAGGTATTCTGTGATCTTCAATCCTCATTTCACTCATGATTTTATATGGATTCTCTATTCTCTTCTTTTCTTGGTTTCATTCCTCTGCTATTATCAATGCTACAACTGGTCAGCGCTAATTGGATTAACGACTTTGAAATTGGTAGTGCTAATCGAGGAGATAGCTTGGATCGCCATATTGATGAGGAAAATAATAAGACAAAGGATTTCTTTATTCTTGTAAGTGATAGTATTTGAATATGATTGCAATTATTGAACTTTTTCTTTGGGGCCTAGATATCCTGCATAATAGCAAAGACTATCAGAATGTTTCTGTAATTGAACGCAAGGCTTTGTCTTATATAATTTTTTTCTCTTTCCACTTGCTGATTGAAATTTGACTGGCTTAAACATAATTTTTTGCATGCCCGTCGATTTTGATTTATTAGGAGGGTCATGAAGAGGCTCAAGAGGAGCTACCTAAAAAAGTGAAATTCTTCTTCAGTACTGCAGTTCAAAATTGGGATGCTGAGTTTTACATTAAAGTCGATGATAATATTGACATTGACCTGGGTAAGACTTATTCCCTTCTCATTTGTATAGAATGTTGCAACTTTTTGGCTTATTTCAATATTTCTCTTTTTTAACTGAAACTCTAATAAATCATATACTCCTTTTTCTACACGACAGAGGGGTTGATTGGACTTCTTGAACGTCGACGTGGCCAAGATAGTGCTTATATTGGATGCATGAAGTCAGGAGATGTGGTTTCTGAAGAGTATGTATCTTTTATATCTTAGTTTGTTATTGCTTATGTCCTCTTCGAATATTCTTGTTTATTTATCTTTGAATGTTTGGCTGTCTTTACTTCTCCCTAAGATCAATCTATTAAAAGCTACTTTGAGCTTGAGTTGTTTACATTCTAAGATTCTAAGTTCAGCTTTTGGGTGCCTAAATTTTGTTGATTCAGGGGAAAGCTTTGGTATGAACCTGAATGGTGGAAATTTGGGGATGAAAAATCGTAAGTTATCTAGCTTAACTTATTTTTTATTTTACGTAGGTGAGTTTGAGTGTCCTCTACCTTCAGAGGGGCTCTTATCCTCTTTAACATGGTAAGCAGTTGCCATGCAGTTCCTATTTATGGTAACATGATTAAATATGTTCTTCCCTTCAGGTATTTCCGGCATGCCTCTGGTTCACTTCTTATACTCTCCAAAAATCTTGCTCAATATATCAACATAAACAGGTTAGTTTTTATTTATTGATGCTATAACCTTGAAAGAATGAGATATACATTCTACTTTGAGATTCTGAAACTGAAAAGAAACTAAGGTTTCTTGACATTAGTGATTTATACAATTTGGGTATTATAAGAACTTCAAATCATATTAGAGTTGTTCAGTTTTTGAGGGAGAAACATGTCAGAGTAGGGTAGTAATCCTCCTGCAGGCTGCAGGTATTTATGTGAGATAAACTGAATTGCAGACAGGCTAAATGCATATCTGTTTTGTGTGTCAATTATCAATCACTTTGCTTTTGCATGCAATGTTGAACATGGTCAAAGATTTATTTGAAAGGTTGTGTTGTGAGCCGTATCTTCCATTGAATGTTGACTCAGTTGCCTAAAATTATGAATAAATTTGAATTTCACCTCATCTATCTTATATTACATGCAGTGCATCCTTGAAGACCTATGCTCATGATGATATATCAGTGGGATCTTGGATGATGGGTGTCCAAGCAACTTATATAGATGATAATCGTCTTTGCTGCAGTAGCATTAGACAAGGTGAACTTGCTTCCATGCTATGTTCTTGTTCAAAATTTTTACAGCTTTTACATTGCAATTTTAGAAATAACAAAGACACAAGCTAACACGAACCAATTTAGTCATATGATCTCTACGATTTTGCAGTTGGGTCCTTTACCTGTTTCAGTCATTAGGTGGCTATTATAAGCATGCATTTTGGCATTTCTTTTTTTTCTTTTTGTAAAAAATGAGTTATGCTTTTATTTATCGAATATACACTTTAAGGTACTTGAAGCCTTGGACTTTTTATAATTTAACAGTGCAGCTTTTGTTTTGACACTCAATATTTTGCGCTGTCTAATATTTTTCAGATAAGGTGTGTTCCGAGGCTTGAGAAAAGAATATGGCTAACTGTTCATTGGTTTGAAGGCCGCTATTTTGTGGGTTATTTCGCAATTGCACTCTCAGCACAGTTGACTGTAATATTGCCTTGATATCATGTAACAATTTTTTACTGGCTGTGTGAGGAATTTTCTAGAGCATTGGGTGGGTCATTCATTTAGATGTAGATATCTATATAATGCATCCCTTTTAGGGGATGAACCACAGGTTAATATGCATTTGATCCCAACTGGTTGGGAGGACGGAGGGTTTTGTTTGATTAGTTTATCGAGTTTAGTAGCCTTATTCATCTTTTGCTTCGATGTACCTTAAATAGCCGTCCCCATTGAAGATTACAGTCCAATTGTGTTCAGGATAAATTACAAAATTAATCACTTGACTTGCTTCTCACTCTTATTTTGGGCACTGAATTTTAAAAATTTTCATTATGATCACTGAACTTTCAAATTGCTCCTGTTTTGCTCATTGAAATTAGAACTACAAGATCATTAGTGTTAGATCTTTTTTAACAACAATGTATGTATAGATTAGCTGAAAGAGTGATGTATTTTAGGAAAATGAATGAATCATCTTTTTCTAAATTTTTTCTTCTTTCACTGTATACAGAGGAATGATAATATAAAAGTTCCATGAATTTGCTCAAGTGATAATTTATTAGATCTATTTACTGGTTTTGATTGTGAAGATTCACATATCGTATGTTATGGAGAGAGTAAATACTAATTGTACTCATTCTCTTTATTATAAAATTCACAGGAAAAACTTAATTCTTACAGGCAAGAAGTATTATACTAAGAAATATGTGAAAATACAATAGAGGAAGGAGCAATAACAACCGGATAGAACATACTCATGTTGACTGGTTTGATAGGAGGGATACCCCGGGATTTGTTTAGAGCCACTATTTTCCTATTTAAAAGCCACATTTTGTCCCTGTATTTTTTTTGGTAATATACATGTCCGTATTACGGTCCATGTTCGGGGTGCATGGCTGCCCCTTCCAACAATGTTGTCTCTAAGGTTTGAACTCGAGTCCTCTACTTGGGAGTGCAATATACTTTACCAATACACCCAACACTTGTTGGTACATTTTGACCCTGTAAATTCTCATCTTTGGTTGCCAAATGGTACTCGTCTCTATTACCGTTCCCGTTCATGTTAGAATTTGTAGACATTGTAGCAAAGTTTATTCTAGGAGCTTGTTCTTGTTGGAAACTCAAGCTTCCACTGCTAGCAGAATCTTCAGTCGCTACTCGGACTTGAGCGATAGTGTTAGCACTAGAGTTGATGAGAAGCAGAGTGATTCCTCACAGTTGAAAGTCTTGAAAAAGGAATGTCTTATACGTTATCGGCGTAGGTGAACGTTGCTTCGATTTTGATACCTAAAACAGAGTTAAGGATTTACTTACAGATTGTTCAGAACAGTCAGCATAAGCTCAAACACTTTTCGGCCCATAGAAGCTCGTCGACAAGACATTGCTCCCCATTAACCGATACCAGAGAAGAGCATTGCAATATCAGTGTGTCTATGAAACTTTTTGCTCTCTTTTAAGACAACTTTCAAGGCAACATTTAACAAGTGATTTACAGTTTCAAGTAGTACCTGTAGTAATCCAGATGTGGGGCAAATGTATCAGTGTCAAGCAGAACATAGTTTCCACCAATCAATGTCTGCCTACAACATGTTTTGGTATCATGATTCCCAATTAAGATTTCATGTCAAAATTAAGAACAACAAGAAATGGACAATCTTTAACCAGAAACTATGAACAAACGAATTGCTGACACGATTTTGACCACTGTTATAAGCTTCACCCGCTTCACCAATCCAATCAACTGCTGAAGTTTATTAATTCTTCAGAATTGCTTGAAGGTATCTAAAGGGGGAAATAATGTTTTTTTGTTTGTATCAATGAATCCTCTTCCTGCTATCACTAATGGTTTAACCTCAAATCCTCTATATATGTTGTCAAGAATGCTTTGAAGAGAGTTGACATCTTATGCATATTGTTCCGCTGCAATTTTCGCCCCGTTGCCAGAGCCACACGGTTTGTTTCCTTATCAACCAGATTATTAGTTAACAAAATTGATTGTAACATATAAAGACAAATGCTGGAAAAAGAATTTGCTTTAACTCTGTTGTAGGTCATTTACCAAGTTCCCAACCATGGATAGTATAGGCATAGTCCATTGGTGTACCGTATGAGCGATTCGGCATTGCCAAGCTCCGAGGCGATGGCAGAACTGTCCGTTCATTTAATCCGAAAACAACCATAGCCCTGTGTTTGGAAGTCAAAGGCAATAGAAATTAGACAAATTCTGAACTTGTTGGAAATTGACAAGTACCCAGTTTTGAAGAAAAAATGTTGAGTTGGTCCCATCTAAGCATGGGTAAGCAACCTTTGGAGAAATGGAACAACTCCCAACTATTTTTAACAAATGGTGCACATGGAATCTTATCATCTTTTGTCTCATAAATCACATTATCTTGCAGGGGACCACCCATCCTGATCTTTAATGGCGAAAATGCTGCATTTTACAAACAAGTGGCAGCAAGTTTTGAACCCTTTTTAAACCCAATGGATCAAATAATTGCTTATCTTTGATAGCATTTTACAATAAAGGGTTAGCAAGATCCCAGCCATTAAAATTTCAGAAAGAAGTTAATATTTATATATATCATATGTGACATTATCCCAGAGGTTTAAGGGTTAAGCAGCTTACTAGATTAAGAAGAGAAACTCTTCCATTAACAAAAACAGTGCCACTAATAACATTTCCATTTGAGCTCACAAAAACTGAGCCTTCATTCATCAAATGCAGCCGTAAGCACAATGACAGAAGCTTAAATAGTGAGGGAACCCGTTTTATTGAACCAGCAATAGCCTCTGTTAATCAACTGTTAAATGTATGACTAAAATGTCTAGCAATTTACCAACAAATTGTTGTTCCAATGAGATGAGGCACTAGGTCCTTAAGCAAGGTCAGATGGTTCGAATCCTGATGTTGTGAATGGAGCAAATTAAGTTGAGAGCTCACCTCGATATTGGACCTTTACAATACTCGGTCCGGATTAATCAGCCAGTAGATGGATACAGGTGATTATAAAAAAACGGAGCTGGTGTGGACTTAATTGTAAGTTTATCACATTATAGAAGTCCAAGTTAGAGATTAGGTTTAGGAATCTAAGTAATTGACAGGATAGGTCTTTGCAACAAATGGGGAAAAAACAAAAGGGAGTTAGATAACCAGCTTTTGACTTCCAAGAGCCTGTTTGCAGATTACATAAAATTACAGTTAAAATGTCAAGAAACTTGTGTCGTTCTTGGGATTCCCCAAAAAATAACATGTTTATTGTAAGAGGTCAACTTCAGTGTAAGACTCTTGCTTTTTTTTTTGGCCAAAACAGTCTATAAAAAAGAAACTTATAAAAAAGAAACTTCAGTGGAGCAAATGAAGCAGTTTAAAAAAGTATATACAATTCCAAGCTCCTAGAGAGGTGGCCATGTTGATTATGTCCTTTTTATTTTATCTCCATTTCATGTTGATTGCAAGAATCTTATAAAAAGATTGTCTTTGACTTTGGAAATTAGCAGAGGCAATGCCAACTTGTGAACTTAGTGGTGCATAAATGTAACCCTCAGCATTTTATATTAGGACAGTCTAATTTTCAGAAATATGAACCTGGGTTTTCTACAATACAGGTATATGGTGCAAAACCATATGTTAAATTATATCAGTTCCTACATGTATACATACCTTTTTTGACCAGCAGTATAGGCTATTGTCACACATTGAATGACCCTGAATCCCATTATGTCATATAACCAAGCCTTTATCTTTGCCAATTGCCATCCACTGATGTTCTTAAGCCAAACTGAAGAAGAGTTCATAAATAAGCCACACCGCGATACAAAGCAAGAAAATGCATATCAACCAGAGTCCTTACAAGGACATTTTCTTTGTGTATTATGTATGTGTCCATCACCTGCAGCAAGTCTAGGTTTCCACCCTCTACCCAACGGCTTATTTGCCATCAGAATGGATGATTCCACAATATTCTTACAGAATTTCTGCCGGTCGAAGGCATGCTACTGTTCTCATTGACATCCATACATGGTTTTTGCCTCTGTTCACTCTTGTTAAGCTCATTCTGGATGGTGACCAAGATAGTGCTGTCATGCTTCAACAAATGTTGCTTAAAAGCATGTACATCTCCTGTTTCTATTATATCCATGCCCATACCAAGATCTTAATTGATTTGTGTATGAACCCATACTCGTCAAAATGCATGTAATTGAACCCGACACCAAAAGCAAAAGTTTAATATTTGTGACAAAGTCAAAAACTGTATTTGATATATCAGTCTATACTCTGTATCCATCCAAACACTGGATACGTTTGGCAGGTGCATATCATAAAATACAACCATGAATAAGAGTTAAAACAATTGGAAAATAAGATTTCTTTAAAATATAAGAACTTTTATATGTTTTTTTATAGGTATTGTCTACAAGTAATAAACCTCATATATTCACCAGCTGAAAGAGTGTTGTATGACCTTTTTGAAGAAATAAAATTTCATTTAAACCACATAAATCCATCAAAATTAAAAAAGGTATGGTCCAATTATGAGTCTACACACGGAGCCATATTGGAACCCACTTAAAGCACCGGCATGTAATCCTTCCTTCCACTGCCAGGAGCAGGAAGTTCTCGCTGTTCTGTGAAACCAGCCTCACGCAGTGCCTTCCACTCTAAGAGACATGAGACCCAAGCTTCCGCCTAAGTCTCAAGACTCAACTCCAAGCTTGGAATGGGCAGGCCAGATTCAAGCTAGTAGAAAACCGACTTCATGAACAGAGCCAATGTCCCATACCCTTAATGCCCCACTCGGGTAATAAGTGTGCGTTACCAAGCTCGGCGAACAATAACCTGCTTACTATGTATTTAAGCAAATCATTTTTATAAACGCTGAGCGGTGTGGGAGTTGCTTGACCCTGTGGTCTTGTAAGAGACCCTAACCCCATTTGAACAACACCCTCTTTCGCACTCAAATTGTAGCTCTCCAGGCTTCATGTAAACTGCTACAATACTTGTAGTGTTTTGATCAGTTTTCTTGCGAAATTTGTTTTCTGGACAGTACATGATTCATGAACAAAAAACAAAGAAAAATAGTTGAGAAGATCAGTCCAATGAATAATAATGTAACTCAACTTAAAATCATTCATTTCTTATATAGCTTTATATAATAACTGGTGATTAATTCATTACATAAAAGAAATGTTCAGCCTGAATCGAATGATATTTTTGTTACCCACTTGATAGTTCGTAAAAAGCAGGAATAGAAATTAAATTACGGAGAAGGTTAGGGCTTGGGTGCAAAGAAAAGAGAAGCAAAGCGCATCAAAGGGCTTACAGTTTTCGAGTCTTATTTTATAATTTAAATTATATTTAAATTTATAAAATTTGAGTCGAATTTTTCAGGCCTTAGAAAATTTTACGCCAAAAAGTCAATTATGATTCCAGTCCGCGTGTACTGTTTCAATAGTAAACTGGAACACCATCATCTCAATTTCGTATATCTGTCTTATCGAAACCAGTCCAAACAATTTTTGTTAGTGCAGTGGATGCATGAGTAATAGAATTGTAAACGAACAAAGCATTTGTTATTCGTGAACTGTGATTGATCTAAAAAAAATCAAGAACTGTTCATATCACTAGTTTAGTTTGGAAAAGTAATAGATGTAAAATATATATATATATATATATATATATATATATATAATTTTTGAGGGGCACTCTGACATAAAATTCAAAAAAAAATATTATTTTATCATTTCTTTTCGCAGATAATATACACATTGAGGGGCATGGTCTACCATGACCCAACATTGGCTGGATGGAAATCTTTTACCCCTTTTTGGTGTCTCTATTTATGTTCTCACATTCAAAATTAAGTTTAGGGTTTAGGGTTTAAAATTTAGAATTTAGGGTGTATTTTTAAGGTATAGGGTGTAGGGTTTAGGATTTAGAATTTAGGGTTATGACTTGGAATTTAATTTTGTTGTGTTTTTTAGTGTTGTGGCATAAGTAGGGGCACCGAAAATGGACAGAAGATTTTTATCCACATTGGCTAGCCTATGATTCGCATATCATTCATTTGTGTTTGTTTTTCTTCGGTTTTTTGTCGATTTCTGTTGCTCCGGTAACATGCGGTTAGTTATGTCTATTAGGGACGAAGCTAGAATTTGGAATTGGAGGGGTAACACATTAATATTTAGAATTGGGAGACAAATTTAAAAATAAATTAATTTATAAAAAATTTATATAAAAAAATAAAGTTAAAAAAAAAATCTTCGAAAGCAAGCGTTGGGAGCGATTGTCCCGCCCCACCCCCACTTAGCTTGGTCACTGGACGAAGGCACTTAGCTTATGAATAAAAACTATTCTGTACAGGATTGTTTCAAACAAAAGTTGTTTACTGAGTTGGTGGCATAAAAAGTTTTTTATTCTTCTTAAAACAATTTAATTCATAAAAAAATCCACCAAATAATAATAACAAATATTAGCATAGAAAGCCAGATTGGCCCCTTCTTAACCTTAATGGTCTGCAGCTGTAAGTTGGGCGGCAAATACTTTTTATACCGATTTGTTGATTTATTAGCATATTCAAAGATCGACATTTATTAATTAGTTTAGTGATATTTATGTTATTTGATTTTATATAAATTTAAATTCCAATATTTATTTTAAGATGTGATATCCTTCTATTTAATAAAAATATTGTCGAGAAGGCCTTATTGTTATTCCTCCCATGGCCACCCCACAATCACAAGAAACACGGCCATTAAGAGACGATGAGCATGGCCAAGATGATTTCGACGACGCGTTTCCGTCGTCGGGATGCGGTTGCATTGGCCAGCTTTGCTGGTGGCGACGAAACAGCCACGGGTACATTATGCAGGCGCCGGCGGAAGGGGTGAGATCAGAGAGTTGGTTGAAGAGAAAAGCCAAGAAACTGAAAGAGATGTCGGAGGTTTTGGCGGGGCCGAGGTGGAAGAATTTCATCCGAAGGTTTAGCAGTTATGGGATTAACAAGAAGAGGAGGTCCATGATGATGCAGTTTCAGTACGATCCTCAGAGCTATCAACTTAATTTCGATCAGAGCCGGGAAGCTGGTGCCGGATTCCCCGATTTCTCCGCTAGATTTGCTGCACCGGCGCCGATCCACAAAGCCGCCGTGGGACGTGATAAACAACCTGCTTTGATTTAACGGTGTGAATTGGTCTATATCTTTGTGGATTGATTGTTCATTGTTCATTTTCTTCTGTTCATCTGAATTTCAACCATTTTTTCATGGTCGTCCCAAATTTCATTGTTGATGATTTTAGAAGGTTGGCGGAAATTTCTTTCTTTTTGTTGGGAGTAAAACTGTAAAAGACTGAGACAGATTTTATCATTTTTGTATAGAATAAAGCAAGAAAGTGCATATGATTTTGTCCCTTTAATTGTTTCTTAGTCCCAATCCTGGATTGGCGCAGTTGTGCCTGCCTGCTACTTTTTATTTATGTAAATTATTCTAGAGGTCACTTTTGTTTCATTGTCTTCTGGTTTTTTATATTATGCCTTTTTTGTATAAAACTATAGTTAAAATATTGTATAAGTACTAGATTGATATTTTGTCTAAAATTTATGGATCAAATTAAAAATTAACCTTTTTGTTAACGTGCCATATCATATCATCAATGCAATGACAGATAACGTTCAAGTGACCAAATTATTAGGCAAAATGTCAAAAAAATGCCTCTAACGTTTGACTGAATTGTCATTTTGGCCCATATTCATTTTTTGAAACAATTTAACCCTAAACGTTTTATTTGAGTAAAAAAACTTTTCTACAGATGAAAACTATTACTCAACCAATAATAAATTACTTGAAATGACATGACAAACATACTTAGCAGTGCACGTCGCAATAACAATGTCATATAGGCAAATATGCTCACTTTACAGAATGACACATCAATCAAAAAATAATTTCATAAAATTGTATAAAATATAAAATATTTTTTCTTCTGACGTGTCATTTTGTCAAATAATTTTAAGTTGTTTATCGACAGTTGACTAGCAGTTTTCATTTACAGGGGGTTATTTTGACCCAAATTAAAATGTTGAGAGCTAATTACTTCAAAAAAGAGAATATGGGTCAAAGTGACAATTTAATCAAATGTTAAGGGTATTTTTTGGTATTATGCCAACTTATTATTAATCGATGACATAAGTTTAGTTAATTTATGGGAACTTATCAATTACTACCATTAGGGCTGTAAACGAACCGAACGTTCAGCGAACCGTTCGTGAACCGTTCGGCGGGAAGTTCGTTTATGTTCGTTTATTTGTTAAATGAACGAACATGAACAAGATTTTTTGTTCGTCTAATTAAATGAACGAACACGAATAAAAGGCTTGTTCGTTTATTTATGTTCGTGAACGTTCGGTAATCCGTTCGTTTATGCTCGTTCATTTATGTTCATTTATGTTCGTTCGTTTATGTTCGTTCAATTATGTTCATTTATGTTCATTTAAATTTATTCACATATGTCTAGGGGTGTTCATTATTCGGTTAAACCGAACCAAAACAAAATTGGTTAATCTATTAGATAATTTTAGGTTTCGACTAATAGTTGAGAGTTTTTTCAAATTTTAATTATCGATTAATTCAGTTTAAAAATCGGTTAATTAACTGAATTAATCGAACTAACCAAAAATATTAAATATTTAACAAATTATATATGTTCGTTCATGTTCGTTTATGTTCGTTTGTGTTCGTTTATGTTCGTTTACCATTTAAACGAACGAACATGAACGAACACGAACAAGCTACATTCCTTAATGAACGAACACGAACAAGAAATTTTGTGTTCGTTTATGTTCGTGTTCGTTCATTTGTTCGGTTAAAGTTAAACGAACGAACATGAACACACCCTCATTCGTGTTCGTTCGGTTCGTTTACAGCCCTAACTACCATATTAGCACATCGTTGTCCTTTTCCATATTATTATCAATCGTTGTCCTTTTCATGACTTTGTTGAGAGATTTTTTAATTTTTTGACAATGTACATAAATTGTGTAGATGAAATAATTTGAATTCGTATCTTTTAAAATAAACATTATACGTTTTTGTACTATGATATAAGTTTGAATATTAAAATAAATACTTTAGGTAATGTTTATGTGTGTACAACATAAAAAATAAAAAATATTGTCAAGCTCGACGAGCATCAATAAGCACCATTAATGATAAACACCATTAATTTAATTTATAAAGATTAAAAATATAAAAGATTCATCGTATAATTATAAATTATTTAAAAGTCAAAAGGTGAATTAATTAAAATACATTATTTTATTTTTAATTTTCTTTTAAACATAATTAGATCAAAATATCTACCCTAAATTACAAAACCTTAATTTTTTTTCTTTGAAATTTAAGACACCCCGCCGCCGGTCGCATTATCACCGCCATGTTCATTTGATTTTTATCGATACCAAACACAATTAAACTCAAAATTGCAAGTGAAACATTGACTAATAGTGCAAAGCAGCATCGTTAAAAACCTAACATCAAAATTAACAAAAAATCCATTTCGGCCTTATACACTTGAGCTACTCGAGTAAAAGTAAACCGACATAACATAATACTGATAATAAAACATTTAAAAAACAGAGATTGCGTTTCTTTTGCGTGGCCGTCGAGCAAAGTCATAAATTAAGGGCAGTGAGAATGTGGCCGTCGTCGGTGGCGGCGACAACTTGAATTTTAAAGGGAAAAATTAGGGTTTTGTAATTTAGGGATATTTATTTTGATTTGATTATGTTTAAAAATTAAAAATAAAATAATGTATTTTAATTAATTTACATTTTATTTTTTAAATAATTTATAATTATATGATTAGTCTTTTAAATTTTCAATTTTTATAAATTAAACTAAAAGTGTTCATCGATACTCATTGTTAATAATGTTTATCGATATTTGTCAAGCGTGACAAATTCATCCAAAAAAATAGTATGTATTAATATAATTTATTGAGCTTTATATCTTAGGCGATAGAAAAGACATGTGTAATAATTTCTTCATATTCCGTCATCATTTTGAAGCACAATGGATGAGATTTCCATCTTTCCATCCCCAAATGCTTCCTTCCCAGCAGGCAACAGCTGTATTTAGCCATAAATCTGCTGCCCCGTAATTTCAGTCGGCGCCTATCAAGCCTCTCCCTCCGGGATTTGTTCTTTTTAAATGACAACATATAAAACAGAGAGATAGTGAGATTAATTCTTCTTCATTCTCACCACTAGTAACATTTTGTCCAACAATATCATATTTGATCTTGTTGATGTTTTGAACGAGATAATCGTTATAAACCCTAACTCTAAATTTCGAATTTTAAATCTACACCCTAAAAAATATATTATACTTTAAATTTTCTATACCCTAATTCTAAACCCTTAATTTTATTGTAGAGGCATAAACAGAGGCATGGTTAGGAGGTAGACGATTTTCACCCGCTCATTCGATTTTCCATACACACTTTATACGGTATGGAGCCAACGCCCAACGTCGCTTCAAGTATGGCATGTGTCTGAGTGACACGTTTTTCCCTAAACATCTAGGTCGAACCTAGACCACTATTTTGAGCTCCTGAGTAAGGAAAAGCAATCTATGCCTTCTCGTCAAGGAGTTCCACTTGTTGTAGAACGCCTTGTTTCATAAATCTCTTATGATATTACGAGCTTGTCTTTTAAGCTCCTTCAGTCAAGCAAGAGGAAGTGAGCGGGCTATTGGAGATAGCACACGAACGGCTAAGTTAAGGGAATGAGTGAGCTATCGGAGATAGCACACGAACGGTGTGTGTAGTTCGCTTTCAGTTCCTTCAAGCACATGATGTTTTCCTTCATTTGCTTCCAGCTCTCTTTATGGTCGGACTGTGAGTGTCCCGTAATGGTTTGGGGGTGGTAACCCCTGGGTCGGGTGCTTACTTTTCAACTTAATTATATAAAGTATAACATATATCTTTGATGATTCATTGTCTTAAGAAACAACTTAATTACTGCATTTATTTAAAAAGGTTTTAAACCATCTGTTTCTAGCATTTCCTTGCCTTGATGAACAAGGGTTCTTGAAAGAAGCTTGCACAGGTGAGGTACCTATAAAGAATCACCATTTATTCTCAAAACAACAAGTAATGAAGTAGGGGTTTCTACAAGTTAGGATTTCTACACTACCCTACCCTTGAAATCATATATCTTCATTAGTCAAAAAGGGTTGGTTGGTTAGTGTCGCTGTTTTCCAACAAGTTCTAAGCATCTTCACAAGGCATCATATTTAGATCAGGCAACAAGAAAAGACTCTCCTCACTACAACTACCCTTACGCAAATCTAACATCGGTTTCCGATCATCAACGACATGCAATGGCAGAGTTGAAGGACTGTAGTCAACACAGGAACCTGTTTTCTCCTCTTCGTCAACATTCGAACTCGACGCCTTGGTATCAAGCTGCAACAATGCAGATGTACATCAAAAACAGGGCTACACTAACACATTGCCAAATGAGTTATTGAAGAGCAATGCATATTGGGCTGACCTTGAATCTCTTCAAGTTGGCATTCCTGGCTCTATGCTGTTTGCAGGTAGCACGCATCGATGCAATCTCCTGTTGAATGAGTGTAATAATGGTTAACAACACACTGCCATCAAGAGCATAAGATTGATGATAAGCACAGTGAACACACCTTTTTCAAATAAACACTTTCTTCCAGTAGCCGATTTTCCTCCTCCTTAAGTTGAGCAAATGTCTGAAGACAAGAAGAATATTGATTTCAATTTATTTATACCTGATGAGAATGATATCCATTTTTCTTTTACATGCAACATATTTCACCATTTACCTTCTTTTTTCCTGATCTTTTGGTACTTGTGCTAGTGGCCTCATTGGCAGCAGTGCCCTACAACATCCATCAACCCATCATGATAAATATAAAAACTAAAGCCCAACAGAGCAAATTGAATATTAAGAAATAGAGATAGGTTAGGGTCACATCTCAAAACTCAAGCACAAATTTGATCAGATACTTAATTCTCTAACCTTAAATTTTAAATTTTAAACCATACACCTTATAACCTAAAAATAACCCCCGCCCTAAATTCCCTAAACCCTAACCTAAAACTTAATTTTAAGTGTAAAACATAAATAGGGCACCGAAAAGGGACAAATGATTTTCATACATCATTAGTCACTAAATTATTCATGTTTTATTGTTTTAGTCACCAAACTATTATTTTGTACAAAACCATAAATAATGTTATTTTTTCTGTTTTGGTCACTAATCTATTACTTCTTTTCTGTTTTGGTCACTAATCTATTACTTCTTTTCTGTTTTGGTTACCGAATAATTAATTTTTACATGAATTTTTTATTTTTTTACATGAGATTTTTAATGGCAAGTGACCAGAATAAGAAAAAACATAACATTAGTAACAATTTTATAAAAAAAAAAATAATAGTTTAGCATAAAAGAGGGAATAGTTTAGTGACCAATAATGTTATTACCCAAAACTTCTTCACAACAGTCATCAAATATTTTTCCTGGTACAAATCCTTATTGTAGATTTGCATCGCTACCGCACGTCACGTGACTTATAGCACATGACCCTTCCTGACATGGCCGGCTGTTTAACCTTGATCTTCCTTGCTAACAGGCCATGATAAATAAAATAAAATAAAACTCATTACTACTAAAATTCCTCTCCCAACTCGGTACTATATTTATTCTTTTCATAATTCTTTTCCATATCGGACGGTGCATGATCCATCTGATCATAAATGTTTGGGCAACGGTGGGGCCCAGAGGAAATAATATACTATCCCCAGGCAGGGCCATACATTGATGAAAGAGTAGATAAACACGAGAAAAGCCAATACCAATGCTAACAGTAACAGTACAGAACTACAGATAGATAGTGAGGGGAGGAAGACAGACCCACCAAATTCGTATGCGTCCGCGTCACACCTGATAATCTCTCTCCCCTTAACGAACCTCCATCTACCCAAAAAGAAAAGAAAATCCGGATCCGTCCTCTTTCAATGGACCCCACCTACCGAATACCTTCATCTTTTTTTTTTTTCTCTATTGAATCATAGAAAAGAGAGAGATGGCCCACTGAACTTTTTTGTTTTCCTGATGAAATTGTCCTCTACTGAAAAACCATAAACTGGGAAAGGCAACTAGAATATATGCAAGTGCTGTTTTGATTTACTAAATCTAAGAAATGCCGACAAGAGAATGACAGGTGACCGGAAAGGAAAACGCTAAGCACTTCCTATCTGCTTAAACAACTGCTGATCTCATTCTCACGTGTAACTGTGAAATTTGTAAGAATGAAAACCGAAGACGAAGAAGTCACCTCTTCAAATACGAAACAATGGTGGGTGTTATTACGTAGTTTAACATGTCACACGAGGACATTTCCGTCATTATATGGTATGGGGGTATGGCGTAGCAAAAAAAAAGATCAGCTCCTTATCTGAGATGAACGAGAAAGAAAGAGTGAGTGAAAAGAAACCTTGGATCTGGAAGGTGCAGCTGGTGGAGAGCCACGGACGTGACTACTACAGGTCTCTTCAAAACCATCGGCGGCGAGAGGAGATGCGGCGCCTCCACCACCGCTCCAAGATAGAGGCGTGGTGGGGCTACCTCTACTGCCGACGTTGAAATCTCCCCCATCTATCTTAGCGTCGCACCGCATCAGCATGGGTCTAGACCTGGGCTGACGCATCCCCCATCTAAGAGCAGCCACCACAGATTTGGGAGGCGGTGACGCGTCCTGAGCTTGCTTGAGCCTTACCAGAAGCTCCACAACCACGTAGTCGTCGGTCATCGCCTCTCGAACCCACTCGTCTTTCACCGTCGTCTTCGTCATCGTCCCAACGAACGCAAAAGCCGATGTTGATAAAGAGGTGGATATGAAGGAGAGAAGATAGAAGATATGGGGAAAGGAGGTGGCGAGGAAAGAGAGAAAGAAAGGTTGAAAATGTGAAAGAAAGTGACGGAGATGGGTGTGATGTGAGCAATGTATATATACGAGAGCGCCTTTATCTTTTTTCTTTCTTTCTTTTCCCTTTCCGTTAATTTTTTATGAAGAAAAATAAAAACATGGCAAAGCAGATAAAACACTTGTAAACATGGGTAAAGGCCCAAAAGCAAGAAGGACAGAGATAAAAATCATATATATGGTGCCCTTTTCTATATTTTAACATTAAAAAAATACTTAAAAAATTAAATTTTAAGTCTTAACTTTAAATTTTAAATCTTAAATTCTACGCTACATATTCAAAAAAAAAACTACATATATTCTACCAATTTAATCATAATTCAAAACAAAACTACACCACATAATCTTAAACCATAAATTCTAAATGTTAAACTTAATTTTTAGTGTTGAGGCATAAATAGAAACATCGAAAAAGAAAAGAGAATTTCTATTCGAAGGACAGAAGGCTCAAACAGGAAACAAAACTTATTTCAAATAAATGATGATGGATAAGCAAGATAAACTACATTGGAGGTCACTCAACTATTAATAAAGTTATGGGTATGTCACTCAATTATTAAAAGTTATAAATGGGTTATTCAATTAAGGTTTTAGTCACAGTTGGATCACTCATGTATTTTATCCTTAAAAACTATATATTCTACCAATTTAATCATAATTCAAAACAAACTAATAAATTTAACTATTTATATTTAAAATTATATCAATTTAGTCATTTTTCTCTCAATTTTTTATTCTTCATTGTTCATTGACATTCCTACTTGGATACTTTCGGTAACACGAGTTATATCAAACTTGATATTTTCAATTAATCATAAACATGTATTATCATTTCATTTGGATATGTTAGTTCATGTTGTAAAATATGAACTTCAACTATAAACAAATTAAAAAATAATTATGCATATGAGTTAAAAATATATAATACATGTCAGATGATTATAACTATAAACGTAGACTTATATGTTATTTAGTTTTTATTATAAATGTATTTTTTAAATTATTGACTAAAGGGGTTATTTTGTCCCCAAATTCGACACAAATTAGCACTGTTGTCACTCGTGCAAAAACGCGTTCAATTAAGTCATTCAGTTCACACATTGTAGCAAATTAACCCCTTGACCAACGTTTACTAAATTACCGTTACGGTGTTGACGTGGCATTTAACATTGCTAACGTAGTAATCAATTGTGCTGATGTGACAGTCAACTGTGCTGACGTAGTAGTGTATGTGTGATGATAACGTGGCAGAGGGAACATTAAAAGTTTCTGCATTTTATTAGGTTATATGATCCTTGTTTAAATTTTTCGAAAAGAATTGCCAGCCAGTGAAAAATGATTTGATATAAAATCAGTGGCAAAAGATAATTTGTATTCAAATTAACATAAATTGGCTTCAACGCAAAAGAGAAGATTGAATCAACCTTGATTTTCTGTTTGCACAATTGTGTTGATATTACAAAGTTGCTATATTATCGTCGTCTTTTCCTATTTGTTAAAAGGATTTCTACCATAATCATGAACTAAGAAAGTAAGAGTTTATTGTCATAAACATGAACTTTGTTCAGTAACATTGTAACAAGGCAAAAGACACTATATTAAAAAAAAAACATAATATTTCGATACATCCTTCATATTACAACATAATTAGATTTTCAGTTGATTTCGTGAGTCTTTTAACTAGGGTTATAAATTTTAGGATTAAGAGAGTTCTTTCCCAGGTTTATTTTTTGTTTTATTTTTAATCATTAAATATTTTATTTGAGTTTTAATTGTTTCTTATATTTAAATTAAATTAAAAATATATTCCACTTATGTGATAGGTTAAATGTCATTTCATTTAAAATTTAAGTTATATGTATGTGCCATGTCCTTATAATTAATTATTTAATGCTCTAATTAACATTCTAATTAAAAAATGAGTAATTTGACAAAAGAATATAGGTTAAGGGCCAAACTTATCTGTAGAACTAATGTTTTGATATAATAATTGAAAAATATTTTTGACTGATTTAAAAAGTATTTAAAACAATTTCCAAAGTCCAAATAATTTGAAACTATGTTTAGGGACATTTTTAAAGGTTTTCACATGTTTTTCAAAGTCAAATTTCACAAAACCTTCCAGGCGTTTCGAAACACCTTAGGGCGTTTCGATACGGTGTATTCCAGTAGCTAAAACGTTTTGATACTGGTATCGAAACGGGCTTTCCCTGGATGAGGATTTTGCCCAGAGCCTGTTTCGAAACGCCCACGTGGCATCGACCACAACGGTCATAAACCCCAACGGCTATTTCCCAACTAACATTTAAATGCAGGGCGTTTCGATACGGGTCTAGGCGTTTCGCTACGGGTCTAGGCCTTTCGATACGTGTTCCAAAACGGCCAGGGGCGTTTCGAAACGGGTGCCTTTTTAGACTGCAACGACTCTTTCTACTTAAAGGGTGTTTCGAAACGGGTTCGAGCGTTTCGAAACGGTGAGTTGCAGAATTGCATTTATGGTGGGAATTAAAGTCCTCAACGGCTCCAATTCAATCCCAACGGCTAACAACGACTATAAACTCATCAAGGAGTATAAAAGGGACCTTCAAGCATCAAGTAAAGGCTAATGCTCATATTGTCAATCAACAAATGATCAAGAATTGTCTTAGAGCTTAAATTGTCATTTATTGTATAGACAAACACTAGTGAGCCAAAATTGTCAAATTTACTCAAGTGTTTTAGGCTTTGGGTGAGTGCTTTAATTGTGCAAACAAACACCTATTAGAGGGATTTGTGTTTGCTTTATTTATCTCTTTGTAAAAGAGGGTTTGATCAAGGCTTTGGGTAGAAAGCTTGATCGGTGTAAAGGGTTTCCTCCTAAGCCTAGAAAAGGGGACGAATCAATAGTGGATTGATTGGAAATCCTTAGTGGGGAGCTAAGGTAGTGGATGTAGACCTTGGTTAGAAGGTTGAACCACTATAAATCATTGTGTCAATTATCTTTTTAGCTTCCACAACCCTTCCACCCAAAAATCCACCTCTCCATCACTTGGTGAGCCATATTGGTTGAACGAATCGAGCTCTCTACAACTCTACAATTGGTATCAGAGCTTGACTCAATCGAAGAGGATTCACATTCTATTGAGAAGATCCGGCAAGCTCGATCACTATTTCATCAACCGGCTCAAATGACACAATCAATCGACAAACCGCCTTTCTTTGACGGAACCCACTATGCCCATTGGAAGACAAAGATGAAGTTCTTCATCAAATCTAGAGATTACAAGCTATGGGATATAGTTTAAGATGGTCTGTTCGTGCCTCAACGAAGCAAAGAGGAGTAGAGTGTCGACGATCGCAAGAAGATGAAGCTTAATTGCAAAGCCTTACACATCTTGTTTTGTGCTTTTGGCCCAACCATCTATGAGAAGATGTCTTCTTGTGAGAGTGCCAAAGAGGTATGGGACAAGCTTGAAGTCACATACGAGGGAACCGATGAAGTCAAGGAGACCAAGATTGCGCTCCTCACCTTAGAGTATGAGAACTTCAAGATGGATCCGTAAGAGAACATCGAGAAGATGTTTGATAGGTTCTCCACAATCACAAATGGTCTCAAGGGCTATGGAGAAGCCATTCCGGAGGAGAAACTTGTCCGAAAGCTCATATACCCACTTCCCGAGTCTTAGGACTCAAAGAGGACCGCCATCATCGAAGCCAAGAATTTGAAGACCTTGAAGCTTGATGAACTCATGTGGTCACTCCTTACTCATCAAATCATGAAGAAGAATAAAGAATATGAGAAGAAAAGGGAAGAAATTAGAGCTATGAGAGAGAAGAAAATCAAAGGGCTAGGCATTAACGCAAGTGCCTTGGCTCTCAAATCCTCCACTTACAATCATGTCTATTCAAGTGAAGAGGAGGATGAAGAAGAAGAGATAGTTCATCTCTTCAAGAAGTGTGACTTGTTCATAAAGAAAGCCTTGAGGGAGCTTGAACGTGATTCCAAGAAAAAGGAGAGGGCAAGCACTTCAAGCCATAAGAAGAAGACATATGTGGCTACTTGGAGTGATGAGGACTCCACCAACGATGAACAAGTCAACCTTTGCCTTGTGGCCATCGAAGAAGATTCAAGGGTAACTTCTAATTCATTTACTCCACGTTCTTACTCTTTTGATGAATTACAAGATGCCTATGATGATTTGGTTTTAGACTTTAAAAATCACATTTTGAAAAACAATAAAGTGATTTCAAAGTTGAAAATTCAAAATGATTTGATTTCTAAAACCAAACTTGAACTTGAAGCAAAACTTGAAGAGTTTGAATTAAAATGTTTTGATTTACAAAAATTGCTTCAAAAAGTTCAAGAAGAAAAAGATTTGATTTCCGAAGAGCTTGAAAAGAATCACAATTTTGGAAAATCAAATTTCTATGTAAGACAAACTAATGCCCCTAGATTTGTAAAAGGAAAATGTTTTAGAAGTGTTTGGGTCTCAAAAGGACTAACCACTTCAATTAAAAAGGATGACATTGAAAAATAGATTCCAAAGGGGACTAAAATTTGTGCTACTAATGTTCATGGATCCAAAGCAATTTGGATACCAAAAATTACTTGATTGTCTTTTGCTAGGTGTGATAGAGATGTTCAACAAGTCAAACATTGAGGGGGAGCTCCATGCACACAAGGAAGAACACTTGAAGAAGGAAGGCTTCACATCCTCCCTTTGGGTTCAAGTGTTGGTAAAAATCTAGTTGTTTTTGCATTTATTTGTTTTATTTTTATTTAATTTAACTAGATGATCATAAATGTTGGACTAACATTTTTATTGATGCTTTGAGTAAGGGGGAGCCATTTTAAAACCAAGTTCTTATTTTTTGTCAATTTTTACCTCTATTGTTATTTTGAGCTTAATGTTTTAAATTCTTTTTGATATAACAAAAAGGGGAAGAAATAGTTTGAAAAATTGAATTTTAAAATGAATAAGGGGGAGCTTTAATTGATTTCATATCTTTAATCTCATATTCACATTTTTAAAGTTAAAGGGGAGAATCCTAAACAATTTTTCAAGATAGTTTTATTATATCAAAAAGGGGGAGATTGTAGAACTAATGTTTTGATATAATAATTAAAAAATGTTTTGGACTGATTTAAAATGTATTTAAAACAATTTCCAAAGTCTAAATAACTTGAAACTATGTTTAGGGACATTTTCAAAGGTTTTCACATGTTTTTCAAAGTCAAATTTCACAAAACCTTCCAGGCGTTTCGAAACACCTTAGGGCGTTTCGATACGGTGTATTTCAGTAGCTAAAACGTTTCGATACTAGTATCGAAACAGGCTTTCCCTGGATGAGGATTTTGCCCAGCATTTCGAAACGGGCTCTGCCGTTTCAATACGCCCATGTGGCATCGACCACAACGGTCATAAACCCCAACGGCTATTTCCCAACTAACATTTAAATGCAGGGCGTTTCGATACGGGTCTAGGCGTTTCGATACGTGTTCCGAAACGACCAGGGGCGTTCCAAAACGGGTGCCTTGTCAGACTGCAACGGTTCTTTCTACTTAAAGGGTGTTTCGAAACGGGTTCGAGCGTTTCGACGGTGAGCTGCAGAACTGCATTTATGGTGGGAATTAAAGTCCTCAACGGCTCCAATTCAATCCCAACGGCTAGCAACAGCTATAAATTTATCAAGGAGTATAAAAGGGACCTCCAAGCATCAAGTTAAGGCTAATGCTCATATTGTCAATCAACAAATGATCAAGAATTGTCTTAGAGCTTAAATTGTCATTTATTGTATAGACAAACACTAGTGAGCCAAAATTGTCAAATTTGCTCAAGTGTTTTAGGTTTTGGGTGAGTGCTTTAATTATGCAAACAAACACTTATTAGAGGGATTTGTGTTTGCTTTATTTATCTCTTTGTAAAAGAGGGTTTGATCAAGGCTTTGGGTAGAAAGCTTGATCGGTGTAAAGGGTTTCCTCCTAAGCCTAGAAAAGGGGACAAATCAATAGTGGATTGATTGGAAATCCTTAGTGGGGAGCTAAGGTCGTGGATGTAGACCTTGGTTAGAAGGTTGAACCACTATAAATCATTGTGTCAATTATCTTTTTAGCTTCCACAACCCTTCCACCCAAAAATTCACCTCTCCACCACTTGGTGAGCCATATTGGTTGAACGAATCGAGCTCTCTACAACTCAACATTATCCTAAAAAAAAATAAGGGCCAAAATGACAAAAATTGTAAACGTTAAGGGTTAAAATCATCTTTATGCCTTTTTTATATATAGATTTTCATAATAATAAATATTGGGCTTAAGGGTGTAAAAAGCCTTTGATTGGAGGAAAATCAATTAAGTCCTAAATTTTTTTTTGCACCCAATTATGCCCATAAACCAAGAATTTTAATCAATTAAGCTCTTGAACCAAGAACTTGAATCAATTAAGCCATTTGACCACTTTTGTCCTTTAAATATTGTCAGTTTTTGTTCGATAGGTTGGTGCAGTGCGTCATGTCCCGGTGTTTCCATTTGACATTTTTATTTTTTTTATTTTATTTAAAAATTATTTAAAAATTCTAAAAAAAAAAACTTATAGTGTTTTTTGAAAAAATATCAAGATTTAATGGTCAAAATTGTTCAAAGAGCCTAATTGATTCAAATTCTTAGTTGATTAAATTTATTGGTTCAATGGCTTAATTGGGTGAAAAAAAGTTCAAGTGCTTAATTGTTTTTGTTTTTTAAGTTCAAGGGCTTCTTATCCCCTTAAGTCTAAACATTGTTTATCAATTACTGATTTTCTAAATAAGAACGAAAATAAAATAAAATTATTGTAAAAATTATACAACTCTTTTAATAAAAACACAAAAATTTATAGAGAATTTAAATTCAATATCTTTAAAAGTTTAATTATTAGTTTATTTTAAAATAAAAGAGAAATAAGTAAGTAAACTTGAAGGTTTTCGTAAATAATTGTAAATAGTTTTCAACGACTATGTACTAATTATAGATCTAACATTAAAAACAATAATTATAAATATCTTTACAATTATATTTATAGATTTGTGTATGAGATTAACTAATGATTTTAAATGAAGTACTCTAGTGTTAATGAATGTATACAAACGATTTAGGAGAAGAAAAATAAATAAATTTATAAATATTTTCAATATAAAGGGTTAAATTTATTAAATTATTTTGAATTAGGATTAAATTAGTAGAATATATAAATTTTGAGACTAAAATTGTCATTATACTAAACCTTGTTAGATGTCCCTTTTGTATTTTAACTGTATAATAATTAGGGGTGGGAGAAAATACCCGACCCGAAAACCTGATGACCCGAAACAAAAATACCGGGTAATTCCCGGAAAAAAATTACCCGACCGAGCCGGGTACCCGACCCGGCAAATTTCCCGCGACACGGGCCGAGAGTTTTCCCTTACCGGGTACCCGACCCGACCCGATAAAATTTAATATATATTTTTTATATTTAAAATTATATTTTTATTTTATGTTTCTTAATATTTTCACTCTAAAATTAAGTTTAAATCCCTATATTTTTTCAATGTTTGTATTATATTCTTTTAAGTTTTAAGTTTAATTTTTTTTAAATATTTTTGTGTTTAACATATGATTTTTTTTTAATTTTAAAATTAAAAAAAATATCAACCGGGTACCCGAATTTTACGGGTACCCGAATCCCGGGTACCCGGATATAATGGGCCGGGACACGGGCCGTTTAATGAGGTACTCGGATGAACCGGGTACCCGAATCCCGGGTACCCGACAATTCCCACCCCTAATAATAATATGATTAAAACTTTAATTGAGTGATTTAATTGTAATTTTTAATAAATGAGTGACTAAATTATAATTTTACTAATAATTAAGTAACTTTCAATATAATTTATCCAAAGAAATTTAGCTAAATCATCATAGATGGATCGCGGGGTAATACGGTATGATCACATCTTTTAAAATCCATAATCATAGCTAGATAAAAGTGAATAAAAGTGACCATTTCAATAAGGGAAAACTATATCGGTGGTCCCCTAATTATGTCTGTCTTCCTATTTTGGTCCCACAATTTTGTTTTTCGGCAAAAGAGTCCCTTCCGTCACATAGTTTTCCTATTTTGGTCCCGACGTTAAATAACTAACGGTTTTGCTGACGTGGCATTTTTTAATATTTTTTTAAGGCTGACGTGACATTTTTTTAATCATTTCTCTCCTCTTATATATTATTTTTATTTAATTTTAATCACCCAATCATATTGTGACACGTGTCACTACACTATTAGGTGAAAACCCCCCCCCAAAAATCCTTAAAATCAAACTTGGTGCTGCTGGGATTCGAACCCAAGAGCACCAACACACCAAGCATGCGCTTGAACCAACTAGGCTAGGTTGGATACTTGATTCAATTCTACTAACACTTATATTTAAGCTATACAAATTAACCCAAAAAAACCTAAAAACATAATTGGTGCCATTGGGAATCAAACCCAAGACCACCAATGCATAAGGCATGCACGTGAACCAACTATACTAGGCTAGTTACCTGATTCAAATCTACTAACATTTATATTTAAGCTGTACAAATTAACCCAAAAATTAGAAACAAATTAGAAACAACACATTCGAACGCCATACCTTATTGATTTTTTTAAAAAAAATATTTAACCACCAAGTTAAACTAATAAATTGTACTATTTTTAAATTAAATATATTTAACTAAATTATGTTTAAAATTAAAAAATCAAACTAATTTTTTTACTTTGATTGATAATAACAAAACTAATTAAATATTTATTTATTATTATAAAATTATTATAAATTAATATTTATTTATTATATTAAATATAATATTAATAAATATCATTAATTTAATATTTTTTGATTATTTCTCTCCTCTTATATTATTAATAAATATTAATTTTATAATAAATAAATATGTTTTTAGGTTTTTTTGAGTTAATTTGTACAACTTAAATATTAATGTTAGGAGATTTGAATCATGTAACTAGCCTAGTATAGTTGGTTCACGTGCAAGCCTTATGCACTGGTGGTCGTGGGTTCGATTCCCAGCGGCACCAATTAAATTTTTAGGTTTTTTTGGGTTAATTTGTACAGCTTAAATATAAGTGTTAGTAGAATTGAATCAAGTATCCAACCTAGCCTAGTTGGTTCAAGCACATGCTTGGTGTGTTGGTAGTCTTGGGTTCGAATCCCAGCAGCACCAAAATATTAAAAAAATATTAAAAAATGCCACATCAGCAAAACCATTAGTTATTTAACGTCGGGGACCAAAATAGGAAAACTATGTGATGGAAGGGGACTCTTTTGCCGAAAAACAAAGTTGTGGGACCAAAGTAAAAAGACAGACATAGTTAGGGGACCACCGGTATAGTTTTCCCTTTCAATAATTTACCCTTTAATATAAGTAAAAATCCTTCAAACGCCTCACAAATTATTTGACGAATCTGATTGTAATGCTAATTATTCTTGAAGGAGAAAGGAAGAAATGTTTTTGGTGGGTTTAGAATTAATTTCCTAAGAGAATATGAGGAAAGGAGAAAAAGAGGATGTTACTAGTGAGTATAGAACATATAACCTAAGAAAATATAAGAACAAAAATAAACAGCTTGACGAACCGGAGCAAAGTGCATGCTCACAAATTATTTGAATCATAAATCATTGACAATTGAGTTATTAATTAATATACTATCAGTGTAACTTTTATATAAATATATATGTTTTAATTTTAAAATCTAAAATCTAAATTTTAATATGATATTTTAAACTCTAAAACTTATATATTTTAAACTCTAAAATTATAATTTAAACTAATTCTTTAAAATTCTAAAGTAACTATGTTTGTGATTTTTTTTTTCACGGACACCGTACAAAATAATAATGTTAGCCATTACGCATGAATTTTTAAGTGCTTGCGTATGCGTTGGTTCTACCTATGGCACTATGGGTGATAATGAGTCTGACCGGCTCGCGAGTTACTCGGGCTCGGCTCGGTCAAAGCTCGGCTCGAGTGAGCTCGACTCGGGCTCAGGTTCGGCTCGAAAACTTAACAAGCCGAGCCGAGCTTACCCAGGCTCGGTTCGAAAAGCTCGTGAACAGGCTCGGAATCTACATATGCACTAAAATAAATTATGTGTTTGCATTTTCTTTCATTAGTTGATTGTTGTTTGATTTTGTATTTTCTTTAATTATGTGTTTGTATTATAAGAATATTTATTGATTATTTGGATTAATCAAATTTTTGGAATTTTTTCCCCTTTGCGGTCATTGAATTTCGTTTTAGTGTTGGTTATGAAATGGATTTTTAACGAATTTTTTATATAAAAAAACTATAGCAAAATTTTTCATTTCGAGCCGAGCCGAGCCTGACGAGCCCGAGCCGAGCCTGACGAGTTTCGAGCCCGAGCCGAGCCCAATAGAATTGTTTTCGAGCCGAGTTCGAGCCTAAAATTCCGAGCTCGGCGAGCCTCGAGCCCGAGCCGAACCTAATTACACTGTTTCCAGGCTCGGGCTCGGCTCGACTCGTTATCAACCCTAGTTCTACCACTACTCCACTACACTAGTATAGTTAGTATCATTCTACAATTTTATGAACGTCTAAATCTCGAGCCTTTATAATTTAGGGTAAACTACAACGGAGGTCACTCAATTATGGGTAAGGTTACACTTGGGTCACTCAATTATTAAAAGTTACACTTGGGTCACTCAATTATGGGTAAGGTTACATTTGGGTCACCCAATTATTAAAGGTTACATTTGGGTCACTCAATTATGGGTAAGGTTACATTTGGGTCACCCTTTATATTTAAAACATATATCAATTTAGTCATTTTTTCTTCTAAATCACTTGTATACCCTCATTAACACTAGAGTATTTCACTTGGAATCATTAATTAATTAATACACAAATTGATATATATTTTTTAAAATATGAAGAGTGACCCAAATGTAACCTTACCCATAATTGAGTGACCCAAGTGTATGTTATAATAATTGGGTGACCCAAATGTAACCTTACCTATAATTGAGTGACCCAAGTGTAACTTTTAATAATTGGGTGACCCAAATATAACCTCACCTATAATTGAGTGACATCCGTTATAGTTTACCCTATAATTTACTGGGGGTTCGGGGGGGCTAGTAGCTTATTCCAAATTACCAATACCATACCTAAATAATTTTAATTTTAATAATAAATCACTCTACTGAAGAGCTCAATTTCACGTGTTGCTTTGCCTCCTATTCTGGTTTCATTCCTATCTGAATCCATTCTCACAAGTCCATATCGCAAAAATCCCTTCCATTTGCCCAGGTAGGGTTTCACGCCTCAACGTTGGGAGGGAGGTCTAACCTGTTAGGGTTTACATGTAAGGGATTGAATCAATTTGGTGGGTTTTAGTTTAACTTTTTTTTAAATTTTTTAATTATGTTGTTGAAAGATAAGGGTCTTGAGTCTTTGATTCGATCATTTGAAGATGAGTTCGTTCTCAATCACGCGCAAGAAAACGCCATTCCAGAAGCACAGAGAAGAGGAGGAAGCCAAGAAGAAGGTACATCGATTTCTCTTACCTTCATAGCTCAAAACTCTCGTTGATTCGATTTTATTTTCTCCTTTGAACTAAAGTAATTAATTTTAACTTCTGGTCTTTTCCCCCGTCCTTCCCCGTTATCAGAGGGAGGAAGATGAAACTGCTCGATTATATGAGGAGTTCGTGGCTTCCTTTCAAGGTGATAATGCGCCTGGGTCGAAGGCATTTGTTCGAGGTGGAACAATCAACCCCAATGAGAAATTTAAGCCCAATTCGGAAGGTTAGTCTGGTTCAGGAACTCACTCAATATTTGTTTTTTGGTTGAAATTTTAATCCGTTTGCCTCGGTTTTAAGTGCCAGTATTTTGAGCAAGTAGATTGATTTTTTATTATATCATGAGGACACATTAATAAAAATATGGGCCTTGTTTATTCATTTGCGGATGACAGGTGAAAAGTCGAAAGATGGGGTATCCGTTCCAAAGAAGGGAAGTAGGTAAATTATTGCTTTTACTTAACCTTGCTGCAATACTAATATCCGTTTGGCAAGATGTCATAAAGTGAGAAGTTACATGGTGATGATAGTGATATTCGCACTCCAGCCTTGTATTTTTAGAGGCTGTTAATGTATCATGAAAAAAATTTCATATAGCAGTTTGTTACACTCATCACTCAATTTGAAAATATTTAAATCAGTTAGGGTCCTTTTCTACTTTAGAAAAAGAAATACTTGTTATTTATCTTCTGAATCAAAACTCTTATCTCACTCCATTGTGGAGTTATTACCCTTTTTAGTTTATTTGCAAGTCCTAATTTGCATATGAAATGAAAACTGTTTGGGAAGTTAATGATATGTTGATGTTGGCCACCTCTTGCACTTTGAAGAGGAAACTTTAAGAGTTCCACTTCCACTTGATAAAAAGGCAATGTGTTAAAAATATGATTCATTTTAATTCTTAAAGATCAATTGAAGTGAAGGGTTATTCTGCAATTTTGGTCATGATATCTTTTTCGGTTTTCATTATATTATTATATACCTTCATGTCAAGAAGTCAGTAATCCGGCTGTTATTCTTATACTAAATGGCTTGAATAGGTACACAATATAGAAATTTGGATCAAATTTATAGTCAAAGTAGTCATTCTGCTAGATGGAAAATAAATGGATGTTGTGTCCTTGACCTTAGATTAGGAGGGCCCTCAACTCAGTTAAGTTCCATCACAAACTAGTTGGGATTAGTTGCCTGGATGGTTTTCTTGTGGATTTATAAAGCTGGTTAGATAACTTTATTGCATTTAGTTTTGACTCCTGAAGGATTCTAGCATTCTGGTTTGCATTTCCTTTTTCTTTTAAATATGTAAATGCCGTTATAGCACTTTCTTCTGTTTGACAATTGGAAAACTGCATTTTCTAGGATTTTGTAGTGATTCCAATTTGAGCACTTTAGAGTGCATATTAGCGAATTTGAAATCAGGAGTAACAACAGTACATAGGAGAGATTTCCCCCTTTTTTTTGTGTGATCTGACTTGGATAACCTAAATTTCCATCTGTCCCTTAAAAATGTCCTGTCTTCTACCAAATTCTTTTAAATGCATCAGTCTGTTCCAGCATGCTTGCATGCAGACAACAAAAAATTGTCTAAAAGTGAATCCACTAATGAGAACAATTCTGTATGCTTTAGTGTCACATGAAATGTTTTAATGATAGTTATCCTATAGAGTCTTCTTTAAAGTTCATTGATAAGGAAAAGTGATGAAGCTTTGTTAAAGAATGGGTAGAACCGTGAAAAGAAATCTTTCTGGAAAATGGAAGCTTATCTTTCCTTGTATATATGCAGGTATGTTCCATCTTTCATACCACCTCCTTTGGCAGCCAAGGGGAAGGAATCTGAGAAAAGGGTAAATTTTGTTAGTGAAATTATGGCATACATTTGTATTTATATCATTTTCAACCGAGTTTTCTGATATGTGATATGCACATTTTGTTTAAACTTTTACAATGATGTTTCTAGAAGGAGGAGGAGAGGCCAAAAGAGAAAGAGAAGGTAAAGTCTCGGAACATTGATCATTTTATGGAGGAGCTGAAGCATGAACAAGAAATGAGGGAGAGGAGAAATCAGGAACGTGAACATTGGCGCGACGGGGGTCATAGTGACATTGCAGCTGTAAGTCCTTTAGTTGGATTCAAATGTTATTCCATAGTAGTGGCTAATTTTATCCATATTTCAACTTTCCTCCCTTTGTTTTTTGCACTTAGATGTATGGGGATGGTCTATGGGTCATCTGAGTATTTTTCAGCCCTCATATAACATAACACCATTTTGTACATGTTATGTGTTTTATGCTTTTTTTGTCAGAAAGATATATGAATCTTATCCTTTGGTTGTTCCTTTCCCAGCCATCTAGTCACTTTGATGAACTGCCTGATGATTTTGATCCTAGTGGAAAACTGCCTGGATCATTTGATGATGGTGATCCTCAAACAACAAATCTTTATGTTGGAAATCTCTCACCGAAGGTGTTATTGTTGTTTCTTAATTTCTGCTTTTAATCTTACTTCCCCTTTGTTTCTCAGTAAGTGTTCATTTTTTTCTAACTATAAGTTGTTAATTTAGGTGGATGAAAATTTTCTTCTTCGGACTTTTGGAAGATTTGGGCCTATTGCTAGTGTGAAGATTATGTGGCCTAGGACAGAGGAAGAGCGTAGAAGGCAAAGAAATTGTGGCTTTGTGGCTTTCATGAATAGAGCTGATGGACAAGCTGCAAAAGATGAAATGCAAGGTATTCTCTAGCCTTTTAGTAGATGTGTGTGTGCATTTTCATGTCCTTGATTCTCGAGCTATCTTTTTTGCTCTAAGTTAGATGCTTGATAATAGCTATATGGTATGACTGGGAAAGTGAGAAGGACGTTGATAGGAATGTGGATATACATCTCTCGGTTGGGATGTCTCCTATAGACGATAAGGTGAGAGGAAACTGTTATGGTGGTTTAACTACATAGGATGCACATTGAGGGACGCATGTGTAAGAAGAATGGATCAAATTGACATTGGATGGGTAGAAAGGTTCAAAGGAGACCACAACAGGCATGATTGGAGGTGATAAATGATGATATGAAACTGTTAGTTCTTGAAGAGGAAATGGTGGTGGATAGTGATATCTGGAGGAGGAGGGTTTGTGTACGTTTCTGTCTTAGTCTTGTAGCTGACTTCAAATATATTTGGATTAAGGCTTGTTGGTTTGGTTATCTGTTACGTAGTTACATCCTGAAGATCGAAGGAAGTAAAATCTTTAGTTAACTTGATGTGATTTTTTCTACCATTAAGCTGCTATTTGATGCATTTCCAAATTGTGACATCTAATTCCAAAGTTTTGTGAATGCTAAATGCCCCTTGTTTTTATATCGTCTGATGATGTTATTGGTAATTTATGATTGATTTATACCTAACTGTTGTGATATATAGTATAGCTTCTTTTTTTATAATTTTAACTGATATATGACTTCAATATATGTGTTGTTTGGCAGGAGTTGTTGTGTATGAATATGAGTTGAAAATTGGGTGGGGTAAATCTGTTGCTCTTCCATCACAAGCATTACCAGCTCCCCCACCTGGACACATGGCCATCCGGAGTAAGGAGGTTGGTTATGTTCTTTTGCAAAAGAATTCTTAGCTCAATTGATTAAAATGGATATATATATATATATTTGTATAAAAGATGCTCAAGCCACAATTCTCTCCTGAAGCTATGATCTGATAACATATTTTTTGGTTTGAGTAGGCAATTGACAAAATCCACTGTCTGGTGTTTTTTCTACACTGTAATTCTGAAACCTATTTTCTGATTGGCAGGGTAGTTCTATAATCTTATCCGGTCCTTCAGGCCCACCAGTCACATCTATTCCAAATCAGAACTCTGAACTGGTGATTTAACTGAATTATCTTCACCATTTAATTTCTCTAAGAAAATGGTAATTTGATGCGTCTTCCTGTCCGAGGTAATTCTTAATTTTATACATCTTTTTGCCAGGTTCTTACTCCAAATGTTCCAGATATAATGGTTATTCCCCCTGATGATGACCATCTTCGCCATGTGATCGATGCAATGTCTCTTTATGTTCTTGATGGAGGATGTGCTTTTGAACAAGCTATTATGGAGAGGGGTCGTAGCAATCCTCTATTCAGCTTTTTGTTTGAGCTTGGCTCAAAGGAACATACTTACTATGTCTGGAGACTATATTCCTTTGCTCAGGTCCATTGAGTTAGCTATCCAAATGCATCTTCTATTTTTTGTCCCTGGTGTTATTTTGTAACTTAACATGTCATGCTTGGGATATGTGTAAAGAAGGAATAATTATTGAAGAACTTCAATGTTTGTGGCAATGCAGGGTGATACTCTTCAAAGGTGGCGGACAGAGCCTTTTATCATGATAACTGGTAGTGGAAGGTAATTATGTGCCAACGATTTTCTGTTAATTACATTCCTTTCACAAGTTGTGTTGGACAGTATTGGCAGTGCATAATTTTTTTGTTCCTATTATTTATTTATTTTCTAGATGGGTACCACCTCCTCTGCCAACTACAAAAAGTTTGGATCATGAAAAGGAATCCAGTGTCACATATGCTGCAGGAAGAAGCAGGGTATTCCAAAAATGAACATGCTTTGTTCCCGACTTTGTGGTTCTTTTGTGATTTCAGTGAGTTAATAATCCTATATTATATTTATTATTACAGCGGCTGGAGCCAGAACGAACACTTACTGATCCTCAAAGGGATGAATTTGAGGACATGCTCCGGGCCTTGACATTAGAGAGGAGTCAGATTAAGGAAGCTATGGGTTTTGCTTTGGATAATGCCGATGCTGCTGGAGAGGTATTCTTTATATATACAGCATGCCTTGCTGCAATTCATGCTCTCTAAGATTTGTTTTCTATTCGTCAAATTCTAATGGTTCCTGGCTGGGTCTGTGTTGAGGGTTTCCTGTTTTTTAATTTTTTTATTGTTTTCTTAAATGTAAAAAAAAAGTAGATTTGTGGAAACAAAAGAAAAATTACTAGAGATAGAAACAACATTCCAGATCTAGTTGTCATGTTGATTGATTATTTGCAAAACCCTTTATATCCTTAAGTTTCATTTTATGGTTTGAACCTTAAACTATATTATGAGAACTTAAATTTTGATGCATTTGCACCCCCGCTCTTCGTTTTCCCTTGCAGATAGTTGAAGTTGTGACAGAGTCCTTGACACTTAAAGAGACCCCAATTCCAACTAAAGTTGCAAGGCTTATGCTCGTCTCCGACATTCTTCATAACAGCAGTGCTCCTGTTAAAAATGCATCTGCATACCGTACCAAGTTTGAAGCAACATTGCCTGATATAATGGAGAGCTTTAATGATTTGTACCGCAGTGTGACAGGAAGGATCACGGCTGAGGCCCTTAAGGTAGGTATAATGTTGACCTTTTATACTGCTTCCAGTATGCTTTATATTATGTTTGTTCTGCTGAGACCTGCAAAATGAAATGGCTTGTGGCCATGTGCATGTATTTATCTCTGGTTCTTGTTTTATATATATATATATATATATATATATCTTTTCTTCATTTCTGCAGGAAAGGGTTCTGAAAGTGTTGCAAGTATGGTCAGACTGGTTTCTTTTTTCAGATGCATATGTTAACGGACTGCGAGCTACTTTTCTTCGATCAGGAAACTCTGGTGTGGCCCCATTCCATTCCATATGCGGTAATGCACCAGAAATTGAAAAGAAGATTAGTTCAGAAGATGCAGTTGATGGGATTAAGGCCAATCAAGATGCTGCTTTGGCAATGGGCAAAGGTGCAGCTACGAAGGAGCTGATGGATCTCCCACTTGCTGAACTGGAAAGACGTTGTAGACATAATGGATTGTCTCTTGTTGGTGGTAGAGAAATAATGGTTGCACGACTCCTAAGTTTGGAAGATGCAGAAAAGCAAAGGAATTATGAACTAGATGATGAGTTGAAGCTCCAATCTAGTTCTAGTAGGCATCTTAGTGGTCAGAGAGATGCAAATGCTGAACCAGAGCCTTTGGGATTGTCTGAATGGACTCGTTATGGAGAGGATGATATCCATTCAAAACGCAAAGTGTCTGTACCTCTGGCTGAAACCTTCACAGTACCACAGCCTGAACTAAAAGCATTCACAAAGAAAGATAAAATCGATCCTGTTTTGCCAGCCTCTAAATGGGCTAGAGAGGATGATGACAGTGATGATGAAGAAAAGAGAAGCACTCGGTTGTCTTCTGGAAGTGAGAATGCTGGTGATGGCCCTAGTAAGGTTGATGAATTGGAATTTGGAACTGATATGAACACTCCAGCACCATCTGAAAGTGCGATCAATGAAGAGCAGAGGTACGATGATTTCTCATTTCTTAAGGTCACAAACCAAAGACAAAATGTTGTTATCAACTCCGTGCAGTAGCATTTGCCCATGTAGTCGTTAATTTATTAATGTTTCACTATGCTCATAATACCACAGGCAAAAGTTGAGACGTCTGGAAGTTGCTTTGATAGAATATCGAGAATCCCTTGAGGAGCGGGGAATTAAAAATTCCGAGGATATTGAGAGAAGGGTTGCTGTTCATCGAAAACGGCTAGAATCTGAATATGGTTTAACAGATTCTGGTGAAGATACTTCAGGAAGAAGTAAGTTGTTTAGCCATTGACAAGTTGATGCTTTGAAAGACTTTAATAGTTAATGTACTTTCCAAAGTTGAAGCATACCCTAACACTAGTTTATGCACAATTGAAATTGCAGAGAGGAGAGATAGGCGGGATGATGCACGTGACTCTGCAAGAAAGCGGCATCGCAGTGAAAGCCGAAGCGAGAGCCCTCCACGAAATTCGTTGAACAGAGACAGGGATAGAGAAAATGGTTTTGTAAAGGAGCAAGAACGGCACAGGGATAGAGGTAGAGGTAGAGGTCATGACCTGGAAAGTGAAAGGGGAAGAGACAAGGAGCGAGACCATCGTGAAAAGAGTGGAAGTAGGGAAAGGGATGAGCATGACAGGGATAGAGGCAGAGATAGGGATAGGAGAAGGCGTTAGTTGCCTAATGGTCAGTCTTTTTGTACTTTGTGATCTGATCTGATCTGATCAGATTAGATCTGGGTAGGATGGGTTCGAGACCAGTAGATGACTTGCTTTGTGTTGGAGGCTGCACTGCACTTCCTATCTCAAAACTTGGTTTCAAACAATGGTAAGATGCATAAGCTCCATCTGCACTATTGGCTGACAACAAACCCCATGACAGGAAATCTGGTTCTGGTTGAACCATTGTGGTAATTTTTTTACAAGATTCCTTTGATTTTTACAATGACATAGCTCACATTGTATTTGATTATTTGATTTTGCATTTTGCTAAAGCAAGTTAATTATTGGCTACAAATATTTAAGGTCTTTAGCCTCCCCTTCTCTTGTCTTTCTTGGAATTGTCTTGGTCATCTAATTAATCGGATCAAGTTTAAATGTATTGTTATATTTTCATGATGAAATATGAAATGTCCGATCGAAACATGTGCACGTACCGTCTTGTGAGGTTGGAGTTTTCCTCTCCAAAGAGGACATGAATGAATATGACATGGTGAGATGAGTGCTTTGTGGATGGAGTGGCACTCTTATTAAAGAATACAGGTGAAGAAACTTAGGAAGCATATACAAATGAAGTTATAGGCAATTGTGGTCGATGTTAATTTTGATTTTGAAGAAAAAGAACTCTAATTTGCTGGCATGCCATATTTATGTATGTCAGTATGATTATAGGGTTGTCGCTGTGTAAACTGGGATGTGATCATAACATAGCATAGCATGTCTTGTAATCTTGTTTTGATTTACAGGAAGTTGGCAATGTCCCAACTAGGCTGTTTCATCCTTTCTTCTCTTTGGACACAATTAGTATGGATAGGATCTTCACGTATTCTTATGTTGCCATTGCCCATTAGCAGTTTGCAAACTCACCTGCCCAGGGTTAGTTTGTTATTATACTCTTCTTTTCAAGACTATAATGATCGAATCCGAGTAAAATATCTTATGAGAAAACACCATTCATTAACTGTTGAAGATACTATAACAAAGCAAACAAGGTCGGAACAACAATCATGTCCCAAGAGCATGGGCGTTTCTGATCACATACACACTGACATCTTATACAATAGCAAAGACAATCCAGCATTAAGAACCTCCAGCAAATCAAAGTTCCTTTCCTTTTCAACCATGACTAGAAAAGGCAGGTAGTAAACTAGGCAATATAGTAAACGATTGAAATATATGATGACTGCTTTTATGGTCTTACCCTCTACAGTCAGGTAGGAGTGAGCAAGACTCGACTTGAAAAAAAATGAATTTTTTGACTTGTCTCGACGTGAAAAAAAAAACTCAACTCATATTCGAAATTTTTTAAAATAAAGTTTGAGTTATAAAATGGAAATTTGAATAGCTCAAAATTTTTAGTAATTAGTGGATTGGTTTTCAAGTTCGAGTGGAGCCCTTTAATTCATAACATTATAACTGTTTACAATCAAATAAGGTTTGAGTTCTAAAACATGACTCGTCAACTAGACTAACTCGAAATCATTTACTCGACTCAACTCGATCGAATACGCACCCCTACGGACAAGAGTGCCATAGCCCATAAGTGTGCTAGTGCCACTCCTACTCTGCAGTTTTTTAAAGCATTTTGCAGCAAGATCTTTCCCTGTTCCACAACTCTCTGTATACTATCAATACAATAATTAATTTTTTTTACTAACCCATATATAATCCCTTCTCTGTCTCCATACTGGAAGGGTTAAATTCAAGTCATTATAGTGTAAAAACTACGGACATCAAATTTGGACGAATTTTCCTAACGCTGCAAACGATTCTTATTCCATCATGCAACAGTATAGCTTGTCAATGGCTTTCTTGGTGAAGAATGATAGCCATCCACGACAAATGCCAAACCTGGGACACCTACGGCCAGCACTGTTATCTAACTAGGTCATGACACCTCAATATTTTGGAGAATTACTATTTGTATGCTGAATCAAGACAGATACTGTATTTGTACAAGAAAAAAAAAGGTATTTCGGAAGTCACTGTAGAAGCATTTCATAGACTAGTCCAAAACGCACCAAAATGAAATAAAACATCTTAATACAAAATCAAGATTCATGACCTCAATTCTAAAGAAATTGTGAGATTTAATAGGATTTCAACAAAAATGAGCAAATACATGTTTTCATGTATGAATTTATCATATCAAAGGTTCAATAGGAATCTTATCCACTCTTCTCCAGATTCCCCACTACCATAATTTCTTAACATTCTGGAATTAAAAGATATAAAAGAAGAGTTTCACAAACCTAATATTCCTCAAATTTCCAATCTAATGAAGCTTAGTGAGCCTTTCTTCTTTGGATCTGTTTGTCAGTAGCCAGTCGGAAAATCCAGTAAACCTAGAAAGGTAAAAAAATAAATCAAACATTTACTTCTCAGAAAATAGCAATTAGAATGGTGAAATGTGAGGAATGAGGAGTGAAGCCGATGACTTGCCAAAGCGAAGATATGAGCAGCAATCAAAAGAACTACCAACAATGGAATCGAATCCAGAAACCGTATGCCCAAAGATTGCGCTTCCTTCGCCATTTTACTTGTTGAGATCGGAAGATCTAGATGGAGAATCTCTCTGGTAAGTACCGAAATCAGGGACGAATTCTAATAACTTATGGAATTTAATAATGTTTACCACAACCATATTCTAAGTTACTTTAGGCTGTAAGTGAGTAACAACCTCGAGGCTGCATTTGGTTTAGAGCGTTCATTAATCATTATCGTGTCGAATCGAGATTAAAAGTTAATCAATCGGTCATTGAAGTGCTTGATCGGTGAACAGTTAATAATTTTTAAAGTTCGATAATTAATTAATTTAGTTTAGAATTGATTAATTAACCAAATCAATCAAAAATTATGTATAACTAAAATATTTTTTATTTCAAACTCAAATTGAATCATAATATTTAAATTAATATTTATATTTTAATCTTAATATTCAACTTAACCCAAAAAGAAAAAAATAAAGACTATGAATAAAATATCTAACAAAAGAAACTCATTTCAATTTATTGCTACTTAAATTGCTAGTTTGAATCAAAACTAAAACAAATAGTTAATTCGGAAATCAACTAAACTTGGTTCAATTCGGTTAATATTTTTGAGAAAAAAATTAGTTCGATTAACAGTTAATTTAATTTTGAATTGTTTTGTTCATTCATAAACTGATACAACCTCTTAAACACCACTAAGAATAATATAAGATTAAAAAATGACATTATAACTGATGAAATAATGTAAGACTATTAATAGTAAACACTACTATTTAAGAAGCTCAACTCCTTGTGTTTTGGTGGTAAAGGCAGATGTTTATCATCCCTTAAGACCCGGGTTTGAGCACCAGTAATACAAAAGTAAATATTTATCATGAAAATGTTACATTTTTTTAACATTTTTGTCCTTAAGATTTGTATTGTCTAACATGATCATTTCAATCTAATTTAAACCTTCATACAAGTTGATTGGTCAGTCTAGCCCGAATCAAATATAACTTAAATAAAATAAGATTTTTTATTTAAATTTAATTATAAAATATTAATGTTAATATAAAATTACATTTTTATTATTTTTAAATTGAACAATGGGTAATACACTTGAGACTTAAATTAACATTGTTTTTAAAAAGTGTGGTGGAAAAGTATTTATGAAAAGTACTTTTAGATTATTTGGTTTAAGATTTGAATGCTTATTATTGCTGTCAAAAAAATGATTTTGAGAAGATAAATGACCATTTTATACACGATGTTGTAAGTTCAAGAAATATACATTTAAATTCTTTAATGTTATAATATATAAAATATATCAACTAAATTATAATAAAAATATAAAAAATATTTTTATTAATAAATAAATATTTTTAACAACTATACATTTTTCATGAGAATATATAAAAAAATTAAAATAGTTTTATTTTAAAAAATTGTCAAGAAAAAATATAAAAATTTCAAGCCAATAAATAATTTATCATATAATTACGATTTGGTAACAAACAATTACAAGTTTATAAATTATAAAATAAACACATCATAAGATAGTAAATGAAGGTTAAAATTCTAATTTGACTCCAAAAACACTTTTTCAGAAACATTTTTGCGTTGGATTGAAAATTAAATTTTAAACGTAAATTTTCTCTAAAATTTATCTATTTAGCATTGTTTATAGCTACAAAAGTACTTTTAGTAAGCAATGGTAAACGAGTGAGTCATGCATGCTAGACTAACCCGAGCACAATAATAAAAAATATTTTGAAATCAAGCCTCAACATGGCCCTGTCCATTAACATCTCTATTCAAAATGAAAATACATAAAATGAAATTTTTATGTTTCATATTTTATTTAGAACATAGATGTTAGTGGCGTAACCTAAAAACGATTTACCTAGAATTGAACGACACAACACAAAAGTCGAAGGCCTAAAAAAATCACCATTACAATAGATTTAAAGAATCGTAGCCCAACCCAAACATCCACAATATATATTGACCCACATTTTTTTCCTATTTAAACAGTAAACTTGAAGGTTTTGTAAATTTCAGCTTTTAATCTCCATTAATGATCCTAACTTTGATTGTCGGTCTTTATTGTTCTCACTCTTTTCTCCTTTCCCTTTTTTCTATCCCCTTCCATTCACTTTCTATTTTTTTTTGTCTTTTTTCTTTTCTTTTCTGTTTTGGTCAAAGTTATTTTTCTAAAAAAGTGAAGAAAATATTAAAAAATATATAGAATTTTTTTTTATTAAATTAATTAAATGTATAAATATTTAGAATTAAATATGTTAATACATAAATTTTCAATTGTCACATCATTACTTTAATGACAGTTAATAGCTCAATGATTATTTTGTAAAAAATAAAATAAAATTTAACACTCATTGGATAACTTTGAAAGTTTAATGACCCAAATAAATATATTGATCAAAACATGCATGAATTATAAGAGTACGAACCTCTACTAATTTTTGGTGCACTTTTTTTATGCTTCACACTAAAAAAAATAGTTTTATGGCTTAGGGTTAATTGTTAAAATTATGGTTTAAAAAATTATAAATATGATGTATTTTTTAGAGTTTAAGATTTAAAATTAAGGTCAAGGCTTAAAATTTAATTTTATAATATTAAACATAAGAAGAGATATCGAAAAGGGTAAATGATCTTTTGTCCGAATTAGAAAAACAAATATTATAAAAGAAGAAAAACCGGACCCGGACCCGGACCCGGACCCGAAGAGTAGTGAGACGTGGGTCGGGTATAATCGGGAAGCTTCGCATCCCTTTGCCCTTTCCTCCATCTCCCTCCTCTGTTGCTTATAAAAGCGAAAAATAGAGAGGGGTCAGGTTTTTCCTGATTCCATTCGCGACTCGCGTCGACGAAAACAACCCTACTCTCTCTACTCCTCACACCTTCGGAACCTATCATCACCTTCAGTATTGTTGATTCGATTCTCGACCTTTGTTTTTTTTATAATACTAATTTCATTAGTAGCGTAGCGTATATTGGTTTCTTGTTCTTGCTGCTCGGCCATGGATGATACGTCGAGCCAAAGCCAAGGGCAACCACCCAATCTCATTTCTAATCCCAATCCCAATCCCAATCAAAATGATAATCAGAATCAAACGGAAGGGCAGCAACCAGCAGAAAGAGAGGAGCAGCAACACCGTGAAGGGGAAGAAGCGGAAGAAGAAGACGATGATGAGGATGAGGAAGATGAGGAGGATGAGGAAGAAGAAGAAGGACGGAAGGAAGACGATGAATTAATGGCAAAAGCGCAGGCTCTCATGGACAAGATCACTGCTTCTCCCGATAACCCTAATCCTACGGTGCTCCATGCTCTCGCCTGCCTTCTCGAAACGCAAGAGTCTCTGTACGCCCTCTCTTTCTCTCTATCTTAATTTATTTGTTTTGCTAAATGTTTTTTTTTTTACTTCCCAAGTTTATTTATACAATTATACTAAGCAACCATGCTAAGCCAATTCTCGCAGTTTAATTGAATATGATAGTATACCTTTATATATGCCTATCATTATTTCCAATGCTAGGTTTCGAAATCAATTACTTACCAAGTCTTATTAAGCATATAGTTTAGAGGTGGAAAAGTGTTGGCTTTAGCCGGGCTACCTGAAAAATTCCAATCCTGTTTCCCTCGAAACAAAACAAGGTTTGGAGACTTCTTTATGTTTCAAAATAAGCCATTACAGGCTGCATACAATTGATATTTTAAGCTAGGGAGATTGACATGTAAATGCTTGGATGAGTAGTAATGTCCTGTTGCTTTTATTTTAAAATTATCTAGTGCTATTAATTATTTATTTTCTTATGGGTATTCTTCTTGATTATTGCATAGTGTACAATTTTTTTAATTTTCTTTATATTTAGTTTTAGATGCAATGAAGAGAATGGTCCTTCTTCCAGCAATGGTCGTGCCTCCCATAATGTTGGACAGTTGGGGAACTTAATCAGGGTAATTAACTTTTCTTTAACATAATTCTTTTTTTCCTTCTGCTGCAATATAAGGTTGTTATTATACTAATTACAACAATTGTATTATGATATGATTTTTGAGAACATTGTTATTCTTTTGATAAAGTTCTTACTTGGAGCATTTCCCTTTGTACTCAGGAGAATGATGAATTTTTTGATTTGATATCATCAAAGTTTCTTTCTGAGAGTAGATATTCAACCGCTGTCCAGGCAGCAGCTGCTAGACTTCTTCTAAGCTGTTCTGTTACTTGGATTGTGAGCTTCTCTATTTCTGTCAACTGTATTTAATTTCTATCAATTTTATAGTATGTTTTCTGACTTGTTGATCTGTAACTGGGTCATAGTATCCTCATGTTTTTGAAGAACCGGTTTTGGAGAACATCAAAGCTTGGGTAATGAACGAGATTCCTAGATCTTCTATTGAAGATCAGAACCGCCAGCATGACCTGACAAGAAATGAAGCCTCGGATGCTGAAGTTTTAAAAACCTATTCCACTGGACTTCTTGCAGTGTGTTTGGCAAGGTGTGCTTCTATCGCAATGTTTTTGTTGCTCTCTTTTTACTGTTCTTATGTGGCTGGAGTTGTAAATCGTCTATTATTTTTGTTCCTTCTCCTTCTGGTTATTCTTAGCTTTATTGAATGTTGCAGTGGTGGTCAAGTGGTAGAAGATGTTTTGACTTCTGGATTGTCTGCTAAGCTTATGCGCTATCTTCGTGTGCGCGTCCTTGGGGAGATTGCTGCTTTTCAAAATGATGCCTTCCATTTATCTGAAAGTAAGAGCCTATCTGGTGCTTCCTCTTTCAGAAGTAGAGATGAAGGTCGAGGGAGGATCCGGCAGGTTCTAGAGACAACTCAAATGGATGATCCCAGACTAATAATAGATGAGAAACCTTTAGATGACCATTGTCCTGAACAGGATCAGGAACTACCTGATGGGGTGGGTGAGGGGGTTTACATGCATGGTGTGGATGGTGATAGTGAGGAAAGATGGTATATTCGTGATATTCGGGATGGAAAATTGAGATATGGTGAAGTTGATGAAAATGGGAGAGATGAATCCTCCAGGCGCAAAATAAACCGTGGTTCAGCAAGGTCAAAGGGTAAGGGAAGGACTTCTGAAGGGATCATGGAGAATGAACAATCATTAACCTCACCAGGCTCCGGAAGTCGTTTTGGATTGGCACATAGTATGAGAGACAGAAGTGCATCTAAGCATTTAGATGTGAGAAAGGTGCCGGAGGCAAAGAAGGGCGTGGGAAACATCAATGCTGATAATCTGGTAGTGGAAAGAGAGGATAACGATGAATGCTTTCAAGGATGCAGAGTTGGAAGTAAAGATTTCTCTGATCTGGTCAAAAAAGCGGTTAGAGCTGCTGAAGCTGAAGCTAGGGCAGCCAATGCACCTGTTGAAGCCATCAAAGCAGCTGGCGAAGCTGCAGCTGAAGTTGTCAAGTGCGCAGCTTTAGAGGTACAAGGCTGCTCATGATTCTGCACTTTTCATTTTCCCCTTTCCCCTCAAAGCAATTTATTTTTGGCTTTGCTTTAGAGATCTATCATCAATTATCTGCTTTCTATCCTCAGGAGTTCAAAACTACTAACAATGAAGAAGCGGCATTGTTGGCTGCTTCCAAAGCAGCAGCTACTGTTGTTGATGCTGCTAATGCTGTTGAAGTTTCGAGGTGGGTATTTCTCTACTTCTCGGAGTCATAATACATGCAATTCTGTTGTTATATTTGGGTTTTCATTATTTAGTGCAATTGGTAAGGACCTCATTTGTTGTTCACAGGGACTCCAGTGCCGCAAGTTCCGATCCAGTAAATAAAAGTGCTGCAGAAAAAGAAGTAAACGAGGATGTTGAGGAATATTTTATTCCCAACGCTGAGCTGCTTGCACAGTTGAAGGAAAGATACTGTATTCAATGCCTTGAGACTTTGGGCGAATATGTTGAAGTTCTTGGGCCTGTACTACATGAAAAGGGTGTAGATGTATGTCTAACCCTGTTGCAACGGAGTTCCAAGATCGAAGAAGCATCAAAGGCTACTTCTCTCTTGCCTGACGTGATGAAGCTAATTTGTGCTTTAGCAGCACATCGGAAGTTTGCTGCATTATTTGTTGATCGTGGTGGCATGCAAAAACTGCTTGCTGTTCCGAGAGTTACTCAAAATTGTTTTGGTCTTTCTTCTTGCCTATTTACGATAGGTTCTCTACAGGTAATACATGGAAACTTAAATTTTGCAATTTATGACATCCTAATACACTTCTCATCCTAAATTTTGATGCCATGTGAGGGATCGCTAATATGTTCTTTCCTCATGTTCTCGTAGGGAATAATGGAACGTGTGTGTGCACTTCCTTCTGATGTTGTCCACCAGGTGGTTGAGTTAGCTATCCAACTTCTTGAATGCCCCCAGGATCAAGTTAGAAAAAATGCTGCACTATTTTTTGCTGCTGCATTCGTCTTCAGAGCGGTGCTTGATGCTTTTGATGTTCAAGATGGTTTGCAGAAGTTATTGGGCCTTTTAAATGATGCTGCCTCGGTAAGATCTGGGGCAAATTCTGGCGCATTAGGCTTGTCTGGAACAGCTTCGTTCCGAAATGAGAGATCACCAGCAGAGGTACTGACTTCTTCAGAAAAGCAGATAGCTTATCATGCATGTGTTGCTTTGCGGCAATACTTCAGAGCTCATCTTCTGTTGCTTGTGGATTCCTTACGCCCAAATAAAAGTAACCGGAATGGAGCACGGAGTATTCCAAGCACCAGGGCAGCATACAAGCCACTTGACATTAGCAATGAGGCCATGGATGCTGTGTTTCTGCAGTTGCAGAAGGACCGGAAGCTGGGTCCTGCTTTTGTGAGGACTCGTTGGCCTGCTGTTGATAAATTCTTAAGCTGTAATGGACATATTACTATGTTGGAATTGTGCCAGGTATCTTTTGTACTTCTACCTCAGTCCCCCGTCCGCCCTTGCCCTTTGGTTCCATCATTTTCTGCCTCATATTTCGGTTGTGTATTCCTCTTGTTATCTTTGTAGGCCCCACCTGTTGAGCGGTATCTACATGACTTGCTACAGTATGCATTAGGTGTTCTGCACATTGTTACTTTGGTGCCTGTCAGCCGCAAGATGATTGTAAATGCCACTTTGAGCAATGATCGTGCTGGCCTTGCGGTTATTTTGGATGCAGCAAATAGTGCTAGTAGTCTTGTGGACCCTGAGGTGCGCATGTGTTATGACATTGTAGTGTTCTTATTGTTATCCTTATTCTAGACAATTCTAGTGCATAAATGAGGTCCTTTTTGTGGTATTGTGTTTATGGCTTTAAAAGTACAGATGCTCTCTTAGGACGCTGAAAACAGACTTTGATTTGTATTTTACTGGTTTAGCCACTAATATGCATCTCCTGTTTACTGTGTAAATTGCAGATTATACAGCCGGCTCTTAATGTGTTAATTAATCTAGTTTGTCCTCCGCCTTCAATCAGCAATAAACCACCCTTACTAGCTCAAGGTCAACAATCTGCTTCTGGTCAAACCACGAATGGTCCTGGTGGGGAAACTAGAAATGCAGAGCGCAATAATTCAGATCGAGCTGCTTTCTTGCCTAATCAGAGTGAGATGAGGGAGCGAAATGGAGAGTCGAATTTGGTTGATAGGGGCACTGCAGGAGGTAGCCAATCCACCGGCAGTATTGCTCAAACACCTGTTTCTGCTGCTTCATCTGGTTTGGTTGGAGATCGGAGAATATCCTTAGGTGCTGGAGCAGGTTGTGCTGGCCTTGCTGCACAATTAGAACAAGGATATCGTCAAGCAAGAGAGGTTGTACGTGCCAATAATGGCATAAAGGTTCTACTGCATCTCCTCCAACCTCGAATATATTCACCTCCTGCTGCTTTGGATTGTCTTCGGGCCCTTGCATGCAGAGTCTTGCTTGGTTTAGCTAGAGACGAGGCAATTGCACATATATTGACCAAGCTTCAGGTAAACTTGATTTTGCCAAATTCTATTTGATTACTATCCTCTTTGTTTTTTTTACTTGTACTCTTTTACTGTGCCATATTTCTCTGCATTCAAAAGTTCACTGTTTCTCTCTCTCTTTCTAATTGCTTACTTCGAAAATATGTCATAATCAAATTCGTTATGATGATAGACACATTGGTTAATGCCACTAGTTTCAATTCATTGTTGTTCTAGGTGGGCAAGAAGCTATCTGAACTGATTCGAGATTCAGGTGGCATGACACCTGGAACCGAACAAGGCAGATGGCAATCTGAACTTGCACAGGTGGCAATTGAGCTGATTGCTGTAAGTATCCTTACCTGCTACTTGAGACTGGATGCATGCAGCTTTTTGTTATAGGGTATTTTCTTCTACTGCAACGTCACCTCTTTCCCAAATAATTAGAATCACATATGTTAAAAGCTGTTCTTATCATTTCCTGCCCTGATTTTTGCACAGCTGCTGTTTTACAACCTGTTTTTTTCTTGAATGAGAGATTAAAGCTTCTTTGTTATTGACCTTAGACATGATGCATTATTTTTTGGATGTATCATTATTCACCTTGTGATGACCCCTGAAATATCCAATGATTTATTAATGTGTATAGAACTGTGTCATAAACACTTGGAAATTAACATTTCTTACAACAAAACACAATATATGGTTTATGGACAAATATGTGGAGCCACTGTTCAAACAATTTATTTTCTTTAGTTGCAGAATTTACATCATGTGCTCTACATATTAGAACTGATTTTGGATTAACTTGCCATCAGTTGTATGATCTTTTGCTTTATGATACTTGGTAAGCATACATGTTTCTTTGTTTAATTGATACCAATTTAACTCGACTAAAGGCATTATTATAGATGGTGGTATTATGTATTATTTTATTTTCTCTCTCAAATATGTATAACTTTTAAAGCCTAATGAAAATAATTTTTTGGTGGTGTTGCTTTCACTTGGAATTTTAGGAGACTAATTCTCAGCTTTTATCTATGATTTGCTAGATTGTTACAAATTCTGGGCGTGCAAGTACATTGGCAGCTACAGACGCTGCTACACCAACATTGAGGCGCATTGAGAGAGCTGCCATTGCTGCTGCTACTCCTATTACTTACCATTCCAAGTAATTGTTCCTGTGATATTTATGGATTTATCATCTAATTTACTCATGCAGTCTTAGTATTCCATTACTTAATCTGTTTTGACTCATACTAATGCTGTTCATTCATTCTACTGGATGTACATGCTCTTCAAATTGCAGGGAGCTTTTGCTTCTCATACATGAACATCTGCAGGCATCTGGTCTGTCTGAAACTGCATCTTCACTTCTGAAAGAAGCTCAATTGACTCCTTTGCCATCCTTGGCTGCCCCTTCATCTCTTGCACACCAAGCTTCCGTGCAAGATGCTCCTTCAGTACAACTCCAGTGGCCCTCTGGTCGCACTTCTGGTGGATTTCTCTCCAGCAGATCCAAGATTTCTGTCCGGGATGAGGATATTAATGTGAAGTCTGATTCAAATTCATCTTTAAAGAAGAAATCACTTGTTTTCTCTCCCACTTTTGGGTCACAGCAAAAAAAACAGTTCTTTTCTCAAGATTCCCAACCATCTGTCAAGAAAGCACACACTAGTTCAAAGCCATGTCCTTTACTGCCAAGTGTTTCAGAAACTCAGACTGAATCGACGATGAAAAGTAACCTTGATTCAGAATCAAATTATAAGACTCCTCTTGTGTTGCCGATGAAAAGAAAGTTATCCGAGTTAAAAGATACTGGCTTGACATTATCTGGGAAGCGATTAAACACTGGTGATCATGGGCCAAGATCCCCTATTTATCTGACACCCAATACCACTCGAAGAAACTTTCTGCTTACAGATGCTTCTGCATTGACACCAACTTCTAACTTAAGGGATCAGCATGTTCGAGCAACACCAAGCAGTTTAATTGATTTGTCAGATGACAACCTATGTGGTAGTTCTAATGTAGGACAGATGACACCTTTCTCCCAACTTGGACTTCTAAATGATCCCCTACCCAATAACTCAGAACGCTTAAGTCTTGACAGTATTGTTGTTCAATATCTAAAGCACCAGCATCGTCAGTGCCCTGCTCCTATAACAACTCTTCCACCACTTTCTCTTTTGCATCCGCATGTTTGTCCTTTGCCAAAGCGAAGCCTTGATGCACCATCGAACATCACTTCCCGACTTGGTACACGTGAGTTCAGGAGTGTTTATGGTGGAGTCCATGGAAATCGTAGAGATCGTCAGTTTGTTTACAGTAGATTCAGGCCGTGGAGAACTTGCAGGGATGATTCTGGCAGTTTGTTGACATGTGTCTGTTTTCTGGGGGACTCCTCCCATATTGCAGCTGGTAGCCATACTGGGGAGCTAAAATTTTTTGATTCTAACAGCAACAATGTTCTGGACAGCTGCTCTGGGCACCAGCTTCCTGTGACTCTTGTTCAGTCGTATTGTTCTGGTGAAACCCAAATGGTTCTATCATCAAGCTCTCAGGATGTTCGGTTGTGGGATGCCTCTTCATTCTCTGGTGGGTCTATGCATTCATTTGAAGGCTGCAAGGCTGCTAGGTTCAGCAATTCTGGGAGCATTTTTGCTGCCCTATCTGCTGATTCTACCCAGCGAGAAATTCGCCTTTACGATATCCAGACCTACCAGTTGGAACTGAAGCTTTCTGATGCCTCAGCTAATTCTACAGGTCGTGGTCATGTATATTCTCTTATACATTTTAGTCCATCTGATACTATGCTGCTTTGGAATGGTGTTTTATGGGATCGGCGGGTCCCAGGTCCTGTTCATCGCTTTGATCAGTTTACCGATTATGGTGGTGGTGGTTTTCACCCTGCTGGGAATGAGGTATTGAACTCTGATCCTATCACATGTTTATTTCTTTCGTTATTCTATTTGTGTTGTGTTTTATATGGTGCCACCTCTTTAAACACACTATTATATGAAGAATTTTCATTAGACATCATTCAAATTCTTTATTGATGGCATCTTAAACCTCTAATCTAGATGGTTCACTAGGATGGTCTGTTTGAATGAGAACAGTGCAAATGGGAACTTGTCCATCGGAGCAGCTTAAGCTGGTTGCATTCTTTTAGTTGTTCTGCGATGCAAAGTGTTGTTCTAGTTTCGTGTGCATGGTCTGTTGAAGTGTAGCTGTCTTAAAGAATATTTGCTTTTAATCTTTTGGTTAATAATCAACTTTCAACAGGTTATTATAAATTCTGAGGTTTGGGATTTGAGGAAGTTCAGGCTACTTCGAAGTGTACCTTCTTTAGATCAAACAGCAATAACCTTCAATGCACGTGGGGATGTAATTTATGCAATCCTGAGGAGAAACCTTGAAGACGTGATGTCAGCAGTTCACACCCGTCGTGTGAAGCATCCTCTATTTGCTGCTTTCCGCACATTAGATGCCATTAACTACTCTGATATTGCAACTATTCCAGTGGATCGATGTGTTCTTGACTTTGCAACTGAACCAACTGATTCCTTTGTTGGGTTGATTACAATGGATGACCAAGAAGAGATGTTTTCATCAGCCAGAGTATATGAAATTGGTCGTCGAAGGCCAACTGATGATGATTCTGATCCTGATGATGCAGAGAGCGATGAGGATGAGGATGACGAAGATGAGGATGATGGTGATATAGACCCAATACTTGGGCCAGATCTCAATGGGGAGGGTGAGAGTGATGCAGATGACATTAGCAGCGATGACGATGATAGTGTCAGTGGGCTCGATGACGATGACGATGGGGATTTTATCATGGATGACTTTGATGGTGGAGGTGGGATATTGGAGATTGTGACGGAGGGTGAGGATGACGATGACAGCCAGTTTGTTGAATCATTTAGCAGCGGTGAAGAGGATTTTGTGGGGAATGGTTTTGGATTCTAATTTCATCTGATAGGCAAAAGAATCTTGCTCATAATGCTTTTTAGGATAGTGGGAAAAAAATCAAAATGCATGTAATTATTATTTGGTCAAGGGGCTATTATTGTTATTGTTCTCATTTGGCAATTTTGTTTACTTTTGGTCACCATTACAATGGGTTTTGGTTTCTTTAATTTTGATTTTGATGATTCAAGAATAGAATCCTTCGCTGTATACGGTAGACTAGGTAGATGCATAAGATGGTTGGTTTCGTTGGTGATTGTGGTCGACGGTTGGTCATCATTGGGACCTCGATAATGGTTTTGGGTTTTAGATTTTGGGTTCTGCTGGCTGTCTTCGCCTAGCCCAGTTCCTAAACTTGTTTTTAATTTGCTTCCTCGATTCTTTGTAAAGTTTAGGGTAAATTACACCACTAACCATTGTAACCACTGAACTATTAGGGTGTACCTATTTTGGCCACCGAATTCGTCTACCTATTTTGGCCACCGAATTCGTCAATTAGATCATCAGAATTATCAAATTGTTTTATTTTTTATTTTGATCACTGCCGTTAAAAAAATAAACGGATGGGTGATGTGGCAATTGACGAAAATATATAAAATTACATTTATTCTCTATTATTTACCTATTATATCAATTTAATTTTAATTTAGGGTTAACTACTAGGATGATTACTTATGTTTCTCTTCAGTACATAATTAGTCATCGATTTTGAAAAATGACTAGTGAGGTCACTTACGTTTTCGGGGTGTAAACTTTTGGTCATTTAGCCGTTTGTTGCTGTTAACCTTTAACGGGAGGTTGATCTGAAATAAAAAAAAGGATAAATTACCTAGAAAATCTTTAAACTATTATATTTTGACTAGTGAAATAAAATAATTTGTATATTTTCACATTTAATCTTCCACATTTACATTTTTTTTATTTCTTCTTCATCTAACTCAATCTCTAATTTTTCTACTATATTAATCCTCAATTCACACCGTATATTATAATTCACCACTGTATATATTCGTATTTCAAATAATGTTTGTAATCCTCAACTCAAAATTTTTAATTTTTCAAAAAATCTTGAAATTTTAGAAATTTTACAAAGCAGTCCTCAAATTTCTAAAATTACTCAAACCCCCAAATCGTCGCTGCTTCCACCGTCGATTGTCGTCCCTGACTACACCTCTTTGGTCTTCGAAATATGACGTTAATTTCTCCCAACACGGTGTCACCGAAAATGGCGAACAACGTGCAACCGAACATCAAACGCGAAATCGACGTTCGGGTGGCACGCCGTTTATCGTTTTTGGTGACACCGTATTAGGAGAAATGACCGCCATGCTTCGACGATCAAAGGAGTGTGGTCAGGGGCGGCGACCAGCGTAGAAGTAGTGACGACTTTAGGGTTTGAGTTTGGATAATTTTAGGGATTTGAGGACTGTTTTAAAAATTTTCCAAAATTTCCAGATTAAAGATTAAAAATTCTGAGTTTTTTTCCATCAGATTGATTTTAAAAAATAAAAATAGTGTCATATGTCAAGCATTGATTGATTGATAATTTTTTAACACTCCTTTAATGGTCTGACACCCAAAATTATAACGGTCGAAGCTTTGAGCACATATTTTTACAAAAAAAAAAACTTTAGGTACCTAAAGTTAAAAAAAGGTATACTTTAGACACTTATTTTCATTTAAGCCTTTCGAATATGCTATGTAAACATTGTTGCACGTAAATTGGACGTTATTTTGTACTGAACCATATTAAGAATTACAAACATTATTTGAAACATGGATATATACAGTGATGAATTATAATATGTGATGTGAATTGAGGATTAATATAATAGAAAAATTAAATATTGAGTTAGTTTAAGAAGAATATGGAAGATGGTGGAGGAGAGAAGAAATAAAAAAATTAAATGTAGAGGATTAAATGTGTAATTATACAAGTTATTTTTATTTTGGTGGTTAAAATAAAAGTGAAGTAATAGTTTAGGGACTGCTTAGGTAATTTATCCTTTTTTTATTATCTCAGATTAGCCTCACGTTAACATTTAACGGTAACAAACGGCTGAGTGACCAAAAATTTAAGCCCCGAAAACGTAATTGATCTTACTGGTCGTTTTTCAGAATCGGTGACCAACTCTGTATTGAGGGGAAACATAAGTGACCATCCTAGTAATTAACCCTTTAATTTAATGGGCTAAACCTCAAATTTCTCAAATATTTGTCATATTTTTTCCCGACACTTAGCCACCGTCATATCCCATTAAAATCTGCAAACCAACTACTTCTGTAGGGTGTTTGGGGTTTTGATTCTATGGCTGCAGTTGATAATAAGCCAGTTGAGGCAGCAGTAGCTAATGAAAACAACAATTTAGTTGTTGAAACATCGAAATCAGAATCAAAGGAATTTAATGTTCAAAAAAACTTGTTGATATGTTCACAAAGTTGAATTCTTTGGCCAAAGAATTCTTCCCATCATATTACTATTTCAATGCCACCATAACTGGTAATTTTAATCAGGTCTCTATTAAAAAGTAGGAGAATCAGGATTTCTCCAATAAAAGGGTATATTTTTCATTCATCATTTATTCTTTTCAGTTGTATTTTTTTTTTCAGTTTTGACTGATGAGTGTTTGATAGTTTTTAGTCATGTAGTATTTGTTTTTTTGGGTTATTTTTGTCTTGTGTGAAACTAGTGATTTTGTTGAGTTGATATGATCTCTATTGCATAGCTAAATTGAGTTTTTAGGATTTGTTTTGTTTTCTAATTCTAATGTATTTAAACTAACAGGTTGGTTCTTGTGTCTTGAATAATTCTGCATTTTAATGGGAGACAACGGTGGATGAGTGTTGGGGAAAGAAGATGTTCGATGGGTCAAGGGGCAGTGGGTTTGCAGGTTTTAATGGGAGGAGTGTTGGGGAAAGAATATGACAAATATTTTAGAAATTTGGGGTTTAACTCATTAAATTAAAATTAAGACTAAATAAATATAATAGATAAATAATATGAATTAAATGTGTAATTTTATATTTTCATTAACTGTCAGGTCACCCTTCGTCACCCATCCGTTAGTTTTTTAACGATGGTGGTCAAAATGGGTCAATTTAATAAGTTTGATGATTTAATTAACGAGTTTAATAGTTTGATGGTCACTAATGTAGTTTACCCTAAAATTATTAATTTACTTTAGGAGTCTTTTCCACATGGACCACTTAATGTGTTCCTAAAATATCAGTATCTCAAATTCGTTTAAAAAACTTCTATTCTTCTCCTGTTTTAAAGATGTTGTTATAGATTATTATTTTTTAATATGCTATTGTAATTAAATGATAATATATGTTTATTTTTTTTATTCTTTTGACAAGGTACACAGTTTGCACCCAAGTATTCGAACTATGATTCTTAATATGAATATTATTGTTATTTTTATTAGAACCACACTTGAGTACATTTGTAGATTAATTTTGGGTAAACTACTGTGCAGGCCACTTATGTTTAACGAGTGTACAGAGTTAGTCACTACTTTTGAAAAGTGCATATTAGTAGTCCTTCACGTTTTCGATGTGTAAATAGTTGGTCACTCCGACGTTAGACTCCGTTAGTTCCCTAACGGATTGCTGATGTGGTTGACTTAATTAAATTAAATATACACGTGTATTTCCACGTGGATAATAACGTGGAATAAAATCCCCAATTTGTACAACCCTAAAAATTTCTCTGTAAAATTAGAAGAAGAAGAAGAAGAAGATGGAAGTGGAATGTCAAGTACCTAATTGTCGTTGTGAAACTTGCATTTCTTCTGTCATCCTTGAAAGCTTCTCCATAATCATCCCACTATTTTGTTGTATAAACCCCACCACATAACCCGTGGCAATGAGATCAAAGCTTCTCCATCTTCTCTTTTGAGCAAAACTCCTCAACCCCATTTCAATCCTCTTATACTCTTCTTCTTCTCCATCGGCTGATTTCGACATCGACATCGCTCTGGCAAGACACCTTGCTAGTATAACTCGTCTTCCAGGGCCGAACATCCGCCTTGCCCGAGGTCTGGAGTCATGGGGTGAAGGGCGTCACCAGCTACACAAACATTGCCTTTGCTGATGTTTCCCCGTAGAAGCTCCCAAGGCCTTCTATATCTTAATGGGGAGGATGCAATGCTATCGAGCCGGGTTTTTTCTACGACCGATTTCATGTCGTCCGGTGTGTCTTCGAGCTTGTTTGGGACGAATTGCTTCAGTTTAACAGGGTCGTCTTCTAGTTCTTCTTCAACTGCTCAGGGTAGTTCATGATAAGAGATGTACTGGAAAAATCTATGGTCATTGTCCATTTGCTAGTAGGGTTCAGGTTCAAAGCATTGAAAGAAGTCAAGAAGATCAAAACGTGGCTTTGGTTGTTTTTGAGGTGGTTTATGCATCTCGTTTGACAGGATGTACATCAACAGGTTGGTACAAGTCTCTAACTCCAGCAGCTGATGTAGTAAAAGAAATTCTCCAGGCACAGCATGCTGGGTTTGTTGAAGAGGTGGGATTCCCGTATCAAATACTCTCTGTAGTTGGTGGTGGAAAAAGGGAATTTGATCTCTATGCTTACATATTTGTTGCCGATCTTACTGTATTCTTTTTTGTTGCAATTTTCTACCAATCTGTCATAAAGAACGACAGTGAACTTCTAAATGTTTATCAGCTAGAAGATCAATTTCCTATAGAGTTTGTGATCATCTTAATGATCATCTTTTTTTTTATTGTTGTTGATCGTATACTTTATCTCTGTTCATTCGTCACAGGAAAAGTTATTTTCTATCTTTTCAACCTTGTTCTCTTCACATATTCGATTACAAAGTGTGCTTGGCAGATGCAACCTTCCAGCCAGCATGCTGGACGGCTAGCACTCTGTGCTATATTTCTTGCTAAAGCAGTTTCTTTAGCACTTCAGGGTGTACAAATTCGACATGGAATTCCTCAAAAAATCACCTTGTATATGCAGTTTTTGACCAGCAAGATTTCAAGAAAATCACCTTGGGGATCATAATGGACTTGGGGATCACCCCCTAAGCCACAGATTGTCTATCGAAGCTATACCGGTTAGATTTTTTTGTTCCGACTACGACGAAGTCAGTTTTTGTTAAATGTAACTAACAAAGCCCCTGCATTCTATCTTCTTCACTGTGATCTTAACATAGTCTATGTTGTCGCAAAGAAGCTCATGCAGATTGGAGGACGAACCTTAAACAAAGCAAGGATGAAGGAAGGGAGAAGCCACAGCCCATCTCCGCATATCAAGCAGAAGCTACAGCAGGAACCATCAAACCGGCCTTCTTGCCGTTTAGCTTGTGCCATGCGAAAACAGCCAAACTCCCCACACACATATCGATTGCAAAGTAAGCACCAACAAGGAAAGGGACGGCCATAGCCATTGGAAGGGGAATCCATTTCCCGATATACTTGGGAGTAAAATCTCTCAACAAATTGGCCGCAATGGCGAAGGAAAAAAACCCATAGCAGAGCTGCAAACAATGCCGAGGAAGGGCAGAGAAGCCTTGAACACCAAGAATTGCCATATTTCGATAAATGAGAGCATATGGTGCTTTGTATTGGCCATCAGGGTTCCCCAAATCGAAAGTTTTATAGAAGAGAAAGAATGTGAGAGGTACTTGACATTCCACTTCCATCTTCTTCTTCTTCTAATTTTACAGAGAAATTTGTAGGGTTGTACAAATTGGGATTTTATAATATTAGTGCTTTAGGTAGCAAAGTTCCACGTTAATATCCACGTGGAAATACACATGTATATTTAATTTAATTAAGTCAGCCACATCAGCAATCCGTTAGAGACTAACGGAGTCTAACGTCGGAGTGACCAACTATTTACACATCGAAAACGTGAAGGACTACTAATATGCACTTTTCAAAAGTGGTGACTAACTCTGTACACTCGTTAAACATAAGTGACCTGCACAGTAGTTTACCCATTAATTTTTAGTACATATGTTTATAATTTTCTTTTACACAAATTTTCATATATAATTTTTTACACTGGGCGTGGCCTGACAATGTGAATAAAAAAGGAGCCTTTGAAAGAAAAAGAGAGAAGCTTAGACTGCTCCTCCCTTCTTCTTCTTGCTTCTATCTTTGTATATTTCTTCTGCTCTCGTCTTGTTATTTTTGTCCTTCTATCTTCAGCCTCAGCTCTTCTTTTGCTTTTTGACTACCCTATCTTTCTGCTCAATATTCTTCCATTTTTTTCTTTTGCTCCTTTGAGGTCTGCTTCCGAGAGGCATTCGGTGAATTGATCAGATTAAATATCTCCATCACTTATTTATTCAAATTTGGTCTACTCTTCCTCTTATCTATATATTTCAGGTATGCGTTTCATGTGTTTTCGCCTTTTGAATACGCTTTCTCATCAGTTTCCTTGCTGAAGTTTTTGCTGTTTTCTGCAAATTTTCAGCGTCTTTTCGATATATGCCTGAAGCTGGTTGTCGGTTGATTTATGATGGGGTGTATTATTCTTTTAATTGTTTAATTTCTTTAGAAAATGGAATATTTTTTATTATTGGGAATGACGGGGAACGTGAAAAGAAATGAAAAAAGAACCCCTCAGAATTTTGATTTTCTATTCTGTTTTGTTGGTTGAAAAATTGTATTTGTTCTGCTTCGCTTTTTTCTTTTTATTATTAATGTAAAAGTGAGTACTTTGAGCTTCTGCATTTCAATCTTTGCTTTCAGCAGTGTTTTGAGGGGTTGACTGTTTCTTGAACAGTTAATTTGGCTTGCGGGCTCCGATTCCGACTAAGCAATCCGGGATCCCGAATAATTGCATTTCTAGGGTTCGCCGGCTGCTCGGAGGTTTTTCCATGTTCCTAACCAAATTGAGGTTCGGCTTATTCTTTGTTTGATTCTTTTAAAACTAAACTTATGAACAATCATTGCAAAACTGGAAACAAAAGCTAGCTAGTATCTCCTTTCGTAAATCACTTAAAATACCAGGAAAAGTAACTAACCGAGAAAAGAAAAGAAAAAGCAAGGGCCTGCATATCTGATGATTTATGTGGACTTGTTTCCCGAATTATACTCTCCCTGTACACTTCATTTGGCACGTTTTAATTTCTATATCTTAAATTCATTTACTCAAAAAAATTAAGCACTAATTATGTCTTCCCCAAGCAATGCTTGCCCATAATCTTAAGCACTTGATGTCAGGTCGTAGCTCTCAACCTTCCATTTATGGTTCTTTTAGAGAATTTTCTGAAGAGATTGCAGCATGTAATGAATATCAAGACTTTGATGTAGTGGTGCTGCTCCTGTTTTTAGCTTTCGGGGTTCCATCATGATCGGGAAAATGGTTGAGGGGCCTAAATTTACGGGACTTATAGGGGGAACCAACAACAATTACTATGATTTTACTCAAGGGTTTTACCAAAAACTCGGTGAGGGCACTAACATGTCCATTGACAGTTTACAGACGAGTAATGCTGGTGGGTCTGTTTCCATGTCGGTTGAAAATAGTAGTGTGGGCTCTAATGACTCTCTAACCCACATTTTAAGCCACCCTGGTCTGAAGCCTGTGAACCGCCACAATTACTCTGTCTCCGTGGGGCAGAGTGTTTTCCGCCCCGGTAAGGTTGGCCATGCACTTAATGATGATGCATTAGCACAGGCATTGATGGATAGTAGGTACCCAACCGAGAGATTGAAAGATTATGATGAGTGGACTATTGATTTAAGAAAACTCAATATGGGCACAGCTTTTGCTCAAGGAGCTTTTGGGAAGTTGTACAGAGGTACATATATTGGTGATAATGTTGCGATTAAGATATTGGAAAGGCCGGAGAAGGCACAAGTCATGGAGCAGCAGTTTCAGCAGGAACTTATGATGCTTGCAACTCTGAAGCATCCAAATATTGTGCGATTTATTGGGGCATGTTGTAAGCCTATGGTTTGGTGCATTGTGACAGAGTATGCAAAGGGGGGCTCAGTTCGGCAGTTTCTAACAAGGAGACAGAATCGTGCTGTGCCTTTGAAATTGGCAGTTAAACAGGCGTTGGATGTTGCAAGAGGAATGGCCTATGTCCATGGGCTTGGGTTTATTCATAGGGACTTGAAGTCAGATAACCTTCTAATAGCTGCTGATAAATCAATAAAGATTGCAGATTTTGGTGTTGCACGTATTGAGGTGCAGACTGAGGGCATGACGCCGGAGACAGGGACATACCGTTGGATGGCTCCGTAAGTCTTCAGACCCTTATATGTTACAGTTTCTTCCCTTTTACAATGTAAAATTTACACTCTTTTTTATTTGGTGGCTCTGGTCATATTTGTTGGATGATTCTTGCTAGTTCCCACAAACTCTGGATTTTTTTTATACATAAAATCCTTAAGATTCTGCATTATTGTATTCATTTGTAGACTATCTTTTGTATTCTGCTGTTTCAATTAAGTTAAGGAATAAGTCTTTACGCAGTTACGTGTAAGGTTATGCTATATTCTGAGCTTTAACTTGTATTTTCTTTGAATTCTTTTTCAAAATGTCGACTAAAGTTAAAGCACCTTTTACATCTTTAGCTGAATTCTGAATATGAACTAGCAGCTTCCTTCTAAAAGGATGTGAGGCGAACTCTAGGCTCTAGATCCCTGATATTGCTCGAGGCTTCAAGTGCAAAAGAAGTGCTTGCCTGAGTGAAGTAGGACACAATATATGTGTAACTTTATATGTTCTCTCTCCGTTTGTCTGTCTCTCTTTCTGTGTGTGTATAAACTATAAATTATAAGCTTAAGATATATAATTCTGTTAATAAACTCTAAAGAGTGGTCTAGTATATGCATGATTTCCTTATTTTTGTTGAGTTCTTGAACATTGAGTAGAGAGTTTGATACTCTCCCCCTTTTTACCTTAAAATCATAGTTAATGAAGAAAATTATAGAACTAAAAGTATAAAAAAAGTTAAAGAGCCTCAGTTGAGTGAGGACGTAATTTTTTGGTGCATATTGCCTCATAGAAAAGCATGCCCAGGCTCACCAGGCATGCAGTTGACCAGAGGTGCCTTGCTGAAAGGGTCTAAGATGGTTTTGTGGTCCAGAGCTAAGGTGCATAGTCTTCCTTAACAACCTTGGCTATGTCGTAGTGTTCGATGGTGCATTGGTTTTGGCATTATTCATCATTACTTTTGACTGAATTATCTTTGATATGAAACTTTATTCACTATTTAACCAGTTGACTTGGTATCAAAATTGTCCATTTGTTAAGTATTTTATTGATTTTGTTCTTTGTTTTTGTTAGTAGTACTGTTAGTGATTCGGTGTTTGTTTGTCTTTGCTCATGCAGAGAGATGATACAACATAGGCCCTACACACAAAAAGTAGATGTGTATAGTTTCGGAATTGTGCTTTGGGAGCTTATCACTGGCCTGCTTCCTTTCCAGAACATGACCGCGGTGCAAGCAGCATTTGCTGTGGTGAACAAGGGTGTTAGGCCAGTTATTCCAAATGATTGTCTCCCAGTTCTGAGCGAGATCATGACCCGATGCTGGGACACTAACCCAGAAGTCCGTCCTCCCTTCACCGAAATTGTAAAGATGCTTGAGAATGCTGAAACTGAGATAATGACAACTGTTCGTAAGGCCCGCTTCAGATGTTGCATGACTCAACCTATGACAATTGACTGATCCAGAATGGAAGAGTGGAGAAGAAATGATAAATGAAAAGGAAAAACAGGAGCAGTAAATCTCAAGTATGTTGATGTATGTATCAGTATTTTAGTCTATTTTTACCTTTATATTTCCAGGTAGGAGAAGGTTAGTATTGAGACTGCTGATTTCTGGCTTTGGGACCACTGATGTTGTAGAGTTAGTGCCTTAGTGGCAGGGAGGACTCAATGAACTAGTTTCCTTGTGTGGCAAGATATATATGTTGTTTGCCTCCCCTGGCCTGCCTTATCTGTTACCACTTTGATTGTTTAAATGCAGGTTCTCGATTCAATTGATTTCTCCTTTTGTTTCGGGTTGGATTTTCACCAAATTCTGTGAGTTGTGCCGATAAATGCGATGTATTTGTGAGGTGATGGAGAGGTTTAGCAAATCTGTAAAATTATTTGCTTATCCCCATGACTGGTTCTAATATTTATCATGAACAAAATTAGTTTTTCCAGGATCGCAATGGAACACAACATTTGGTTTCCTTGATAAACTTGAGAAAGAAATTTTATGTTTAGACATTATGTTTTGTATTCATTTATTATGATAGATTGTGTTGCAGCATGTAAGATAGTAGGAATATACTTATTATACATTAGTTTTTCCAAGAGTCTTGTAAATAAATTAGAACTCTATGTTAGCAACTCCTGCCATTAATCAAGCCTGCTAATGTTGAAGATAACACAAAAGACGTTTGCTTGCTTGCTGATGATTCATACTCAACATCAACATCAGGACGGAATCAGGATTGAACATTGAGAGAGAGCAAAATGTTAAATTTAAAAATACAATAGATTATTAAGTAATTAAACTCAAAATTCAGGTGACAATGTCTAATTTATCTAATATTTAAACTTATAGGACCTAAATTATTATTAGATAAAAAAAAATTCAGAGCACGGGTCATTTTTTTTTCTCCAGTTCAACCCCTACTTGATTAATTATAAATAGTTATTTATGACCTCAATCGCATAGGAATGTCAACAGTTTCACATTGGAAGATCTATTGATTCTCACTTCTCCAGTCATCATCGGAGGGTTCAAAATTAGTACAACTTGAACGCTCCTGTCGTACAAAAACACAGAACAAGTGTTAGATTTGAAGTCTTAAATAAAGATGTGAAGTAAGATGATATGGCTAGTAAAAGAACTTGGGAGATTTTGTAATTTAATCAACTTACTAGTTGTAGGGAAACTTGGCTATAGTTAGGGGAGTCTCCTGGACTCCCATGTTCAAAAGTTGATTGCATAGTTTCTTCGGCAAGTGCTCGTAACCGGTTGAGTTCCGGCAACACGACTTTACCGAGGTCGGGTCTATCTTTCCTCCTTAGCTCTGCACAGTTAAGTGCAATCTTTGCGAAGCTCAAGGCCTCTTGAACCGGCCAATCATGGATAGTTGGGTCCAGCATTTGATCAAAGGTCCCCTTGTCAATAGCCCTTTGCACATGGTGACCAATTCCAATTGGTGGTTTGGCTGTTATTATTTGTAGAAGCATGATCCCAAAGGAGTACACATCAGACTTTACTCCCAGCATTCCTGTTTGCTGGTATTCTGGATCTATGTAGCAGAAAGTTCCTGCGGTGGCGGTCATCCGATACTGGGTTACGCTGTCGGCCACGGATGGAGGAACAAGCCTTGCCAGCCCAACATCACTAATCTTGCTTACGAAGTTGAGGTCAAGTAAGATATTGGCTGGTTTCAGGTCACGGTGAACGATCGGTTCGGGTTTAGTCTGGTGGAGGAACAGCAATGCTGTTCCAATTTCAGCTGCAATTCTGAACCTAAGCTGCCAAGACAGGGTCGGAGTGTTTCCTTTCCTGAAGAGACGGTCCTCTAAGCTCCCGCGGGACATGAACTCGTACACTAGGCATCCATACTCTGGGCAGGCTCCCAATAGGAGGACCATGTTGGGATGCCGTATGCAGCTTAAAACCTCCACCTGCAAGTTCAATTGTTAAATTCAATGCTCTTGTGATCACATACATACATAAGTACAAACGTTACATACCTCTTTCTGAAACTGGGACCTTCCTTGAGCCGCGTCGGGGCGCAAGACCTTAATCGCAACGGGAGTATGGTCTAAATGACCTTTATACACGGGGCCATAACCCCCTTCACCGATCTTGAGAGCTTGCGAGAAGAATTCGGTGGCAGCTTCGATTTCATCTATTGTGTACTTCCTGTACCTGAAATCTGTACTTGCTAGTGCATCAAGTGCCTTCTTCTTTTCCGCTTGCTCCTTGAGCGCTTTCATTTCTGCGTTCACTCTTTTTTGTGATTCAATTTCCGCAATTCTCCTAGCGGCTTCGGCCGCTTCTAATGCTGCTCTCGACTTGGCTTTCTCCTGTTCTGCTATTGCTAACGCAGCTTCCTCGGCAAGTCGTGCCTCTTCCAATCTCCGTTCCTCTTCCATTTTCCACAGCTGGAGTTCTCTTGCCTGTTGTCATGTAATTATGTATGCACAAAATTCTAACTCTAGTCAAATTGGTGGGGCTGTAACAACAATTGAAGCATATGTTAGTTAACACTCCAACCTTTTGTTTTGCTGTGAGTGCTTCTTTGCAGGCAGTGCTATACATTTCCATTGTTTGCTTCAGCTCCAGCTTTAGCCTCCTCATTTCAGCTTCCACGTCATCCTGCAGGTTTCACCAAATATGTATAGAACAAACACATCTCTGTCATTATTATTTTTACAACTACATCTTATGTGTCTTTCTTACTTACCATTGATGCAGAAAAGTTTGAATGTCTGTCACTGTCTTGCGAAGCCAAATCATGTGGAAAGTTCATATCCATTGAGGTCGCCCCACACGGCCCCGACTCGAAGCTATGAATACTTTCATAGTCTGAAAAGTTGGACAGTCTAAAAGCAGAGCTGGTGCGGCTTGGTTCATGGTAATCGAACAATTCGGGAAATATACAATCGGTGCTTGGTCTACCAGAGCTCACAAAGGATATATCCGTATCCGGTGGAGGCGAAGGGAGTGCAGGAAATGGTTTGTTTAGGCCTTTCCTGCCAAAAGGTGACCTGCATTCATCCAAATATCGCTAACAAAATAGTTAATCATTAGCTCCCACTACATACATCTCTTTTACCAATATACATATGGAGAAAAACCAACAAAGTAAGCTAGTTACCTGATGCAATCCACGGAATCGGTAGATTTACGCGGCTGTTCAGGTCGCGGCTTCTCGGCTGTTGAAATTTTACATGGACAGAATCTAATTAATCTCAAAGATTAATGGTTGGAACTTGGAAGATTATAACATGATAGTGAAACCTTGAATCCAAGAATGAAGCAGACCTCTAAAAGTATTAGCTGCCACCGGCACGATTTGTTGGTCCAGAGGAGGAGAATAAGTTGGTTTCGAGTTCGATTGGTTAAGAGTTTGATTACACGACGGGGAGGTAGCTGGAGCTGGAGCTGGAGCTGGACGAGAAGACGACCGCACGGAAGAAATCTTGTTTTTGGATATCACATAAACACTGCAAAAGTCTGGTGCATTTTTTGATATCGTTCCTGTGATATCCGGTGCTTTAAATTTGCTGAGACAAGTCCAAATTAAGAGTATCAACTTTCGTATCCGTTTAACGGTCTAAGCAGAGAAATTAGCATAACAATTAACAGACCTGAGAAAGCCTGATCTGGTAGAGGCACCGATGACCAAAACCTCGATTAAAGCATGTGTGATATATTCAATCAATGCTTTAGCTACGTCCGTTTCCTCCAGAACAACATCTTTGCATTGTACCTAAAGTTAAGATATTCAAACTCATAACACGTAACATAATTAGAAAACCAAACCTAACCAATGTCGGACTCGGAATCAAACTTACATCCTTACGAGTACAGAAGCAACGGAAAGGAAGGAAAAGTTCCCTGGTCTGAGGATCGGGATCTTTACATACAATTGGTAAATCACCATTGCTCTCAGAAATTTGGTTCGACCCTGTACGTACCAGAAAAACCAAACATGTAGCCAACCAAACCAACCAAGTCGTTGTAATAAAAAATAAAGGAAAAAGAAGACATACGAGGTGGAGTGGAGTTGGGTTTGGGTTTAACATGGATGAGAATGATGGTTTGGTCTTTCTGCAAGAGATGATCAACTGCCCATTTGAGGGCATGGTGGCTGTTCTTTTTGTCCTTGTCTATGGCCACCGCCAGAAACCCCGCGTTTGTATTTCTTGAGTCTCTCCTTTCCGCAGGACTATTGTTTTTTTGCGCCCACATATCCAATCTCCGAGAGCTGCTGCACCGTCGGATCGAATATATGTACGTACGTATACGTACGTACTAGTTGTTTTCTGTAAATTACGATACTCTTTTTGTCTGGGAGGAGAGGAGAATGAAAACCCTAACCAGGTAATATATTGTTTGTTAGAAAAATGATTAGTTTTTTAGTTTGTGTATGCGAAGAGGAACAGCGAAGATGGAAGGAGTTGGGTTTTCCGCCTGAATTTGACGTTCCTTTTCCATATAAAAATGTAGCGAAATTGTGAGCGTAGGAATCGGAGTTAGGTTATGGGAGAGCGGCCTTGTTTTGCGGATAGCAAAGTGTTTTGCCATTCCTTTCTCCAATGTTTGGTCAACGTCCCCTCTCGCTCAACCTACAATATTAAATTTAAAGCCTTTTAATGCTTAATGTGAAGATTGAGTTGAACGGAACATATATTATCTTATAATTATTTAATTATTTAAAAAAATTAAAATCTCTTATTTGTTGATTTTTTTTATCTACTCTTCTTCTCATCTAACCGATACAAAGATAGATTGGAAATAAATAAAAATACTTTTTTTTTCTGGTCCTTTTTATACAACTACACTAAAAATAAATAGGTTTATGATTTAGAATTATAGTTTAAGGTTAAGGTTTAAAAGAGGCACCGTGCCAAAATTAGCTGAATAGTCACTTTGGCTCATATTCTTTTTCTTGGAGCAATTTTGCCCTTAACATTTTATTTTGTGTCATTTTGTAAACTCAACATATTTAACCATGTCATTTCAAGTCATTTATCGCTAGTTGACTAACAATTCTCATTCGTAGAGAGGCCATTTTGAGCAAAAAATGAAACGTTAAGGGCTAAATTGCTTCAAAAAAAGAATAGGGGCCAAAATAACAACTTAGTCAAACGTAAGGGGTATTTTTTGACATTATGCCTTTAGAAATTGGTGGTAAGATGTATTTTTAAGGTTTAAAATCTAGGATTATGCTTAGAATTTAATTTCTTTTGGTGTTGAGCATAGAAATGAGCATTGAAAAAGGTAGGAGATTTTCGTTCATCGAAAATACTCAAGTTCGAACCTTCCGTAAACTAAATCAAACCTTTTCAATCATTTGTAATACTATATAATGATAAAATAAGACTAACAACTGAACCCAACGAGTGGTTCTAATAAAAACGAGTGTGATGTTCATCTTAGGAGACCTCAACTCGATCAAAATTTAGTGGGTCTAAATATTAATTTTTTGTTTTCAAATTTTTGGGGGCATGACCCTGTAATCCCTATTATCCTCAGCCAATGTTCTTTGAGGTTTTTAATTTGATTTCCCTTCTATTTTTGTCGAGCTTGAAACATATGATTTACACCCAACCCAACTGCATGTTGAAGATCTTGATCTTTAAGATAAGCATGTTGATAATATAAAATTCAGGTCTATATCTCACCATTGCTGCTACCACTACAGCAAAACATGCCTTTTGCGGCATTTTTTTAATCCTATAGCGGCGTTTTTTAGCGCCGCTAAAAACTCTCTCGGCGTTAAGAAAAACGCCGCCAAAAGCGCCGCAAGAAGCAGCGTCGCAATAGGTAGCGGCGTTTTTTTCGTATAAACGCCGCTATAGGTTTTGTTCTATCGCGGCGTTTTTATATACAAACGCCGCAAAAGTCAATGTTCTATAGCGGCGTTTGTATATTAAAACGCCGCTAATGTTATTCTATAGCAGCGTTTTAATACTAAAACGCCGCAAAAGGTGAATGTTCTGTAGCGGCGTTTGTATATTAAAACGCCGGGATTGGTGCTTCTCTAGCGGCGTTTTTATTCCTAAACGCCGGGATTGGCTGTTCTATGGAGGCGTTTTTCTTACAAACGCCACAATCTGTTATGGATTTTTAGCGGCGTTTATTCTAGAAAACGCCGCTATACTCACTGCCTGTATAAAATACGTTTTAAAATGTGAAATACCCAAATAACCTGTAATAAATCCAAACATAGCCATCATTTTCAAACTCCAACAATTAAGTGAACAGAACAATAAACAAATTCAAAGTCTACAACATTAAAGTGAAATATAGTTCAAACGTTGAATTAAAATGTAGTCCAACACTTTCATTTGAATTCACACATAAATGAACTAAGATGCGGATTCTTTGGTTGGTTCTGCCTTAACATCGCCATCATTTCTTGAAATTCTTGTTGAAGCTTTTGGTATGCTGCTTCTCTCTGAGCTTCTCTTGCTTCTCTCTCGGCTTCCCTTCTTGCTATCTCAGCTTCTCTTGCTTCTCTCTCGGCTTCCCTTCTTGCTATCTCAGCTTCTCTTTCAGCTTCTTTCCTTGCTATCTCAGCTTCTCTCTCAGCTTCTTTCTTTTCTCTTTCAGCTTCTCTCTCAGCTTCTTTCCTTTCTCTTTCAGCTTCTCTCTCTTGTACCTCGGCTTGAAATTGAGATAATTGTTGTTTTAACCGATTAACTTCTGCTTGAGAAAATTGGCTCTGTGATGGCATGTACTGAGACGAGTTAGCCCTAAAATATTTTGTCGGGGTAACGAATGATCCTTGGCAACGAACCCGACCATATCTTTCAGGACCCAAGACGTCAACAATAACTTGATTTTCGATCTCTTCCATATTAACAGAACCATTAGTTGAAGCTGTAGCTTCATACTCGGTCTTTTTTCCCCTCAATTTCTCCTGACAATCAATTAAAAATGTTATACAATTAATATTAAATATAACATAATCAAAATTTAATGTCTAATTAACATACCATAATTTCTGCAGCTTCGGGAGTTATAGGAGATCCATCTTTTTTTGTGTGCGTAATGTCGAAGAGCTTTATCCGTCCAATGCTAGTGCCGGTTGTAATTTGCTACAAAGTATAGTAAAAATTAATACTAAACCTATGTAATTCATTAAAAATTAATCAATAATTAAAAATAATAATACCTCGTCATTAACTATACGAGCAAAACTCTTTGACCCGGCGGTGTGAGTAAACTTCTGTTTTTGTCTGCTAGCAACTCCAACGCGCTCTCGTTCCTACAATTTAAAATTTGCATTATGTATAAAGTCAACATTATAATGACAATTTTTTAAAGTGCATTGATCATACCTCTCCTTTCGTTGAAGTCTAAAACCTTACTGCATCTTCCCATTGATATCGGAGAATTCCCGGCGGGATATTTTGCAGCTTCTCTTGAAGAGTGAGATCGTTCTTGAAATATGTCTTCTTCAAGAAACTCTTACTGTCTCTCCATTTTTTCCCTAATGCATGCTTGACATAATCGTCTGAGACTTCTAAAGAAAATTTATCCTACAAATGACACAATCAAAGCAAATATAAATATTATTTTCAATTGTAATAGATTAACAATGACATTATTACCTTAATAAGTTCCAGAGCCTGATTTTTGTTACTATTCGGCATCTGACGCCATGACTCATAATTGATCGGCAAAATCGCAGAATTGCGTGCAACAATGCCTAAGTAACTGCCCAGAACACCTGCTTCTGCTCCAATGGGTTGGCCGACATCGTTTCTTGAAACTTTTACGCGTTCACCAGTGGGAAGATTGTACAAATCATTCAACGACGTGCGCCCTCTACTCTTACGAGTTCGACCATTTCCACCTATATAAGAAATAATTCAATAAAAATTTTAAAATCAAGTCAATAATAACAAACAACTAGAATTTAAATAAAGTGTTGAACATTACCATCAATCTCTATATTTTCAACTGTCTCCGGAACTGTCTCCGGAACTTACGATGATCCAACACCAGACAAATCATCATCATTTGTTTCTTCCCCCTCTCTCGGTACTTGAATTATCCGCAGATCACTCAATTTCCTCCTAGGCATAGTATCTACAATAAACAAAAGACAATTTTAGTAACTAGAGACAACAATACTATTATAAATTAATAAGTTAAGATATAAAACTTACTACATTATTATGCAATTAATTTTCATTAAAATCTTCATCCATGTCCTCTCGAACCCATTGGAATTGTGAACTAGAACTAGGGATTGTTCTATCTAGGTTTTGTGCTGCAAAAGGCAGAGTTTCTGATCTTATTTCAATGTCATCTCTATTTCCATCACCGATGTCTATCAAGTCTCTAGGAGTGTTACGAAGTACAACATACCAACCCTCTTTTGTTGGATCAGGGCAATAGAAAACTTGTTTGACTTGAGAAGGAAATACATATGGTTCGTCCATCAATTGGTGACCTGTGTGAATTAACCGAGAGAAGTTCACCATTGTAAAACCAAATTGATCTCTTCTAATGCCTCGAGCTGTATTTACATCGGCCCAGTCACAACGAAATAACACAACTTTCTGTTTGCCATAATAATCCAACTCAATAATATCCGTAAGAATTACATAATATTCTACATCTCCCACCACAGGATGATTGTCTCTAGCACTAGCATAACTTGTAGTTGAAGAAGTTACAACTACTCCACAATTTTGTGTCCTCCTTAATCTTTCTCGAGATTTCGTGTGGAACCTAAACCCGTTAATGAGGAAGGCATTATATCTTTTAACAATTCTATTTGGACCTTGAGAAAGCCACTTAACCTCTTCACTAACTTCTCTCCCACACCAAACCTATTACACGTAAAAGGTGAATAAGTTATCATTTATATTGATGTAGCAAAGAAAGAAAAGTTATTAAGTACATGTAGTACAAAGATTCAGTGGCTTACCATCTTCGCTAACCAATCATGGAAATTTTCTATAAACAACTTATGAATTTCTCTTTGATGTAATCTTCGGGAGCGTACTTGAGATTGTAGCTCTTCTTTAAATTCACTACAAAGTAAGCTACGTGGTTAAAAATGGGGGTAATATAAAAGATGAAGTGAATACATTAGAATTTATATAAACTTACGTCCGTAAGGACTCTGTTGAGTCATGATGGAAGAGAATATATCGATGTGCTTGTACCCAAGACTTGTCATCTAACTGTGCAATTTCAACTTTGCCGAGTGGTTCACCAAAACTTTGAAACAAATAAATCTCAGCTAAGTTATTATTGCTGCACACTTCATTTCTATGTGGTCTATTGAATCTTGTTTCAACATCTTCCAAATATCTAGAGCAAAAAGTCAAACATTCATCTGCTAAATACCCTTCAGCAATTGATCCTTCTGGATAACGCTTATTACGACAGTAAGACTTCAACTTGCTCAAGAACCTATACCGTAATAAACAGAACATTGTATAAGTAGTTGTAATTAAATGAATTATTAAATTGTGTGAATATATGTTAAACAATTTGTACCTCTCAATAGGATACATCCACCGATAGAAAACGGGTCCACCAACTTTAGCTTCGTGGGGGAGATGAATCAACAAATGCACCATAATTGTAAAAAATGAAGGTGGGAATATCTTCTCCATGTTGCATAAAGTCAATGCGACTCGATCTTGTAATTTGTCAAGTTCTTCAACCATCAAAACTTTCCCACAAATAGCTTTCATTACATTAGAAAGTTCAATAATACATGATGTCACCTCAGTTGACATACAACCACGTAATGCAACTGGCATTAAATCTTGCATCAATATGTGATAATCATGTGACTTTAGAGAATTAAGTCTTCGATCTTTAACACTGACACATCGAGATATATTTGATGCATACCCATCTGGGACTTTTATATCTTTCAACACCGTGCAAAATACTTCTTTTTCTTTCTTCGACATCGTAAAAATAGAAGGCGGTAACGAAAATTTTCCATTACGAAGTTCTTGAGGATGAAGATAATGTCGAATTCCCATGTCAACTAAGTCAAGTCGACTCTTTAGATTGTCTTTAGATTTTCCATCGACATTGAGAATGGTCCCAATAATGTTCTCACAAACATTTTTCTCAATGTGCATTACATCAAGATTATGTCTCAAAATGTTATGCTTCCAGTAAGGCAACTTGAAGAAAATACTTCTCTTTTTCCACAACTCCGCCTCATTTGGATCATCCTCTTCATCAGAGTCATCATCACTAAGCTGCTCAAACTCACGGTCGTACACCTCTTTTGTCTTCTTCTTTGATCGTGGGTTTGGTGGTTGATTCGTTTTTCCATAAGTGAACTTGATATGTTTCAACATCGACAAGATATCAGACCCGATTGTTTGCTCAGGAGCTTTTCTAAATTCTTCAGTACCATCAAACATATTCTTTTCATATCTAAATCTATGATTTTCATCTAACCACCGACGGTGTCCCATGTAAGAGAACTTCTTTCCATTATACAACCACTTCGAGCATGTCTGTGCAGCACAACAAGGACAAGCATAACGACCTTTGGTACTCCACCCAGATAAATTTGCATAAGCGGGAAAATCATTAATAGTCCACAATAAAGCTGCACGCAAATTAAAGTTCTCCTTCTTCAACACATCATATGTTTCGACACCAACCCATAATTGTTTCAACTCCTCAATAAGAGGTTGCATGTAGATGTCAATATCATTCCCTGGACCTTTCTCACCTGGGATTATCATGGATAAAATAAATGATGATTGTTTCATGCAAATCCATGGAGGCAAATTGTAAGGAACAAGTATAACAGGCCAAGTACTGTATGAAGTACTCATGATTTTAAAGGGATTAAACCCATCAGATGCAAGACCGAGCCTAACATTGCGAGGATCTCCTGCAAAACTTGGAAATTTTTGGTCAAATGTCTTCCAAGCTAAAGAATCTGCAGGATGCCTTAATAATCCATCATCTGTTCGTCCATCGTGATGCCACCTCATAGACTCAGCAGTCTTTGAAGACATGAAAAGTCTTTGAAGTCTGGGTATTAGAGGAAAATATCGCAGAATCTTTATTGGCTTCTTTCTTGCTCGTGTTGCAACTTCGTCTTCACTCACATTTTCTGTGTCCCCATTCGTCCACCGAGATTTACCGCATACATGACAGGATTCTTGATTTTTTCTATCACCCCAATACAACATGCAATCATTCGGACAACTATGAATTTTCTCATAACCAAGCCCCAAATCATTTATCATTTTCTTCATATCTTTGCCGGATTGAGGAATTTTTGCAAAAGGAAAAATTTCACTCAAAAACTCTAATAATTGTGTAAAAGAGTTACCGGTCCACCCTCCCAAGCATTTTAAATGGAAAAGGCGAATGCAAAAGGAGAGCTTTGAATATTTTGATCCCTCATAAAGTGGTTCATTCATTTCATTAAGCAAATTGTAAAACTTTGACGCTTCTCCATTTGGCTCTTCATCACATCCACTTCTTCCCATCTCGGTGAAATCAGTAACACCAATATCACAATCTTCTCTAACAGGCTGATGATAATCGTGCATATTAAATGCATCTTGCAACATACCCTCCATGTCATCTTCTCTAAGAGATCCACGATGAGAATTATGATGAGAAGGTGGATTACTCGTGGAAGAAGCTGTACGAGATGTCAACTCTCCATGGAATACCCATTTTCTATAACCCGGAACAAAGCCAAAAATGACTAGATGTTCGTGCACAACTTCACGAACGTGCCAATTCATGTTAACACACTTCTTACAGGGGCAAAGAATCATATTTTCTTGGCTTGCATTTGCAAAAGCTAAATTCAGAAAATATTCTACCCCATTTCGATAGTGGGCGTTTACCCTTGGCAAATTCATCCAACTCCTATCCATTTTCAATTTCTGTCATATCCAAATTAAAAAGATATAAACTACCTATCAGTCATACTTGAAGGATGAAAAGAGATATAACTATTATATTATCAATTAAGTCAAAGATAAGTCAAATACATAAATAATGATAAGCATTACTAAAAGATAATGATAAGCATTACTAAAATGGCAACAAAAAGATAAAAGATAATGCAAAAGGGAAGCCTAAAACTAACGCAGTGGCATTATTAGTCTAACTACATATAGTTTAATGTGCTTAATTAGAGGTTTCGCTATCAACTTTGTTGCAATTTGCATGTATTTGGGTTTTGTTTTAGGAAAGCTTGGTTTGCTAATTAACATTAACAATCTAACAAAATTACACATTTAGTTGTAGACTATTGGGAAATTAAGGCATCGCTTCAAGAAAGTCGGCAAAACATACATATATATGTGTGTGTATGTATACAAAATTTTAAATTAATATGATATTTTTGCCATGTCAATCAACAATATAAATCCAATGCTTATAGGCTAAACTAAACTAAACTGTGATTTATTATGCTAAGCAATTTCCTAATTCAATATTATGCTAAACTAAACTAATGAATCTAACATTTCCCTAATTCAACAAATCAATTTCATTTATTTCCCTAACCTAATCAATTTCGATATTGAATCTAATATTTCATTTATTTCATATCAATTTCTATTGTTTATGCTGTCTGCTCTCCGAGTATCAAATTATATCAGAAGGGTGGTGAATCTAACATTTTCCTAATTCAACAAGTCTTCTCTGTCGGTATTGAAGGTTTCCCTAACTTAGCTTCAACAAATCAATTTCATTTATTTCCCTAACCTAATCAATTTCGGTATTAAATCTAATATTTCATATCAATTTCATTTCTTTATTGAAAGGGTTCACTGTCGATCTGTGAAAGAATAGCAAGGGTGGTTTTAATTCTAACCTGAGCGGGAGGAGCGGCGGTCGACGGCGAGGAGCGGCAGGGACCGACGGGCGACGACGAGGAGAGCAGGATCGGCTAGGGCACAGGTTTTAATCCTAACCTGAGCGGGAGGAGCGGCGTTCGACGGCGAGGAGCGACAGAGGCCGAGGGGCGACGGCGACGGCGAGGAGCGACAGGGGCGACGGCGAGGAGAGCATGAACGGCTAGGGCAGAGTTTGGGGTTTTTTTAAAATTGCACGAGGAGGAGAGGCATGAACGGCTAGGGCAGAGATTGGGGATATATGTTATTTTAGCGGCGTTTTCTTTAAAAAACGCCACGAACAAACCTCTTTTGCGGCGTTTTCTAGAGAAAACGCCACTCACTCAAACTTTTTGCGGCGTTTTCCTTTAAAAACGCCACGAACCAAAAACATTTTGCGGCGTTTTCTATTAAAAACGCCACTAACTCACTATTTTTCTCCAAAAGATTATATTCGCGGGTGGGTGGACGTGTCGAAGACACGTGTTACCCAAGCCCGAGCCCGGCCAGTCGGCGGCTGTGCGCGAGGATGTTCCTTGTTCTTTCCCACTCAACAAGGGAGGGGGGAACTTGTGTATAAATACCCTTTACACACCTTTTTCCTAACCCATGTGGGATATAGGCTTATGCCTTTGGTTCTCACTTTAAGTATTACCAATATTATATAGTGATTTTGCCACTCCAACATTATGATACTTTTATTTTTTGAAAAATTCACGATGGCAATACTTACAACGGTCGTGATTACATTCGTTATGTGACCGAAAATACAAATCTCTCTATTGAACCTTTAGTCTTATTAATTGTTTATACGTGATTACATCCGTTATGCGACCGAAAATACAAATCCTTATATTGAACCTTTAATCTCAGTAATTGTTTATCGAGGTTTAAGAAATCTATGGCGGCGTTTTTTGCAGTAAATGCCACTAACGCTACACCTATGGCGGCGTTTTAAGTAACGAACGCCACAAAACGCCAACATTGGCGGCGTTTTACCGATAAACGCCACTAACATGAAACCTATACCGGCGTTTACGGTGGAAAACGCCGCTAATTTGAAACAATTTGCGGCGTTTACTAAAGAAAACGCCACTATATGTCACCCTATGGCGGCGTTTGTGGTAAAAACGCCGCCAATGTTGTCGTTTTGTGGCGTTTTTCACAAAAACGCCGTTATAAGTGAAATGTTTGCGGCGTTTGTATCAAAAACGCCGCGAATAGCGCCGCTATAGAACAAGTCTGGTGTAGTGTACGTATCTGGAAACCAAAAGCTCTGAAGTCTGAACAACTCTTCATTCAGGATATCAATATGAAATTCATTTGTGGATTTTGTTATTCCTAACAAATAAACTCTTGGAATGATCTGCTGATGAAGCAGCAATTCTGCTACATTATTGCTCCACGTGATGTGACTGTGAGTACTAGGTTTGGCTTGGTTTTTCTAAACATGAATAATTAACTACATCATTTTTCTCATGCTCAAAATTGAATATTGATGGCTTTAGATTTCTATAGATTTGTTAGTCTGTAACTCTGTATGAAATTTGCATGGCGTGCAGGACATCTTCCTTATTCTTTTATATACATGCAGATTGCAGGGGATTACTTTTGAGGTTGATGATGATGACAGAGAGGTTTTGCAGGATATCAAATAGAAAAAAGCCATCCCAAGAATAGTAAACATGAAGTTTTATTAATCTTAGAAGCATCAAATAGACAAAATCAACACGACGTTGAATGTAAAACTCATAGTTTTATACGTTTTTTTTTTTTATCGTTGCATGGTGTATATATATACCTTATTGCTTCTTTGCATGCCTTTGGTAAAAGGCTTTTATCCTTCTCATCCCTTCTTCAACAGCCGAGATTTCACAAGCAAATGTTATACGAACCCAATTCTTCATTCCAAAAGCTATCCCTGCAATATCCAAATCCATCACCCCACCTTCCATTTATACTTCAACATAATATTCTTTCATCTCTTACCAGCAGGGACAATAATGACTTTCTCCTCTTTAGCCAGCTTCATGCAGAAATCCAGGTCATCACTGATGTCTTCCAGCAGTGAAACATTCAACTTCACCTGCAAAAATGTATGCACATTAGCTACCAATATATACATCCTCTTATGGTTCTGCAGATAAATCGTAAATCGCCTCACCAGTACAAACATGGACCCTTCTGGTTTGTTTGGGAAAGTTAAACAAGGTACCTCCTTAATTCCATCCATGCATTTCTCGGCAGCCTCTTTTAGTGTTCCGATCAGTTTCGAAAAGAATTCATCCTTTGTATTCTCCAGGATTTGGGGAACTGATCCCTAATGCATAAAACACAATCATTTATGAAACAGACAAAAAAAAAAAGCATTTTGCATAACGAACCTGAATGAAGGTTGCAGGATTAGTTGTTATGTTGCAATAGCCTGTAATTGACTCCACTATCTGACAGTAAGGGAACAACAACATTAAATGAAAGAACTTCGAACTTAAAATTGAACTGTCTTTCTGATTGTCATAAGCCAGAGAGATGGTCTGAATTCAGAGAACTAACCCCGGATTTTTGAAGAATGCCATTAGGATCAGTAGTTGCAAGCCAACCAAGTCGCCAACCAGGAACAACCCATGTCTTTGATATAGAACCAAGAGAAAGAACTGGCACAATTGACCCAAATACTCCCATTGGCACAAAGGGTGTGTTTCCAAATGTAAGATGACTATAAACTTCATCAGCAATAACCAGAATCCCAAGCTTTCTTGCTGTCTCTGCAACCTATTTCAAACAATCAACAATTTCTGCTGCCATTCTAAAAACAGTAATAAAAAGAAAATGATTTACCAGTTTCAGATGTTCATAGCTGTAGACACTTCCACAAGGATTGCCAGGGTTTATTATGACAATCGCAACCGTGTTCTCATCCGCTAGAGCTTCGACGGCACCGACATCGACTTCCCAACCCTTATCGGGAAGAAGATCAAAATGACGGACTTGGAGATTTTCGTATGCAGCACGAGATTCATAGAATGTAAAGCCTGGTCTTGGGAGCAGAATGTTGGCACCGGGGTGAGTAACGGCTGCTAATGCAACTTCAATTGCTTGTAAGCATCCACTTGTAAGATAAACATCATCCGCAGTTAACTTGTAGGGTAAGTCACGATTAAGATAATTTGCAACAGCCCTGTTTGAATGTAGCAAACATTAAAAAAGAGTACATATAAAACATTATGAATGATAGAGTAATTTGTTTTAGTATATTTTTACCTTCTAGCAGAGAGAACTCCAGCAATAGGTGCATAACCATTATACTTGGCCGAGTGAAGTGCATCAACTACGGCCTCTTCGGCTTTCGTGGAAGTCCTAAAGCATGGGAATTGCGAGGGATCGCCATTGCCGAGGGGAATGATGGGTCTTGGATCATCGGTGCCGAGATTTCCGATTAACATGTCGATAATTCCTCGTAAGCTGATTGTCAATGTGGACTTCAGCCTGTTGTTCCCATGGAAACGCCATTGCTGTGAACCATTTTCCATCTTGTTGCTTGTTACTGCCTCTAGTTGAGTATTGTGGTCTGCAGCGAAGTATCCAGATTTCTGCAGTTGACAAGAGGCATGGTGGCCAGATATAAAAGCTACATTACCCCACCACTAAAACAAGCCAAAGTAGATATTTTCCAATAAACTAAACAATTCGAATCTAATTTGTTTTTGTTGAAAATGCATTGCATATTACCATCCTGCACTTATTGGTAAAACTAAATAGAAGACAGAGTCAAATCTTTGCTCCCCAGTCCCACCACTTATTTCATTTAAACATTCAGATCTCGCACCAGTGATAAGCTTGTTTTTACCCACGGTGATTACCGACAAAGACCGGTAGAGACGGAGCCAAAAAATTTAATTTTGAATGTTAAATTTTATGAGGAATATTTTTAAGTAATAACAAATAATAGGTGTCAATTCTTTTAAGAGGTATTAATATTCATTTAATGTTGTGTTAATTTTATTTTTAATATTATTTTATATTAAATTTATAGAAAAAAAATCTACAAATTTTTTGGTGCCATGCGAGTGTGATCACTGACACCCCATGGGCTAAGGTGGCTCTGCCCATGAAGATAAGCAGATAAAATCTTCTGTTTGTATATTTTATCATTAAAATTATATTTTAAAATTTAAGGTTGAGATTTAGAGTTTATAGAATAGACTTTAGTTTGTAGGGTTTAAATTTATAACTTAAAATTTAAAATTTATAGTTAAAATGTAATGTTTAATTTTTTAGTATAATGTCATAAATAGAACACTAAAAAGGACAAACACAAACACAAATCCAAGAGCAGCATAAAAGTTGGAGTATGATTTGGGAAATTCAAACACAACTCCATAAACTAGTCACTTCAACCATAGCATAATTTCGAACTTCAACAGTTGAACTTCATGAATAATTTGAAACCATTGTAATTAAACTTTTTTTCTTTAAATTTTTTTTGGTTTGTTATTCATTTAAGACCCTATCATTTAGAATTAATAAAATTAAACTTTGACCCTTGTTTTTTGGTTTAATTATTTTTAAGACCTTTTATTTTTAAAATTTGTAAAAATAAATTTAAACTCTTTTAATTGTCATGGATTAATTACTTTTAATACTTTATTTATTTTAAAATTAATCAGTCTGCCTCTCGTAGTTCAATCCTAGCTCCGTCTCTAAAAAAATATAAAACCAAAAGTAAAACAGTCTTGCTAAAGCTTTTATGGACATTTTTTAATTAAAAATCTCTTTTAAATATTTAATTAGAAGAATGACCCTTGTGAACATTATTTTAAAAAATGACTTTCCTTCAGTCCACATAAGACGAACTCGAACATACTACTGAACTATAAAATGATACTATTGTACCACTAAACATTTTTTTGCTATTATTATACCACTGAATTTTGTTTTTTGTTCAATTCAAGCACTCGACCGTTAAATTGTAACGGATCGTTAAGTTCAAAACGGTATCGTTTTGTTATAGTTGTTTTGATGCCTAATACAGGCTTAAACGACGCCGTTTTGTTAGTAAAAAAATTAAAAAAACACTGCATTTGAGGAGGATTAAACCAAGGAGCTCCAATATGAAAGGTTTACACCAAACCAACTTAAAGACTTGATATAATTCTAACGGAAATAGTATATAAATAATACTGCAGTTGAACTTAATTTCATTTATCTATTATAATATTTGCAATATAATTTTATAAATATATTAACTTTATAAATAAATATTATTCATAATTTGTTTTATAAAATTAATTTATAATATATATAATTAAACCCTAAACCTCAAAACCCAAACCCTAAACCATATATGTAACTAACCATTAAACCCTAAATCATATATATAAATAAATCTTAAATCTTAAACCCTAAAATTAAAATATGATTTATAATTTATACTACAAATCCTAATATATATTATAAATAATATTTTAATTTTAAGATTTTGGGTTTGAGATTTTAGATTTAATTATATATAAGGTTTAGGGTTTGTAGTTTATTTAGTTACATGTATGATTTAGGGTTTAGTTGTATATATTATAAACAATATTTTAATTTTGTAATATAAATTATAAATAGTATTTATTTATAAAGTTAATATAATTATAAAATTATATTATAAATATTATAAAATTATATCATGTGATAAATGAAACTAAGTTTAACTGCAATATTATTTATATACTATTTTTGTTAGGATTATATCAAGTCTTTAAGTTAGTTTGGTGGTTTGGTGTAAAGTTTTCATCTTAGAGATCCTTAGTTTAATCCTTCTCAAATGCCGTGTTTTCTTAATTTTTTTACTAGCAAAACGATGTTATTTTGGCTTATCTTAGGCATCAAAGCAACTATACCTAAACGATGTCGTTTTGAATTTAACGGTCCATTACAATTTAACGGCCGAGTGCTTGGATTAAACAAAAAAAGTTTAGTGGTATAATAATAGTAAAAAACAATATTCAGTGATACAATAAAATCATTTTATAGTTTGGTGATATGTTTCATACAAAGATTAAAATTTAGTGACATTTTGTGTAGTTTACCTTTAAATATTTAAAAAAAAAAGTTTTTGATTTAAAAATGCCGCTTTTATGGTACATAGTACATCCCACATTTGCTAACAATAAATATAATAAATTCAACGCCACAACAAATCTGAAACTGTTCCATCGCCTCGTCTTGGACAGGAATCAAGAATTGCAATGGGCTTACAGCAAGCTTGATGCAGTATAAAATAAAGAAGAAGAATTAAGGAGATAAGAAGAATAGAAAGAGCAGAAGAAGACGACAAAATAGAGAATTTAGGGGAAGACGAGAAATTATTTTCATTTTATTTGATCGATAACTTGCAACAAGCTAAAAGTAAAGTTTTAAACCCAAGTACATAAAACGACGTAATTTCAAGTAAAATCTAACACAATAAAACGTTCTGTTTTATTTACGTATAATTGGGCTTGTATCAAAACTCTCCTCCTCGAGAAATCCTTGTCCTCAAGGATTAAAATTGGAACTCGTAATTCCAACTTAGAAGAACGACCCACCATATTTTTCTTCTTATGATTTGATCAAATATGTACCAAAGCTCTTTTCGGCATGTCCAAAAATAACTCATGAACCGACATTGGTGCTAAGTGTCGTCCGGAATAAAAAATCACCTTAAATGGTTTAAATTTAGCACCAACTTCGAACCCGATATGGCCAATAAGATGTACCATGTATACATGATGATCTTTCACAATCATCTCATATAAAACTCCAACTTGACCATTTTGTGCCCCCTCATCGTCACTTTCGTGCATGAAACAATGAAACCATCATCTATTACTTGATAAGCAAACATGGTGCGCTGAGCATTTGGAGTTGTGACGACTATCATCGTTTCGATTGTTTTATTTTTGATAGATTCAGAAAGAAAATACTCATTCGCTCGATGTAATTTGGCCCTGTAGAAACCACCCAAAATATCACTACCTACACTGGCCGTCATAACTATATTTAAAGGGCCTCTAATGGACTTATAGCCAAGTTTTGTCAAAGCCACCAAGCTGTTGGAAAGTGATCCTCCAGCAGCTGCCTTATAGCTGCAACCATCCATAGGCCACAAAACTATACCCTCTCTTCATAGTTTACAACTTTCATGGTTTCATTCACCGGTCTCAATCTCTCCAAGAATTCACCATCAACCATACCAAAAAGATCTACCTTGCACTCAAGATTATTCAACATGTATGTTCCACCATAAACAACAATAAGCCGTGCAAAAGTTTGGAGTAGCTGGCCTACTTCATACAATGGATAAATGTATGGAGAAGCACCTTGAAGACGTACAAGAGACTCCGCATAAAACTTCATCCTCTACCCATGTCCAATGCAGGTTCATCTAGGTAGCGGTCATCTCTATAAAGTGTCAATCCATGACTAATAAAATTTACAATGTTATCAATAAGCCTATATTTCACAATTAGATCCCTAGTTGTCACCCGTGTCAAGTCCATTCCCTCGTGAGTTTTAAGATATTTTTCATGAAAGAAGATATGCGAAATATCATAGAAATAACCTATTGTAGTGTCATTTGCCCTACGATCAAATGGGCAGTCCACCAAATAAACATATTTTTTTATAGTCAGTAGTGCACCATGATCCATTCCTCTTATAGCTAGGGGTGAGCGTTCGATCGAGTCGAGTAAAAAATTTCGAGTTATTCGAGTTGACGAGTCATATTTTACAACTCAAACTTTATTTGAAATTTTTTCGATTCGAGTTTAAGAAATTCGATTCGAGTCGAGTCGAGTTTTCGGGTTCCTATAAAAATTTAACTGTAATTATTTATCATGTTATAGTAGGGTTTGATTCCAATTTAAACTTCTTTCTCTAATCATATAAGATATGCACAATATATTTTTTCACATATGACAATATTTCTTCATATTTTTATATATCAATATGTATATATCATAAAAAATAGAGGGACTCGTCTCTAACTTAAAAATAAATCCACTAATTACTAAAAATTTCGAGTTATTCGAGTTATTCGAATTTCTATTTTACAACTCAAACTTTATTTGAAATTTTTTCGAGTTATTCGAGTTTATGAAATTTCGAGTCGAGTCAAGACGAATCGAGTATTTTTGCCTCGAGTCGAGTTATTCAGTTTTTTCGAGTCGAATCGAGTTTTGCTCACCCCTACTTATAGCTATAAGTGCATCCAACCATATACTCTGAAACTCAATTACGGTTTCTTTCATGGAAGAACTCACTTTTGAGGAAATTTTCCTTTGGTTAACATAAAAGTAAACCGAGTTTGAAGTTACAAATAGCTTGTACAACTGGACCATAAAAGACATTGTTCCCACGAATATTGTACGACCAATCTGTTAGAGTTATATTTCTAATAATATTAGCTGATATTTCTAATAATATTAGCTGTCATTATGCTGTTAAGGCTGTTGGTGTTTGTTAGGCCGTTTGGGCTGTTTTGGGTCTGTTAGTCTTTACTTGTATTGGGCTATATAAGTGTAAACCTGGTTATTGGGCTCAATATGAAATAATAAACAGATTTCTCTTTAATTCAATTCTCTCTTTTCTTTTATCAGTTTTACTTCGATAAACTTTATCTTCTTCTCTGTTCTCTTCGTTAATCTCTTTCTTCTTATTCACTGTGTTCATTAAATCTGATCTTCATTCTTGTTATTTCTTCAATTGCTCAATATCTGACATGGTATCAGAGCTTTGTTTTCGGATCCCTATCGACAGACAATGGTGATTGTTCAAGAGTGAAACCTAAGCAGATTCGTTTAAAGCTCTGTAGCAGAGGTGAATCTTGTTGCTGCGCAGATCCATGGAGGTTTAATTGGCAATCAATTGAGGCTGCTGCTGTGTTTTTCTTCCTTGTAATGAAGCCGGTAAGATTGTTCCTAATCTCTTGCCATTAGGCCCTAATTTTGTGTCTCTTGCCCTAATTTCGTGATTTTTCTGTTCCAATTTCGTGAATCTGCTCTCTCTGTGATCTTGTTCTGCATTTCCTGTTGATGATCTGTCTTTCATCGTTTATATGCCTCCATGCTCTAATCTAATTTGTGATATCATCGAGATCTGTTATCTCTGCCTAGTGAATCTTGTGCATCGTGTTGATTGTGTTCCATTGCTTGAAGAATTTGCTCTGTTCGAATATACTTTGTTGATCTGGTTTATCTGCTGCTCTTGCATTCTTGTGCTATTGCAAATTGATCCTGCAGTGTATCTTGGCTGCGTTCTGTTGTGTGTCACATCTGTTTGGTCTGCTTCTTCTTCTTGTGATATTGATCTGTTTCTGCAAGACCTTACTGTTCCAACATGGTTAATTCTACACGAACATCTGATAATATTGGTAATGAGAGTGAGCATGCTAATGATAATACTACTCATCCTGCTACTGAAAATACAACTCAGGTTGCTAGTCAGAGTGTAACTTCTCCTGTTGTCACAAATAAGATTTTCTCCTCTAAAAAGATTAATGTCATTTTAGATGACAATAACTTTTTACTGTGGCAACAACAAGTATTGTTAACTATAAAATCAAATAGGCTTCAGAAGTTTATAGATGGGAAGCTAACCTGGCCTTCACAGTATATTACTAAGGAGGGAGTTGTCAGTCTTAACCCTGAGTATGAGTTTTATGAGGAACAAGATGGAGCTCTTGACTCATGGCTCTTGTCCACTGTAAGTGAGGAGGTTCTCCCTCATCTTATTAGTCATAACACATCTGTAGAGATATGGAGTACTCTATACAGACTTTACAGTGGAAAAACCACTTCTAGACTGATGTCACTTAGGAGGTTGTTACACTCTCAGAGGAAAGGTGATTCACCTATGAGAGATTTTCTGATGAAGGTAAAGACAGTGTGTGACAACTTAGCTAGTTGTGGTGAAGTAATTTCTGATCATGAGCATGTTACAGCTATATTAAATGGATTACCACCTGAGTATGAATCTGTGATTACAGTTATTACAGCTAGTCCTTCTCCATTTGATGTAAAAACTGTTAGAACCATTTTACTTGATGCTGATGCTAGGCACTCTCACTTACTTAGCTCAGTTAATGCATCTGCTCATATGGCTGTTAAGTACTACTCCTCAGGATCTATACCTAATTCTACTGATTCTTCACCAAAATTTTTACCTGAAGCAACATATGGTGTACCTCAGTTTCAGTCATATCAAGAGTCTAATGATACTGTTGGAAGTGGTTTTTATGCTACTACTGGGCAGAATACTGATAACTTTGGAAACACTTCTGGTTCTTCTTCCTTTACTTCTCAGTCCAACTATGTTAGAGGCAGGGGTAGGGGTAGAAATAATCTTTCAATGCCTCAATGTCAGTTGTGTGGTAAATTAGGCCATCTAGTTGAACGATGCTGGTCCAGATTTGATGTGCACTTTAAGAATGAATCAACTAGGCCAACACAGGGTTATGGCAGGTCTGCTCAGGCCAACTTCAGTTCCTATACTGGTCAGGGCAACAATTTTCAGCCTTACTCATCTCACTCTGTGCACCCTGTGTTTTACTCATCTCCATCTTACTACAACCCTCATCTAATCCACTCTAATCCTATTAGATCTCCCATGATTCCCTCTGTCACTGCTCCCCCATCCCAGAGTTCTGTGTTTGTTCACCCTTCTGCCAATAATGCTTCAACCTGCCCTCACTACAATACATCTTCTCCAATTGTCCCTGTATCTTCTTCATGTCCTCAACCTCAAGTTTATCTTGCTACACCTGAGATAGTGGGTGACAATACTTGGTATCCAGATTCTGGAGCTTCACATCATTTAACTAATGATCTTCAGAATGTTCATACAACATCCTGTTACACTGGCTCAGGTAATGTTAGAGTAGGTAATGGGCATACTCTTCCTATCAAGTATATTTGTCAATATGCTCTTTTAGGTTCTACAAAACAGTTACATCTGAAAAATGTTTTATATGTTCCTGCTATAACTAAAAACCTTTTATCTGTGTCTAAGCTCACACAGGACAACCAAGTGACAATTGAGTTTTTTCCTAAGTACTGCCTTGTTAAGGATCTGCACACCAGAGATGTTTTGCTGACTGGGAAAGAGAATAATGGCTTATATGAGTTCACTTCATCCTTATCTACTGCATCTGCACCTTCATCATCATCTAATGCTGTTTCTGATTCTGCTTCTGTGCATTCTGCTGTTTCTGTTGTTTCAAGTTCTCCTATTCACACTTTGCATGCAAATAATAACCATAGTTGTGGTATTGATCCTACTGTTGAATGTAATGTCATTACTGGAGTAAATAAAGTGTCTGTTGAAACTTGGCACAATAGGTTAGGCCATCCTGCTAAGGATGTTTTGTTCAATGTTCTTAAGAATTGTAATGTTTCAGTTGATATGAATAATATACTTCCTTTTTGCTCTGCTTGTAAATATGGTAAATCACATAAACTGCCTTTTTCTGACTCCAAAACTCAATATAATTTTCCCCTAGAGTTAGTTGTTGCTGATGTTTGGGGACCAGCCCCTTATACTCTAATGGCTTTAGATATTATGTTGCATTTACTGATGCTCACTCAAGGTATACATGGCTGTATTTTCTTAAACAGAAGTCTGCTGTTCATTCTGCATTTCTTCAGTTTCATCAGGAAGCTGAAAGACAATTTGGATGCAAGCTTAAGGCTTTACAAACGGATGGTGGAGGAGAGTTCACAGCTCTGAATGGTTATCTGCAAACACAAGGTATTATTCACAGACTCTCTTGCCCTTATACATCTGAACAAAATGGCTTGGTAGAAAGGAAACATAGGCAAATTGTTGAGGTAGGTCTTACCTTGTTAGCCCAAGCTTCAATGCCCTTAAGTTTTTGGAATGATGCTTTTACTAGTGCTGTTTATCTTATAAATAGATTACCTACCAAAGCTCTAGATGGTGTGTCACCTTATGAACAATTGTTTAAAAAGAGTCCTGAGTATGTCCTTCTAAAAACTTTTGGATGTGCTTGCTATCCTTTTCTAGGACCCTATAATAGACACAAGCTTCAGTTTAGGTCTGTTATGTGTACCTTTCTAGGCTATTCCCCCTCTCATAAAGGTTACAAATGTCTTGATCCTACTGGTAGAATATACATTACTAGACATGTTCAATTTGATGAAGAAAATTTTCCATATAAGTCTGTTGATAAGAGTCAAGGTTCTGAGTCTAGATGCAAGAAATGTTCAAATCTGATCAAAAAGTCTTCTTTGTCTTTTCCTCATAATCTTATGTCTCAACAAATATCATCAAATACTCATTCAAATCCTTCAGTTTGCATTGATCATCATTCTCTTCAACAGTCTTCCTTAAATGTTTCATCTTCACATGATTCTTTGCATACTCCTTTCACACAAACTGCTCAAACTGCCCCTCTGCATACTCAAAGTCAGCATACACCAACTATGTCTACAAAGTCAGCATCTTTACATTCACATTCTGCATCTCCTCAAATGCATTCATCATCTTCTCAAACATCTTCTCATTCATCATCTCTCAACTCATCCTTAAATGCAAGTCTTTCTTCTTCTCTTTCTCCTCTCATATTGTCATCCATACCACCTGACATTACATTGTCTTCATCTCCATCACCTTTTTCATCTTCACTTCCACCACCATCATTAACATCTTCTCATTTACCATCATCCACATTTTGTTTACCATCATTCTCATCCCCTTCACTCTCATCCTCATCATCCTCTTCCACTTCACTTTCACCACCACCTCTACCACCACCACCATCTATGGTTCCTAACAGTCACCCCATGGTTACTCGAGCTAAAGCAGGCATCTTCAAGCCCAAGGTTTACTTTTCTGAGGCAGTTGCCTCTGTTTCTGAACCTGCCACCATCACAGAAGCTCTTCAGCATCCTGGTTGGAGTGAAGCTGTGCATGCAGAATACTCTGCTCTGCTTGCAAATGGTACCTGGGATTTGCAAAAACTTCCCTCTAACAGAAAGACAGTTGGTTGCAAATGGCTGTTCAGAGTGAAAAAGAAGGCAGATGGCTCTGTGGAAAGATTGAAGGCCAGACTTGTTGCTAAAGGGTTCTCTCAAACTGTTGGATATGACTTCCGAGAAACTTTTAGCCCTGTTGTGAAACCTAATACAATTAGAACAGTCTTAGCTGTGGCAGTTATGAAGGGCTGGTGTATAAGGCAGGTGGACATTAATAATGCCTTCCTTAATGGGGGTCTGGCTGAGGAGATTTACATGGATCAGCCCCCTGGATTTGAAAAGAGTGGTCCTAATGGTGAAGTGTTGGTGTGCAGACTAAAGAAAGCTTTATATGGTCTTAGGCAAGCCCCACGTGCCTGGTTTGACACCTTGAGGAGTTTTCTCATTCAAAATCTGAATTTTGTTGCCTCCAAGGCTGACACTTCCTTATTCATTAGAGATAGAGCCTCCTCTCAAGTTCTGTTGATGGTTTATGTTGATGACATTGTCATCACAGGAAATGTATCTGATGATGTGAATTCAGTGGTTCAGTTGATCAATTCCACCTTCTCTTTGAAAGATCTTGGCAGTTTGGGATATTTCTTAGGAATGGAAGTTCAATATGACACTGCTGGGTTGTTACTGAATCAAAAGAAATATGTCACTGAGTTGTTGCAAAGAGCTGCAATGTCATCCTCCACATCAGTTCCAACTCCTATGGTAGTCACTCCTAAACTTTCTGCAAGTGACAGTGAAGCCTTTGTTGATGTTCACTTGTATAGAAGTGTAGTAGGAGGACTTCAGTATGTCTGTCTAACCAGACCAGACATTTCATATGCTGTGAACAAGGTGAGTCAGTATATGAATAATCCCTGTGAATCACACTGGAAAGCTGTAAAAAGGATACTTCGGTATCTTAAAGGAACAATTGAGTATGGTTTGTTCTTTAAACCAGGAGAGGAGTTTAGCTTAACTTGCTTCACTGATGCTGATTGGGCTGCCTCTCTTGAAGATAGAAGATCAACTTCAGGGTATTGTATATTTCTTGGTGGAAATCCTGTTGTTTGGAGTTCTAAAAAGCAGAGTGTGGTGTCAAGGTCAACTTGTGAAGCTGAGTACAGAAGCTTGGCAAACTCAGTGTCTGAACTCATTTGGGTTGAACAGCTTCTCAAAGAACTGAAAGTTACAATAGTAGGCAAGCCAACTGTGTGGTGTGATAACACCTCAACAGTGTCCATGTCTGCAAATCCCACTCACCATGCCAGAATCAAACATGTGGAGATAGACCTTCATTTTGTTCGAGAAAGAGTTCTTGCTGGACAGCTTGTGGTTAATTTTATTCCAAGCTCTGAGCAAACTGCAGACATACTCACGAAACCAATTCCACCAGCTTTGTTTTCGATTTTGCGAACAAAACTTGGAGTTGTGTCATGTGCTGATGAACACTCAACAGAGGGAAGAACAACCAGAAGAATAACAGAGTTGTCCACAGAAGAAGACAAACCAGGGGAATGTTAGAGTTATATTTCTAATAATATTAGCTGATATTTCTAATAATATTAGCTGTCATTATGCTGTTAAGGCCGTTGGTGTTTGTTAGGCCGTTTGGGCTGTTTTGGGTCTGTTAGTCTTTACTTGTATTGGGCTATATAAGTGTAAACATGGTTATTGGGCTCAATATGAAATAATAAACAGATTTCTCTTTAATTCAATTCTCTCTTTTCTTTTATCAGTTTTACTTCGATAAACTTCATCTTCTTCTCTGTTCTCTTCGTTAATCTCTTTCTTCTTCTTCACTGTGTTCATTAAATCTGATCTTCATTCTTGTTATTTCTTCAATTGCTCAATATCTGACACAATCAACCTCTTCAAAAGCTGTGATGATAAGTCCCCTAGCATTTTCAGTAGTGAGCTTTTCCCTCAAATCTTTCAACCTTTCAGCAACATAACGACCAACAATTTCCAAGGGATGAATCAAAATTGAATTAATTTTAGTAGGTGGTTGTTGTTTTTCCACACTTTATCAACCAAAGTGCTTGAGGTTTGAACTAATTTATGTTAATTTTTTTTCTCAAAAGCTTGTTCCCATTTTTTTAGCTGTATCCACTGATGCTCAACAAGGATCAACCCCAATAAATGCCTTATATTTATCATCATTTAACAGTGTAACTAGATAGGATTTACACTAGATCAACATCATAGCATTGTCGAAACAAATTTTAGGATCAAAAAATTTAAATCGTATTAAGTGTAATGGCTCCAACTTCAAAAACTCCTTCACACTGAGAGAATAATTAATAAGGAAAAACTCATCCAAATTGTTACCTCGAATACTAACGGAGTCAATTTCCACCACTTCCTTGATTTCTTTCATTGCTGCCACCGTTCGTATTTCCTTAGAGACATGATCAAACACTTTGGACTCTTGACCATTTTTGTAGAGTTTTTCATCAATCACGGGAACCAATAATGGTTGTTTGATCATACAGACATCAGTGTCTTCGGGGAAAAGGATCTTTTGACTTGCAACTACTGTATCTGTTATCATAGACATTTCATCGAACATGTTTGCCGCACACATGCCGTTCATCTTCAAATCAAGTTTTAGTGCAGTAGCCTCTGTCAGTGTTGTTGCAGCTGAATCCCATTCCACCCGTTCAGCCTGCTCAAGAGTCACCCCATCCGTTGGCGACACGCCCAAAATTTCATTCGAGCTGCTCGGTTGGCCCAATACAGCTTCCAGCAGAGCTTTCATTTCTATCACCTACTGAGGAACGCTAATAACCTCCAACCTAATCTCTTGAACCTTTTCTGTAATAATTTTTAGGGTAAACTATACTAATGACCACCGAACTATGGGGTTGGTGTCGATTTGACCACTATATTTTCAATTGTGTTAAATATACCACATAACTATTTAATTGGTTCCAATGTAGCCACCTGCCGTTAAAAAAAACGAAAAAGTTAACGGGACTGTTAAAATAATTGGTATAATTACACATTTAGTCCTCTTTATTTATACAATCATTCAATTTAGTCCTAATTTTAATCTAATAAAATAAATTAATTATTCAATTAGGTGGTGACACGTGTCACCACCTTATTTGAGGGATTTATCTATTTTTATTAGATTTATAAGAAAATTGAAATAGGGAAAATGGCACCAAGGAGAATCGAACCTGGGTCTTTAGGGAATAAGAGCAAAGCTCTTACCACCAGGCCAAAGTTATCTCTGGTGTATGGAATACCAAATATATTATATGTCGTATATGTTTGGTTTAATCATTACCAACAAATCTCGAATATATGTTTGGTTTTGTATCAGTCTTTCTTGGGGACGATGAACTGCACAGATTTTTTCTTGCTTCGATCGCCTGCAAGGCTATTCAAACTTTCCATACCATGGAGAAGTTCAGAATGACTCCGGACGAAGAAGCATTTAGTACCCTCCTAAAGGCTCTATGTAGATATGGCAATGTTGAAGAGGCTGAAGAGATAATGCTTGTAAATAAGAAGCTGTTCCCGCTGGATGCTGATGGCTTCAACATTATTCTCAATGGTTGGTGTAATGTTTTGGTTGATGTAGTTGAAGCAAAGAAAGTTTGGAGAGAAATGTCAAATTACTGCATTATACCAAATGCAACCTCTTATACTCATATGATTTCTTGTTTCTCAAAAAGTGGAAATCTCTGCGACTCTATGATGAAATGAAGAAAAGAGGTTGGGATCCAGGCATTGAGGTCTACAATTCCCTGGTGTATGTCCTAGCTCGTGAAAATTGCCTAAATGAAGCTTATAACATCCTCAAGAAAATGAGAAAATCTGGGTTGCAACCAAATTCTGCCACTTACAACGCAATTATACGTCCTCTTTGTGAGTCAGAGAAGATTGAGGAGGCAAGAAATATTTTGTCCACCATGAAAGAAGAGAATCTTAGTCCAACCATGGAGACCTACCATGCATTTCTTCATGGTGTTGATTTTGAAGTAACTTTGGAAATTCTTAACCATATGAAGGCTGCCGGTTTAGGTCCTATTGGTGATACATTTCTCTTTATTCTTAGTAAGTTTTTCAAAGCGGAGCAACCTGAGCATGCGTTGAAGATTTGGGCAGAAATGAAGCATTTTGAAGTACTCCCTGATTCAAGTCATTATATAATGTTAGTGGAAGGGCTAGCAAAATCTGGATGGTTAGTTAAAGCCAGGGAATATTACGATGAGATGAGATTTCTTCTTGCTTCCATCGCCTGCAAATAACTGCAAATCTGTGCAGTTCATCGTCCCCAAGAAAGACTGATACAAAACCAAACATATATTCGAGATTTGTTGGTAATGATTAAACCAAACATATAGGACATATAATATATTTGGTATTCTATACACCAGAGACAACTTTGGCCTGGTGGCAATGCTCTTTTTCCCTAAAGACCCAAGTTCGATTCTTCTTGGTGTCATTTTCCCTATTTCAATTTTCTTATTCCAATTGGTGGTGACACGTGTCACCACCTGATTGGGGAAGGAAAATAAATTTAATAAATCTAATAAAAATAGATAAATCCCTCAAATAAGGTGGTGACACGTGTGACCACCTAATTGAATAATTAATTTATTTTATTAGATTAAAATTAGGACTAAATTGAATGATTGTATAAATAAATGGGACTAAATGTGTAATTATACCAATTATTTTAACAGTCCCGTTAACTTTTTCGTTTTTTTTAACGGCAGGTGGCTACATTGGAACCAATTAAATAGTTATGTGGTATATTTAACACAATTGAAAATATAGTGGTCAAATCGACACCAACCTCATAGTTCGGTGGTCATTAGTATAGTTTACCCTAATTTTTATCGATCTTGTCTTATAATTTTTTTGGGTAAACTATATAAATGACCACCATACTATTGGTAAAGTCGCGATTTGACCACCTTACTTTTTTTCTAAGCAATTAAACCACCAAATTATTTAATTGGTTGCAATGTGACCACCAACCGTTAAAAACTAACGGAAGGAGTGACGTGGCAGTTAATGAAATTGGTATAATTACACATTTGGTCCCCGCTATTTGTACATTTTATCAATTTAGTCCTAATTTTAATAAATAAAATAATTTTATTATTTAATTAGGCTACGACACGTGTCACCAGATTGAAGGAGCAAAATTAAAGAATAAGCAACTTGCTTCCAGCAGGAATCGAACCCAAGTTGAATGGGTTGTGGATGAGCACACCAACCACTAGGCCAAAGCTATCATTGTAATGCATTGTACAAATTCTAATATATATTTTAATTTGTTACTCATGCCAGGAAAAAAACAAGAAACACATTACCATTGGCAAGATTTGAACACAAGATTTTTGGGTTAAAAGTGAGCATGCCTACCACTAAACCAATGTTATTATTATGACATAACGTACAAAATTTATTACTCCCTCCGTCCCACTAAAACTGTCACATGTTGACATTTTTCTGGTCAAATTTTTTCAACTTTGATTATAATTTATTTAAATATTTTAATTAATTAAAAATTATAAAAAATATATTTAAAAATTAGTTGATTCAAAGTTTTTAAAATATATTTTTTCATATTTTTATCGATAATAAATTTTAAATTATAAAAGGTCAAAGTTGAAAAAATTTGACCTAAAAAAGTCAACATGTGACAGTTTTAGTGGGACGGATGGAGTATATAACTGCCAGCAAACTATCGACTCTATAATCAAAGGCGTATGGTCTCCAAGTATTGAAAACCTTTTCTATATCCCCAGGTTATGGAAGGTAGTATCCATCGTCAGTGATATGATTATAAACACGATTACGACAAGTTGAGATGGTTGAAGAAGCAAATCAAAATTAAAATGCATGATTTAAACATCAAAGACGCAATAAGTAAATGAAGAACGCCATTATAAAAGGACCTGTCGAGGAAAATCAACAGAGAAGGAATCTTTTTGGTTATGTTACACCAAGCAGTGATTCGGGTCTAAAAGGAAGGAATTGCAAGTGAAAACAAAAACCAGAGATACAAGTTGAAAAGATACATTAAAAGTAAAACCCCCATAGATTTCAAAACGTCAAATTGTAGGGGATTTTGTTATGTCAGGCTATCCAAACAAAATTTATTAAATTTTGTACAGTATATTATAAAAATAACATTGGTTTAGTGGTAGGCATGCTTATTTTTAACCCAAAAAATTTGGGTTCGAATCCTGCCAGTGGTAAATGTTTTTTATTTTTTTCCTGGTATGAGTAACAAAATAAAATATATATAAGAATTTGTACAAAACATCACAAGGATAGCTTTAGCCTAGTGGTAGGTGCGTTCACTCACAACCCATTGAACTTGGGTTCGATTCCTACTGGAGGTATGTAATTTCTTCTTTAATTTTGCTCCTCTAATCTAGTGACACGTGTCACCGCCTGATTGGAGGAGTAAAATAAAAATTATTAAATTAAAAATATATAAATAAAGTTCTCCAATAATACAGTGACACGTGTCGTAGCCTAGTTAAATAATAAATTTATTTTATTTATTAAAATTAGGACTAAATTAATAAAATGTACAAATAACGGGGACCAAATGTATAATTATACCAATTTTATTAACTATCACGTCACTCCTTCCGTTAGTTTTTAACGGCTGGTGGTCACATTGCAACCAATTAAATAATTTGGTGGTTTAATTGCTTACAAAAAAAGTAAGGTGGTCAAATCGCGACTTTACCAATAGTATGGTGGTCATTTATGTAGTTTACCCTTTTTTTTCAACTCGTGAAATTAAGCTTGAAGCTTTACAATGTCCTGTTGCGAACGCGTTAACATCCCGTCAACCATGTGTAATCACCTATTTTGTCCGGGGTGTTTAACCCGTTTTTTTATTAATAGGCTTTAATTATGTGGTGATTAATAGTTAAAAAAAAAGAATTAAAAAAGAAAAAAAAGAAAAAACAATATATATTACCTATTATTACTATTATTATACTTGCCAATCATATTTTTACCTATTATTATTATCATATACTATTACTAGTATTATATTATATAATGTTATTATCATCACTATTTTTATAAATTATTATCGTAACTATCTAGTTATTATTGCTATTATTCACTATGTTATTACTATTATTATCATACTGTGATATTATATTGTTATCTATTATAACCCTTGATTGTATTTAGTATTATCTTATATATTTATTATATTTATTATTATTATCATTAAACTTGAAAATCTGAAAACAAAATAGTAATAAATAAACAAGCCCAATTTGTATTAAATAAATAAAGCCCACGGTTTATTATTTTAAAGTCCATTATACATAAAAAAAAACCAAAAAAATATTATACATATGTTACATGGCCTGTTTAGGCCCAAATAATTAAAAAAAAACCCTAATACCCTCTTTGTTTGCAGCCGCCGCCCTCATTCCACCGTTAGATCTGGGATCCAGATCTAACGGTCCAGATTGCTCCAGGAGAGATGGAAGCCCTAGCTGCCCCCAAGAAACCCTAGCGCCGCAGCATGGGAGCCGTCAGATCAGGGTTGGCATCGAACGATCAAGATCGACCTCCCTGAGCGCGTGTGATGCACGCGCAACCCTTCCACTGCCCACTCGTGTGCGTGCATCACAACCGAGCCTCTTCGAATCCTCATCCGACCGTCCAAATCCCCACTTCTCCGATCGAAAGGGTCTCCGGATTTCCCGGCCGTCTCGAGCCCCACCATGGTCCCCTCTTCTCCACGGCTCACATGCAACAACAACAAAAATGATGAAAAAAACAAAGTGGCAGACAAAGAAACAAAAGCAAAGGCAAAATACCACAATTTGCGGATGAATACAAACAAATCAACAGCAATATCAACATTTTATAAAAAAAAGGGGGAAAAAGTGTAATATCGGCTATAAAGCCGAAGCATGTAATGAGAGAAAAAGGGGGGGATTCAAAAAAAAAAGTTTCAGAGAATCAGAGCAGTAGGGGGAATTTTTTTTAGACCATTCGGATTATTCAGAAGGATTTTTCGACATCCTATTCGAATAGAGAGAGCAAAAAAATTGTAATCACATTTGGTAGAAATCAATACAAGTTGAGATTTCTAGAGGTATCACCATTGTTATCGTTTTTTTATTTCGAATCAATAACAAAAAAAACAGAAAAGGGGAACCGTGTTTTACCTTCGCGTATCGTCGGTCCGCCTTCCTTGCCGGCGATAAGCTCTGTGGCCCTTCCCGAGGCCATGCATGTGAGCCGATGGGGGAAATTTTTTGGGTTTGTTTTCGGTTTTGGTTTTAGGGATTTGAAATAAAAAGATTTCGATTTTTTTTTATTTTGGTTTTGGGTTTCCGAAAAGGGAGTGGAAATAGGGGCTTTTCGGTTGTTTTGGTTTCGGAAAAGGGGAGAGAAATTTTTTTAGGGGTCCGGCGCCAGCAACGGCGGCCAGAACCCCTTGCGGCGCCGGATTTTCAGAGGAAAGGGAGAGGGCATTTTTTAGGGTTTACAAATGAAAAAAGAAAGGCATAATATGTTTTTAAGTATGTATTTATAATGTTTTTTTATTTTAAAAATGGTTTATTGTCATCTTAAACCCCTCCGCGTCACCGTATTTACGCGTGAGGGGTCTCCGTGTTTTCAAATCCCTTCCCCGGCCCCTTTAGGTTATTGAGTATTTTCAATCTCATCCCTTTTTCATCCTAATCGATGGCCGGAAGGGTTATATCCCATTTCGGTCCCTTTGGCTTTTCGTCTTCTTTTAATTTAACCCCTATTCGTGTTTTAATCAGCTTTTCTTAAATGGGAAATTTACCGTATGGGTCCTTTCCTGTTTCCCTTTTTATTTATTCAGCATTTTATTATGTCTATTTGTTACTCACGTATATTTTTTTTAAAATGTGTGTTCATATCATTTTGCAGTGATGTTCGTATATGTTATGTGGTGTATGTCTGTGATATATGCTTTTAGTTAGTTATTGAGTCATTCGAATATATATTTGTTGCATGTTTTTTTTATGTCGTTCGAATATATTTGTGACATGCATTTTATTGTCATTCACGTGACTTTTAGCATTTCAATTTGTAAATTAATTTGTTTTTAATTATAAAACGGAGATACTTATTAATTCGCGTATTCGGGTCGACTAGCCTAACTTATTTGATGTCCCGCGAATATTTGGATTAATTCGAATCGTCTAAAGGTAAATCCGCAATTAAAACAGACAAGACCATAGCACCATATTTTATCTGCTTGCATCATGCATAAAGGTGATGTACGGGATCCGAACTCTAAACTAACACGGCAGTCAGTCTTATTTGATGTCGGTTTAGTCTTTGGTCCGGTGTACCGTCATCCTTTTTAATTAAATGTTTAATTAATTCGATACCACCTATTTGAAAAAGCTTGTGATTAAAGCCTAATTTTCAATCTAGAATCACTAATTAAATTCATTTTAAATTTCAGATAATTTCTATCAATTAAAGGCAACAATTGTTTTGGTACCGATTTCCGGGCGTGATGGGGGTGCTAACCCTTCCCCACGCGTAACCAACTCCCGAACCCTTTCAAAAGAATCTCTGGTTTTGTTTTCTTACGGTGTCTGGCCTACCTCAGTGGCCGGTGGCGACTCCAAACCGAAGGAAAAAAGATTTTTTAAAGTGATTTTTCCAAACCCGAATTAATTTTTAAAATTTCTCCCTTTTTTAAATCAATAGTGATAATTTCAAAAAGAAAATAGTGATAAGGCCCCATTTAACGGTTTTCAAAAAAAACCTTATCACACTATGGCCAGAAAAGATAGCTATGATGCCTTTGATGCAATATAAAATAAAGAAGAAGAATTAAAGAGATACGAAGAATAGAAAGAGTAAAAGAAGACGACAAAATAAAAAATTAAGGAAAGACAAGAGAAACTATTTTCATTCTATTTGATCGATAGCTCTGTTTTATTTACGTATAATTGGTATTGCATCACAGCTTGAAACGAAAATCTTTATGTTCGGTTAAGATGAGATTAGCCTGGAACTGTTCCATCGCTTTAATCTGGAAGGAGAGGAATCAGCGTCACTTTAAGGGGGTGAGACCTCAGCAGCTAATCTGATTTTGCAAGTGAAGGAGGCAGTGAAACTGAAATTGTGTTCTTTAAGTATCAGGACTGGTGAGGCTGCTAGTATTTTTTTTTTTTTTTTGATCAAGAGAGGCTGCTAGTAGAGTCCTTTACATGGCTTTGGGAGATTGTTGTATAGATTTATTTTCATGTTCTTTCTTTTTGTATATATTCGCTTTCATTGATTTATTGTAGAATATACAACTATATTCGCCCAAAAAAATTCTGAAACATCCACGAAAATGAAAGGAAGAGAAGGGCAAGCCTGAAATTTTAGGTCTCACTAACCCCTAGCTGAAACTACAATTTTAATCCAAGAGCATATACTATCCTTTATTGAGACTTGAGAGGGTAAATGATTCTTAACTGCAGGTGTGGAAGAATAGATCCATCCATCACGATCTCCTTTCCTTCAAACAATCATTCATTAAAAGCTCCTATATGTCGTTTAATTTAGACTAGGAATGTTAATTGGGCGTGGAGTGTGTGAAGGTTACTCTTTCCACACTCATCCCCATCAAAAATTTTGTTTTTTTATCTTCGCCTCACGACCTGCTGAGAATACTAAATTTAAAACTACTCATGCCCTACAACCCGCAAGACTAAAATTATTCCCGCCACATCATCCACGTAGGTTCTCATACTCACTTAATCCCCTCTTTACTCAAATTAAATTATTGTTTGACTACGAACATTACTGAATCCAACTCTCGTCGTCGGTGCCGGCTGCAAAGAACATTAGGGGTTGAATTTGTTAGGATTTATGAGAGAGGTATATTTGATTATTATCTATTAAAAATATTATAAAGTACCTATTAAATCTGATTTCTATTTTTAAGAGATAATTTTAATTATAATTTTAGTCCTTTATATTTTTAATTTTTTTTAAATTAATGGTGTTCAGCGATGTTCGTCGCACGTTGTAGAATTTTCCTATATATATATATATATATATTCATAAATATTCTAAGACAAGTCAATATAAATTATCTTAAACTTAACTCTGATTCAAATTGATATTTTAAAAAATATTTATATATTTAATCCGATTAATCTCAATTATATATATTAAATTTTTCAATAATATCCCAAGACAAGTCAATATGAATTACTTTAAATTTGACTATGATTCATGTTGATATTATATTTTTAATAACTTATTATAAGATCTGTTGGGGCGGGTGAGGATGATACAAGGCAGGAGGGGATGATGTGAGACGGGTACAAAGGCATATTCACGCTTTTCCCACCACCCACGGCGAATCTAATTTTTATATTCATCATCGCCCCATAATTCGTGAAATTAGTAGCCATCCTTGACAAATTAAATGCGAAGTGGGTGAATCCCCGCAAAACCTGCCCCACTAACATTCCTAATTTAAACTTAATATTTTATACAACGGTAGCGCCAGTCATGTGTCAGGGCAATAAAGGTTCTGCTCAAACACCACCATTCATGAAAAGTCTAATATTTTTTTTATATTTATTATTAATGATTTAATTTTTTAATATTTATTATTAGTTTAAATATTTGTTGATAGGGGTTAGTTTTTTCTAATATTTATTATTATTGATATGCTCTTAAAATTCAACTTTTTTCAATACTAGTTATTAGAGCCCGATTTTTTCTCAATATTTATTATTATGAGCACACTCTTAAAATTTAATTATTTTCCAATACTTGTTATTAGAGTCTGATTTTTTCAATACTGTTATTATTAACTTACTCTTAAATTATAATTTTTCAATACTTTGTTATTAAGGATAATGATTTAAATAACGATATGTAACCGCAACAACACTCGTTATATGGTGGTAGCAGCACCATCCGAATCTGCGATACCTGCAACCGTTATGTTGAGTTGTGTGGTGCTCGATTCGTTCAACCGATTATGCTCACCAAGTGGTGGAGAGATGGATATTTGGGTGGAAGGGTTTAGGAAGCTAGAAAGAATAAAGACACAATGATTTTAGAGTGGTTCGGCCTTCTAACAAGCACCTACATCCACTACCTTAGCTCCCCACTAAGGATTTCACAACCAATTCCACTAATTGATTCGTCCCCTTTTCTAGGCTTAGGAGGAAACCCTTTACACCGATCAAGCTTCTACCCAAAGCCTTGATCAAAACCCTCTTTTACAAAGAGAAACAAGAAGCAAACTTAAACCCTCTAATAGGTGTTTGTTTGCACAATTAAGCTCTCACCCAAAACTTAAAACACTTGAGCAAATTTGACAATTTTGGCTCACTAGTGTTTGTCTATACAATAATTGACACTTTAGGCTCTAAGACAATTCTTGATCATTTGTTGATTGACAATTGAAGCATTAGCCTTCTCTTGATGTTTGGAGGTCCCTTTTATACTCCCAATTGAGTTTGTAGCCGTTACTAGCCGTTGGGATCAAATTGGAGCCGTTGAGGACTTTAATTCCCACCATAAATGCATTCTGCAGCTCCCCGTTTCGAAACGCTCGATGCCGTTTCGAAACACTCTTAATGTAGAAAGAGCCGTTGCAGTCTGTCAGGGCATCCGTTTCGGAACGCCTCCTGGCCGTTTCGGAACGCCTCATGTCCGTTTCGGAACGCCTCCTGGCCGTTTCGAAACTCGTATCGAAACGCTATAGTCCCGTATCGAAACGCCTACATTTAAAAGTTGGTTGGGAAAATAGCCGTTGGGGTTTATGACCGTTGGGGTCATTGCCACGTGGGCGTATCGAAACGGCCTAGCCCGTTTCGAAACACGTTTCGAAACGAATATGCTACTGGAATCCCATGTTTCGAAACGCCTTATGGTGTTTCGAAACACCTGGACAGGTTTGAGAAGTTTGGCTTTGAAACACATTAAAAACCCATTTAAAAACATCCCTAAACATAGTTTCAGAATATTTGGACTTTGGAAATTGTTTTAAATACTTTTTAAATCAGTCCAAAATATTTTTCAATTATTATATCAAAACATTAGTTCCACACGTTATGTCTATAATTAGGGGTGGCATTCGATCGAGTTGAGTCGAGTCAAATTTTTTTGAGTTAGTCGAGTTGACCAACCCTATTTTATAACTCAAACTTTATTTGAATTTTTTGAGTCAAGTTGAGTTGTTTGAGTTTCTGTTCAAATTTAATTGTAAATATTTATAATGTTATGTTACTAATTAGTTCCAACTTAAACGGCTTTCTATAACCATATACAATACACACACACACACACACACACACACACACACACACACACACACACATATATATATATATATATATATATATATATATATATATATATATCTTCATATTTTTTTCATATGTGATAGATATACTAGACAAAAATGAGGGACTCAATTTGAACTTGAAAATTAATCCACTAGTTACTAAAATTTTCGAGTTATTCGAATTTTCATTTTATAATTCAAACTTTATTTAAATTTTTTTGAGTCAAGTCAATATTTTCGCATCGAGTCAAATTTTGTGATACACTTGGTTGGCGAATTATAATGTTATTCAAAATCATATTTATATATGTACACGATAATGGTTTGTAAATAGAAACTTTTCATTGTATTTTTTTACATTTTACTTATTGGGATAAATAAAATTACACAAATTTGACCTAAAATATAAATACATTTAACAGAATATAAATCATCAAACATGTTTGTGTTATAAAAGTATGAATTTACTAATGTTGTTTGGAATTGAATTGCACTAACAAATTGAACTGAAAATTAGTGGTCCGATGAGTAGCATTAAACATACTAATGGCTTATATGTCATTGGAAGGTTATAATTTTTAAAGATACGAATCATATTACTTAATAAACTAAGGTTGTAAAATTGATAAAACCAAAAATCAATAATTCGATCCATTTGCAGGTGGGGCAGGCATGTGTCGATCATTTGAGCATGGGTAGAAGGTTGAATTCGGTTCGGGTTATTTCGATTCGGGTCTGACTTAATTCGGATGAAATTCAACTTTATGGTAATTCAAGTCGTGTCAATATTGTTTCAGATATTTTTGAATCAGTTGATTACGGGTCGGTTCAATTTCAAGTCAATAGAAGATCGGTCGTTTTTATTCAGGTCAACATTTGGATCTTCTGGTTGAGTTGAGTATGAGTCCAATCGAAGTACATATAAAATATTCGTATATTCTTATAAAAGAAACATTTTTTTGTTTGTCAATTATCATTATCATTTTTGTTTTTTTTTTGTTTTTATTTATAAAAGAAGACTTCAATTCTTAAATTTGAATGATACATTGCTGACACAAAACTAGTTTCAACTTGAAAAATAATTTTTTTTTATTTTCGCAATTTCATATATATTATTATAAATTAGTAAAAATTTATTTGGTCAAATCTGGTTTGAGTAAAATAAATTTAAGTTGTTTTTCGTTTGGGTCCATATCGGTTTAACTAAAATTTAGGTCAATTTTAGTTCGATTTATTTTGAGTTTCAGATCATGTTTATGTCAAAATCGATTTTCAAATTGAGTGAATCCATTCGAGTCTCGAGTTAAATTTACCATGTCTAAGCATGGAAGTGCTCCAAGACCATTCTATAAGAGCAAAAATAGATTTTGAATATAAAATATATAAAAATATATTTTTTTAAAATTATATACAAATTTTTAAATTTTAAATTTAAAAGATTGCCCATTCATCTCTGGTCGTGGGGCATGAACAATCTCCAGCTAACGAGCCGTATCCCATCCAAACACAGATAAAAAATCATTTTTTCTAAAAATTTAAATTCTAAACCTTAGGTCATATTCCAAATGGATAAATATTCTATACACAGGCGGTGGAAACTTTTAGTTTCCACGAGCGCCTTAGTTTTAGGGTATAGAGAGATAGTTTAGGGTATAGAGTTTAGGGGTTTAGGTGCATGAGGTTAGAATTTAGGGATAATTGTTTCAATTTAAAGTTTAGGGTTATAATTTAGGGTTTATAGGTTAAAACCTAAATCCTCATCATATTACCCTAAAAACTAAACCCTAACCTATAAACCCTAAATTATAACCTTAAACCTTAAATTAAAACAACTATCCCTAAATTCTAAATCCCTACACCTAAACCCCTAAATTTTATACTCTAAACTAACTCCCTATACCCTAAAACTAAGGTGTTTGTAAAAACTTTCAGTTTCCACCTCCAGTGTATAAGATATTAATCCATTCCAAATTACCTAAACTTTAACTTTAAGCCCCAACTATAAACCATAATTTTATTAGTGTGAAAAAAATAAATAGGGCAGATAATTTCTAATGAATTCATTTTACAAATAAAATGTAGGGACTATTTTCTAGAGCCTTCACCGGTAAAAATAAAACACCCATGCAGTATCTGGCAAATAAAACGAATCCCCTGAACCTAACGAATCCTTCATCTCTCTCCGAATCGCCGGAGCCACCATAGCTCTTGCATGTCCGCCACGTGTTCCCTTCAGATTTACCCTCGGGTGTCTTGTTGTCTTTGAATCCTATGATATTCGTCATTACCGCCTACCGGTATTAGGTTAACCAGGTAGGTTACTTTTACACATATGTTAGAACTTGAATGCTGGATATTTTACTTGGTGGACTTTGGAGAAATACCAAAAGATTTGCTTCAATAAATATAAAGGAAGATCATCATATATATATATGATATGAAATTATGAATATTACATCACTTCGAAAGGCCTTGCGCCCTTGCCTACAAAAGTGTTACAGAATAAAAGCACAACTCAACAATCTGAATTCGAAAATGACAATCGCGGGTTTGAACCAATAATCAGATCAGCAATCACACACACATATATATACACTTCGAATATCAGATATTCATTCAGATATATATTGGTACGGCTGTTATTCACACATGCTGATGCAATTCTCTCCTGTTGTTTTCGTCGTCGTCGTCATCCTCTCTACATCAACAGCTCATTCACCCACCCAAGATCTGGATCAGAATCGCAGCCCATCACATTCTCATTTCGCTTCTCTTCACCACCACCAAAGGATTTCGAGGTTGCACCAAAATGTTCTCCCGAGGCAGATGGACTTGGCCAGGAAGGAGACAGAGCAAACTGTGTCTGGTCTTCCCCTCTGAGGGAAACATCAAGCCAGGGAATGTTGGTTGTAGTCGGGCCAGCCTTAGGTGAAGAGGCTTCACAGAAATTCATGTTCTCAAAAGAGCTCATCAGCTCGTTAATCACGTGCTGGTAACTCATCGTTTCGGTTCCGAGCTTACTCAGGCGATCACTGTACCTAGAAATAGGTGAAAACCCATTTAAAGATGTCCGTTGCTTCACGGGAGACAATGGCGGCGATAAAGATGGCGATCTTGATAAATGAGACAAACCCAACAGAGTACTCGTGGGAGACGAGGTAGCAGAGTGACAAAACAAGCAGCAATGGTTATTCCTGCTCAGCGGGGAAGAACTGCAAGACCCTGAATTCTTGTACTTGGGAGATGCCTCGGGCTCGGCAGGCAAGAGACGTAGCTCACGAGAAGAGTGTGCGAAGAAGCAAACCTTGCGCTTGCAGTCCTTGCCATCCTTACAAGCTTCCGTCCTGTAACGGGTAGGATGCAGCCAGCACTCAAACACCCCATGCGCGAAATCACAATCATCCCCGCGAGGACAACCGCCGCCACGACGGAAGTCGGAGCAGACGGTGGAAGAGTAGCGGTAGCGGCGAGGGTCACGGCGGCGGGCCTTCTCTCCGGGATGAGCGAAGGGACAGTCGGTCCAATCGTGGCTCCTGCTCCTGGTGCACTTCCTCACCTTGAATTCATACATGCGGAAATGGTCACCCGCATAGGGATCATCGTCATTCTCTTCGTCTCCATTGTTATTATTCCGGTTGGAAATGAGATATTTCTCGAGGGTAGCTTCGTAGGGAGAAAGTTGCATGGCGGCGTTGTCTTGGATTGAAAGAAGAAGCTTCCTCGGAGGAATCTCAATAACTTTGTGAGAAGCAAGGAACTTGTGTTGTTTCTCAGCACAAGCGGTGCTCATCTTTTAGAGAATCAAAAGAAAAGGAATATCGGTTTTAGATCTAGAGAGCAAGAAGTTGAGTGATGAGGTAACAAAATGGGGATTAGTCGCCTAAATATATACAAGGCGGAGTGGGAGAGAGAAGGCGACAAGCGTATGGGCAAATAGCTGCGTGGCTGCATAGCATTAGGGAGGAACATGCAAAAAGGCATATGTGGCAACTTCAGAATGCGCAGCACGCAAGATTTTGCTACCTGTTGGTTTATTATTGAGAAACCTGACGATCTGAGTGGGGTTTGGATGAGCTGACAAATACTAATACATTCATCCTCCTCATGCATGGTTTTGGAATTTCTTGGATGGAAGAGTCCAACAAGTGGCGTCTCGTTGTCAATCCAATTGACGGAAAGGCTAAGTCGTGTAGTGAGATCAGATAATCCACCTTGAAGCATGAAGTGGATAATTTATTTATCGTCAATTAGTTTAGAGCAGGTATCTTATAGGTAAAAATCATTATGACCTTTAAATGTATCAAAAGAAATGAAAAGGAGCGCTTTTAAAATTAGCAAAAGAGACAAAGGTAGCACAACCCAAGCCTAACTTTTCATCATGCATTTTTTTAGCTAAAAAAAGGAATATTGATTTTTGACTTTGTCACTGTTTGATAAGTATATTATTTATATTTAAGTGATATGTTAGTAGAATATTCGTGTTTGATCGATGTTCAATCCTGACCACAGGAGTTTCTTGGGCTTGGGAAATTCAAACAAGGGTCTTCAAGGCAAATTAAGGCAAGACCCAGACAAAATCTAGCAATGGAGAAGCCGTACAAATAATGTACAGTTTCTTTGTAGTTGGAGTCTTGGATTTCGCAGGTTATTACGTCCATAAAAGGCCTGTTTTCCTTTCGCAAATCGCAACTCCAGGTGCTGGAAGCAAGGATGCCGTGATAAGGATAAGTTTTGGTAATTGACAATTCTGATAGGACACCATCACCAGATCTGTCGGTATCCTCAACAAAACTTTGAAGGGTTTGTAGACTAGAGTGTTTAGAACGTATTGATTTGCCTAAATATAGTAGGGGCTGATGGAATTTGTCAGGTGCCCTACTCATCTCATAGAATTTTTCGTGGCCTTGAGATTTTTCAGTGATCAAGTTGATGCCCATATGTGATATGTGGATCCATATGATTCACCTACACAGAATGTAAAATTTATAGTTTTATATGTTTTTTTTGGATCGTTGAATAGATGAAATAGGTGGCTGAGATTATTTTTTTACTATTTTTCAAGTGATAAGCTTCACATAATCTACGGTTAATCTCAGTCATTCATTTCACTCATCTAACGATAAAAAAACGTATAAAAATTAAATGCTCTTATATCTTACACTGTGTAACTGGATCATATATATATAGGGTTATGATCAATTTACACAGTGTAAAACTCTTTAAGTTTTACACGTTTTTTGGATCGTTGGATGGGGGAAATGAATGGCTGAGATTAACTCCTTACTTTTTTTTCCCAAGTCATAATTCACATATTCTACTGTTAATCTCATCCATTCGTTTCACCCATCCAACGATCCAAAAAACGTGTAAAACGTAGAGAGTTTTACACGGTGTAACTGGATTCATTCGTTTCAGCCATTCGTTTCCCCCATCCAACGATCCAAAACGCATATAAAACTTAAAAAGAGTTTTACACTGTGTAAGTTGATCATATATATATATATATATATATATATGATCAACTTACACTATGTAAAATTGGAAAGTTTTACACCTTTTCTGGATCGTTGAATGAAGGTAAATGGATGGATGAGATTAACAGTAGAAAATGTGAAAATTATCACTTGAAAAAAAAGATAAGGAAATAATTTTAACCATTTATTATCATCATCCAACGGTCCAAAAAAGGTGTAAAAGTAATTGAGTTTTACACAATATAAGTAGTGAACTTATCCTAATAGCTCGTCAAAAGAAATAGAATAGTGTGAGATCTATTAATTGGCTTAGTGGCTAAGGATACTCAATTGCTTATATTGTTCCATTTTGTATGGCTTGTATGGGTTCGAACCTCAATATGAAAATATAATATCTCCCTATTTAAAAAAATAGAACATTGTTGAACTCTTTAGGTGGAAAAATAATCTTCTACTCCTTTTGGTGCCTCTATTGATGTCCTCACACTAAAATATTATGTTTAAGGTTTAAAGCTAAGATTAATGATTAGAGTTTAGAGAATTTGAGCATGGTGTATTTTATTAAGCTTAAGATTTAAAATTTAAGATTATAACTTAAAAATTAATTTTTTAGTATTGGACATAAAAATTTTAATACCTAAATTGTTTTTATTCATTTCTCGTAATGCATAAATTTTATATTACATCTTTTAAATTATTAAGAAAAAAGCAATTACTTTTACTAATGACTATCATTAATTACAATTTTTTAACAATTTTTATTACCTAAGGAAAGAGAAATTTTACTACTACTTGATCTTAAACTCACAATTTAAAAGAAGAAAAAAGTGTCAACTAAAACTTTAACCACCTATTTTAGAGATTATTAACAACTATCATTAATTACTTAATTACTCCCATGTATGTTATGACATATTTTATTGGAATAAGTAGAGTGTTATATACAGCCTACAGGGGTTATCATTAGTTTTGTTTTATCTCAATAAATTTAAATTAGAATTATATATGTTATTAAAAAAATTAAAATTATATATTAATACACGAACTACGTAGAAAAAAATATAAAAATATTATTTTTATTTAGAATATAAAATCTAAAACTTAAATCTCCAACTTTAAATTCTAAATGATGAACCTTAAATCTTAAATTTTAAATAATACAATCTAAATCTTTAAACTCTAAAAATGACATGTTTACTTAAGTTTGTGTATTAAAGTATTCACTTTTAATGAATTAATTTACTTTTAAAACGTTAAAACCGTCAGTTTCAAAACTACAAGTCAAGTTCAAATTGTAGATAAAAGTCAAAGTTGGAGGTCATATTGCATAGTACAACCAAAGTCAGGAGTCAAAAGTTACATTAACCCTTAAAACAATAATCATAAAATATTAATTTTAACGGTGTATATAAAAGGTTAAACTCATGAATGACCACCTAATTATGGTGGAGGTTATAATTTGATCATCGATCTTTTAATTTTATTAATCAATCCACTTAGCTATTTAAATGGTATCAATTAAGCTATCTATCGTTTTTTTTATCAGTTAAGCTACCTACCGTTGATGTGAGGGTTAACATAAATTTATATATACATCTGATTCTCATTATTTATATATATTATGATTTCATCTTAATTTTAATTTAATTTAATTTAATAAATGTAACCATTCTCTAATTTGATAAGAAAAAATAAGGAAATAAATTGATAGCAAGAAAAATAGATACTGTAACCTCTTGAGTAATAGTAAGTCACAAACCACTAAGCTAAATCCTTTTGTTACTTAAAGTTGACAATATATTTTATTAAAACTATCGTTTTAATGAAAAGCAAATGGAAAAAATAGGATCGAGTGGAAACTTGTCCAATTTTTAGTCTTTTATAGAGTAAGAAAGTTTACTCCGGAAAAGTGGGCTTATCTTCTTTGAAGAAATCGTCAAGGAATAAAATGATTGAGATAGGTAATTTTTATAATTATCCTACAAATTGATGAAGACTAAAATAATGAAAGAGAATATGCATCCAGGGATGAACCGTGAGGGGTGCTGGTGGGGGCAACCATCCCCTAAAATTTTGAAAATCATATATGATTTTAAAATTTTTTAGAATTTTTTTATATATTTTCTATTAAAAATCTATTTTTGCCCCCCTAAACTTTTATAAATTTGCCCCCCCTAAAAATTTATAGGTTCGTCCCCCTAAATTAAAGTCTTGGGTCTGTTCTTGTCTGCATCATAATGATGAAGCAAGCCTTTTTTTAAATCTTACTATTCCATGCCAAGGAACTAATAGGAAGTATCAGACCAAGCGGTGTGCTGCTTGTCACGGTCATGCCGTCCCAGCCCGATCGGCATGCCGTGCGGCACTCGAAAAGGAACACATCCTAGTCGAGTCAGCCTTACTCGATCCAATTCCCTCGGTCTTTTCACGGAAGCGTCGCTCATAATCCATCTAGCCACACGCCAATCCACTATGGAATCCTGCAAGGCCTAGCGAATGCTAGTAGCCAACCCTCGGGTTCCGGACAAGGCGCGATATGGGGCCCTCTGGCCCCAAACCGTCCCTCGAGCAGCACCCGAGGGAGACATCGTGCCAGCCGCTTGGCCCCGATGCCCGCACACCTAGGCCCCACTCGAGCCTAGGAGAGGGTCACTTACACCATGGCCGCTCGGCTGCTAGCCCATGGCGAGGGGGAGGGTGGAGACCTGACACCCGATCACTTCCCCATAAAGAGCTAATAAAACTTACCAGGAATGCCCACAGTAGACGTTGTTTTTTTTTTTGAGGAAAATGCGAAACTATATTAATCAGCTGCCATAAATGGCATCATCAACAAGAAAGTCAACAATACAATCCGGAGAGTCATAAGAGAATCTAAAGTCCTCGTTACATGAAAATATCCACTGAGCTAAAGTATGTGCTACCCTATTTGCCTCACGGCATACATGACAAATAGAAAAAGGAAGGGTGCACGGCCAGGATCATCTTTGCTTCTTCAAGAACTGTGGCAACAATGGATCGATCGGGCAGATTAGAGAGCAGCCTATTCACAACGCTGAGACAGTCTCCTTCAATGATCACTCTAGTCCATGAGTTTGCTGCAGCCATCTTCAAACCTTCAAGGAAAGCCAAGGCCTCCACCATTTCTGCTGTGTAGGTGCCAGCCAAGGTTTTTGCACATCCATCCACCATAAGGCCATAGTGGTTTCTGGCCACCACTCCAAGTAATCAGACACAAGAAACTGGACATAGTCTATAATAACACATGCTGGCAGTAAAACAGACTTATGTATCAAGGTATTTCTCATATTCCATAGATTCCATAGCAGCACACAAAGGAAGGTGAATTGCTCACCATCAAGTTTTGATATGCAAGCCTCTAACCATTGTCTAGCATTCAAATCTGGGTTTATGGGAATCAAATTCAAAAGGCCACAGCTGTTGAACACTTCAGTCACTAAATGACAATCTCTAAAAGCATGTAACATAGATTCAGGGGCTCTAGCACACAGAGGGCATGATCCAGTCCCAATTCCTGCTCTCATCAGTTTTTCACCAGTGGGAAGGGCATTTTGGCAAACTCTCCAAATGAAAATCTTAATTTTTGGAAGAGTCTTCATGTGTTGCAAAGCTTTCCAGACTGGGGATATGTCTCTTTCCACATTTCTGTCCTTTTGAATCCAATTATAACCAGATTTAGTGGAGTAAACTCCACTTGAGTGATGGTTCCACAAGACTATATCTTCATTCACAGGGGCAATGGGGCAACTAATGATCCTGTTTGCATCTGCTTCTTCAAACACATTTCTGATCTTCTCAACATCCCATCTGTTCTGGCCAGGAATCATGAATTCACTGCAAGTGACAGGGTTAGTCATCCCATCGAGGTAAGACCCTTCCAACTGAACCACCTTATCTGCTCCCCACTTGCTGGAAAATATTGGGGCTTGACTGTCAATGCCGATTCTAAGGTGAAACTCCTCTTTCAGCACTTCCTTTGCCTTGAAGATACAATTCCAAACAAAGGATGCTTTATCATGATGTGCCTCTAAGATGTTGCCATTAGGGAAGTACTTGGCAGATAGTACCTTGTAGCACAAGGATTACTTATTAGTCATCAGTCTCCAAACCTGCTTCCCAAGCAAAGCCAAGTTAAAAACTTTCAGATCCTTCAGCCCTAGTCCTCCATCTCTTTTAGGTCTACATATCTTCTGCCAGGAAACATGAGCCCATCCCCTTTCCCCTGCACGACCAGACCACCAAAAGGATCTCATGGTGGAGACAATGGGATCAAGGATGCAATCTGGAAGAAGGAAACATGCCATAGCGTATGTGGGAAGTGCTTGGGCCACAGATTTCAGCAACACCTCTCTCCCTCCAAAAGACATGAGGTTCTTTGTCCAGCCTCTGACCCTTTTATCAACATTCTTGAACAAAAATCCCAGGGACTCAGTCTTGTTCTTCCCCAGAATTAAAGGAAGTCCCAGGTAAACTCCCATATCTTTCTCCTCTCTCATTTCAAGGATTTGAAGTAGGTTCTCCTTATGTTCTTCAGTCATGCCATTGCTAAAAAAGACAAAGGATTTATCCAGATTCACCTTTTGTCCTGATGAACATTCATAGGCTTGCATTACCTGTTTAAATCTTGTGACTTCACTGGCAGAATTTTTCACAAAAACCAAGCAGTCGTCAGCATACAACAGATGATTAACTATTGGCCCATGCATACTTGCTCTAAGCCCCTTAATTTTTCCCAAAACCTGTTCCTTCAACAACAAGGCAGTAAGCCCCTGAGCACAGAATAAAAATAGGTAGGGGGAAAGGGGGTCCCCCTGCCTAAGCCCTCTTTCAGGTCTGAAGGATACAGATAATTTGCCATTTATTTTTAGCTGAAAAGAGACTGAGGTAACACAGTTCATAAGCAGATTTATCCAAGCAGCATCAAAACCCATTCTTTCCATGACTTTTCCAAGAAAGCACCATTCTACCCTATCATAAGCCTTCTCCATATCTAATTTTATAGCAGCCCCCTTATTAGGACCACTCCTAGCACTCTTTAAGTAATGCAATAACTCATGGGCAACCAGAACATTGTCAGAAATAAGCCTATCTTGAACAAAGGCAGATTGGTTCTCAGAAATGCAAACAGGCATCACCAGCTTCATTCTATTTACAAGAACCTTGGACACAGTTTTGTAAATTACAGTACATAAACTTATAGGCCTGTATTGCTTGATTAGGGTGGGGTTAACTAGTTTAGGGATAAGGATAATAACAGTTTGATTAATCTCAGACATGGGAATGACACCATTAAGCAAATCAAGACACAAATTAATAAAGTCATTTCCAAGAACATGCCAGAATTTCCTAAAAAAGGAAGATGGGAAACCATCAATACCTGGTGCTTTTGAGGGGTGGATTTGAAGGAAAGCCACTCTAACTTCCCCAGCAGTGAACTCTGAGCCCAGGGAGGCATTCATGGAAGGTGTTACACAATGCTCGATTGCATCCAGGATCTGGTTTGATGGAGAGGTACCATTGGATTGGAACAGCTTGGTGAAGAACTCTTGAGCAATCCCAAAGACAGCTCCCTCTTCAGATTTCCAGTTGCCATCCTCATTAGTGAGCCCTTTTATAAAATTCTTCTTTCTTCTTCCATTGGCCTTAGCATGGAAGAATGAGGTATTTCTATCTCCCTCCTTAAGCCAGAAAACCCTCGATCTTTGTCTCCAATAAATTTCTTCCCTGTCAAGCAACACCTTTAACTCCCTTTTTGCTGCATTAAGCTCTTTTATGTTTTCCTCATTCATACTGCAATTCAAGAGGGATTCAATCTTCTCCTTCAAAAACTTTCTTCTCCTCTGGCTCTTTCTTCTTTTATCCTTCTGCCACCAATGGAGACCCTCTCCCATAGCTTTCAATTTATCCCAAGTTGAACCAAAAGACCCCTTCCACAAACTCTGCACAGATTCTTCACAATCTGGGTCATTTGCCCAGCAGTTGTCAAACTTAAAATGGTCATCCATCCTTGACTGAGGCCTAGCCTGGATCTCAGTATCCAACAATATGAAGTGGTGATCAAAGTATGGTGTATACTCTGATAAGACCTCCCCTTGTCCAAAACGATTCAGCCAACGTATATTAGCACAAAATCTATCAAGCCTTTCCTTCACAAGGTTGTCTCTGTTAGAGCCACAGTGCAAAGTAAACCAACCCTTGCTTGGCTTTATATCCCAAAGACCATTTCTCTCAAGTGCATTTCTGAATCTATCGATTTCAACCCTAGGCTTTCTCCTGCCCCCTTCTTTCTCACTATAATCTATAATCTCATTCATATCACCCCCTAACACCCATGGCAAACTTGATTTGTTCTTGAGGGAATCCAACAGATCCCAGTCTTCCTGTTTTCTAACACGATTGCAAGTTCCATAAAAACCTGTAAACCTGAAGCTATCTTCCCCTTGTTCAACTTCAACATCTATGTGGGACTTCGAGTAGGACAGTAAACTAACGTTTACCTCATCCTTCCATAGTAACATCAACCCCATACAGTTGTCAGATCTTTCCACTACCACATTGCCATACATACTCAGTCTTCTCTTCACATCTTCTGTCTTTCTCTTATTTAGTCTAGTATCACTTAAGAACACGATGCTAGGAGCTTTCGAGGCCACCAACTGCCCCAAGGTTCGAACTGTCTCAGGTAGGGCTGTAAATGATACGAGACAGATCGCAAGCTACTCGAGATCGACTCGGTCAAAGCTCGGTCAAAGCTCGACTCGATTGGACTCGACTCGACTCGAACTCGAACTCGACTCGAGTTCTTAACGAGCCGAGTCGAGCTACTCGATACTCGACTCGAAAAGCTCATGAGCTACTCGAAAAAATAATATTTAAATATATATTTTTTATTTTTAAAAATAATTTATTAATAAAATTTAGTTTTAAGTTATTTAATCTTTTTTTAAAAATATTCTAGTAATAATAGACAATATTTGAGATTTTGAATCTTGAATCGAGCTCCTACATAAGTTTGAGAATATTTCGAGTTCGAGCTTTTCGAGTTCGAGCTTTTCGAGCTTTTGGAATTCGAGCTTTTCGAGCTTTTGGAATTCGAGCCTTTCGATTTTTCGAGTTCGAGTTCGAGTTTCATTTTTGATTTCGAGTTCGAGCTTGAGCTCAATAATTTTGAGCTCGCGAGCTTTCGAGTCGAGTCGAGCTCAGCTTCGAGCTTTTCGAGCTCGAGTCGAGCTCAGCACTACTCGAGCTCGACTCGGCTCGTTTACACCCCTAGTCTCAGGGTTCCCAAGCCCTTGACAGTTCCAGCATAGGATTTTCATGGCTCTCGGCGGGGCTGAGCATCAGCCTCCACCGTTGTTTCAGGGGTTTTAATTGGAGATACTGCCTCAACACCAACCTACAAAGTGTTTGACACAGCTGCAGAGCAAGACCTGGTCTTCTTAGGGACAAATGGATGACTAACTTCATTCTTGCCTTGCAAAGTTCTCTTCTGACTTCTGTTTTTTGTTGCAGAGATGGATATGGGCTTACCCCTCCACGAGTTTACACCTAACATCACTTCATTTTCTCCCACAGCTTCAACTGGTTTTTTTCCTTGATCTATCTTCCTGCTATTACTTTCATAATGATGAATTCCTGGTCTCGGGGCAGCATTGGAGAACCTTGGTTTGAAAGCAACCCTCAGCCAAGGTCCAAACTGGAAAGGGCCATTCTTAAATTCCACAGGAACCATATTGCATGCATTTAGTTCGTGACCTATCACTCCACACCAGTAACAGAAATTAGGAAGCCTTTCATACTTTGCCATGCAAATACGAGGAGCACCATTTGGCAGTTTTCCAAAGTGAACACATCTTCACAGCGGTTGAGAGATGTTTATCTCAACCCTAACGCGCAAATATTCTCCCATCCTTCCTTCTCCATCCCTCAAGTCAGCACTCAAACATTGGCCAAACCTCCCTCCTATGGATTTCCCAACTTCAACTGTCATACCAACCAAGGGAAGCTTGTAAATTCTAATCCAGATTAGGAGGAGGGTAAAATCGTATTCATTCGGGCTCAGACTTCCATCAAAGGCCCTCAGAGCAATAAGGTCTCCATTAAAAGTCCAAGGGACTCTACCAAGCACATAATCACGGTCCTCTAACTGTTTGAACTTAAAAAGAAACATGTTCAGTCCCAGTTCAACAGCATCCTCAAGCGGCTGACTTTTCCATACTGCTTTAAACACTCGAATCAACATGGGACCATCAACATTAACAGGGGAGATGAGTTTACCTACTAGCCATTTTTCAGATCCTGGCATATCAGCTTGCAGAAGGCTCTCAGCTTCATCGATCTCTGCCATTTCTTCCTCTGTGAATTTTAGTTCACTCAGCATCTTCTCCACTTCATCCTCCATAGACATCATGCTTTCCACGAATTTCAGATCAAAACCTCTGTAAAAACTTGTAGGGAAGGGGAAAATCACCACATACAAAAACTTTCTCTGGCGGCCGGTGTAACTTTTCAGCCTTTTAGGTCGAAACAAAATTATAAACTCCGGAAAAGACCCTTTACTCCATTCCTTTACAACTGGCAAGAATTCGATGTTAGGGACAAAAGGGACAATAAACCCCTTTAATGAAACGGTGCGTTTCATAAAAACCTTTATATCCACACAAAAATATAGCCACCCCGGTTTAAATATTTTTCTACCCGTTATAACACATGGGTCCCCTTCTGCAGGATAATACCACGTGTCTTCCTCCCATTCATTCTGCAACTGCCCTACTGATCCAGGCCAGGGAATGTTCCCCCGACATACGCAACGGTCACGGATATGCGCGCACCTAAGGGACAGATATTCTGAAAAAATACGCGCTCAATCGTGTAACCTCGGACGATACCCGTCAGCCTCCCATGCATAACGAACTGTAAAGTTTTTCCACGTCATCGTCTTCAACCTTCCGCCAGGCATTTCATCGAACACTGTATATACCAAAATTCCCAGAAAAAATTTTCTACCCAGAAAATACATTCTAACTCCATAAAACTCAAACGAAAATACTTCCTTATTCTCCTCTGCTTCATCCTCCTCATTTCTATCTCCATAAACACGATTCCAAACAAACCCAGAAACTTCAGATTCCTGAAACACCATCACAAACCTTCCTTTCCCATAAACCTTCCTCGTGTAAGCTTTACTGTAGACCCACAAAACCTCAAACCCCTTCTGATCCAAACCACCATAAACCTTTGCGAAACTCTGTCCAGACCCCTCGTCTACACAGAATAAAACCAGCAAAAACCTTCCAAAAACGAACCCTGATCTGACAACCCTGTCACAAACCATCATCTCCATACTCTGCCTGTTCCAATCCTTGGTACCATCAACGCAACCCAAACCCTGCAAAGCAAAAAACCAAGCATTAGAGTTACATTTACCATTAGCGCCACCGCTGAACTCTTCATTCCAAGCCTGACTGCAGGGGCGACTCAGGTGTTTACTGCCTTCAGACGGCCAGAAACTCATCACTCACCGGTCAGAAAGTAATCGGAACCTTCAAGGAGACGAACGCCGTACTCTAGACGCGAAAAACGGACCCTCACCGGAACCTCAAATGGAAAACCCTAAGGAAAAATTCAGAGAGAATTTTTCACTGTACGGACGCGCCTCTCCATTCTTTTCTCCCCGCAGTAGACGTTGGAATGCTCGAAACGGGGACACTTTTCTGAACAGGGCCCTGTCGCCTTCGAAAAACACCTTGACTCGCATCCTGGCCTTGATAGCTCCTTAGGGATTGCTCGTATCATCACTCGGTTCTCATCTGTTTGGTCCTCGATGGGCTTGTCGCGGTAGGATCGCAACACAAGAAGAGCCGACCGCGACATCCTCCCACACTCTATATAATCGATGTGCTCATCGATGTGTTGTACTGGTGGATGATCCTAACATTCTCCCGCACTTCATCCATCGATGCACTGTGATAAGGGATGGTCACGACATTCTCCCGCACTTCCTCTATCGATATCCTCATCGATGTTGCCTCAACTCTTCATCCATTGATGATTCGATTTGGACATCCGTTGTTGTCCGCCCTTGATCTTTTCCTGATCTCAAATGCTTCTCTAGTCCCAACATCTGAACTTCTAAGCAAAATGAACCAAGCCTCAATCGTGTATTCCCTCAATCTCTTAATGACCACGCTTCCGCTGCGCTACTCTGATTATGGCTTGAGCTCAAATGTCGAACCCATGCTCCCACACTCTTACTCTGATTATGGCTTGAGCTCGAATGTCGAACCCAAGCTCCCACACTCTTACTCTGATTATGGCTTGAGCAAAAACAGACGTAACAAACCACGGACTCACTTGAACATGTGCCTTTTTGTCTATTGTACCCCACAAACAAACTGGCCATATTCGAGCGGACTATGCCTCGTCACGCAATGATCTGCTCCTCGGCATAAAACACATTCACCCACTAGAATGTACAACCATGAAGCCACTATCAAAAGCACAAACACAAGCTCGATGTCCCTTAAATGATGTAAAGGGATCTCTAGTTGCCACCAATGTACATCAAAGCACTTTGTCTCTTTTACCTGTCTTTGTATATCCTGTACTACAAGGTATGCAAGCGAATACATCAGTAATAACCATATTCACACAAGTTTAATATGATACCTGATTGGTTCACGTTGCCTTGTGCCACGACTAATCCTTAGTGTGTTTCTGTATGCACCCCTCATGTGATACTAGAAACATCCCAAGGAAAACATTGCCTTTCCTCACAAGGCATTACCATCTGTTAGAGAGGCTCTGTTTCTCGCTCAACTCGCCTTAGCCAACGACCCACCGTTCTGACGCTATCCAGCTTTACGTCATCCAGCTTTATGTTATTCAGCTTTACGAACCCAACTCTGGCAATCCTCCCCCACTCTATTTGTTGATGCCCTCATCGACGCATAGAATGAGCTGTCTGATAAAGCATAACCCACACACTGATTTCTTTGGATGGTTGGAAAGCCACCACGACTTTCTCAATATTCTCTGAATGCACCACTGTACCCTGAAAACCATGTCGGCACCACTTTGCCACTATGGAAGGAACACCACTGTGTTTTTGAGTCCCACTGCGCCCCCACGCTAAAAGAGATAGACTAAGCACCCTTGCTTATGTTGTTCACCACTAAGCACCTAGCATCAATCATAGCCATTCCACAATGCACCCAGCATCAATCACAATCATTCCACCATGCACTCAGCAAGAAGTACAACCGTTCCACCATGCACACAGCATGAAACACAACCATTCCACCATACACGCAGCATGTCTCGTTTCTCAAACTCTTATTCATGTCACTATTGTCCTACCCTGCCTACTCTCCCCCGAGAGCGCTTGGCCTAGAGTCTCAACTCGCCCATATTACTCCTCGCATGGGAGCACCAGCAGGGAAAACACATATCCTTGTCAACTCGTCCATACTACTCCTCACATGAGAGCATCAGCACGGAACACACAACTGAGCACCTCTCTGCTTTGAATCACAAACGCCACTGCGTTAAAGAGAGCAACACCACGCTCTACACTGCAATTTGGGCACCTTTAAGCCAATTACAAACGGGCACCACTGTGCCTCACATCGCAAACGCCACTGCGTCACATCACAAATGCCAACTTTGCTTAACCTGCAAAGAAATAATAAGGACCACTGTGCCACAAATAACAAGCGTCACCATGCTAGAATAATCATCGTGTTTAACGACAGACACCTCTTGTGCACTGATTCCACTCGAATTATCTAGTAAGCACCTCTGTGCTATCACGCGCCACTGCGCAAGGTCAATTATCGAGTTTAACGACAGGCACCACATGTGCACTGATATCCCGATAATTACCCAACATGCACCATTGTGCAACATATCACAAGCGCCACTGCATAGGGTCAATTGCCGAGTTTACCGACAGGCACCTCTGTGCACTGATATCCCGACAATTACCCAACAAGCACCACCGTGCTATCAAGCTATAGGGTTTAACGACAGGCACCTCTGTGCACTGATTCCCCATAGCTACTCATTTCACAAGTGCCTCTGCATAACACAGTCATAGTGGTTAACGACAGACACCTCTTGTGTACTGATGCCACTATGGAAAAACTCGCAAGCACCACTGTGCTATATCCATGGGGCACCTCTGTGCCAAGATCACCAGTCACCACTGTGCCAAATAACACACGCCACTGCGCCAAGATAACCAGTTACCCTGCCTACTCCCCTCTGGAAGCGCTTGGCGTAACGTTACAACACTTTGCCTACTCTATGAATGGAAGCGCTTGGTGTGACATGACACCATCCTGCCTACTCCCTGAATCGAGCGCTCGGCGTGGAATTCGACCACCCTGCCTACTCCCCTCTGGGAGCGCTCGGCTGTAGCCTTCCCACCCTGCCTACTCCAACCCAAAGAGCACTTGGCCTAGTCGTCATTCGACCCTGCCTACTTCCAAGCATAGTAGCGCTCGGCGTGGAGCAACTATAGAGCACAAAGCTCGCATCGCAATTCTCGATCAGGCTTTACAAGCCAAAATCCACGATCACACGGTTAGGCTCACTAGCCTAGCTCTGATACCACCTGTCACGGTCATGTCGTCCCAGCCCGATCGGCATGTCGTGTGGCACTCGAAAAGGAACACATCCTAGTCGAGTCAGCCTTACTCGATCCAATTCCCTCGATCTTTCATGGAAGCGTCGCTCATAATCCATCTAGCCACACGCCAATCCACTATGGAATCCTGCAGGGCCTAGCGAATGCTAGTAGCCAACCCCCGGGTTCTGGACAGGGCGCGATATGGGGCCCTTTGGCCCCAAACCGTCCCTCGAGCAGCACCCGAGGGAGACATCGTGCCAGCCGCTTGGCCTTGATGCCCGCACACCTAGGCCCCACTCGAGCCTAGGAGAGGGTCACTTACACCATGGCCGCTCGACTGCTAGCCCATGGCGAGGGGGAGGGTGGAGACCTGACACCCGATCACTTCCCCCTAAAGAGCTAATAAAACTTACCAGGAATGCTCGCAGTAGACGTTGGAATGCTCGAAACGGGGAAACTTTTCTGAACAGGGCCCCGTCGCCTTCGAAAAACACCTTGACTCGCATCCTGGCCTTGATAGCTCCTTAGGGATTGCTCGTATCATCACTCGATTCCCATCTGTTTGGTCCTCGATGGGCTTGTCGCGGTAGGATCGCAACACAAGAAGAGCCGACCGCGACATCCTCCCACACTCTCTATAATCGATGTCCTCATCGATGTGTTGTACTGGTGGATGATCCTAACATTCTCCCGCACTTTATCCATCGATGTTCTCATCGATGCACTGTGATAAGGGATGGTCACGACACTGCTCAGGGCGGCTTTGCTCAAGTATTTAAAGCGTATGTTGATAGCAATCCTGATGATGTTTTATTGTCAACAGACACGGCCTATGTGTTGCTGTAAAAAAAAAGAGTTTGCTTGTGAAACATCGTGCCACTTTGTGTTCTTAGTAGGGGAAATATATTAGTTAAAAAATGTTATAAAAAAGTATCGAACTTGTCAAAAATTATAAAATAAAATAAATTAAATTGTTATCTAAAAGTTTAAAATTATAAAATTGTAAACAAATTTTAAAACTTATAGTTTTTAATGCTTCCCCTATCTTTTTATTTAGATGAATGGACTTCTTGTTTGTTGTCTGTATTTAACCGTACCCTAAATCTACTTTACATTAGACTCTTCCAATGATATGTAGTGTTAAGCTATCCGGCTGAAAATATCTAGGAATGAAATGCTACTGCAACTCCTAGTGCTTCCCCTATCTCTTTTTGGTTAGATGAATGGACTTCTTGTTTGTTGTCTGTATTTGAAGAGACATTCAGCTGGTGTCAGTTCAATTATTGTTATTGAAGTTGACGTTTCATTAAAAAAAATTATCAGTTTTTTCCCGGTAAATTTCCCATTTGAGGGTGATAAGATTTGCAGGAATTGAATATTGGTCCTTGAGGTGTCAATTAAAACTTTCAAAGATTGCAACCACTTGCTCGGTTGAGTTAAATAACAGTAATGTTTAAATTCTAACCATTTGTGTATGTTAGTTAGTATTAGGGATAAAACAATTTTTAATCTTTAAATTTATTAAAATTTTAATTTAATCCCTAATTTTTTTTGTCTATATTAGACTATTAGTAATGGGCACTATAAAATTATGACATGTGTCATAAACTCAAAGTGTCAGCATCATAAAAATACAGAAATCTAAGTCGAAAGACTAGAGTGGGTAGAAAAAGGTCAAGGGTATCGATTTAAGTACTAAAATTTAGTTTAAACCCAGCAGAAAACTCACTACTTTTAATTAAAACAAACAAAATTTCGCATTTAACTTATATACATAGACACTTAATACGCGCTGGAAATTATGATTAATCTTTATTTCCTCCATCAAAATTAAGCTTCTCTTCATCATACCGTTCACCACACAAGTTCAACGGCAGTGTAATGCAAGCCTGGCAATCTCTCCAGCAGATCGAAGGTCAGCATCGACGCCTTGGGTTTTTGCGGCCGCGGCTCCGAGTGTCTCACCGGCAAAGGCGCCGCCGTGGTTCTCTCGTATGTTCCAAGCCACTTGGCTTGCATGTACTTTTGCTTTCTCCATGGTGCCAGGTGCATATTCTTCTCCTTCATGCATTTTTTGGCACCGGCGCATAAGATCTTGATCAATGCGTTTACCCTCTCTGTTTTGCCGACCAAGAGTTCCGGCAGCCGGGCGATCAACTTGTTGTAATCCTCGTTGGCCCTCGCCATCTCGAATTCAGCTCGGAAATTTAACTCGATCACCACCCGAACCTCTCCCTTTTGGGGATTCGATGATTTATCCAACACTTCAAGATACGTGTGCTCGCCGGAGGGAATTTCAGGGGATCTCCTCCATTTGGACTTGCATATGTAACAATCGAAACCCGCGCTTTGGAGACGAACCGAGAGTTCCCTCTGTAGACAGTTCCGGCAACCTCCGACCCGACAATCGCACTGCTCTATTTCGCTCAATGCCTGTTTTGTAGCTTGTCGAATTCTTGATTCGAGACAAGTAGTTCGGCGCAATGTTGCCTGCAATTTCAATGCATGAACATTAATCACCAAACCTTTAAATTCTCCAATCGAACTATTTTTTTAGTTTATAAACATGGGACATAGTTTACCTGAAGAAGCTGTTGTTGGGCTTCCCAGAAAATCTTGTTTTGTTCGACCTCTAGGTCGTCAGCATTCTCATCACGGTGAACCAAGTCCCCTGAATTTTCCTCTGACTCGTTGCTTCCGTCCAAGAACCCAAACATCATGTCGGCGAAACTCGCTGCTCCGTCAAGAAACTTGTCGATTTCCTCCGAATTCTGTCGTGTCACTGGCGTCTTTTCCATTTCTCCAGCCACCACGGGTTTCCTTTACTTGTTAGGAATTTCAAGATTTTAATGAGCTTATGATATTTTGGTTCCCGACGATCAAAATTGTTCGCAGATTTATAGCAACTGACAAAGCGTGTTGGGTCCGACGTGGGACAGGGGAACCCCAAATGTCATAGGTGGATGAACCAACTGGCAAGTGACTATAGGTTAATGAGTAAGTATATTAAAACCTGATTATGCGCGTATACACCTTCAAACTCTTGTTTAAATTCATATTTGCTTTCTTTTTCTTCTTTTTTTAATGGATTTAAATTCATATTGTAAGTTGTTGGAATTCTAATAATGTTAATCAAGATAGTTTTTCAATCGTTGTAATGAATAATGTTAATATAGTTAAAATTCAGTTTTATTTTATAAGGGAAAGAGAATAGGCCGTTTGGGAATTAGGATTTATAAAGTGCTATCATTTACATTTACATTTACATTTACATCACAAATTTGGTCGACTAAAGTTCAATTTATTAAAATGTATTTTTTTTGGCTAGAAGGATATTTTGTTTCTAAATTCGACCTAAATTAATAATTTAGTCTATCGCGTGAAAACGCAATCAATTAAATTCTCTAATTCGCAAAGTGTAGTAAATTAACCCCTTAACCAACGTTGACAGACGAAAACCGTCAATTTTTACGTCAATAGCCGTTAACTCTTTTGAAGTCGACCTTTGACCCAACTGACTTGCCATGTCACTCATGACATGAAAAAAAAGTTACTAACGTGGCATAGAATAAAAAACCTTAAAAATTAAATTTAATTTAAAATAATTAAATAATTATATTTTCTCACGTTGCCGTCTTTTTCCTCCACCATTTCTTCTCCATTGTCGTCTTTTTCTTTCACAATTTTTTTTCATTGCGTCTTGAATCTCGACTGAATAAGAGGTAAACATGAGATTAAAGTTGTAAGGAAGCATGGTGGTGGCGCAGCTGCTGGCGCCCAAGGTGGCAAAGGAGGGGATGCAGTTGTCGGTACATTTTTATTCTGTCTTAGTGGAAAAGAAGTTGTTTGTGTGCATTTTTATTTTGCCTTGCTCAATCTTTGATTACTAATTTACTATAAGATGAAAGCTTTGAAATTGAGGCTTTTTTATAAATTTTGTGTTTTCCTCTAATTGGTAGTTGGTTACTGAAAATTAAATATTCAATTGTTTTGTTGTTATGGGGTTAAATGCAGTTTAAAATTAGGTTACTTTTCTCTCCATCTATTTAATCGATTTGTGTCTTTTGTGGACTCTCTACATCGTGTTTTGTTATGCTTTGATATTTTCTCAAAAAATGTAGGAAATCATAAGAGAAATTAAACCCACAAATTTTATTCTGAGTTAATTGCTTGAAAATGGTTCGATTCATTCCTTTACCGATTTATTATATGGTCCATTCTGTCGTTGAGAGAAGAAGGCGGTGGCGTGCTGCAGCAAGAATGGAGAAAACGTCTTACGTGTAAAAAAATTTACTACACTTCGCGAACTGAAGGACCTAATTGACTATGTTCTCGTGCGATAAACTAAATTACTAACTTAGGTCGAACCCGAAGACAAAAATACTCATTAAACCCTTTTTTTTAATAAACAAGGGGTGAAAGCCATATCTAGTTATTGACATATTTGATGTAAAGAGCGCATGAGGTATCCCTCTCGACTAAAAGCAGGATCTCGATTGAGGCATCATCCGTTTGAGAAGGTCTTGTAATTTTGTGGTATAATAAATTTAGCTAAAACATTAGTTATCATATTACCCTCGTGAGTAGCTTAAAAGTAATTTCATGTATCAGTTGCGACTATAGAGCAAAGAGATAACTCAAACTAGAGGAAGAGAACCACACTCAGCATTTGGGTCATCGAAGAGATGCAAATCAATATATTTTTTAAATTATATAAACACATATAAATTATATAAACAAACTATTTGAACCCAGAGATCCAATCCCCTTATTCAAACGGAACACCTTCACTACTTCTCATCGCTCTATCAACTTTGGCTTTAATCCATCAAACCGACATACGGTCCCATGTACTTAGTCCTCTATCTTGAGAGATAGGGTATATACACAAGGATATTCTTGCTTCGAACCTCGCACCACATCTTCTTTCAAAATAAAAATTATTTGTCGTTTTGGTATTTTTTATATGTCTCAACATTAAAAAAATAAATTTAAAATTTTAATTTTGTGGTGTAAACTTTAAAATATAAAATTTAATTTTTAAAGTTTATAATTTAAAATTAAAGTATAACATTTAATTTTTTTAGTATTAGAACATATATAAAAACACTAAAAAAGACAAAAGATTTGTGTTACCTCCTCCAACCTCCTACTTGCCACTAAAATACTCTCACTTCCATTCCTCTATTTCAATAGGTTTCGACATAATATTAGAAATAAAATACTCCATTCCTCTCTTGTAACAATAAAATAATAGGACAAAAATCAAACCACAAAGTTGCATAAACATCAAATTGATAGTTTAATACTGGTTAGAAATCTGTACGCGGTAAAATAAATAATGTGATATCAGAATGAAATAAGACATACGAAAAATATGAGATTTAATGTGGTTCAACTTTACTTACTTTCACGAATGAGGAGAATAAGTAATTCACTATAAACATAGAGATGACGAAGAATACAAATACATTATATTTTATGTATCTCATAATCATATACATATCTCAAACTCGGTATATCTAAAATACTCTCTCAAATGTCTCTACAATACTCATCTTACAATATAACCGTAATAGTTAGATAAATCATAAAATAGATTACATCTATCCAAAATATTTGAATATTAAATAATCCAATTAACAAATAGTTTTTCAACCATTAGAATGAAAACAAATTTCAACTCAATTACTAATTAAAATTCAAGTGAATACGTAAGGATTATAATACAGGGACGAAACATATACTAAGCCTAAAGTTTTGAATGAGTTTGAGAATATGTGTTATTGAAAGCATGACGGTGCCTAATTATTATATTGGGTGGATTGAGGTAGACAGCTTCGATCAAAATGATTTGATTGCTGTTCCTTTATAATGATTAAACCTTTCCAACCGAAAATACAATTAAAAATTATTAAATAATAATCAATGATTAGAGCTGGAAACTGTTTCTGGATTATCCTAATCTCCCTATCCAAATGAAATCAAGAATCGACGCAGAAGGGTACTGCGTGGCTCTGATGATGGTAGGGCTTATCCAGTTTATGTGGGACCCTCACTCACTATGAGAAATTATATCATAAGTATGTCTCGTCACGTCATTTTTGATTTTAATTAATAAAAATAATATATTTAATTATTTTTATGTTATTTTTTTACCGAGTAAATCATCACTCACATTTATCGTAAGTTAAATTTAAAAACCAATTTTTACTATGTGAATTTTCATTTAGTAAAATAAAAACATAAACAAATAATTAAATTAATAATTTTTATTAATTGAGACCACAAATAATGTGACGGGACATACGTATGATATAAATTTCCACCCACAATATTCTTTTTCAACAGCTGCTTTATTTTCTTAAATCCTAAACTATGTCAGAAGAACAACTTCCACTTTCTAAGTTATGCTTTGTTTTTTTACAAGACGGAAATACCCTCATATATATATTGTAACTCAACTCGATTCTATTTTTAATTTAATCAAATATGCTGGTATTAGATTAAAATTAACAAAATTACATATTTTGAAGTAGAAAAAGAGATGACGAATTTTAAAGCAAATTTTAACATGTTTTTCAAAATAGTTATTTAAACTATATTATTTTGTAACTAGATTTGATAAAAAAAAAACTTTTTTTTCTTCTTAAAATAGATTAGAACTGAAGTAGTGAAGTTAAACCTGAACTGTCAAGTCTAAAATTTATTTCAAGCGCACATAATGTATCCTAAAAGTGACAAGGGATTTATTGTCATTTTTATGGGAGACTGATTTTTGGTTCCAAACAAAACAACGGGTAGAAAGTGGTTTGGGCAACTAGTTTGATGAAAGTAAAACATAGTACTATACTGTATACATTCACTCTTTTGTAGTTTTGTTATGATGGAGAAGAGTTTTCTTAACTTTCTTATTTTAAGGGTTTTTTTTTCAAACTTGAAATTTCTCAAGTTATATCTATAATTAGGCTTAAAACATTTTTATCATGGTTAGGGATAGGCCTTTTACTCGATATGGTCGGGTTTTGACCCGGCTTGATCAGGTCGGTATTTTTTAATAAAAAAATTGAGTTCAGGTCGAGTTGGGTCGAATTTTTATTAAGGGTAAATTTGGCTTGGCTCGGCTCGGATTTGGGTTTAGGGTAAAAAATATCTGACTCGACCCGATTCGGGACAAATTGTGTAAATTTCCCCTAAATTTTTTAGAGATATTTATAATAATACCCCTTTATATATATATATATATATTTATAATCGGGTCCTTAAAACTAAATTTTTATTTATAATTTAGTCCTTCAAATTATATTTTTTACAATTAAGTCCTCTAAAATTATTTTTTAACAATTAGGTCCCTAAAATTAATTTATTTTTTATAGGTCGGGTCGGGTTTAGTATATTTATTTTCGGGTCAGGTTTGTCTGATTTTTTAAGAATATGTTCGGGTCAGGTGCATGTTTAGGATATTTATTTTCGGGTCGGGTCCGGGTGGGCCAAAAACCCAACCTACCCGACTCGTGCCCATCCCTAGTCATGGTGTTTACCTGTTTTTATAATTTGATATTTTATTTTCTTTTATTTGTTTTTATTTTATAGTTCGAGACATTGTATATGCAGGTAATTTTTGTTAGGAGACTCACCCAACAAAACTAGTGTGCGACGCGGATCGACACAAATTAATCAGGGCAAAGCCTTAGGAACTGAAAAGATAACAAAAAATAAACTTGTATTTATTTTTAAATTTTATAATTTGTTATTATTAATAATTTAATTTTATTAAAATTTTACAATTATATAAATATTAAATAAAAGTAGAATTAACTAATAATATATACGTTTGTCTCCCAATAATATTTTGACAAGTGGAATTGAATAAATACGTGGAAATTTACAAATGGAATAGCCTAGAAAAGCAACATACAAGACTCTCCAAATAATTCAGATGTTGCGTTTGAGTTGTGATAAATCCGGTTGTCAATGTACTATTATGTTAATGTTGAAGGGGTTCATCCTTTACCACTAATCGTGTTTGTTTATATTTTTTTTATCTATTTCAATTTGTTTGGTTAAATTTTTTACCATCTCATAACATGGTCTATTTTCATTATTTAGAAGCTAAATTTTTTTTCTTGATGGTTTTAAGAGAAATGATGAATGAAATTAGTCTACTTTTGACAATGTTATGAATTATGATAATGGAATATAAATTTGAACAATATAGCCGATGAAACTTTAACTAAAATATTAAACCTAATGAATTTCAAAGAAAGAAAGACTAAATTTATTTTATATTTTTATAACTCTAGCGCCGCAAGCCTTTTCCTCTCCAATTTCAGTGTAGTAGCTTTTTTATTTGCTTCCTTAGATGGCGGTCGACAACTGATTTTAGTACTGGTTCTCGATTATTAGAATTTATTATTTTTTTGTTTTTTCATATTTTTAATAAAAAAATTTATTCTTGTAGCACATGTTCTCTCTACCTTTGTGGTACGTCTTTTTTGTGGTTCGTTTCATCTGTCTTTTGGCATGATTTCAGCATACCTTAGCAGTTGTGTGGTGTATGTACAGAGATTTTCTCTATGCTAATTTTGATTTTGATTCTGTCGGTGGTCATAGAAAGATAGAATCTCACTCGGTTGATGGTTGTTTGCCGATGTAATCAGACTTGAGTAGCGGAGCAATATGCTTGATAGTTTGGTTCGCTCACCACTCCTTTTGACCCCGTAAAGCGTCTCATTTGGATGGAGACAAGGAGATTCAAAAAAATTCTAAATTTTAATGGTATGCTAATCTCGATGGAAGTGTATACTTTTCTTTACGTAATTGTTTGAAAATTTAGTGGATTAGTTTCATTTTTTTCTCTTTTTATGTATTGTATTTATAATATCTTTTATTATGATTAATAAAATCTAGATACTATTGTTAAAAAAAAAAGACTTTGTTATCATTTAGGAGCAGCAAACCTTAGAATTGCTTTGGAAGTGATAATAAGCTCTGCAATTACAGGCTAAAATATGAATAAAGAAGGCCATTAGATTTAGAAAGGGTGTTTATGATTCACCAATTAATGGGCCTTTGGCACATGCCTAATCTGCTAAGGAAAAAAATTTCCAAACGCAAGCAAAATATAATTCAACCTTGCACCAGCCGGGAATCGAACCCGGGTCTGTACCGTGGCAGGGTACTATTCTACCACTAGACCACTGGTGCTATGTATTCTTCAGTATGCCAAATAATTTAATAGATCTTAAAACTAAAAATAAATCTTAAAATTATAGTAGAGATATTAGATGTGTCGAAAAAACAATATAGGAATTTTTTTAGGGTATTTATTTTATACACAAGCGCTTGTGGAAACTTTTTTACACAAGCGCTTGTGGAAACTTTTTTACACAAGCGTCTTAGTTTTAGAATTTAATGACTCTGTTTAGGGTTTAAAGTTTAGGGGTATAAGTGTAGTAGTTTTGAATTTAGGGGTTGTGGATAGAATTTTGAGTTTAGGGTTAAAATTTAGGGTTTATAGGTTAAAACCTAAATCCCTACCCATATTACCCTAAAATCTAAACCCTATCCCTAAACTCTAAATTCTAGCCCTAAATCTTAAATTCTAAACATAAACCCTAAATTCTAAACCCATACACAAAACCCCCTAAACTCTAAACCTTAAACCTAACCCTAAACCCTGTAATTGAGGCTGTTAGAGATAAGAGCTCAAAGCTTTGAATCTGTTACTTTCTGTTATAATTAGCTGTCATTGTAAAGAATCTGTTACAACAGATTCTTGGATTTGTATCAGAATTATATCAAGGGTTTCTCTACCTATATAAAGAGAAATTCCTAAGTCTTGTATCATTATCTTTTGATTGGAATAATAACGTTCATTTGCTGTTCATTCTCTCTTCTCTCTAAGTGTTTTCATCTTGTTTCTTCTTGATTTCTTTCTGCCTATCAGTCATATTCTCACATGGTATCAGAGGTCTATTCTATGGCTGATAGCAGTTCTAAAACCTTCACCAACAAGACGATTTCAATTCGTCTCGATGATACGAATTATCTGCTTTGGAAGCAGCAGGTTCTGTTTGCTATTGAGAGTCTTGCACTCATGAATCATATTGATGGTTCTCTTTCTGTGTCTGTTCAATATGTTGGTGAAGGCAGTGCTCGCTCGATCAATCCGGAGTTTGTCAAGTACAAACAAGAGGACAGTGCTCTCTGTTCTTGGTTACTCTCATCAATCGGCTCTTCGATTCTTCCATCTCTTGTTAATTGCAAGAATGCTTTGGATATCTGGGAAAAGGTTAAACATGTTTTCTCTGTTACCTCTACCACTCGATTGATGCATCTTCATTGTTCTTTGAAGAACATACGGAAACGTGATCAAACTATGAGAGATTATCTTGCTCAAATCCAAGGGATTTGCGATAATCTTGCTGCCTGTGGGCATCCTCTTACAGAAACAATGCATATTTCAGCCATTCTTTTTGGTTTACCGCCGGAGTACGAACCGGTGGTTGCCGTTATTACGTCCAGCCAGCAGCCGTACAAGCTTGACGGAGTGGTGAACGTTCTTCTTGATACAGAGTCACGGCAGTTAGAGTTCTTGAGTCAAAGTTCTGTTGTCAACCTGACTCGAGAGACCCAGTTTTCTCAAGGCCCATATTCAGGCCCGTATGTTGAGGCCGGTAACCCTAACTCGAGTGTTGGCTATCACAATTCCAATAATCCTAATTCCAACTCTCAGCGGCCAGGGTTACGGCCGACTGCTCCTGTGTATCAGCCGTCTCGGGGAATGCCGGCCAGAGGTCGTGGAGGAAGATTTTTCAGCGGTCGTTCGCGTCCGCAGTGTCAGATCTGCGGTAAACTCGGACATCTTGCCGGACGATGCTTTTATCGATACAATCAGAACTTCGAAGGCATTGGTGGTCAATCTCTCGTCAACCAAGTGTCTTTTTCTGAAGGCTTTGCTGAAGAGCTTCAAGATTCTCAGGCATTTTCTAATCCTTCTTCCAATGCTGGGTCTGATGCTGTGGTGGCTACTGTAGCCGCTGTTGTTGAGGATTTTAGCTATGGAGACGCAGCGTGGTACCCCGATTCAGGAGCCACGTCTCACCTCACGCCGGATGCAGGTAATATCGTGTCCTCTATTCCTTACTCTGGTATTGGTAATATCTTGGTTGCAGATGGTTCTAAAGTTCCCATATCTAGGGTTGGTTATTCTACTCTGTCATCTTGTTCTAGGCCTTTATTATTAAACAATTTGTTACATGTCCCTTTAATTAAGAAAAATCTTCTGTCAGTATCTAAATTTATGAAAGATAACAATGTTTCGATTGAGTTTTTTCCTGATTCTTGTGTTGTTAAGGATTTGGAGACGCGTCAGCTGATTCTTTGAGGTTTACAAAGTGATGGCCTTTACAAGTTTGTTACCTCTGATGATATACCTTTACATGTTGATACTGGTTCCTCTGCTTTGTTTACTTCTGGTTCTACTGCAATTCATTCTGCTGAAACTAAGTCTACTGATATTAGTTCTTCTACTGCTGATATTAGTAAATCTAGTTATCAATATTGTAATCTGTCTTCTGTTCATGATCAAGACAGTTCTTGTTTTTCTGTTTCTTCTGTTGATTTGTGGCATAGAAGGCTTGGACACCATTCTCTTGATGTTTTAGCCAAGTTGTCCTCCACATGTAAAATTTCTCATATCAAAAAAGATTTGTTTTTCTGTGAAGCTTGCAAGCTTGGTAAAAGTCACAAGTTACAGTTTCAGAAGTCTCTTACTGTGTATGATACTCCTTTACAACTTGTCTATGTTGATGTGTGGGGTCCCGCTCCGTTGCTTTCCAACAATTATTCATATTATGTCAGTTTTCTTGATGCTGCAACTCGATATACTTGGATCTTTTTTGTATCTCGTAAATCTGATGTTAGAAATATTGTTATCAATTTTCATAAGATGGCTGAACGGCAGTTAAGTGTTAAATTAAAAAGTATTCAGTCTGATTGTGGAACAGAATTTAAAACTTTAGAGGGGTATTTTCTGTAAAATGGTATTGAGTTTCGAAAGACTTGCCCTTACACGTCTGAGCAAAATGGTAGGGTAGAACGTAAGCATAGGCATATAGTTGAGTTAGTCTTGACTCTTTTAGCTCGAAGTGGAGTTCCCTTCAAATTCTGGTCTGATGCGTTTTACTGTGCTGCATATCTCATAAACAGGTTACCTTCGAAAGTTCTAGGTGATTTCTCTCCTTATCAGAAGCTTTTTCAGAGACTCCCTGATTATAACTTTCTTAAAATCTTTGGCTGTCAGTGTTTTCCTCTAACCAGAGCTTATAATCAAAATAAGCTGCAATTTCGATCCAAGTCTTGCACTTTTCTTGGCTACTGTTCTGCTCAACATGGCTACAAATGTCTCAGTGATGATGGTAAGGTATATGTTTCTCGTCACGTTCAATTTAATGAAAATTGCTTTCCATTTTTGCAGGTTACTTCCAAGAGTAAGGGAGGTTCTGAGGATCTGCCTAAATTCAAATATGCTGGGCATGTACCTGTTTCACATCCTGTGCTATCCAATTCATCAGGATCATCCAGTTTAACTAGTGTTTTTCCTACACACTCCAGTGGTTCAAGGTCGTCTGCTGATCCAGAACGACCTACTGATGGTCAAAATTTAGTACCTGCATCTGCTACTTCTTTAGCTTCTAGTCTGCACAGTTCATCAGCTACACAAGTGTTATGTGATGCTCCTGCTGATACTGGTCAGCAACATGAAGGTGTTCAACAACCTGAAGATGATGAACGTGTGGAGATGCATTGTTCAAATTCTTGTGATAATGCTGCTGCTTCTGAAAATCAAGGTAGTTCAGAAACCTCAGCTCAGCATAGTACTTCTCCAGTTTTTAGTCAGCATTCTCAAGATCTGTCTTCTAGTCAGTCAGATAGTGCTCAAATTACTGCTAGGCATCCTATGATAACTAGATCTAAAGCAGGAATCTTTAAGCCTAAAGCATTCTTAACTGAACTAGATTTACCTAAGAATATACATCAGGCTATGGATCAAAATGATTGGAAAGAGGCTGTTCAGAAAGAGTTAGATGCTTTGATTAGTAAAGACACTTGGGAACTTACTTATTTGCCACCCAATCGTATTCCTATTGGATGTAAATGGTTGTTTAAAGTCAAAAGAAATTCTGATGGCACTGTAGCAAGATACAAGGCCAGGCTAGTTGCCAAGGGTTTTTCACAAAAAGCTGGTTTTGATTACTCAGAAACGTTTTGTCCTGTTGTTAAAGCTGTCTCAGTCAAAATTTTGTTGAGTTTAACTTTAGGAAATGGCTGGGTACTCAGGCAAATAGACATATACAATGCCTTCATGAATGGTGATTTGACAGAAGAGGTTTATATGCAACAACCTCCAGGTTTTGAGCAGTTGGATGAGGTTGGAAATCCTTTAGTCTGCAGGTTAAAAAAATCTCTATATGGATTAAAACAGGCTCCTCGTGCCTGGTTTGAAAAGTTCAGAAATCACTTAGTAAATGATTTTGGTTTTACAACATCTCTAGCTGATTCTTCTCTTTACTTCAGGGAAAGACTAGGCAATAAAGTGTATATCATGGTATATGTGGATGATATTGTTGCCACAGGAAATAATTCAGATGAGGTTGATTTGGTTATCAGGGAAATAAATAGAGTTTTTTCCTTGAAAGATTTAGGGGAGTTGACCTTCTTTCTTGGGATGACTATAGAAGTTGTTAAAAATGAGGTTGTTCTTAATCAAAAGAAACATATCGTGGAATTGTTGGAGAAACTTAAGATGGTGGATGCTGTGCCTACTTCAACTCCCATGGTCACTTCACCTCAGCTTTCTTTTACTGATGGAGAACCTTTTCCTGACAGTACCTTGTACAGACAAGCAGTGGGAACTTTACAGCATATATGTAATACTCGACCTGATATACAGTTCTCAGTGAATAAAGTAAGTCAATTCATGCAAAATCCTTTAGACAAACACTGGAAGGCTGTCAAAAGGATTGTAAGGTATCTCAAAGGAACTATGAATCATGACTTATTTTTCAGCAGTGGATCTTCACCTCAAAGTTTGATTGGGTATGCAGATTCAGATTGGGGAACGTGTGTTGATGATAAAAGGTCTACAGGGAGATATTGTATTTTCTTGGGAGGAAATCTAGTAGCATGGAGTTCTAAGAAACAGAGTGTTGTCTCAAGATCCTCCACTGAAGCAGAATTTAGAAGTTTAGTTGATGCTATCTGTGAAGTTACATGGATTAAGTCTTTACTCACTGAGCTTAAAGTTACTTTAGTATCAACACCAATAATCTGGTGTGACAATACCAGTGCTATAGCACACTCTTCCAATTCTGTTCATCATGCTAAGCTTAAGCATGTTGAACTTGACCTTAGCTTTGTAAGAGAGAAAGTCACTGAAGGATCTGTTCTGATTAACTATGTGCCTGCTGCCAGTCAAGTTGCAGATGTTTTAACCAAGCCACTTTCTTCTGCATTTTTTCTACATCTACGATAACAGCTTAAGGTGTTCTGTTCTGAAGAATTTCGACTAAAAGAAGATTATCCCCAGTGTATGCTTACCAAGATTTGAAGAAGTCAGTGTTCTTTGTTTCATGAAGAAGAAAAAGAGAAAGTATAAGGAATGTTAGAGCTAAGAGCTCAAAGCTTTGAATCTGTTACTTTCTGTTATAATTAGTTGTCATTGTAAAGAATCTGTTACAACATATTCTTGGATTTGTATCAGAATTATATCAAGGGTTTCTCTACCTATATAAAGAGAAATTCCTAAGTCTTGTATCATTATCTTTTGACTGGAATAATAATGTTCATTTGCTGTTCATTCTCTCTTCTCTCTAAGTGTTTTCATCTTGTTTCTTTTTGATTTCTTTCTGCCTATCAGTCATATTCTCACAGAGGCGCTTGTGGAAACAAAAAAATTCCACCGCCGGTGTATAGGATATTAATCCTTTTTTTATTAGAATTTGACTTTTTCTTTCAAAGATCGATTCTTTCTTTTCTATTTTGCGGTGTTCCGATGCATTCCGGTGACCGGCTCGATGGGATCTCTTTTCCCCGACGTACATAGTTCATGTTCGAGTCTTTTTTTTAAGAGAAAAAGGTTTCACTTTTTTCTTTTGTTTTTCTCCTCCGATTATTTAATAATGAAATTTAAAACCAGATCAATATTTGTGAAAATGCACCATTTAATAGCTGTTTCCCGGGGAAAAAGAACACTTGGATCTGATTTTGTCTGCAACTCCGACATTACAAACGTCGATTTTGCCTCTGTTCATATATATCCCGACCATCGGTTAGCGGCATCGACTTTATTTACGAAAATGTAGCAGTATGCATGCAAAAAAGAAGTCTATTATATAATCTATTCATGAAAATGAAGCTTGTCATCAGTTGCACTGGCCGAGCTGATTCTTAACATAATCTATTTATGTTAATGATATAGCGTACCAAGCATCTTGTTTAAGGCAGGTTTCATGGTCTAGGATTTGAAGAAAAACACAAGTATGTTTCCAAGTGGAACTAATGCCGACCACATCTTCTTTATTGCTCGAAATCTTGAACGAAAAATAGCTGCATTTATGTTCTGACTAAACAATAACAAAGAATTCTACCATCTCATAGCTCAACACTAAAGCTATTCAAAACTGCAGAAAGAGCTGCTTTTCGAGCTGAAGTTGCCAATTAACAACGCACTCTCACGTTCAAAATGGAACTAATGGCGACCACATCTTCTTTATTGCTCGAAGTCTTGATAGAGCCAATTAACTTGTCCACAAATTCAAACCTGCAACATGTAAATCCTGTACTCTTGTAAATCAACTTGAAAACAAAGTCTAAAGCACCAATAAATCAAACCAAATTGAGGAAAAGCATGAAGTGCTGATAAATTACCGCAAACTACGAGTGGCCGGATTTTACCCCGGTAACAATCTGGAAGATCCTTAGACCCCTGCTAAATGCTTCATTGAATAAGATCCTTGTCTGCATTGACTGAAATCCGGGCATCCACGACAAAAATGCCACGGGGGTCATAACAATAACACCAAACATTATATCATATGCCCGAGCCGCATAAACCACTGAAGGCCAAAGCCAGGTAGACTGCAGGAAGGGCCGAAGTACTTGCGCAATCAATAAAAGTCCCCAGCCAGTGGGAAGAAACGCCAATAAACTGGTTAAAAGGTCAGAAAACTTAAAGGCTGTAAATTTAAGCAACCCAACTATTAGAAGTAGTCCGAGATTGATGACAATGAACTGAACAAGCCGGAAATATATGTGTTCCTTAGCTGCATATTTGTCCCAAGCATATAAGATAACCAGATAAATTCCAAAAGCCACAAAAATGTAGATCCAAGACAGGAAGTAAACAACAAGACTTGTACTATGATCAGCAATGCCCAGATGGTATACCATCCCATACTGGAAAAAGAAAAATCGGAGGTCTAAAAGTATCTCCACTCGCCTTCCCCAGGGGCCGGTTGTCCTCAGATGTTCCTGCTCCTCATACCACCATCTCTCCCAGCTCTGTTCAGCCTTTGCAAACACACTGCCACGGTACCATATCCAATTCATAAATTCGTCGAAGTCGTAAACAGTCTTTAACCAATCAAAACCAGAAGGATTGAATACAAAGGGTGCCATAATCCATGATAGGACCAGAAACCAACTTGAGATAGTCATAGCTATGTAAACAAATGTGTCCTTGGCTAATGGACTGTAAGATGCATAAATTGTAAGTATTAGACCAAGTTCAATAGCCTTTATAAAATGGCTGCGAGCATACAGTCTGTAATTTTCTGAAAAACTCTTGTGCTGCACGACAAAACCACGGCCAGTTGCCCGATACTTGGCACCACCGTGAAGGACGGTCCGGCCAAAGAAGTGAGTGCGGGTTCCCATGGAAAAAGTGTAGAAAACAGATGAAAGCAGAAGCTGCATTGTCAAGAAATTCCAACAAGCTTCAAGGAATCCATGTTCAAGGGAATTCTCTAGTATCATTGGAAGGGCAGTGAAAAGTCCGAGTTGGATGATGAACTGTTGGTTCAAGATGGCACCTAGAGCTTTATTGGTGTTGCTGTCAGCCAAGGCATCATTCTCTACGCCACTTAGAGCGAGATAAAGTCGGCCCCAAAGAAAAGCATATACGGTTAGAATGACCATCATGGTATTGAAGAAGAAGCCTACGGTAGTATAAAAGAATGATAACATCCTGAAGAAGTCAAGTCTATGACCCAACCGATAGACATCTCTGCTGAGAACTTGCTCACCATTCCCACTAGCAACCTTGGCTTCAAACATAGATATTTGATTCAATCCGACATCCCTTCCTTTTCCGACCTGGATATATTCGTGATGTGTGACATTACCTCCTCGCAAAGTACAATTAAAGCCAGCAAAAATGTCCTCGCTAATGTTAATCACTCTGGAAGCTTTACTGAGCCCACCTCGAGTCAAAAACCAAAACCTGTCGAAGATATCTGGATGGCCATAATGCAGTCGGATTTTCAGAGGATTTGCCAAGACTCGTTGTCCCAAAGTGACGAAACTTGTTTCTTGAGCTGACATAAACCAAGCAAGTGATGAAACAGAACCGGTAAAAATGTGTTCCCTGATACCCAAGATAGTTGGCTTTCGTATTCCATAGTTCACCCCATATTCCTCCAAGAGATTGCGTATTTTCAGTGCCTCCTCAAAATAGCTGTCTTGATTCATATCAATAGTTTGAACAGCATCACCACGGGTGAAGATAAGGGCATGGTTTTGATTCTCTGGTTTGCCCTCTCCAATCTTCAATGGACCAGGCAATTTGACACGATAAATCTCCACCTCCTGCTGTAATTTCTGATCATACTTCACAAGAACCGAATAATACTCCTTCTCATCCCTTCCCATGGAAACTTCATCAACATAAGCAACTCGAACGGCTTCATTGTGTTTCATCAGATATAAGATTTCCACAGCATGTGGATCATTTTTGGCCTTTTGAGCCCCATAAATCTGGCAGGCAATCACATATGTGAATTTCATCAAAGACGTTCCCTGCTCATGGCCTTGGAATAAGAGACCTTGAGAAGGCGACCTCTCAGGGTCGAAACTATCTGAACCAACATCTCTCGCGGTAGAACCAAGTTCCCGTGCCCCTTCTTTAAGGTCCATCTCTGATGCAGAATCAAGGAAAGCCAGCAACTTCAGAGCTCTAAAATAATACATCATTCCTCTAACAGTGCGTGAAAGTGTCTGGCCTCTATAAGATGCCCAGAGCCTTAGTTCTTTCAGCTTGGTTGTCCATATCTCATTATCCTTTACCATTCCCTCTCGCCGCATTCTTTCTATGAAATTTTTCCACTCATCAACATATATGGTCTGCAAATAATACAGGATGGAAATCCCATCTTCGTTTTCGGTCACAAGCTGTTCTTTGCTATAGAGTACCTCTTCATTGTAGTAAGGAGTGAGGACACTAAAAGCCATCATCTTCTCTACTTGGGGAGCATGGGGCATATTCATAAAGAGTGAGTTGCTAAAGAAAGCAAGTCGACGTCTAGCCTCGATATTAGTCGGAATGTTCTGAATAGAATCCCTGGATGTAAGAATTGTAAGCAAGCGCCTAACCTGCCTATAGAACTTCTCGTCACTGGGGTCTGGCAACTTAACTGCCTTCCCAAACAGCAGTCCTGCCATCGCAGCAGGGTCACGAGGTGCTAATCCATCCTCCCTCAGCTGTTCAATGGTCCTCTCGTCTTTGATAAATTCACGGACCACAACCTCGTAAAGGGCCTGCAAGGAATTGACGACCTGGTTCGCATCTTTCTTGTGCTTAGTCAATATCTGAAGAAGTTTTATCAGCTTTATATGAATCTGGGGTAGTACATTCATATTAAATGACTTACTGAACTTCTCGATTTCGATAGAATGATTGATTTCCTGAAATAGAGCAGTGAGGATTGAGTGCTCCTCAGACTGGACATCGAGGATTGCAAGCATCATGTGCTTGATACTGTCGTAAGCTTCGATCACGGCACAACGTCTGTACTCATTCTTGCATATTCTATTCCAGATCCACTTGTCAGGAGCATCCACCAATGCTTTTGCCTGGCTAAGAGCAAGCAACATCTCATTGCATAGCAGGAAACACGGCCAGCGAACAACCCTGATATTCCAAGCATTCGGGGGTGACTCTAGCAGCTCAACTTCTAGATCAGAGATAACATCTTCTTCCCTGAAAATGGTAATGATCTCATTCCATATTTGAGCAAACCTGTGAGCCTGACTCTGGTTCGATTCAAGCTTCTTGTAAGGTTTCCCGAACCCATATCTCAGCTTAAACCGGTGAATAGCATCAATGAACTTACCCCGAAACGATCCTCTACCATTCAATAACTGCTCTTCAGGCATCAGGTTGAACTGAATTGCACTGGCAAAGAATTGAAACCTTAGCCTCAGTTGCTGGATGGTTCTAATCTCACCAATGTGCTGGAATAACCCCACTGTTACTCCCACAAAGGAGGAATAAATTGAATACCATATCTGAATATCCATCAAGTAAATAAGCACCACAGGCAACCACAACAATCCAACAGCGATTTTGTTACGGCCACGAAATATCTCGTCCCACTCGTATTCTTCCTCCTTAAGCTCCAACAATTGTTTTGTCGGTCTAATCATCGGTTGAATCTGCATGAAATAACTAAATGCAAATTTTGTAGCTAACACAGCTGCCCAGAACAGAGTGTACCTAACATTATCAACAAGCCCTTCCCTCATTCCCCGACCAACAAAACTCTTTCTCTGGAACCACCAAGACATGAGATAAAATACTTTCCAGTCCGTCATCTCGAAAAAGTTCCGAATCCAAGGTAGCACAAACAAAGCCATGGATAATAACTCGGGCAATACGAAAACAAACGCAACTTGCAGATAAAGGAATACCAGCCTATTAGCCTCAGCGCTCCATGTTTGATCATTCTTCCTGCGCTCCCAGATCTTTGTATAAAGAAGTGTGAAAATCACGAACCAGGCCACGGCTACGATTGCCTTTAACAACATCCTAATGCCGAGCCCCAATTTCGCGAAAGAGACAACAAGGCTATGCTGAATCCATGCATCTAATAAAGCTGTCAAAAACCTCAATCCACTCCAAGTGATAAACACTGCCAAAATCTTAACCTGAACATCCTTATTTTTCAATGCTTCCCCTGGCCCTGGATAAACTTCTCCTTCCCAAGCCACAAGAATTGCGGCCTGAAGAAACAAAAAATGCATCACCCAAAGCCTATCAAAACTCCTGTAAAGATTCCAAAACGACCTTCGCTCAACGAACCCGGTTTTCCGAACACGTTTGCTCTTGCTGGAATCAACAAAAAATTTGCACCCAACATCCATCGGCCACTTGAGTTCGTGAAAGCATCTCCGGCGCCAGAAATACTCGTTCAAATCATCATAATTCCTCCAAGCAGCATGCGGCGCCGTTCCGTTCTTGCTACACTCAACTTCTGCCTTTATCGTGTTGTATATCGGCTTCACGACGCAGTTTAAAAAAGCGTTTTCTCCGAAAGTAGACGGCATAGCAGGCTGACCAGCGTTTCGGTCTATATAACCTTCGAGAATCCTGTTTAATTCCATGGCCATGTTATGGAATATGTAGCAGATGCATTCAGGCATAAAACGGAGATTCGCAGCTTCGCCCCAGATCAACAAATAAAGCCCGGCATAAAGTAAGTCACGCCGCTGATCAGAGGCAGAGCGGCTGCTGGACCATATGTTGGACTTCTCCCGTAAATAAGAGCACCAGTTTGTATAGTTTTTTAGGAGTTTTCGGAGAAAAGAACGGAGGATGCCTGGGTCGAGGACGTCGATGTTGTCCTGCGGAGAGGAGAGGCGCATCTGCTTGTTGGCCAGGTGGAGGATGATGTGTTCCCTCTGGTTCTTGACGTTGTCGCGTTGGAAACCGAAGAAGAGACCCAGCCAGTCCAGGAGGTCCAAAGTAGGGTGCCATTGTACGCCGGGAGGCTTTGGTAGATCTCCGACGTTGCGTAGAGCGGCAGCGGCGGCGCGTACTTCTGGGAAACGGAGGGAAGGGTGGTCGGCGAGGAGGTTGTGGACGGGGATTATGTTGTATGGTTCATCTTCGGGTGGAGCGGTTCGGTTGGAGCCCGACTGAGCGCCGGGACGGTCAGTGAGGGACATTGCATTAACGGTAAGAAAAGGAGTTTAGCGGATGTGGAGTTGGCGGGTTTATGAGTGTGCTTGTAGTTTGGTTTCTATTTTTGAACAAAAAGAAACCTGAAAATAGGTGTAATAGTTCAAAATTAGAAAGTCTGGAAAAGGACGAGCTTACTTTTGTGGGCGTGTCATCTTCTCAGCTCAGCTGAGCTGAATACTCTCGGTTCCTACTCCTAAGTCGTAGGCACTCTCCTTTTGACTGGGGACCCACCTCCTCCTTCTCTTTTAAACGAATACCCAATCTGAAATTGGAGGGAAGCCATTAGCAATCAGCCATAAGCTGATACAGTCGATGTCTCCTTAATCCAAACCACTTTTATATATATAACAAAATAATTAATATTGTTAAGGGATTTTAGACTCCAGTTTTTGTCACCGACTTTGCTCACTATAAAGTTTATGAAATATTATCTACGCTAAACTATAAAATAAGTGCTCAAATTATGTTTGTTTTTTTTGCAATAGGTGCTTAAAGTTTTTTTAGTTGAAATAGGTGCCTAAACTTTTGTTTTGGCTTAAATAAGTGTCTAAATTATTTTTTGGCAAAAATAAGTGTCTAAACTTTTATTTTTGGCTTATTTTAAACTCATTTTTGGAACCTTACTTGGGCACCTATTTTAACCAAAAATGAAAGTTTAGGCACCTATTTCAGCCAAAAAATAGTTTAGGCACCTATTCAGCCAAAAACGAAACTTCAGGCAGCTATTTCAGTAAAAAAATACTTTAAGCGCCTATTGTAAAAAAGAGGCATTGTTTGGGCACTTATTTTGTAGTTAAGTCTATTATCTATATTCAGATATGATTATAGAGTGAAAACGCCTTAAATTACTTAAAAGATGAGTTTAAAAGTACAACATATCCTGTTCTTTCTTTTTTTGTTGAACATGACTGCATGTTCATTTAAATTGCAGGAGGTTAGGTAATACAAAGCTCCATCATGGAGAAATAGAATGAAATGCAGCAATTTTAAGTTATGCATGCGTGATAATGTCAATTTCACAGAATTCAGCCTCGTCGCACTTGTGGACGCTGCAGAAATGGAGCAATCTTTAAGGCAATATTTTCTCCGCAAACACCAACGTTGAATGAATACGAGGTCTCCAACATTTTAGACAAGTATCCAATGTATAAGGCATGAAGAATGTTATTTAAGGCGCTCCTAAATAACTTAGAAGGTGATTCAGAGCCAAGCTGAGTACCCCATTAACATTTCTGGCTGCTACTGCAAAAAAAGTTTTCCAGTATTCTAGTTCAAGAGTGTTGCTACATCATCGAAAAATTCCTTTCTTCCTAGATCACAATTATAAGCAAAAGTAACAACAGCTCCGCCTACGAAGCAACCACATCAGGAAGGTCATCACAACTCACAAGCAAGTGCTGAGCATGAGCGATGTTTATTCCAGATGCAGGCCCCTTGGAGAATTGTGCATACGTTGCCTCATCAGGCAGGGACGGAGCTAGGATTTGAAGTTGAGGGGGGCAAAACATAAATTTTGAAAGGTGGGAGGGGCAAATTCACAATTATCCCAAATTTTTTCAGAAAAATATAAGGAATCAAAGGGTAAAAAAAAAATTCCCCCTACCGGGGGGGCCACAGCCCCTCCCATTGGAGCTGTGGCTCCGTCCCTGTCATCAGGTATCAAACCAGATTTCCACATTTCAACTAATTGATTGAAGCCTGAAGATCCGAACAACAGTTTAATCACCGTATGATGGTCCAACTGAACTTCTGTCCCACTGGTTTCTAGCATCAAATGTTGGACCATTTCAACATCTCTTTCCTTGCAGAAACCAGAAATGACCAAATTATATGTGTGTGCATCATCTGGGACTGGCCGTACAAAGTAGAAGCTTCTCCTATCCTTCCAATCTTGAGAAGTCCTTGTCCATGGATGATACAACATCTAGTGGATATTTCTCCAATCTCCACAACTGCAGGAACAGGGATGGATTTTTTAAGCTCAAATGGAGATGAGACGAGGATTACTATATCCGTGCGGTTGGAATCACTGAATCGTACACGAATAAATTTTCGTGTATCTCGAAAAATATCAGTAAGGATCCGATATTTTACGGAAAAAAAATTAAAAAACACACTTACTTCGCATTTACCTATATAAATTATCTTTGCCAGAGTATGGTCATATAGTTAAAAATTTTGGTAAATATATCCCATCCCTGATACATACATGCATTTAGTATTTAGCTCCCATTTACAAAATTTCTACGAATATGGTCATATATTTTGATTATAAAATAGTAAATTTTGTTTTTTATGGCGATTCTTTAAATTTTGTGAGAATTACACGAAAAAAAAGTATAAAGACAAAATCTGGATAATTAAAATAGCAACAGAATACAGTTTAGGGCTTTTTTACTAAAAAAAATTGAAGTATCTTAAAAAGAAGTATAATTTGGATACTGCCTAAAATTTAAAACCAAGCAAAGAAGCAAAACCAGGTTCGTTTGATGCTACTGACAGCGCATCATCATAATCCATTGGTAAAACAGGTAAGTTACAGCCTCACCTGTTCTATATAATCTGCAATGTAATAAATTAGATATCAGTTATTTCCTTCTATGCTCTTAATTCTATCCATAAAGTTTTTGCTCAACTTATCTGTTCCACAAATGGTGATACAATGCAACCACGTCTATCCTAGTCACATTATTCGGCAATGATCGAGTCCTTAACAAACACAATCGATGAGATAAGATATAATATACTATCGATGAGACACGATCATCATTCAATAAGCATCGAATGGATGTTAGCAACTTGTTGAAACAGATACATCATTGTACCACAGACTAAGCAGAGCAGAATTAAACCTAGGTGAGAATTTATAGAGCCAGTGGAGATTTTTGCTGTTCAAATTCTAAGAATGGAAATGACAGAAAGGAGACAACTCAGGGGCTAATTTCATTGGTTTGAGGATTTGATTTCTGGAGGTGCCTGCCCTATATATTTGCATTCCATCCAACATGAACTTCATCCCATAGTACCCCAGAAGGCTACTAAACCATTCCTTATTAACCTTGTTGCTTGTTTCTATTGTCCTCAGATATTCTAGCTATGGGTCTCCAACTGGTTGCGTTTAGCCCGAAAGAAAAGGTGCAGACAATTGGCAGAGAGGCTAATGGTTGGTGGGAAGTTCGCGTCGATCAACTTAACACAAAGGAGCTCGAAGAACTAAGCTTGAGTTTGAAAGAGCTTCGCAAGCAGCTCTGCATCAAGAAGAAGGAGATGGCAGCTACTTCTTCAGTGCTTGCTCCAACGGATCCGGCTCAGAGCAGTCCATTTACTAACAATGGGAACGAAGATATCCCTGCTGCCTTTCATCCTGGCCAGCAGTTCTGAACAACTTAAGCTTTCTTGAATAATAATAAAGTCCACCTTGGACAGTTGCCAACCCAAGTTTCCATTCATATGTTGTTGCACCCTTCGCTTTCAGGATACTGTTAGAAAAAAATTCATGTAAGGCAAACAGAAACAGAATATACTATCTCCATATAAGGTTCCCTATTAAGTTTTCTCAAATAATAATGAAGTCCACCATGGACAGTTTTCAAGCCAAGTTTCCATTCATATGTTGATGCACCCATCGCTTTCAGGATACCGTTAAAAAATTCATGTAACGCAAACAGAAACAGAATATACTATCTCCATACAAGGTTCCCTATTAAGTTTTCTCGAATAATAATAAAGTCCACCTTGGACAGTTGCCAACCCTTTGCTTTCAGGATACCGTTATAAAAAATTCATGTAAGGCAAACAGAAACGGTATACACTATCTCCATACAAGGTTCCCTATTAAGTTTTCTCGAATAATAATAAAGTCCACCTTGGACAGTTGCCAACCCTTTGCTTTCAGGATACCGTTATAAAAAATTCATGTAAGTCGAACAGAAACAGTATATACTATCTACATACAAGGTTCCCTATTAAGTTTTCTCGAATAATAATAAAGTCCACCTTGGACAGTTGCCAGCCCAAGTTTCCATTCATATGTTGTTGCACCCTTCGCTTTCAAGATACCGTTAGAAAAAAGTTCATGTAATGCAAACAGAAACGGAATATAATATCTCCGTACAAGGTTCCCTATTACGTTTTCTCGAATAATAATAAAGTCCACCTTGGACAGTTGCCAAGCCAAGTTTCCATTCATATGTTGATGCGCCCTTCGCTTTCAGGATACCGGTAAAAAAATTCATGTACGCAAACAGAAACGGAATATACTATCTCCATACAAGGTTCCCTATTAAGTTTTCTCGAATAATAAATTAACAATAAAGTCCACCTTGGACAATTGCCAAGCCAAGTTTCCATTCATATGTTAAAGCACCCTTCGCTTTCAGGATACCGTTAAAAAAATTCATGTAACGCAAACATAAATGGAATATACTATCTCCATACAAGGTTCCCTATTAAGTTTTCTCGAATAATAATAAAGTCCACCTTGGACAGTTGCCAACCCTTTGCTTTCAGGATACCGTTATAAAAAAATCATGCAAGGCAAACAGAAACGGTATATACTATCTCCATACAAGGTTCCCTATTAAGTTTTCACAAAATAATAAAGTACACCTTGGACAGTTGCCAACCCTTTGCTTTCAGGATACCGTTATAAAAAATTCATGTAAGGCAAACAGAAACGGTATATACTATCTCCATACAAGGTTCCCTATTAAGTTTTCTCGAATAATAATAAAGTCCACCTTGGACAGTTGCCAGCCCAAGTTTCCATTCATATGTTGTTGCACCCTTCGCTTTCAAGATACCGTTAGAAAAAAATTCATGTAACGCACACAGAAACGGAATATACTATCTCCGTACAAGGTTCCCTATTAAGTTTTCTCGAATAATAATAAAGTCCACCTTGGACAGTTACCAAGCCAAGTTTCCATTCATATGTTGATGCACCCTTCGCTTTTAGGATACCGGTAAAAAAATCATGTACGCAAACAGAAACGGAATATACTATCTCCATACAAGGTTCCCTATTAAGTTTTCTCGAATAATAAATTAACAATAAAGTCCACCTTGGACAGTTGCCAAGCCAAGTTTCCATTCATATGTTGAAGCACCCTTCGCTTTCAGGATACCGTTAAAAAAAATCATGTAACGCAAACAGAAATGGAATATACTATCTCCATACAAGGTTCCCTATTAAGTTTTGCAGCCAGATATTTAAGAGTTAATGGAAATTTCTTGAAAAGACTGCTAACAGTGATGTATTGCCTAGAAGATAAAACATTTAAATTTCTTAATCAGTTCCAAGGTGTTCTAAACCAAAGAAGAAGATATCGAATCCATAGATTTTATTTGTATCTAAGATAAAAATGTTACAAGCAATGTGAAGGCATTATACAAAGAATGTATGACAATGGAAGAACACAAGTTTCCAGTTCCACAATAAGAGCACCCAAGGATGCACCCAATGACAAACAGCTGTAAAAAGTTCTCACCAGAGAAGTGAGCTGCACTAAAGATGGCGGCGCTAATCACAAGTGCTTGCTTCCAATCCATCGTCGACGCAAGAGATGCCAACATGAAGCCTCTGTAAACCACTTCTTCTAGGATCGGAGTGATGATGCAGTATACAACAATACAAGCAACTTTTGAAATGTCACTTCTTAGAAGCATTTCCTTCAGTACAGGGTTATTTACATCCTAAATTTTAAATAAAAAAGGATACATAAGTTACTGTTTTATTTTTTAAACACATCTTACAGATAATATAAAATACAGCGAAATGGATTAGAAAGATGCAAGGGTGATGATGGGATATAAAAGCAAAGAAGACATTGTAAAACCATCTTAACATGAGGTAATTTTACCCAAACTCACCATCTTTGATACGAATTCAAGGGCGAGGATGTGCATTGAGACTTAAAACTTTTCCTAGTGGTCTAGTTACAAAGTCCATAGCAAAGCAATTGAAGATGAAGTTACAAGCTTTCGTGCAAGGAGTTCGTATCAATCTTCGAATTTAGACCTAGAACTAGAAGCGCTAATGAGTCAACGACTTGTGCTTTTCATTGGGGAGAGGGGGGGGGGGGGGGGGAATCAGTTAACTTGCTGTGGCCAGCATATTCAATGAGCAAATTAAGTTATCATGATTACAGCATACTCTAATCATAACATTTTGTGCTGACTGATAAAAATCATCTGATAAAAAAGATACTAAAAGCAATGAAGATTAAGAAACTAACCTTTACCCCAAATAATCCATCAATAACAATCGATGTAAGGAAAACTATCAAAATAAGTAGTCCAAAACCCAGTGCTGATGCCAATAACCAGTTCCTTCCTACCGAGTTAGATTCGAAAATATCCACAAGCCTTTTTTCTGGCCTAATGGTGCTATTTAGGAGAAATAGAGTAGCAAGCAGTTCCAAAATATCAATTACAAGCAATGATAGTGCCTGCAGAAAAACATAGAAAATCAACTTAAAGAATAAATAGTGTGCATTATATTATTGTACAAGGCTGTAAGCCAGAAAGTAAAAATAAGATATCTAGCACAAATCATTTTCAGCTCACTTTTTTGAAGGCACAATTAAGACTAGAGAATGCGAAAAACCTGAGTCTGGGGATCAAGAACAGGCTGATGCAAGGTATAAGCAACAATGGAAAGGCCACCAAAACCCAAAGGAATATGCAAATTGAACATATACAGAGCCATGGTGCTCCATAAGCTCCCTGTCTTCCATGGAATGTCTGACGTCAACACAGAAAATCCCTGTTCATCCCCATAATACAAAACCCATTTCCACAATTGATCAGAAACTATAAAAAAAACAGTTGATTTTAGTAATGGAAGAAAAAAAGTACTTACTTGAGTGGACTTATCTGTATCTTTGTTGTGGGTGGAGCAGTGACACTTGAGAAGAGTAGGACTTGAATTAGTGCTGAAAAAGGAGCAACCAAAGAAAGGGTTTGTAGATACAGCGATTGGTTTGCTAAAACGACCGCCAAATGTAGGTTTGAGATTAACGATACGCGAGGCAAGAATCATTTTTGGTTCCGCCTCTAAAACTCTCTGGTTTCTCCATAGAATTCTGCGGTTTATATTGTATTCTTGAATTTTCATAGGAGATAATTATCTATTAAAATTAGAGTTTAAAGACAAATTTTGCATTAACGTATATATTAGATGGGTCAATAAAGAATTTGATTAAAATCTAATTAATAGGTAAACTTTTAATGGTCATGCTGTGTAAATATATATATATTTACCCTATAAAATTCAAATTTTTAATTTTTAATTTAAACTCTAAAAAATTAAATCATAAACTTTAAATCTTATATAATAAATTTTAAAGATTAATCTTGAATTCTAAACTCTAAATCTTGACTCCTTAAATATTAAATTATAATTTAAACCCCTAAAATTAAAAGATTTTACACATTGTGTATCAAAGCTTTTTTTTAGACTTTAAAAAAAAGTTTTTTTTCTCTAAACAACTAAATATAGTTTAGTCTCTCCAATTTAAAGACATTAATTAAATGATTTTTAAGCAGGTAACCATCCCCTCTAGCTCTCTTTATTCATCTCTGGCAAAAATTAACAATAAAAAATTCATTGAAAAAAATAAGTATATGATTTCAACTTCATGCAACGGTCCCAAAAGAGAAAATTAAGAAAAATAATTTGATACACAAACTTGTTTAAAGTTTATGTTTTAGGTTTTAAGATGTTAGAGCTAAGAATTTAGATTTTAAATTTTATAATATTGTCTAATTTTTTTTACACAGCTTGTGTATCAAAATATAACTCTAAAATTACCAACAAGTGTTGGGTGCATTGGTAAGTCACATTGCACTCTTAAGGTGAAGGACGAGTTCAAACTTTGGAGACGACATTGTCGGGAGCGGCAGCCTCGCACCCCGAACATGGACCCCTAAGACGAACATGCATATTACCGAAAAATATAACCTTAAAATTAAATGAGTTTTATGTAAGATAAAAATATCCTACTGGTTTTATAGTGCTTGAGGTCTGTGAACTTTAAAAAATTCAATTAAATTGCTAAATCTTTTTTTGCACCCAATAAAGTCTCCGAATTAATAAATTGAATCAATTAAGCTCTTTAATCAATTTTGACTATTATCTTAAAACATTATTGTCATGTTACACACTACAGTTTTATAGTGGCATTTACAATTTTTTTTAAAAAAATATTTCTTATATTTTTATAACCATTTTAGACATTTTAGAACTTTTAAAGAATTTTTTTAATAAAAAAACTTCTGATAATGTCAATTGGTAGCACTATAACACGACACGTTACACTAACTAATAAAAACTGTTAGATTTAATCAATGTTGGTAAAATAATGAAATTTTAGAGTATAAAAGTTTAATTGAGTGCAAAAGACTTATGAGCTTAATTGATTTTTTTTAAAAGTTAACAACTTATGAAACCCTTAAAATTATATTTTAATACACAACTTTTATATTTAAACTATAAAATTTAAAACCTAAATCACTAACAATAACACCCAAATTTCTAAACTCTAATTTTTAAATATAACCCCTAAATTAAACCCCATACAACTTAAATCTTAATCTAAAACTTTAAACACTTGAAAGTTTATAGAAACTCTAATTTTTACTTAAATTTGTCGATAGGCAAATATGATTGCTGATTTCATGGCGAAATTCAACGCTGCTTTGGATGGGGGTTTTGCCAGTTTTTTATTCTCGCCCTAGTGGTCTCTTAGATTTGTTGCTTAGAGATATTTCAGGATCCATTGATGCTCGTCTAGGGGCTCTTAATATATAAGAACTTCGGCCTCTTTATTTATTTCGGAAAAAAAGATTGTGAAAGTGTATAAAAACTTGTGTATCGAGATAGTTTCTAAAATTAAAGTGAGGGTAAAGTATATAATAAGCCTAGTTAAATCTACAAAGGAGACACTCAATCGGAAACGGAGAACAGCATGGAGAGCGAGGCCGTGGTGGTGGAGCTCCAGAGGAACTCAAAAGATTTCGCAAAGATAGTAGAAGAGATCGTGAAGCTGGAAAAGAAGATTTTCCCAAAGCACGAATCACTTGCTAGGTCCTTCGATGAAGAACTGAGAAAGAACAACACTGGATTGCTTTACATGATGGATGCTCATGGCGAGGTCGTCGGCTATGCTATGTATTGTTGGCCCTCTTCCCTTTCTGCTTCCATAACAAAGCTTGCAGGTTTCTACTCCCTCTTCTTTTCTCTTCATTCAGAGCATTGGCTTCGCCGATAACGTGTTCGATTAAAGTACCAAGTCAAATTCTCGTTCTCTTCTCTTTGTTTATTTACTCCGCTTTATTTGTCTCTCAAATTCAATACCCGAAACAGTGAAGGCGAGTCGTAGAAGGCAAGGCCACGGGGAGGCATTACTAAAAGCAGCAATTCAGAAGTGCAGGACCAGAAACGTCCATCGGGTATCACTTCACGTTGATCCCTTGAGAATCCCTGCCATGGGTCTTTACAAGAAGCTTGGTTTCCAAGTTGATAGCTTGATCAAGTGTTACTACTCGCCTGATAGAGATGCCAATAGAATGTTCTTGGATTTCGCTTCAAGCTAAGTGCAACAAAGCTTGGAAACATTTTCCTTTTCAAGTAATCTATATTGGATTCAATGGATGTGCATCGTTGAATTGAAGAACAGCCATTTTGGACTTTGCTTGTTTGGGTACATAAAGGTAAACCTTTACTGTGCCTGGATAAACTTGTACAATTTCTTGATCCTTTAACCTCTAAGTTAAATAAGAGGGTTTTGGTAACCATTTCCATATGGTTCACTGATTATCTTATCATACTAATTAAAATGTTCATTTTGACATAATGTTTTGATATGAATACCTTTACATAATTTATTTTGTTCATATTTAAGTATATGCAAATTTAGATAAAATGATGTATACGTGTTTATTTAAGAATGTTGTAACATTCTTAATCGATCAAGCATACTCAGGGATGGATTGAGATGTAATGAAGGGCGGTCGCCTCTTAAAAATTTGAAATTTTTCGTATATAATTTAAAATTATTTTATATATTTTTTATTAAAAAAAATTATTTTCGTCTTTCGCCTCTAACATAAAATACAGGTTTAGCTCCTGCATTGCCACCTTGACTAAAACCTTAGCACCGTGAAGACAGATGTTTGCTTGTGGCAGCTCCAGACCAATGGTAAACTATTGCCGAATCGTTTCGATAAATTCTAAAGCATACTCTCCATTTTTCTCTCATAATCATCTCAAAGACTGAAGCTTTGGGATTTGTAAAGAAAAGACTGGAAAAAAAAAACAATGGCGGATCGTTTCTTCCCGAACGTATTACCGGACTTCGTTGCCGAAACAACACAACACGAAGAAGAAATGGGGGATACTCTGATCAAACTCCTATCCATGCCTTACTCTTCTCTCTCTCAACATTTCAAACGCACCGCTTTGGACCTCAAAGAAACCGTTGCTCCCCTCTCTTCCTTTTCCCTTCCTTTCTCCTGTTTTCGCTGCTTTTTTTGCCTTCAACCTCACCAAATGTTTGCGTTATTGACGCAGATTACACTGGAAACGTGGGGGGTAACCGCGCAAAATGTCTCCGATTTTACTCTCTATTGTGGTACTCTCGGTACAGCTTTCTTGCTCTTCAAATCTTACCGACTTACCGACAACGCCAACGATCTCTCCCTCTGCTTAGCCATGGTTGATGCTTGCAACTCCGCTTCCTTATCTTCTCGGTACACCAATCACTTTCCTCCTTCGCTTTTGTACTTAAATTGGGTCATATCGGTTCATACATAAAATCGATTTTGCTTTTTTGCTTCAATACTTAAGTTGGGTCATATCCGGTTCATAGATATATCTATAATGTAAAAATAGGGATGTGACCTTTTTATGTGGTCGAGTGGGCGTTTGTGCTCTCGGTGCTGTAGCCGCAAGCTATGCTGGAAATCAAGAGTTGCTTAATCACTACTTAACCCAGTTTAGAGAGGTACTCTGCTGACGATTTTCAACTTTATAGCGGCGTATTATAAATATGTATATATAAATTGTAATTTCTATAATGAAATGAAACAGATTAAGCTCTCAAGGAATCTACCTGATGAGTTGTTGTATGGAAGGGCTGGGTATTTATGGGCTTGCTTGTTCTTGAACAAGCATCTCGGTGAAGGGACTATCCCTTCTACAACTAAAGTAAGTATATATGTTAGTGATATGTTATAGCTAAAGGAGAGTGGATGAAAAGTGAAAATTTTGGGGGTTTTAATTGTGCAGCGTGCAGTTGTTGATGAAATTATCAAGAACGGAAGGGCGTTAGGGAAGAAAGGAGGAGGAAGTCCTTTGATGTTTGAATGGTATGGAGAAAAGTATTGGGGTGCCGCGCATGGATTGGCAGGTATTATGCATGTGTTAATGGATATGGAGTTGAAACCCGATGAGGCTGAGGATGTAAAAAGCACTCTTAGATACATGATTAGGAATCGATTCCCGAGTGGGAACTACCCTGCAAGTGAACAAGATAGAAAGCAGGATGTTCTTGTCCATTGGTGCCATGGAGCCCCTGGGATCGCCCTCACTCTTGTCAAGGCCGCTGAGGTAAGACTGAAATTTATCGAGTTTAGTTCAAAGTTCTTAAGAAAACTATATTTGAAAGAATTCAAAGTATTTCGATGTCCCCCAAGGGACAAATCAGTAGATCATTGTGGTGTTTGATAGTGAAATCATTCCTACAATGAGGTTTATGTATTTGCAAAAGCATGTACTTAATTCTGGTTTTTTATTTATATTGTAGCTACTAGAGAGGGAACTAAGACAGCCTCTTAGAATTTGTAGTAATGTTAGAATAACCGCCATTAGTAAATACTAAGCGACGACGGTTTCACCAGACTTGGTATTGCTTGAATAGAATTCATTAAGTTCAATATCAAGTCTTTCTTGAAGGATTTGCTACTAAAAGAATTAAAAATAGCAAAAGGCAACAATTTGTGGACCGTGGAAGAATTAGAATTTATTAGAATTTCTGTGTTCTTTTAGGTCTTTGGAGATGATGAATTTCTGGAAGCAGCCATGGATGCAGCAGAGGTGGTGTGGAACCGTGGGTTGCTGAAGCGAGTAGGAATTTGCCATGGTGTTAGTGGGAATGCTTATGTGTTCCTCTCACTTTACCGAAAAACAGGCAATGTAAAGTTCTTATATAGGGCAAAAGCATTTGCTTGCTTTTTGCTTGACCAGGCTCACAAGCTTATGTCCAAGGGAGAGATGCACAGAGGCGATAGCCCCTATTCCTTGTTTGAAGGGATCGGGGGTATGGCATACCTTTTCCTAGACATGGTTGAGCCCTTAGGCTCCAGATTCCCGGCATATGAGCTCTAATTTGTAAACTAATACAGTGATCAGTAGGTATTGCTTGTCTACTTTCCTGGAACAAATATGTACTTGAACTACACTTGCAATGAAGTGTTTGCAATTATGAGATGGGTTGAAGCATCTATTAAGTTTTGGATTCAGGCCTCAAATGCTTATACTAATGTTTGACTGAAACTGCAGAGATTCTTCAAATACATTCGAATTTGAGGAGTACCTCTTTTATTCGGATTCAATCATGCGAAAATACAGATAGCTCATGGAGTTCTTCCTTTATTCGCTGTGTTTGTCGAGGAAGGAGATGATGAGTTGATTCACCTCCTCAGGAAGCTGTTCTTGGACGAAATGGGTCCCTTCTGAAGAAAATGTGACCTCCAGATTGGGCACAAACTCCTTGACTTTGCCAGTCTTGATGTAGTCTTCCAGCCCTGGGAATTTCATGATATAGTCTTTCTCTCCCATTATCAAAAGTCCTGGAGCTCTGATTTTCCCATCATCCAGCCCACAGGACAGCATCATGGTCCTACAAGTTTGACGATATATTTGAACAAAATGCATCAATTATATGACATAGGATTGATTTGACTATAATTTCATGGATCTCAAAGCTAGCCAGGTGGAGTCATTGGATCTTATTGGAACATAACCAACAAGCTTCAGCTTACCTGTATGGAACTTGCAGTGCAGTACGAAACCCGCTTTTCTCATATAAAGATCCATACTCTGCAATATCTTCCTCGCTCAGCCATGGCGGTAGAGGAGTAGATGAGTCCACCAAATCCATGATCTCTTGATTATCAGTAGCTGCAACTGGGGGTTCACTTCCGGAGAACATAATATAAATCTTTCGTACGACCGTCTTTGCATCAAAGCGGCCAAAATCGGCTTCAGCTCTCCCTGGAAGCTGCAAGGAAGGGAATTTACGACGGACATGACAAAGCTGAGCTTAATTCGTAGTATTCGAGTTTCAGTGGAGATGAAGTACTCACCAGCCATCTTAGCATATAAAAGCCTGATGGAATGAGAGGCAGTTGGCTTTGGAGAGGAGAGAGGCCTGGTACCAGGAAAGGAACGCCTAGTAAGGTGATGGTAGACACTCTTTCAGGGTGAAGTACGCCCACCATGGTGGCTACCAAGGCCCCGAAATCCTTGGAAACAAGGTGTGCCTGGTTTCAACGGTTGAAAAATATGAACATATATGCCGTGTTCGAGTCCCGTAACATATCAAAGTCGATAATAATGGTACCTTACTGATGCCTAAAGAGTCGAGAAGGGCAATGGCATCATCGACAAAGTCGTTAAAGCTTGCCCTCTCTGGTTCTGATGGATGCTCTGAGAGTCCATAGCCCCTAAAATCAAAAGAAATTGCTCGGTAGCCGGCATTCGCCACGGCAACCATCTGGTGCCTCCATGAATACCAAATTTCAGGGAACCCATGCAAGAATACCACCACATTAGGACCTGTACCACAACCGCCATCATCGTTAGAAACAAGCTATATCTACTAGGAACAATTAGTCAAAATAATTTCTAACCAGATCCAATCTGGGCCACATGAAGCTTCAGTCCTTTAGCTTGTACATGGCTGTGCTCAATCCCTTCCATTGTTTAGAGATGTGGATCCAGTCGAGTGAGAGTTCAATGGCGCCGGGATCAATGCTTGTCAAAGTATCCGTATTCCGAACCTTGTTTATAAAAAAGATATGGTCGGTTATAGTTTAGGGTAAACAACGCTGCAAGTCCACTTTGTTCTTGATTTATTTAATTTTGATCATTGATTTTGAAGAAGTTATGTTTTGGTCACTTATTATTGGACCGTTGTTTACTCCCTCCTAAATCCTCGCCAAATTCTCCCACCACGCCCCCATCGTCGCTCGCCTCAATCACGGCAGCTGCCCTTACTTTGAAAATCCAATTATTTTTCGATGTAGACTAAAGGCTTTTAGTGTTCTTGGCAAATCCTCGAAAAGTTTCCTTTTTAGCTCGATCAATGAGTTCGTTTACTTCTTCCAATGACCCTACAAGATTCAAGGTTCTTCCTTTTCTTTGGATATTATCAAAATTTTAGTTGATTGATTGAAGTTCATTTTCTTCCCTTGTTTACTCTTTCTTTGAATATTGAAAGGTATAAGCAATTGTTAGAGCAACCGGAAAATAATCATGTTTAGATTAGATAGAGCAACAAAAACTAAGCAACTCTTTACACAAAGATTACAGAAAACCCTCAAAAACATATAATACAGTTAAAGATATTATTATCGTCTTATATAAGTAATTAAGCATCTCGAAAGATCCATAGCCAAGCAAACATATATTAACGAACTCTAGCAATACCAGTTATAAATCTATAAAAAGAAACCTAAAGAGAGAGAGACATAAGGCTCCTCAAACTCAAGCATTTGCCTTAACAGACGACGATGAAATCTCCTCACCTCTCCGAGCTTTCGTACTTGATGGAGCATCGGAGGTTGTAACTGTAGTAGTAGCTCGAGATTTGATATTGGTGAGTATACGCTCACTCTTTTTTTTTTGTATAGGAAGAATCTCAATGCCATCATCGGAGGAGAATGTTACTCCAATGAGTGAGAAAGCCTCCTGCTCGATCGACTTGGTGACGGAGGATGTCTTGTCCTTGGGGATCATGCCATAACATTTGTTACTATAGCACGACACATCTTCATTAAGTTTTTAATAGTTGGTGACCAATTTAGAATGAAAACGTAACATTAATGACAAATTTATCAAAAGAAATAATTTGATGACCAAAATAAAAATACAATGACCAAATAGATAGTTTCCCCAATATTTTAACATTACTCTGTCTATATTCATTGAAATCTTAAATTAATCTGAAACGTGAATTGCATGGAATCACTCATTATGTCACTTGGCCGACCCCTATTGGCTATTGGTAAAGTGTACGAAATTATAATAATAAAATTTAACAGACAGGTACAGAGCTGTTTGGTTGCCATATTTCTCCTATATTATGTGGCATAGATTAAATCTAGAGTTTCAAAGATTTTGGACTCTATACAATTTATTAAAAATGTGACTTTAATTTATGATAAGTAAGAAATAGTATAACTTTTTTTCAAAAAATGTCTTAATACAAAAAATATTACCTATTAGATTATCTTCTTAAGCAGCAAAAAATTAATTTATAAACATCTAAAAAACAAATATTTTTACTTAAAAAATTTCATTTTTTTTATGTTTTAAGTTTTAGATTATTGTTATATATATAAATTTATAATTTATTTGAAAATATTTAGTTTAATTTAATTTGAATTCTCTATTTTTAAGCCTTGTACGATCGCTCTTATCGCGTCTGTCAAGAACCCTACCGGTCTCACACTAGTGTTATAGCTCAGGCTGCAAATCTTGTTCATCTGGCTAAGATGAAACATGTGGAACTAAACTTGTGCTTTGTACAGGAAAAAGTCTAAAGAGGGGATAGTTCAGATTCAGGACAGTTCTAGACATGTACAATAAGTGCGACCGTACATGGTCTCGAAAAAAAAATCTTAAAATGAATTAAGTTAAATACTTACGTGAGAAAAATAAAAAAATTAATAATAGATTAACCGTAAAACACATGAGAAAAACCCTACATGATGCATGTCATGGAAGTTTGTAGCTCAAACTCATGGACAAAAATCTTCTACCCTTTTTCGGTGCCCTTTTTATTTCCTAACACTAAAAAATCAAATCCTAAACTCTAACTCTAAATTTTAAATCATAAATAAACTCTAAACCCTAAAAATACACCATACTCTAAAATTTCTAAACTCTAAACCTAAACTTTTAACCTTAACACTAAACTTAAGTTTTTAGTGTAGGGCATAAGTAGGGCGCTGAAAAGGGACAAAATTTCTATTCCAAACTCATGCCCCATGTGAAACTTTACAACAAAAATGCTGGTGGGAACTTTGCTACAATAACTACTTTAGTAAATAGAAAACAATCTTAAAAGCTACTATCATAGAAGGGAAAAAGGTAGAATCTTTATAAGTCCATATTACTAAACTAGCTTGATGCAATTTACAGTATATCTTAGCTAACGCCCCCCCCTTGTCCTTACTAACATAGGGAAGTGTAAAAAATGTTGTATATGGGTGAAAATTCCTTTCTAGGGAACTTTAGATTACTCTTTCACCATAAGTAATCCTCTTGGTCTCCAAAATGATGCTTCTCGTCTCTCTTTGCGATCGAGACATGATCACAGTTTCGTTTATTCCTGACAAAAATAACATTCAACATAGCAATACATTAGTGCATCATGGAAAGGAAGTGGATGCCTAAACATGAACTTCATTACCATAAATCAAATTAATTTGAAATGAAAAATCCAGTGGAGAGTGCTAAGGATGCAAAACATCCTTCTAGTACAGGGCTTGTACCTTAGGAGGGTTGCTTGACGAACTACAGTCTGCATCTTCAGTTATACGTGCTTCTGATTTCTCGTTAGAATAACTTCAAGAAGAAAACAATCAGCCCGTGTTGGGGAAAAATTCCAATCAACACAAATATAACAAGCATTGAACAAAACAGAAATCCAGAGTTTTCCGTTGCACACGACTTCAAAACATATTACCAAGGAACCGTGTCACATCATATGACAAGCTAATGTGTAACATTATCATGTATACAGATTTGTCAAAGAGAGATCAACAAGAGAGAAACTGCCCAACAATTATACAGGGATTAATGAGAAAAGGATAAAACTTTAGAGGCCTGGATAGCATATAATCCTGGTTCGGCAATTTGGTTGTTGAGAATGCAGGAGACGGAAGGGCAACATGAAATAGAGTGAAAAAGGCACACTAACACCGGATATATGATTAGATCATTGTAGCAACTAAACAATATAGTAAGAACATGCTGGAGAAACAGTTACATATTTCTTCAAAAATTAGACAAGATGACACAAATACTTACGTTGACAATATCGTTACCCAGATAAGCTCCACACAATCAACCCAAAGAAGCCTTTGTTCAACAGGTATCACACCATACGTAATCAAATGAGCAAATGGCCAAAGTTTCCAACCTGCCTGTAAAGTATTGTGTGATTTATCAGCAATAAATCATTTTTAGCTTGTGATATGAACAAAAAGGTGGTTAACTCATCACAGCGTACAGAAGATACATAGCAGTCAATAGTCAAGTTTCCAAATATTCCTAATAAGGTAACCTAAGGTATATTTGGCAGAATAACTCAGGTTGCTTACAGAATAATGAATTTTCATTACCACCTAAAAGCCACCCAAATTATAGAAGAGACGCACAATTTCTCCATTCACTACGTAAGCAGTAGAAATCAATCAAAACAGTTCACATCATAGGCTGTGATTTAGAGCTTGCGTGAAGCCAATTATTTAGTACTAATTTCAAATCTACAATTTACTCAGAATTCTCTTTCTTTGTACAGCATTTTGTCTAAGCAGATTTTAAGGTCAAGCTGTTGAAGAAAACTTGAACCCTCCAATACATCATGGAGAAGTAGGAAGCTTTAAGGATTAAATCTGAAATGTTTCTTAAAACCATCAAGGAATCTATAAGACTTGTTGCCGAATTTCACATTGACAGTGGTTAAATTTTAAAATATACTGTATAAGTTTATAACCCACAGCCACAGGGGAGGAGGAGGATATATGATCCTGCTCTGAATAAATAAGGCATGAAAAAGAATTTCTATCTGACAAAATTCATGCGTAAACTACATCCTACATTTGCAATGCATAGTACATTCAAAATTTACATCGAAAGAGACAGAAGAAAAGCTTCTTACAGTCAGCATAGGCCAAAATGTTGCCTTCAGTTCTTTATAGATATTATCAGAGGATTCAAAACGCAAGAACCCCAAAACCACAAAGTAGATACTGTTCCAGATTGATGCCCAAATTGTTTGGTCAAAGATAACTTTTGCTGGAACAACCCACCAGTCGTTGAAAGGAAACAGATCCTGGAACTCCAAGTGACTGATTTCAGTGCTCCAAGAAACATGATAATCAAAGTAGTAAAACGTATAAACTATGAACCGCAACGATTACCTCACAAAATTGGTAATAATAATGCGAAAGGGATCCGTGGAGAGTAAATCCAACAAGGCCGGATCTGAACATGCGTGTCAGGTCAAAGTCAAAAAGAGGCTTTCCTTCATAACACTACACAGGTCACACAAACATGAGCTGAATGAAACATATGGTTAAGTTTAAAGGATTAATTGAGCGGGTAGGGTAGGTCGAGAAACTACTTGTGCAATCCAATCTCCTATCGAATAGACTATCCCACTTATTGCCATTTTGGCTATCACTGGATTGGCTTTAAGAGCTTGTTCGTATGCAATCCAATTATGCTCGGGAGCATATCGGAGTACCTCATAAAGTGTCCATCCCTGATAATCACTGATGATAATCAAATAAAAGCTGAGATGGAAAACACAATAACTAGCAGAAGAACAATCTCTAGATTCTAGCACTTAAATTTTCACAGTCGCTTCCTTTTATTATGAGGATTCCGGCTTCCATTTACATAAACGATTTGGTTACATGCTAAATTCCTCTCTAGGGAAGAAAAGTTGAACAAATCACTTCCAATTCACATGGCTTTGAAAGTTAAAGCTGATAAAACCTCAAATTCATCACTATATCTTCTTCAGGAAAGCAAAAATTAAGTTTGCTTCAGCTTTCATGGATCGTTTAGAAAGTTATAAACATCTAAATTGAAACTAAGGATAACTACTATCGATCGTAAATACCCTTCTCGAAACAAGAGCAAACCAAGAGAAAGAAACTCTTTTGAAACGAACCTTTATTCAACTCTTAAGTAAAACAAGAACTAATAGGAGTTTAAAGGGGGAAAACGCAAACCTATGAAATAACTTACATGCCAGTAATCATGATCAATAGTAAGCAACTTAGATACAGCAAGTGTACCAAAACCAAGAACAATAGAGGCGTTGATCGCTCTACTACTCATCTTCTTCACATCATCATCGCCACCTCCCATCTCAGAAGAAGAAGAAGCCTCCAAAATTTTGGACCCATTAGGGAGCAAAGGCTTCCTAGCTTCATCGGAATGGTCAGTCTTGGCTGGAGACAATTCTTTGTCCTCTGTAACTGATTCGATGACCCATTTTCTTCTGTTTTTGGTCCTGAGCTTTAATGGGTTTGGGTTGGTTTTGTAACAGAGAGGAGTTGAGAGAAGAACTGGATAGAAATCGGAGAACTTGTGGGGTTCGATGATGGGTTTGAAATGTGCGGAGGGTTTATGGCCGGCGATGCTGGTTACAGCGGCCATGGATAGGGGAGGTTCCGTGGAGTAGGAGAATTTTCGAAGTTATTGAGTTGAAAAAAGTTGGATTTTTTATATATGCTTTAAGCTTTTATTATTGGTTTACTCTACTGATTAGGATAATATCGCATTTTATTATGCTATGAATGATTAAGATTTGTGAATTTGTGGCCTCACAGTTGAGATTCAGTTTATCATCACCCATCAAACAATATTATCTAAATTAAAACTCAGTTTCATCTCTGATTTGTTTTGAACTTTATACTAATTAGAAAGGTGTGGTTGAACTTGAAGCCTCAGAATTATACAAATTAAAACCTATTTATAACCAATAGGATGAACAAAGATATATATATATATATATATATATATATATATATATAGAAAGCAATTCAATAAATTATTGTAGTCAAAACTATTAGTTGGTCTAGTAGGTGAGATATTAGATTCAATAAGTAAGGTCAAAAGTTCGAGCATTGATATTGTGAATAGAACAATTAAGTTGTGAGAGACACTTATAATAGGCCTTTACAATATTCGTGTTGAATAAAAAAAATAGTCAAAATAAACAGGAATTTATATATAATTTTGTCAGTTTTATATTTCCTCGCCAATAATTATTGTTAATTGTTTTGTTTAAATATATAAAAAAGTATGAATATAAAAATATAGATTTTGTCAAACCTACAATATGGATGAACGAAAATATTTTATTTTAAAAATGTAGTTATAAAAGTCAACAATTTTTAGAGTAAGTGATTAGAAGCTTTCGGTTAACATTCTCCTTTTTTTTTCTTTGATTTGTGGGTTCACTACCTATTAAGAACAAATTTCCCCTTACTTTCCACTATGTAGGTAAACTACACTTCTAAGTCATTTAATTATGTGTTTGGTCGTGTCAACAATCTTTAAAGCAAGTGGTTAAAAGCTTTCAGTTGACACATTCCCCTCCCCTAGGTTATGGGTTATAGACCCATTAGGAACAAATCTCCCCTCCCCTCTCCTAGATAGACTTGTTCGTTTGGTTGAAAACGAAATATTTTTTGAAAATTACAATTTAGTAATTCAATTGAAATTTTGTTACAATCATGTCAATGTGCCGTTAAAATTGAAATGGACGTCTAACGTGACTTTGTATAATGATAATTTTAGTCTAAAAAATTTATACATTCTATTAATTTTGTCATAATTTAAAATAATTCGATAAATTTAACTTTTCATATTTGAAAATTTCATTAGCAAAGCAATTGCATCTATTAGAAGGTGACGTTATAGTCATAATGTGTATGTTCTATTAGTTTATCAGCTGTTAGCAGTAAAGTGATTGTGTCTGTCGAGCTATCTCATTTTTTATTTATCAAGTTGATGAACAATAACAGAGAGTGCGAAAAATGGTCGAAGGGTGTACCAAAAAGGTGCAATGTCAAATTTTTTAAATATGAAGGTTTAAATTTATTGACTTATTTTAAATTATGACCAAATTGATAGGACGCACATGTTTCGATGACTAAAACTATTATCATACTCAGTCATATTTCAATTTTAACGGTTCAATGACCTATTTGTAACAAAATTCTAAATGAATGACTAAATTATAATATTTTAAAATAAAATGATTTGTTTATAACCAAACATATAACTAAATGAATTGAAGTGTATTTTACCCTAACAATTTTAAACTTAAAGGCATACCATTTTCTACTCAATAAACAAGTAAAGGAGCAAAATGTTAAAAAAAAAAAACTGGCAGCCATCATGTTCTCTTCTCTATTATAGTATTTTACTTCTAAGTTCTAACTATCACACCATCAAAAGAAAATAAAAGACTTGAGTGTGTATAAATTCATTGAATGATTTCAATAAAAATGTTGTTTTCTCAAGAGATATAAATTCATATAGTTTATTTATACGGTATTATATGTTTTCAAATGACTAAAAAATAAACAACATATATTAATAATTAAAAACAAAGACAGAATACCTATAAATATAATAGATTGAATTAAAGCAAAATAAATTTAAAGAAAATGTCCCCAAATCATTGTGTATGTTTTAAAGAAGTCACTAAACTTCAAACATTTTGTTTAAGCCTTCAAATATTAGCATTATATTAATAAGATTTTTTTTGTCAACCTAGCCATTAATATAGTCGTATAAACCAAGAATCGAGTCATGCTGCGAAAAGATCATGTAAAAGGCAGGTTTAATCGTGATTAGTTCACCGCATTATTTAGTATAAATAGTTGATTAACCGTTATAGCAGTTATTATACAGTAATTTAACCATTAAAAAAAGTTAACCATTAAGTAGAGGTTAACCATTTAAAAAAAATTTATTCCTTATTAAGTAAAAAGATGATTCATTTGAGGAATGATGCAATTTTTTGTGAGAATTAAATTTGGTTGGGGAACAGTTGCTAATATGGTATAATGTTCCCTTGAAATGTTGTTAAACTTAAAGTTTCATACCTATAATTGCTTTTTCATTTTGAAAACTAACCAATTTTCTTTTTTGTTCTTTTTGTTGTCATTTTAATAATGCTTGTCATTATTTTTTTTCTTAACAGCTCATTTACCTCTCTTAATAGTTTGGCAATTCTTATCTCCATTATCTCAACTTTTCTTTGAGTAAACTAAAGAAGATAACTTTCCCCAACAGGTAATAGTTACATCTCTTTTCATCCTTCAAGTATGACTAATAGGTAGTTTATGTATTTGACTTATCGTTGACTTAATTGGTAATATAATAGTTACATCTCTTTTCATCCTTCAAGTATGACTGATAGGTAGTTTATATATTTAATTTGGATATGACAGAAATTGAAAATGGATAGGAGTTGGTTGAATTTGCCAAGGGTAAACGCCGACTATCGAAATGGGGTAGAATATTTTTTGAATTCAGCTTTTGCAAATGCAAGCCAAGAAAATATGTTTCTTTGCCCCTGTAAGAAGTGTGTTAACATTAATTGGCACATTCGTGAAGTTGTGCACGAACATCTAGTCGTTTTTGGCTTTGTTCCGGGTTATAGAAAATGGGTATTCCATGGAGAGTTGACATCTCGTACAACTTCTTCCACGAGTAATCCACCTTTTCATCATAATTCTCATCGTGGATCTCTTAGAGAAGATGACATGGAGGGTATGTTGCGAGATGCATTTAATATGCACGATTATCATCAGTCTGTTAGAGAAAATTGTGATATTGGTGTTACTGATTTCACCGAGATGAGAAGAAATGGATGTGATGAAGAGCCAAATGGAGAAGCGTCAAAGTTTTACAATTTGCTTAATGAAATGAATGAACCACTTTATGAGGGATCAAAATATTCAAAGCTCTCCTTTTGCATTCACCTTTTCCATTTAAAATGCTTGGGATGGTGGACCGGTAACTCTTTTACACAATTATTAGAGTTTTTGAGTGAAATGTTTCCTTTTGCAAAAATTTCTCAATCCGGCAAAGATATGAAAAAAATGATAAACGATTTGGGGCTTGGTTATGAGAAAATTCATAGTTGTCCGAATGATTGCATGTTATATTGGGGTGATAGAAAAAACCAAGAGTCTTGTCATGTATGCGGTAAATCTCGGTGGACGAATGGGGACACAGAAAATGTGAGTGAAGACGAAGTTGCAAAACGAGCAAGAAAGAAGCCAATAAAGATTCTGCGATATTTTCCTCTAATACCCATACTTCAAAGACTTTTTATGTCTTCAAAGACTGCTGAGTCTATGAGGTGGCATCACGATGGACGAACAGATGATGGATTATTAAGGCATCCTGCAGATTCTTTAGCTTGGAAAACATTTGACCAAAAATTTCCAAGTTTTGCAGGAGATCCTCGCAATGTTAGGCTCGGTCTTGCATATGATGGGTTTAATCCTTTTAAAATCATGAGTACTTCATACAGTACTTGGTCTGTTATACTTGTTCCCTACAATTTGCCTCCATGGATTTGCATGAAACAATCATCATTTATTTTATCCATGATAATCTCAGGTGAGAAAGGTCCAGGGAATGATATTGACATCTACATGCAACCTCTTATTGAGGAGCTGAAACAATTATGGGTGGGTGTCGAAACATATGATGTGTTGAAGAATGAGAACTTTAATTTGCGTGCAGCTTTATTGTGGACTATTAATAATTTTCCCGCTTATACAAATTTATCTGGGTGGAGTACCAAAGGTCGTTATGCTTGTCCTTGTTGCGCTGCACAGACATGCTCGAAGTGGTTGTATAATGGAAAGAAGTTCTCTTACATGGGACACCGTCGGTGGTTAGATGAAAATCATAGATTTAGATATGAAAAGAATATGTTTGATGGTACTGAAGAGTTTAGAAAAGCTCCTGAGCAAACAATCGGGTCTGATATCTTGTCGATGTTGAAACATATCAAGTTCACTTATGGAAAAACGAACCAACCACCAAACCCACGATCAAAGAAGAAGACAAAAGAGGTGTATGACCGTGAGCTTGAGCAGCTTAGTGATGATGACTTTGATGAAGAGGATGATCCAAATGAGGCAGAGTTGTGGAAAAAGAGAAGTATTTTCTTCAAGTTACCTTACTGGAAGCATAACATTTTGAGACATAATCTTGATGTAATGCACATTGAGAAGAATGTTTGTGAGAACATTATTGGGACCATTCTCAATGTCGATGGAAAATCTAAAGAGTCGACTTGACTTAGTTGACATGGGAATTCGGCACGATCTTCATCCTCAAGAACTTCGTAATGGAAAATTTTCTTTACTGCCTTCTATTTTTACGATGTTGAAGAAAGAAAAAGAAGTATTTTGCACGGTGTTGAAAGATATAAAGGTCCCAGATGGGTATGCATCAAATATATATCGATGTGTCAGTGTTAAAGATCGAAGACTTTATTCTCTAAAGTCACATGATTATCACATATTGATGCAAGATTTAATGTCAGTTGCATTACGCGGTTGTATGTCAACTGAGGTGACATCTTGTATTATTGAACTTTCTAATGTAATGAAAGCTATTTGTGGGAAAGTTTTGATGGTTGAAGAACTTGACAAATTACAAGATCGAGTCGCATTGACTTCATGCAACATGGAGAAGATATTTCCACCTTCATTTTTTACAATTATGGTGCATTTGTTGGTTCATCTCCCTCACGAAGCTAAAGTTGGTGGACCAGTTTTTTATCGGTGGATGTATCCTATTGAGAGGTACAAATTGTTTAACATATATTCACACTATTTAACAATTCATTTAATTACAACTACTTATATAATGTTCTGTTTATTACGGTCTAGGTTCTTGAGCAAGTTGAAGTCTTACTGTCGTAATAAGCGTTATCCAAAATGATCAATTGCTGAAGGGTATTTAGCAGAGGAATGTTTGACTTTTTGCTCTAGATATTTGGAAGATGTTGAAACGAGATTCAATAGACCACATAGAAATGAAGTGTGCAGCAATAATAACTTAGCTGAGACTTATTTGTTTCAAAGTTTTGGTGAACCACTCGGCAAAGTTGAAATTGCACAGTTATATGACAAGTCTTGGGTACAAGCACATCGATATGTTCTTTTCCATCATGACTCAACAGAGCCCTTACGGACGTAAGTTTATATAAATTCTAATGTATTCACTTCATCTTTTATATTACCCTCATTCTTTAACCACGTATCTTACTTTGTAGTGAATTTAAAGAAGAGCTACAATCTCAAGTACGCTCCCGAAGATTACATCAAAAAGAAATTCATAAGTTGTTCATAGAAAATTTTCATGATTGGTTAGCGAAGATGGTAAGCAACTGAATCTTTGTACTACATGTACCTAATAACTTTTCTTCCTTTGCTACATCAGTATAAATGATAACTTATTCACCTTTTACGTGTAATAGGGTTGGTGTGGGAGAGAAGTTAGTGAAGAGGTTAAGTGGCTTTCTCAAGGTCCAAATAGAATTGTTAAAAGATATAATGCCTTTCTCATTAACGGGTTTAGGTTCCACACAAAATCTCGAGAAAGATTAAGGAGGACACAAAATTGTGGAGTAGTTGTGACTTCTTCAACTACGAGTTATGCTAGTGCTAGGGACAATCATCCTGTGGTGGGAGATGTAGAATATTATGGAATTCTTACAGACATTATTGAGTTGGATTATTATGGCAAACAGAAAGTTGTGTTATTTCGTTGTGACTAGGCCGATGTAAATACGGCTCGAGACATTAGAAGAGATCAATTTGGTTTTACAATGGTGAATTTCTCTCGGTTAATTCACACAGGTCACCAATTGATGGACGAACCATATGTATTTCCTTCTCAAGTCAAACAAGTTTTCTATTACCCTGATCCAACAAAAGAGGATTGGTATGTTGTACTTCGTAACACTCCTAGAGACTTGATAGACATCGGTGATGGAAATAGAGATGACACTGAAATAAGATCAGAAACTCTGCCTTTTGCAGCACAAAATCTAGATAGAACAATCCCTAGTTCTAGTTCACAATTCCAATGGGTTCGGGAGGACATGGATGAAGATTTTAATGAAAACTAACTGCATAACAATGTAGTAAGTTTTATATCTTAACTTATTAATTTACAATAGTATTGTTGTCTCTAGTTACTAAAATTGTCTTTTGTTTATTGTAGATACTATGCCTAGGAGGAAATTAAGTGATCTGCATATAGTTCAATTACCGAGAGAGGAGGAAGAAACAAATGATGATGATTTGTCTGGTGTTGGATCCTCGCAAGTTCCGGAGACAGTTGAAAATATAGAGATTGATGGTAATGTTCAACACTTTATGTAACACCCCAATTTAGCCCCAATTTGTAAACCCTAATTATGAAAATTCCCAATTGGAAACCTTAGAATTTGGGGGGGAAATTTCAGAATTGAACCTAAATTGAATTCGGGACCTAATTGATTAAAGTTAAAACTTCGTGGTTGAATTGTTAGGCGGGCTAAATTTGGGACCCTTCTTCTGTAATTTACCCATTTGTTAGGGTAAACACCCTTTTTGTTCTGATTTTCATTTTGTGCGCCGCTCTCCTTCTCCATTTTCTCTCCAACAAATCGAACACCCCTTTTTTCCCCGTTTTCCGTTGAAGCTCCGGCCAAGGGGCCATCATCGTCTGTTCTCCTCGTGCGTCGTCGTCCTCCTCGTGCGCCGCCTCCGTCCCGGGTTTGGGTGAGTGTCGTGGTCGAGTCTGATGGTTTTCGGTTTGCCACCACCGTCGGTTTTTCGGCCACCGTGGATCTTTGTTGGTTGTTGTCGGGTTGGGCTAACCGATTAGGGTTTGGTTTTGGGGGTGTTGTTTAGAGTTTTGGTTAATTTGGGGATTAAGGATTTGAATTTGATTTGGGGAATTAAATGGTTGAACCGAACCGGGTTGTGGGAACCGAACTAAACCGGACCAGCACTCTGAACCGAACCGGCCAGTGTGACCAAGTCGGATGATGTCAGTAGTGACGTCATCTGCTGTTGTAATGTTGATGCATGCTGACGTCAGCGATGACGTCATCATGGTTAATGATGACGTCATCATTGACTTTTGGGTTGACTTTTTCGGCCAGGTTCACCTTTATGTTTTTCGACGTTCTAGTTCCATTTCCGCTGTCCGTTTCTTCAAATTCGAACCCGAAATACCTTTTTGGATCAAGTTTATATGTTGAACTCGGAATTTTGTTAAGTGTTGCATTAGAGTTTGACTCGGTTATTTATGTGTTCAGGTGACGTGGACTTTGACCCCGAAACTTTACCTCCACCTCTGCCAGGCAGACCTCCGGTGGCACAGTCTTCGAGATCTGCTAGTAAGATTTCTGTTAAGTGTAGTTTACTCGAATGTGGCATAGTAGGAAATCTTATATAATGTTCTTTGTTTTAGGAGCTGATTATGTTCGACCTTCCGCTAGGGCTGAGCATGGGAGACGTCACTATCGACGTTGACAATTTAGCTGCCTAAGGTGTGTTCTCTGTCTATGCTACATGTCTTTGTTGTCTGATTGCATGATCTGTATGATATATATATAACTATGTGCTATTCTGCTCTGTTATCTGATAATTATTTTATGACTCGAATGTTGTGATCATGTTATGTAACACATCAGAATCGGACTATTATGTACATGCATCTTAGTTGTTTAACAAGATTTCATTCGGACTCTAAAATCGGATAACATGTCATATCATTGGGATGGGATATTGTATGGAGGAAGCTCAGCGACTTCATCCTTCGGGTTGAACTTCGTTTCGGATTAGTAGTTCCATCTTTCGGAATAAGTTCTGCTTCGGATATGGTGTTGCGGTGTAGAGTGGTTCAGGGGAACCTCACTCTTCGGACGGTGATGTAGATGGGTGCATGTCATGTTATGCTATCATTATGCCTTGCTTGTAATACTTCGGAATAACTGTTTAATCTTGATTGTTGATGGACTGTTGTTTATACCTCTGTTATGCACTTTAGAGACACACTGAGCTTTATAGCTGACTCCCCCTAAGTATCTGTTTCAGATTTCCAGACTTAGGATTCGGTACTTGGAGGACCTCATTCGAACGGATTGATATTATTATTTAGTATGGATTATTTTAAGTTTTCTTTCTTTATTTATGTATTTCGGACTTGGTTGTATTTTGGACTTTGGATTTTTATTTTGGGATTGATGAACTAATTTCCGCATGCATTGTTTTACGACGAAACTTCAAATGATTTTTACAATTGAATAATAAATTTCGACACGTTTTTCTTTAAGTGATCTATCTTGAGGGGCAAGTTTCCTTAAACGACAAATATAATTTAAGCAAACCTTTTAGGTCAAAATAGGGGGTTACACTTTATTTAAATGCTAGTTGTTTGTTATTATTGACTTGATTTTAAAAATTTATTGAATTATTTCTTATATAGGTGGAAATGGTCGAAGTCGTAAGAGTAGAGGGCGCACGACGTTGAATGAATTGTACAATCTTCCCGCTGGTGAACGCGTGAAAGTTTCAAGAAACGATGTCGGCCAACCCATTGGGGCAGAAGCAGGTGTTCTGGGCAGTTACTTAGGCATTGTTGCACGCAACCCTGCGATTTTGCCGATCAATTATGAGTCATGGCGTCAGATACCGAATAGTAACAAAAATCAGGCTCTGGAACTTGTTAAGGTAATAATGTCATTGTAATAATAATCTATTACAATTCAAAATAATATTTATATTTGCTTTGATTGTGTCATTTGTAGGATAAATTTTCTTTAGAAGTCTCAGACGATTATGTGAAGCATGCATTAGGGAAAAAATGGAGAGACAATAAGAGTTTCTTGAAGAAGACATATTTCAAGAACGATCTCACTCTTCAAGAGAAGCTGCAAAATGTCCCGCTAGGAATTCTCCGATATCAATGAGAAGATGCAGTCAGGTTTTGGAGTTCAACGAAAGGAGAGGTATGGTCGATGCACTTTAAAAAATTGTCATTATAATATTGACTTTATACATAATGCAAATTTTAAATTGTAGGATCGAGAGCGCGTTGGAGTTGCTAGCAGACAAAAACAGAAGTTTACTCACACCGCCGAGTCAAAGAGTTTTGCTCGTATAGCTAATGACGAGGTATTATTATTTTTAATTATTGATTAATTTGTAATGAATTACTTTTTGTGAGTATTAATTTTTATTATACGTTGTAGCAAATTACAACCGGCACTAGCATTGGACGGATAAAGCTCTTCGACATTACGCACACAAAAAAGGATGGCTCTCCTATAACTCCCGAAGTTTGCAGAAATTATGGTATATTAATTAGACAGAAAATCTTGATTATGTTATATTTAATATCAATTGTATAACATTTTTAATTGATTGTCAAGAGAAATTGAGGGGAAAAGGACCGAGTATGAAGCTACAACTTCAACTAATGGTTCTGTTAATATGGAAGAGATCGAAAATCAAGTTATTGCTGACGTCTTGGGTCCTGAAAGATATGGTCGGGTTCGTTGCCAAGGATCATTCATCACCCCAACAAAATATTTTGGGGCTAACTCGTCTCAGTACATGCCATCACAGAGCCAATCTTCTCAAGCAGAAGTTAATCGGTTAAAACAACAGTTATCTCAATTTCAAGCCGAGGTACAAGCGAGAGAAGCTGAAAGGGAAAGGAAAGAAGCTAAGAGAGAAGCTGAAAGAGAAAGGAGAGAAGCTGAGAGAGAAGCTGAAAGAGAAAGGAGAGAAGATGAGATAGTAAGAAGGGAAGCTGAGAGAGAACCAAGAGAAGCTGAGAGAGAAGCAGCATACCAAAAGCTTCAACAAAAATTTGAAGAAATGATGGCGATGTTAAGGCAGAACCAACCAAAGAATCCGTCATCTTAGTTCATTTATGTGTGAATTCAAATAAAAATGTTGAACTACATTTTAATTCAACGTTTGAACTATATTTCACTTTAATGTTGTAGTCTTTGAATTTGTTTTTGTTGTTTTTACTTAATTGTTGGAGTTTTATAAAAATTTGATGTTATTATGGATTATTTTACAGGTTATTTGGGTATTTCACATTTAAAAATGTATTTTATAGAGGCGGTGACTTTAGCGGCGTTTGCTAGAAAAAACGCCGCTACAAATCCATAACATATTGTGGCGTTTACAAGAAAAATGCCTCCATAGAGCAGCCAATGCCGGCGTTTAGGAACACAAACGCCGCAATAGAAGCATCATTCCCGGCGTTTTGACATAAAACGCCACTAAAGACCTCAGACCTTTTGCGGCGTTGTTTTGTACAAACGCCGCTAAAGAAGCATCATTCCCGGCGTTTTAATATACAAACGCCGCTATAGACCACTGACTTCTTGCAGCGTTTGTTCTACAAAACGCCGTTATAGAATGAGCATTACCGGCGTTTTAATATACAAATGCCACTATAGAACAAAACCTATAGCGGCGTTTTAATATGCAAACGCTGCTATAGAACAAAACCTATAGCGGCGTTTATACGACAAAAACGCCGCTACCTATTGCGACGCTGCTTCTTGCAGCTCTTTTGGCGGCATTTTTCTTAACGCCGAGAGTGTTTTTAGCGGCGCTAAAAAACACCGCTATAGGGTTATAAAAACGCCGCTAAAAGCCTGTTTTGCCGTAGTGAAAATATTATTTTGGACTTTTGAAAGTCAAACAAAAGATTATTTCCAGAGATTAAGAATGAGATTAAATTATTTTATTAAATTATCTTGAATTGGAATTAAATTCATTTAATGTTTAAATATAAAGGTTAAAATTATTATCAATTATTTTTTTATCTAGTGACCAAAATAGAAACATAATATTCTAAATTTACAAGAAGTAAAATAAAATAAAAATCTAAACCCTGGTTATGATAGTGATTCATGTAAAAAGGTTTTCTTTAAAGAATAATATTCCACGTACTGGAGGTTAATTTTTCTCACAACAGTATGATTTTAAAGTTTAAAGGATAGTGTTTAAGGATAGCGTTTTATTTTTTGTAGTTAGGTTTTAATGTTTCAAAATAGATTTTATGGCTTAAAATGTAAGGCTCTAAAATGGAAACGTGGAAGTTTTAAAAGTTGTACAAGAAAAGCTAATATGAGTATCAATATGCTAATTACTCGATCTAGTTTATTATTGATGTACATTAATAAGGATTTATATCCTATACATTAGCGGTGGAAACTAAAGATTTTTACAAGTATCTTAATTTTAGGGTTTATGATTTTATGTGTATGAGTTTAGAATTTATGAATGGTGGTTAGAATTTAGAGTTTAAAGTTATAATTTAAGGTTTGATGTTTTATTTTTAAGTTATTATGGTTATGATTTAGGTTTTAACTTATAAACCTTAAATTATAAACTTAAATTCTTACCACTATCCCTAAATTCTAAACTACTATACCTAACGCCTAAACTCAAACACTAAACTAAGACGCTAAAACCTAAAACTGCTTGTAAAATTTTTTAGTTTCAACCACCAGTGTATAAGATATAAATCCTATTAATAATATCAAGGGAAAACTACACCGGTGGTCCCTAAACTATTACCGTTTTCCTATTTTGGTCCCAAAACTATTTTTTTTGGCAAAACCGTCCCTTCTGTTACATAGTTCTCCTGTTTTGGTCCCCGTCGTTAAAAACTAACGGAATTGCTGACGTGTAATTTTTTTTCTTATTTTTTAAATATTTTATTATTATTTTCTCTCTCCTATATATATATTATTTAAATTTTTTATTCAGACTAATGTGGTGGTGACACGTGTCACCACCATAACAAAGAAAATAATTTGAATATGAGGGGGGGGAGTAGGGATTCAAACCCGCGTCCCAAGCCGTTAAGCTATTGGGTTAACCATTGGGCTAAACTTCAAGTATTGATATGTTTTAGCACAAATTACATTTAAAACAATCAAATGAACCCCAAAAACCAAAGAAATAGTTGAAACAAATGACTTGCAATAAGATTCAAACCCATGTGCCATGGCATAAAAAGACCAAGCATAAACCAAATGTGCCAAAGAATTATTTCGACTAAAATTTATATTTAACGTATATTAATTTACAAACAACACAAAATAAAATATTAAACCTAGGGAGGGATTCGAACACAAAACTTTATTGATAAATTAATATATGTTAAATATAAATTTTAGTATGCATTAAATATTTTATTCGAACACAAAACATTATTGGTAAATTAATAGAATATACGTTAAATATAAATTTTAGTATACGTTAAATATTTTATTCGAATACAAAACCTTATTGATAAATTAATATACCTTAAATATAAATTTTGGTATATGTTAAATATTTTATTCGAACACAAAACCTTATTGATAAATTAATAGAATATATGTTAAATATAAATTTTAGTATACGTTAAATATTTTATTCGAATACGAAACCTTATTGATAAATTAATATACATTAAGTATAAATTTTAGTATATGTTAAATATTTTATTCGAACACAAAACCTTATTGATAAATTAATAGAATATATGTTAAATATAAATTTTAGTATACGTTAAATATTTTATTCGAATACAAAACTTTATTGATAAATTAATATACCTTAAATATAAATTTTTAGTATATTTTAAATATTTTATTCGAACACAAAACCTTATTGATAAATTAATGGAATATACATTAAATATAAATTTTAGTATACGTTAAATATTTTATTCGAATACAAAACTTTATTGATAAATTAATATACCTTAAATATAAATTTTAGTATATGTTAAATATTTTATTCGAACACAAACCCAATTGATAAATTAATATGTGTTGTTGGTAAACTAATATACGTTAAATATAAATTTTAGTCGAAATAATTCCTTGACATATTTGGTTTATGCTTGGCCTTTTTATGCCATGGCACATGGGTTCGAATCTTATTGCAAGTCATTTGTTTCAACTATTTTTTTGGTTTTGGGGGTTCATTTGATTGCTTTAAAGATAATTTGTGCTAAAACATATCAATACTTAGAGTTTAGCCAAGTGGTTAACTCATTAACTTTAGAGCTAAGGGACACGGGTTTGTATTCCAGCCTCCCATATTCACATTATTTTCTTTGTTGTGGTGGTGACACGTTTCACGTCAGTAATTTCGTTCATTTTTAACGACGTGGGACCAAAACATGAGAACTATGTAACAGAAGAGACGATTTTATCAAAAAAATAGTTTTGGGACCACAATAGAAAAACAGTAATAGTTTGGAGACTACTGGTGTAGTATTCCCTAATATCAAATACAACCATCAACAAGTGTTAGATGTATTAATAAAGTATATTGTATTCTTAAAGAGAGAACGTAGGTCCGAAACTTATAGATGACATCGTTGAGAGAGCGCCCTAAAACCCAAAAGCCTCTCCTTTTCAACCAGCTATTTAATCTCTTTCCTCCAGCCAGCGCCATTCTCCTTGAACCTTGAAAGGGCATTTGTTTTAGAAGCACAAGTGTTGGCGCATATTATATAAAGCAAGCGCGTAAAGCTGCAGAAAGAAGATTATTACTCTGCCTCAACTTCAACTGGTGTTTTGTTGATGCATGTCGTAATGGAGAATACCATGTACAAACATGGGAATGGGATGGTTCTCTGATACATATATATATACACACTCAGTCCTGATGTTTACAATTGTTTTGCTTGATTCTGCTGCTTATTATAAGCTCGGTGGGTTTTGTTGATGGGTGCTGAATATCACTGGGAAACGGTGCCACCCACGGTGGCTCCGTTGAGTTTAGACAGGGAAGAACACTGGAGACGTTTTGACAACTCGGTGAATGCGGTTTCGTTTGGCTTTGTAGCCACAGCGATTCTCATATCAATGTTCCTGGTTATGGCTATCTTTGAGAGGTTTATCAGGCCAGCTTCATTCTCCTCCAATACTACAACCCCTAATGATCTCGAGTCTCAAGCTATGTTCAATGCCAAGCTTAATTACCCTTCTCCCAAAGTAAGCTCTCTCTCTCTCTCTCTCTGAAACTTGGGTTCAATTCAAGTATAGAAATTTTCCATAAGATTTTCTTGGTGTATACAAGCAAATGGAATGAGTGATCCAGATTTTCTTGCAATTTGGTGTTTTTACTTTTCTGTTTAGCAGAGGTTAATGAGTGGGCTTGGCAGCATGATTGTGACTATTCTTTTGCTATCCTTTTTTGTGTGTCTGTAATTATAGCTAATTTGGTGCACCAGTTTGACTGGTCCTTATGCACAGTTGCACACTGCCATTGTTGCATGAAAACAAATCCAATTGATTACTAGACAGTCCAGACTATTGCCATCATAAATTAGTGCTTTTCTTCTTTTATCTCCCTTACTATCTTTTGAACATTTCTTCATGTCTCTAATTCACACATACTCTATTTCAATTTAATTTAATTGTGGACACAAGTTTCTTTTTGGTCTTTGTTTGAGGACAAAATCTCTTTTCCTTAGACAAAAAGGTTGGCAGCAAGGACCCATCTTCTACATGTATACAAACCACCCAATTTACAGAGTTCTTCTCCATGGCCTTTTTGTTTTTACCAAATATGAAGGACACCCAACAATAATTGCAATGTTTTCTACAGTGTCAATATTTTTTTATAACATAGATACACACAGATAAGCATTATCTATATATGCTGTCTTTGTGGGTTCATTAGGGCTAAGGGGAGCATCATCCATCACCAGCATGTGATTTTTGTCTCAAATGTCACACTTAATGACCGGCAGACTTGAAGTGTTGCCTAACTTTTGTTTTATTTCTATTATCTAAAATCTTTCAAATCATGTTGACTTCTTTGAGCTTCCTTCCAATTATGTCTGCAAATAGAGGTCAAAATGAATGGATTTCCCCTTCAAAACCTTAACAGGAACCAGCAGCAAAATCTTGCTTAAACTATTTCCACTTGCTCATATATTGTCGTTTTGCATTAAGTGCATCGACAAAAGGGTGAAGCCATTCCATGCTGAATTGTTGGTTGGATGCAAGTTTTTTGGCTAAAACTATTAGCCAACATCATCACCTGATCAAAGCATGATCGTGCTGTGGGTTTTTCCATTTTGTATGATCAAAGCATGGCACGCCTTCATCTGTCCCTCTTTTCGTTTCTTTAGTTTAATAATATATCATCTTAGCTTTGCTTCCTACTTGGCTGGTCCATCACTTGCGTGAATGTTTTCAATGTGATCCGGTTTTTAGAACCCCTTGATTTGTGGGAAAAGGTAGAAAATTTTGCAGACAATGGTTTTATTTTATTTGTGGGAATGGTGTTGCCTCCATTATTTTATATGCTATGCTTGTATCCCAAGAGTGCCCCAAACTCATCCTTTTGTCTCTTCTGAAGTTTTCAACTGCCTTGGTTACTGGGAGAACAAGACGATAAAAAAAACCCTTAAACCATAATTAAGACTTTGTCTAGGTTTTTTTTTGTTGCTTAATGTTTGAAAGTCTGTTTAATTATGCAGATGACAGTTTATGCGAATGAGCTATCGGTTTTAATGCCCGGTGAAGAAGCTCCTACTTTCATTGCACATCCTGCTCCGGTGCCATGTCCGCCAGACCACACCTTGAAGCCTCTGCATCAACTGAATGAAAGTGTTGGCGTGTCTTCAAGTTTAAGCTGAAGCTCGAGCTGAACAAAGAAGGCATGGCATGAAAATAAAGCACCAGGGTTTTAGATATTTGTATATTTGCATTTGAGGAAAACTGAAATGGTCCATTTGCTGCTTTTTTTGGACGAACAAGGTGGAACTGAGAAAGGAAAATTTACAAATCTTAAGACAAATGTGTTAATCAATCATTTGAACTAACTTGAAACTCAATTGGTGGGATCAATCAATATAGGAAGGGTCTAAACCCATGCATGACTCATGTGACCATTATTTTCTTCTTAAAAGACATGTCTAATACAAATTTTACAAATCTAAGAATCTCAAGTCGCGACATATGCACCAAACCCCAACCATTCTTTCTTTGTTGTTCTTAGATGAGCATTAACTGCTTAGTGAGATTCCGGGAGTTTATTCGCGTATGCTTGAAAATAGTTCAATAATACAACGTCGAAAGAGCTTGAGCGTGATCACAGTTCACAAAAATTCTAACATTCTCGTGAACAAGCTTAATATCTCAATGTAAAGAAGAAACTTGTATGCTACTTTGGGGGGCAAAAAGCAATCAGGTTAGTTGAGCCCCTTCATAAAAACATTGTAGCTAAAAGTGTTTGCTTATACAAGTAAAACCTAAATCTTCATCATAATTCATAAAGCACCAAAATGTAGCTTATTTATATAATTACAACAATAACAAGTAAAATACAAATTTCAATCAGAATTGGTGCCATATACCGCAACAATTGGAGTGTATCAAAACATCGGCTGCCAGCCCCCAACCAATTTATTAGCAGAAGCAAGTTAATGATAGCCAAGGAAAAAGAATAACATAGGTATGAAGAAAAAAGTTATGAAGATGAAGCAGCTCGATCAGATTCTATCATAGATTTGATGTAGAATTCTCCAGCCTTGTAAGATGACCTGACCATGGGACCAGATGCCACATATCGAAATCCCTGCACATTTGCAGGTTTTTAGTAATTACTATTACATCTTCAATTGCTAATTCAATATTCTGGCCAAAAATAAGCACCAAATCAATAACAAGTTACCGACGTCATAAACTCATAAACATTACAGCATATTGTATGCATGATATATAAAATAATATCCTATGAACAGATCAGCTTACGATTAATTTATTAAAAATATATATTTGGAGAAACTGATTAAGACTGTGCATAAAAACAAAGCAAACAATTAGCACAATCCCAATCAACGACTTCCATTAGGTGTTGCATGGCTATAGTATTTGCTGTCAGTGTTATTGTTTGGAATGCCTTCATTTACAATGTATGGAGAGAAAGAAACAATAGATTGTTAGCCGTTCTATGGAGGAACCACCCCAACTGCTATGCAAGGTAAAGAGAACAGTGTCCATGAGATTACGGTGTCTTAGAAAAGTTGTAGCCGACTCTGTAAATTTAGCTTTGTCTAATGCTTGGGAGCTAAACTTTGGCATGTTTGAATCTTAGTATTATTGTCTTAATGTAGCAGCGTTGCTGCATCTATTGGATAAAAAATTTCAACTGTCAGCTCCAATCATGAACGGCTAAGGAGTTTTAAAAGGGGAAAGCAAAAAGATAAGATGAATTTAGGTTGAAAGGCTAGTATTGGCAATTCTATTGTCATCTATTCTATCATTTTTCTTTTCTAAGTTTTAGATCCCTTTCTGCAAAAGCACTTAAGAATCATGGGTAAAAGCAACTTAACAAGATCTGCTGAAAGCAGAGAAACTTTTTCTCAACAAGCAATTGTAGCCAAAGGCAGACTACAAAAGTTTATCATAAGAAGCTAGATAAGATAAATTGGTCAGGCGTTCAATCAATATAAGCAGAGATATGGTGTAATTAATGAAGAAAACTATAAGTTTGAGAATAAAACATCACAGCATACCATTTCCATGCCAAGGGCTCGATATTTCTCAAAGGCTTCAGGTGTAACGTATGCTGATACAGGCATGTGGCGCTTTGATGGTCTCATATACTGACCGAATGTCATCACATCAACACCTGCTGCTCTAACCTTCTCCATTGTTTTCACAACTTGATCGGGTGTTTCTCCACATCCTAACATTATTGAAGTCTTGGTGAGTGTTCCAGCAGGAGCATACTCTTTGGCCATCATTAGAACATCCAAAGATTGCTTAAAATTAGCACGGTGATCACGCACATCCCTTTGAAGTTCTTCAACAGTCTCAATATTATGAGCAAAGACATCCAACCCAGATTTTGCAACTCTCCCTACACAGCCAGCATCTCCCCGGAAATCAGGAACTAAACAATGAAAAAATAGTGCAGGCAATATCAGCTAAAATCTAATAACTCAAACCAGATGAGAAATGCTGAAGTTGCAAGTAAGCAAGAACAGCCCCCCATTGCAATTTTGTTTATGTCAACTATCATAATTGCTTGAAAATAAATCCCCACCAATCGTAAATGACAAAATCTGATAAGGTTTTTACTTCTCTAAGGCCATTTATTATCTACATATAAAAGGAGCAAAGTTCAACCTTGGATGTTAGAGGACATGCCAATAAATCAAAGATTAAAGTTCAGAAGGTAATTGGTACCCAAGGCTTCTATAAGCATTTTAGGCTTCAAAGTTTTCAACTTCTCAACCGTTTCCGCAAAATGCCCACTTCCTTGATCAGCCAAATCATCCCGGTCAACGCTCGTGATCACCACATAATCCAAACCCCACGACGCAATTGCCTCGGCAACATTCCTCGGTTCATCGGGATCTGGTGGAGGCGGCGTTCGCGATGTCTTCACGTTGCAAAACCTGGAAAACCGCAAACAGTAAAATTTGAACTTAAGTGCTTGCTACAAATGCATATCGCTTTTTTTACTTGAGAAAAATTACCTGCAACCGCGAGTACAGGTATCACCCAAGATCATTATGGTGGCAGTGGCGGTCCCAGTCTCGCCACCGGACCAGCACTCGCCGAGATTGGGGCATCGAGCTTCTTCACAGACAGTGTGGAGCTTTAATTCCCTTAACTTGGCTTTAATCTGAACGTATTTTTCGCCGCCGGGAATGGATTCCCTCATCCATTTGGGCTTGGGGAGCGGTTTTTTCTTTGTCCCGACTTCGACGGAATAGAGGTTATTGCTTTGGAGACCGACGAAATCGGATAGGGTCAGAGATTCAGCGGCGAGTCGGGCCCGGAGACCGGCGAGGGTGGGCGGGAACTCTGGTCTGTTGGTGGGTGAATCGATAGTGGAAGAGAAGGATCTTAGCTTTGTGGCGGATGATAGGGTGCGAACTACCGACGTAGAGCGAGATCGCAACATCTTCTCCCGCTCTAGTTTTATTTACAAATTCTCTTCTTCTGTTGTTTGTGGATGAAATAAACAAAGAGAATATCAACTGAAAAAGAGATGATGAGGGTGGGTATTGGGTGGCTGTGGCTGCGCCTGCGCCGGTGATTTGTCCGTATTTTTCACTCTTCAGGTAATAGATTTGGGCTTCCTTTTACACTTTGACTTCTTCTGTTCTTGGGCTTCTATGGAGTATGGAACTATCCCTTACGCTTCGTTCTCCGGGGCTCTTTTCATTTACTTTATTATTAGGGTAAACTAAAGCAAGGTCACTTAATTATAGATTTTATAACAAATATGTTATTTTAAAAAAAAATATAAATATGTCACTCAATTAACATGTTACAGACATATCATTCAATTAACATATTGTTACAAATAGGTCACTCCGCTCACAAACAAGTCAACTTTCTTTTGTATAATAACACTTTTAGTTCTAAAATGTATATGTTCTATAAATTTTTCTTAAATTGAATTATCTCAATAAATTTAATCCTTCATATTTCAAAATTACTTCAATTTAGTATTTTTTGTAATATTATCAAAGCAAGATAGCCCATAAAATAAAATCAATACTTCGATAACTGCATTCTACCATAAAGCAACAACAAGTTATTGTTAAATTGTTATCAAACCAAGAAAGTGATATAATAGTTTTGAGATAAGAATAAACAATTTAGTCGAAGAATAAAGATTACAATGATGAAATTTTAAATATCAACAATTGAATCTATTGAATCATTTCGAATTTGAATCAAATTGATAGAATGTATAAGTTTTGAGAACTAAAAATGTTATTATATCATGCCACATTAGAAGAAAAATGGCATGTTTGTAGCAATATATTAATTGAGTGACTTGTTTGTAATTTTTATAAGAAAAGTGACTTATTTGTTATTGAACCCATAGTTAAGTGACCTTGGGTGTGATTTACCCTAATTATTATTTGGTTAAACATGGTTTTTGGTACTTAAACTTGGCTTTAAGTTTTAATTTGATATTAAGCTTATCATTTAGTTTAATTAGACACCTTAATTTGGTTGCAATATTTAATTTTATATCTAAACATTTTTATTATCCATTTAGGTACCTAATCTTGTTTTTTTTCAAAGTAATTTTTAAATTTGACTTCATGATTTAAGTAAGTCATTTTACCGTGAGTACCAATTTGAATGAAAAGAAGTCAAGTCTAAGTACCAATTTGAATAATAAACTAAGTTATGATATTTAATTGGACCAAAAAGTTTTAAGGATCAAATTAGAGCATAAAACCATATCCAAGTACTAAAATGTATTTTACCCTTAGTTTTATTTTAGAAATTATTATTGGATTAGTCATTATCATAATATAGATCGTACTAAAGCTAAAAGTCATAAAGATAATATTGATATACATTCACAATCAAAAAATATATATTACATTTGAGTTATTATAATATTAGTTTGTCAATGAAATATCATTATTATATACATTTTTATGTTTGTATTGAAGATGTTATCTTTTTATCATCTATAATAGTATTTGTTAGTATCTATTTTAGATGATTTAAATTACTTGATTTAATTTTTAATTATCTCTTTATTTAGTCCTATTTTTAAGTAACTAATTTTTGCATCTTGATGTTTAAGAGAAATATTCTGATTAATCTATTTTTGTTTGCAGATTTTTTTTTGGATAAATGTGAAGTTTGTTTGTAGACTTTTTATAATCTTAAAATATTTTCTTTTATTTATTAGTAGTTTTTTTTGGCTTAAGGGTACCAAAGGTCCCTGAACTTTTTTTAAAAAATCAATTAAGCCCTTAATGTTTTTTTGCACTCAATGTCACCCTCAAACCTCAAAATTTAACCAATCTAACCCTTTGACCGACGGAATCCGTCATTGACCGACGTAATCTGTTAAATTCTTAAACATGGGCTGTTTATATGCCACATCACCTGTCAAATATTAAACATTTATTTATAAACTAATGACGTGGATTAAAAACGCTGACGTGGATTAAAAAATATTAAAAAAAATAAAACACTTATTAAATCCTAACCCTAACATTATATCCTTCCAAAACTTGAAATTCAAAAAGTGAAATCTGCAGGTTTAGGGAACACCCATTTTGATTTTTTTCTCTCTCTTGCATATCGTGAAATTCTCCTGGCTTGATTGTAAGATCTTAATAGGTGAGTATTCAAATTTCATTTTTCCTAATCAATTATCTCTCTCTCACATCTCGTGTCTATTGCCATTATTGGGAAATACAAGTTTTGAAGATGACGATCTCGGCTAGTTCATCAAATTAAGGAGAAGCTGTGTTTTGTGATTGCGGTCTAAAATTTTGTATGTGGACAACATGAAAAAGGAAAAATGCTGGAAGAAGATTCTTCGGTTGTTCAAATTATAAAAATTCTGACTGTAATTTTTTAGGTGGTGTGATGAAGATATGTCTGATAGAGCAAAATTTCTTATAAACAAATTGAAAAAAAGAAAATGATGAGTTAAGGAAAGTGAGTCGACCTAATGAGGAAGTTCAACAAATGAAGCTGGAATTGAAATTGATGTAGAAATAACTGGTTTTAGCTATCAAACATGCTCATACATTTAGGAAGAAACCAACACTGTTTTACACCGGTGTAAATCAGTTCTTTAATTTACTAAACATTCAATATTATCTTACACCGGTGTAAATCAGTTCTTTAATTTACTAAACAATCAACACTATCTTACACTGGTGTAAAACAGTGTTGGTTTCTTCCTAAATGTATGAGCATGTTCGATAGCTAAAACCAGTTATTTCTGCATCAATTCCAATTCCAGCTTCATTTGTTGAATTTCCTCATTAGGTCGACTCACTTTTCTTAACTCATCATTTTCTTTTTTTTTCAATTTGTTTATAAGAAATTTTGCTCTATCAGACATATCTTCATCACACCACCTAAAAAATTACAGTCAAAATTTTTATAATTTGAACAACCGAAGAATCTTCTTCCAGCATTTTTCCTTTTTCATGTTGTTCACATACGAAATTTTAGACCGCAATCACAAAACACAGCTTCTCCTTAGTTTGATGAACTAGCCGAGATCGTCATCTTCAAAACTTGTATTTCCCAATAATGGCGATAGACGCGAAATGTGAGAGAGAGATAATTGATTAGGAAAAAAATGAAATTTGAATACTCACCTATTAAGATTTTACAATCAAGCCAGGAGAATTTCACGATATGCAAGAGAGAAAAAAATTAAAATGGGTGTTCCCTAAACCTGCAGATTTCACTTTTTGGATTTCAAGTTTTGGAAGGATATAATGTTAGGGTTAAGATTTAATAAGTGTTTTGTTTTTTTTAATATTTTTTAATCCACGTCAGCGTTTTTAATCCACGTCATTAGTTTATAAATAAATGTTTAATATTTGGCAGGTGATGTGGCATATAAACAGCCCATGTTTAAGAATTTAACAGATTTCGTCGGTCAATGACGAATTTCGTCGGTCAAAGGGTTAGATTGATTAAATTTTGAGGTTTGAGGGTGACATTGAGTGCAAAAAAACATTAAGGGCTTAATTAATTTTTTTAAAAAATACCCTTAAGCCATTTTTAAATCTAACGGTTAAAATTAAAAACAACGCGGAATTGGCCCAAAATTGGACCTAAACTAAAAGTTGACTCAAGCCCATTAGAAATCGTACCCCAGTTGACGTTGCGGCTTTACTTTAATCCGTTTGCTTTCTTTACACTTCCTTCTTTTCCCTTTAGTTTTCGTGAAGTCCCATATTTTTAACTATCTTTATCGCCTAACATTTTTTTATTCTCAGCCTCTCAAATTCAGATCTGCATCTCATTGTGTTACTGCTAGTAGTTCCATTCTCGAGATTCGATGAGTCACTTCGATCCCAACCCTTTCGCGGAGGAAGAGGTCAATCCTTTCTCGGTGAGTTTCTTACGCGCGTTTTTTTCTCACGTATTCGAATTCCACCTTTTTCATAACATGTCATTGCCTCTGATTGTAGATTTGCACATTGTTTTGTTTTCTTCCTGTGAGTTTTGATCTGTAGGTTTTGTTGACTTGGATGACTGATTAGCAAAATTGCTAGATCTGTTTTATTTCTGCCGCCGATTGGAATTTTTTATGTTAGAACTTAGAATTAATTCATTTTAAGTAAGGTTTATTGTTTTTCATAATGTAGATGTAGTAACTGTGTTCATGTATCTCTCTCTCTTCATTTTTGTGAATGTAAAGCTACGAAGTTAAAGACTAGAACATGTGATGACGTGAATTCATTTTACAGTTTTTTTACTTGTTTTTCTTAAGCTTTAACACACTGAACTTTTTAGGGGCAATATTATTGATTTAAGTTTTAACTTGTGCATGATGAGTTTTTTTTTTTTTTGTTGAAGTTCTCAGTATTGTTTTTGCTTAGCATGATCTGTATGTTTCACCATTTTTTGTTTATGGCAGGATCCAGCAGTTAGGAAAGGATCAGGGCAATCAAATTTTGGTGGAGGTGCCTTTTATACTACCGTAAGGACTACTTTTCGTACAATTGTGTGATTACCTATACCTGCAGAATGTTTTATAGTAGAATTTCATTTGTTGGGAATAGGAAAATGTGGCAGTAGACAGAGAATGTTCGACACACTGACTTCTGTATGTGCCTTGTAATCCGTAGGTTGATTGCAATGACTAGTGGAAGTAGACCATCGATGTTCACATGTTAATCATGGTTTGACCTTATTCTAGCTAATTAATGCTAGTGGGCTAGATTATAGTTTTGTTATGGTTGCAATGGTGTGTTTGGTTATCATTACGGAAAAGACGCTAACAATGTTTGAATTCATAACCCTTCCTAACAACTGCATTTTGTGTTGCTGGGTTTCAATAAATTCTTTTCTGTCACTACTCTTAAGCAACTTCTTTTCTTAGAACGGATATCATATAGATCCAAAAATAGGTGCTACAAGGAAGACCACTTTATGCAGGCCAAAAATGAAAGCAAAACCAGAGAGATAGAATGGAGGGATGAGCATGTTTTCTACCTGAGACAGAAGATGTGGCTCGGAGGTCATGTATATCATGATATTTGGGAATATGCCCCGTTGAAACCTGGTTGTAGATGCAGTTTTGTGCATCATTATTTATCCAGTATTTGTATGGGACTCATTTCCCCATTAGCTTATACCTTTCTTTGAACATCTTTTTGCAAGAGTGCTTGTTGACTATTTGACTGGTTTGCTTTCTTGTGTCTTATATATGTTGTTATATGTGTTGTGCTTGTGTATGCATAAAGTAATGGTTCTGTGCAAATGCTTAAAGTCTTCCTTGTAAAATACACAATTTTTAGAACCCTGGTAGTGTTCCTCCTGCAACATCAAGGCTTTCACCCCTCCCTCCTGAACCATATGATCGTGGTGCAACCGTAGATATTCCTCTTGATTCTGCCAAGGTATTCTACAAGTTTCCATATGTTGAATAGATGGCTGTCATGTTTCTGGATATTATGTTTAAGCAGAAGACTTCTTTTGATATTTTTGCCTGATCAAATCTAGGATTTGAAAGCGAGAGAGAAGGAACTTAAAGCAAAAGAGGCTGAACTGAGTAAACGGGAACAGGTAATTTGTTGCCATCTGTTTGCACTTGGGTGAGGCTTGCTGATGAATAATCAATCTAGTGATTCCAATTTATTGTTTGCAGTATTTGGTACCACTTGTTATAAGTTATCCCTTTTGCATTGAAGTTCCAGTTATACACATTTCTGATGTAATTTAATTATTGCTATCTGGGCACAAAAACTGGAAACTGTAGTTTTGAGTCTCATTTTCTGATTCATATTTCAGCTTAATTGTTTTATCTGTCTAAATGCTTGTAAAATATCTGTGTTCTGAAGTCTTCTCTTTGTTATGAAAATTCTAAACTATGCAATGACTTGACCCTTGAATGTTCAGATGCAATATGTAACTGTGTTATCTGTAAGGTGATTTTGAAATTCATTTGCTTTTAGAATAAATTGTGCTCATGGTAACTGGATGTTATCTTTATATTTTGCAGGAATTGAAAAGGAAGGAGGATGCAATAGCACGAGGTAGGTTTTGTCCCTTTTATCTTGATGACTTGATGATCTTCTGCATTACTGGGTGGGCTTGATTTTGACATGTTCTTGCCTTATTCTTGGTAGCTGGAATTGTAATAGAGGAGAAAAATTGGCCACCATTTTTTCCTATTATCCATCATGATATTGCAAATGAAATACCAATTCACCTACAAAAGATGCAGTACGTCGCTTTCACAACATTTTTAGGTGAGTTCAAGTGCAGGTTTTTCTGTTTCTTTTTTACATCACAACATTGCTACTGAGATACCAATCCTTCTAAAAGAGATGCAGTATTTGCTCCTATTATCAATCATTGTATTTCTTTTTTTTTTCCGTACATATAAGCGTTTTGTGAGTCTTTCAGTTACAAAAGGTAAATTGTATTGGTTGTAATGTTCATTTCCTGTTCATGTCTTGAAAATCGTTTATGTTGCCAATTTGTTATTGTGGCCAATGCTGACTTCAATCTAATGTTTTCTTGACATGGAAGGCTTGGTTCTTTGTCTTGTTTGGAATATAGTAGCTGTTACTACAGCCTGGATCAAAGGAGAAGGTGGGTTTTGGAAGTTAGTATTGCCCTTATCATTAAGTGGTCAATTTCTATTTTTGTCATAGTTATAATAGTGTGAGGTTATATCTTATTTCAGGCCCAACAATTTGGTTTCTTGCCATTATATATTTGATCTCTGGGGTCCCTGGTGGCTATGTATTGTGGTATCGCCCTCTCTATCGTGCTATGAGGTATACTTTTGTGTTATTCCTTATTTGATTTTCAAGTACGTAAAAACTGTATCTGTCCAATTATTGCTTGTGAAATTATAGTACTTCATGGGGTTATTTCTACTGTCTCGACTCTCGAGTTCAATGATAATAAATGTAAACTTTTATTGTAATTCTTAATCTTATCTTGTGTCGCTATGTTCCTTTCATTTTACAGGACTGATAGTGCTTTGAGTTTTGGACGGTTTTTTCTGTTTTACTTGGTATGCTTCTTGCTTTCTTCATTGTTGTATATTCATGGGAGAATTGTTAGAAAGCTCAGACATTTATGACTCTTGTCTTCTTCCTTGCAGTTGCATATCGGCTTTTGCATCTTTGCTTCAGTTGCTCCCCCAATTATTTTCAAGGGAAAATCCCTTGCGTAAGTTCGTTAGAACTTTTTTCCCCCAAGGGGATTTTGAATGTTACAATTTCTTCTCTCTTTTTTTTTGTTTAATTCTTTTATAGGGAAGATAACAACTTTTAGAGTGGTTGGTAATATGTTTCTGATGATGTCTTCATGGTGCAGAGGTATTTTGCCTGCAATTGATCTCATCGGCGGTGCACATGCTTTCGTGGGGGTAAGTTCCAACCTATTAGAATGCTTTGCCTGCAGTTGATGTTTTCAGTTTTAGTATTCATTACGTCTCTGAGAAGGCTTGACATGGTCCGCATCATTTTGACCTGCAGATATTCTACTTCATCGGTTTTGGATTTTTTTGCATCGAATCATTACTCAGTGTCTGGGTTATTCAGGTCACAAATCCCTAGTCTTTCATTACCTTTTCAGTGAAACTGCTCCACTCTGGTTTCTTCTAAAGCCTGAAGTGTTCTCTTTTGAATTTGCAGCAAATTTACATGTATTTCCGAGGTAGTGGTAAAGCTGACGAGATGAAGCGTGAGGCCGCAAGAAGAACAATGGCAGCAGCACTCTGATAGTGATATGGAGGCGGTCGCAGAAAGATGGTATTTACTGGTGGTGGACTTGGATCATGTCGGATGAGTTACGATGTACTCAAATTGCTTCTTCTTCCCATACAATTTTCTAGCTGGCTGGCTGGCTTGTCTAATCATTTTATTGATATGTTTAAATATATATATACACGTATACATTGCTGAACGAAGAATGTTGAGAAAACAGATTAAAGTTGGATACAATGACGATAAAAGTTTGTGGATATTAAGGTTTAGCGGGGTAACTTTAGCAGCTGTGTCGCGCATATTCCATTGCTTTTCTACTTGATAGAAGGATTCTTGCACATGATCTCTACTTCCCAAGTCGATAAATGAAGAACAAACTTGGAGCTAATAGTTCAGACCCGGAAACTATTTTGCATAATTCAGTTACTTTTTAGCTGGGAGTTCCTTTGACTCCCATTATTAGTTTCATAATAAGTTACAGTGACGTATTGAAATGTATATTCTCGATGGCTCAAGTTTTCTGACTGCCCCAATTAACCAGGTAAAGAGACCAAGAGATACCATAATCCATTTCTCACGACTCTTTTAACAAGAAAAATAGATTTGCATGGACTGCGTTTGTCTTTCCGGTCATTGAATTGTGTATGTAGGTTGTTCTTGTTGTTCGAAACCTTTAAGAGCACTTTTCGGTGAGCAGCAGAGGCCAAAATTGGATAATAGAAGCTGTTTGAGAGCTATCAGGATTAGGGTTGTGCATTATAGCACTGTTGTACTGTCATTTTTTATCACATAAACAAACCGAATACACCTAAGAACTAAAGAGACTAAGGCAAAGATGAGCTCTCTTAGAAAGAAGAAAATGGAGGTGGATCATAGGCCGTTGTAAATGCAATCTACAATCGACTCCCTTAAAGATGAGCAAAAGACCGTGGAGTTTGAACCGTAGGATAAACGAAACTCTAAGGTGACAACTTTAATAGCAACTTTGAAGCAAAAGGGGGCTGAAATCCAGGACTTGAACCAGTGCCTTAACTCCTCACTTAGAGTTTGGTCATCAAATCCTCCTATAAATATATCTATTACGGAGCAAAAGACGGATTTGAGAAGCAAGGATGACAGAGTGCATGAAACCTTTGGATATGAAGGTGGTGATATTTCAACCAAACGTCAGGACAGAAATGAGACTAGATCAGGTTATCCTCAGGAGGAAGACAACAGAGAATGGGCTGAACATGGAGATGAGAAAAACGGAATGCACATCAAAGGAGGAGGGCAACTGCAGAATCTGGAAAGTACAGAAAAGATTCATGCATGCGCTACTGCAACATTTGACCAGATGGACCAAGGCAAAAACAAAAGGAGGAACAAACTGGAAACAGATGAGGTTCAAATACTCCAACCGAGTCATCAAGGTGGGGACAAACTGGAAACAGATGAGTAGTAGTAAGATTTCAAACTTTGCAGAGGCAGAGATTTGGCAATTTAAGCACAACAGAGGGTAAAATATGGAGAATAACTGTTAGGAAGAGATTCCTAAATATGAATGTAAATTTTGAAATAGATGGAGTTGAAAGCACAAGATTTTCAAAACAATGTAAAGATGCTGTAAGAAGTATGGAAGAGGGCAAAACCCGAAAACAGAAGGAAATGGATCTTGCAAAAGCTAATTTCTTGAAGGATTGCAACTCTGAACCTGAGGACATTGACGATAGGAAAGACAGAAGAGAGAGCATGGTTGAGGAAGAAAATGCAATGTCAAATAACCAACATAACTATGAGTCAAGACAAGTATCAGAAAACAGCAGTGTAATTGGAGAAACCAGTAATTACACAAATGATGCCAAGCAGAAGAAAATTAAAGAAACAACCAACAACAGCAGGGACATGAAGCAAAAGAAGAAGAAAGCTGACGACAGAGATGAAATGGAGATTGCAGTCACAGATAAACACACAGCATCAAACGGTGATATGTCAGATTTGGAAGATAGACGAACAGATGAGACCAAGACTGAGTAACACAACTTCACAAGTGTCATGTCCTAGCTTTCAGATACCTGTATTGTTCTTAGATCAGTAATTAATTGTCCTTTCTTTAAGCAATGAGGACATCGTCTTTAGACTTGGGGAAAATCTAAATGGCCAAATATGTGGGTTTATGTTTTGGATACGATATTCAAATAAAGTATCAATGCCAAGACATGGTTCAAATGTTCATTGTAGGTTTTTACTTTAGAATGTATGCCTAAAAATATAATTCATGTCAGTGTGCGCGTGCACTCGCATGTGTTTTTCAAACAAACACAAAAATAGGAAACACTAGTTGCCGGAGTAACTCTCGCATGACCAACCAAAACTTACTCTCCCTGAGAATATTGCTCGTGTACATCTCCAGTATCCAGGTTTGGGACTAGAATGCAAAAACTAACCACTCATATATTATATATATATATATATATATATATATATATATATATACATAATTCAAATGCCCCTACACACAATCTTTTGTCTATGGACTTTGGTCATCTGTACTGTATCCAAATCACTTCAAGACCCTGCTGTTTATAATATCAAACCTATTATATCGCATTGAAATAATTATTAATTTCTATTTGCAATAGGGATCAAGTAAAATCAAGACAACATGCACAAAATCATAGTTCATTAACTTTTCCAAAACATTAACAGATTTTGGGTCTTAAAAACTGTTACATCCCATTACCAACAGGACAAGCCAACGAAACTGGCTGTAGATTCACTGATAAGAAGCAGACCTCCGAATTTACTCGGTAATAATTCTCTGAGGGAAAAAGAAAACAGCAAAGAAAAGATGATACCCATGGACATGAAAGTTCCAGCCACGCATATTCATGCATTATTGTTAAAATGTAAAGGCTTCAACCTCATTAATGTGCCGCTTCCACCATGTTCTGCCACAAAACAAAAGTGAAAATGAAGGAAGAAGCCATAATAGATGCACAACAATAATGTAAATCTCAAAGCATGCTTAGGCAATCCATCACGCTTTTAGAAACAGCTAAGCATCCCATTATAATTTTTTTTAGATGCTAAATAAAACCGGGTCATCCCAGAGTAGAGACCAGTGGAAGAGTGATGGGGACATTAACTGAACTTCGTCTCCAAAACAAAACACAGTATAATATGGAAAACTACCTGTGGCTTTTCAACAATAAAGTATAAATTATCCTGGTAGCTCCAAGTTATGGATATGGATGTTTGTTACAGGTAATAATATTCAAAGTCCAAGCCAAGGTGGTCACTTGACCTGAGAATTTGCATGACTGGATGACCTTAAAAGACTTATAGTTGTAAAACTTGGCATTAAATAAACTATTGGCAATTTAAAAATTGTAAAATATTATACAACAATATTGTCAATCAGAAAGTATAAAGTACAAACATCAAAAAAATGAGATTATATGTTTGACTCGACAGAAAACAGCCTCAACAAACATTGACCTAACCTAAGGCATTCACGAGAGGAGACTTAAATCAAGTCAAGTAGCAGCATACGAAATTAATTGATTCAACTATGTTCAGGTATCATGCAGCCAGCAGCTAGAAGTTGGGATGGAATCATGCATAAGCTGGTAGAGAGTTATATCGTTCAGGAACCACATTACTAGACAAGCCATCATAAGTTGGATGGTAATTCTAGATAGATTGCCTAATACGTACAAACTTAGCTCGTGGAAGATTCTCTCACAAATTACTAACAAAATTGTGTTATTTTCTGATGAAGATCAGAAACGAGGGATCATTTATTGGTTTACACTTTATTGTTCTCACATTAAGTAGGTCTGGCAATCAAATCCTTTCCATAAACATGTTGGGACTAGTCTAGTGAGTTCAGTTGTGTTCAGCAGAGACCTAAGGAGAAATCTTTGATTGCAGAGTTGTGCTCATAATATCTCGGAGTGCTTATCTCAACTACATTTTAACTGGAAAAAGACTTCAGGCCTCAAGTCTGATCAAGTAAAGTTTTTAGATTCGGACTTCAGGGTAAAGATGCAAAGTCTGCTTCAGCACACTCAACAAATCAATGAAGCTCTTCGATTCAGAATTCAGGGAATGCAACAGATTGAATGGGATGAGATACCAATGTGATAACAACCAAAGTTCAGTATAAAAGTACCTCTTCTTTCTTGCCTTTAGTGAAGAACTTGTATCCACTAAAGAAAAGCAGACCCCAACCAGATAAAGAGACGATAACAAACTGCACAACCATTAAAAAAAGTCAAGACAGTTTCCACATTTATACCTTGTCTAATTCCCATTACATTAAATTAATTCAGAAATAGTTCCTAACTTCCTATTAATTTGTGCATAGTCAAATAGTAGGTAAAAGCATCAGATTGAACGCTGTGATGTAAAAGCTGCTCAAACTCAACAAAATTTTCAAATAAATGAAATGCAGCAATGATCATGGAGAGTTTAAATTAAGTATATAAAACCAAATAAGAAAGCAAACAAATGTCAAAATCTGCAAGGCAAAAGAACAGGAACTAGGGTAAGAAATAAGAGGGCAAAACCGAAATACAAGTATGAAAAGAAGCAAACTGACATGTTCTTCTTTCCATTTAGCTGGGTTCATTGGGTCTTGCCAACAATTAACCTTCGGAGGTCCATGGTGATCTGCAAAGCACAAAAAATGGTTTAAGAAATTATGGGTAAAAACGTGATCTTTACTTCTAAGATCCTTTAGTTTCAACTACGATCTAAGGTAAGCGAGATTAAAATATTCACACAAACTTTACATCTATCAAATGCAAATATAGAATTTGTAAATTGTTAAAAAGGAAATCGAAAAAAAAAAGGTAAATGGAGAGAATACCAGCGGCGCCGGCAAGACCACGGCGAGGAATGAGAGAGGCGGCTTGAGACGGAGCCGGCGTTCGAGCTAGAGTAGCTGCTCTACGGCTTGCAGCCGCCAACAAAGTAGCCATCTTGCTAGTTGATTTCTTTGTGTTTTTCCGGAAGAGGGAAAGAGCAGAAGGAAATCGTCGATGATGTTTTACCAAGGAAATGGGAGTGACAATACAAGCAGAGTTGCTCTTGTTTGGAGAAATGGAAGCTAAACGGCATCGTATGGATTGGTTCTTTTATTCTTTATAGGATGCGCAAAACTCAACTCCATTTGAAAAATTGAATTATTCAACTCGATTAAATGCGAAATATTCTCCTTATAATTTTAAACAAAGTTTGAGTTATGAAATGAAACTTTGAATAATTTTAAAAAAAATTAGATAAATAAAATTTTCTTATTCATCCAAAATAACCATTTTGTACAACTCAAGTAAAAATCAACACCAAACTATACCAGCATGTACATTTAGGAAAAAATATAAAAATTAAATAATCTCCCGTTCTATGACAAAAGCAGAAGAAAATTGGGTAAATTTAATATAACCAACTAATTTCATTCTAACATTCTTTTTTATCAAAGAGATAAGTGTATTTATCTCTCGAGGTTGTCTACCATGCAACCTACAGTTTTTTCTTGCCATATGTAATAGATAAATTCACACCAAGCCAAGCGAAGTATAAGAGCCACGAGAATAATTCAAAATTTTAATAATTAGTAAATCAGTTTTTTAAGTTTAAGTTGAGCCTCTCAATTATGTTTGATATATATATATATATCGCATATGAATAAATATATATGTGTTATATATAGTTATAGAAAACTGTTTAAATTGAAATTAAATTGTGCCATAACATTATAAAATCTTTACAATTAAATTTGAATAAAAACTCGAACGACTCGACTCGAAAACATTTCAAATAATGTTTACACTATTCTTAAATTTCTAGATCCGCCACTGAGTTCAAGAGTCATATTATATAACTCAAAAATTATTTGAAATGTTTTCGAGTCGAGTCGTTCGAGTTTCTATTCAAATTTAATTGTAAACATTTTATAATGTTATGATACAATTTAGTTTCAATTTAAACAGTTTTCTATAACTATATACAACACACACACATATATATATATATATCAAACATAGTTGAGAGGCTCAACTCAAACTTAAAAAACTGATTTACTAATTATTAAAATTTTGAATTTATTCAAAATTTTATTTTATAACTCAAACTTTGTTTAAAATTATAAGTGAAATATTTCGCATTTAATCAAGTTGCATAATTTAGTTTTCGGAATGGGGTTGAGTTTTGCACATCCTATAACTCTTTAATTCCACTAACTCAATTTTTTTTATCGACACAATTCCTTCAACCTAATTTATTCAGTATCATGACCTGCAAAAAAAAAGTAATTTATTCGGTATGATGGGCCTAAACAACAATTACCCAATAAAACCCAGAAGAATGCAGCCCAACTTACCACTTCTCACCAAAACAAACCCGCAAAAAATATAGGATTAAATCGCTGCAAAACCTCTGTGTTCCCAATTCCTCAACTTACCTGATAATGGCGAAACCTCTCTAAACCCTAAACCACCTTATTGTTTCAATGACGATACCCGCAATTGCTTCTAATTTCTCACTCAACCCTTCGCTCTTCCCTAGCAAATCTTCTTCAATTTCTCGGCCTACAGTCCTTTCCCGTCCCCAAACCCTTCGGTCATTTCCCTCAAAAATCCATGCTTTCAAACCCAGGCCGGCCCCAAATTTCTTAACGCTTTCTGGAAAAAGGTGTGGGTTCTATCGCAATCGAAAACCCGAGTTTTATGCTAATGCTGGCAATGGAGAAGGCGGTGGTGCTGATGAAGCGGAGAGATTGGCAAGAGGAGAGAGTACGATGCCGGAGAGGTTTCGATACTTAACCAAAGAAGCTCCTGATCCTCCTGTTAGGTGGCCTTTCTTTGTTGGTGAGCTTCTTCATGTGCCCTAATTAGCTGAGTATCAGACATTTCAAAATTTGTCTCTATTTAGGGTGAATTTTTTTTTATGAAATTCGAGTCAAGTGGAGTAGTTTGAGTCGGTTCGAGTTTTTATTCAAATTTAATCGTAAACTTTTATAATAATACTATATAGGTACAATTGAGGGAATTGAACTTGAAAACTGATCCACCTGTCAGTAGCCGAGTTTTTACTCACTCTGCCTCTATTAACAATTTAACCATGTAAATTGTAATTAGTGAAAATCCCATGTTGAACCAATTATTTAAATACTAATATCTCCCATGGAAGTTAATGGAACTTGAAGTAGACTAGGTTAGTAGCTACCTTAAGGAAAAGATGTTAATTGACTGATAATTGCTAACATTTCATGTTAAGTTTATTTCCAGCTAGTCTAAAGCTAAACATTGCTGCCAAAAGGTTTAGAATAATGCTAACCTAGTTGGCTTTCTCTTTGGACTATGTTCAGCTGCGGCATTCCTTCTCTATGCATGGAGGGCGGTTTTGTTAGAGCTATCTAATTGGAGAAATGCTGCTTTTGGTGTCGTTCGTTTTGTGGGATACCTCTTGAAACTTGTTCTTGCCCTTATTTTCCATTTCATTGGAGATCCGATCACCTCCATGATCAGGTGTATAGAGACTGCGATCTATAGTATGAGAGCTTTCTATTCCGGAATTGTGGCATATGCTGCTGTTAAAGAACTTACTGTGATTATCGTGCTTGCATCGGCAGTTCTTGCTATTGCTGAGGCTACTGTTCCAAGCTCTGTAAGCTGTCAACCGTATATGCTCACGATATCAGGTCTAATTGGCTATGCAGCTGTGACTGGCTATATTTCTGAGCCGCTCTACTGGACTCTTTTGTTGGGGTTATATAGTTTCTCACGGTTGATTAAAAAGCGCGATGATGTTACATCAGCACTGCCTGTTGCAGCTGTAATGGCTGCCATTGGGGAGCCTTGGGTTAGGATCCTGGTGATGACTTTGTATCTGGCTCTAGCTATCTTTCACTATTCGAAGAAGCTTTCGGAGGAAAAGGAGCAAACGGAAGATATAGCTACTGTGAAGCGGCTTCCGATGCCATTATTAGGTGCAGCCTTGGCCATCGGAATCAATCTTGCTGCCAAGTGGGTTGGTTACCGGCATTTGACATGGATGATAGTATGAGGGCAGAGAATCGGCTTCACACTGTTTGTAACGACATTGATCTTGTCTGTTTTCTAAGGGCTGGCATGTCTCTTTCGGGAAATAATTTTGTATCCTGTTAATTTTCATGATTTTGGGCTCGGTTAATCCTATATTTTTTCAAGTTAATTACACCACATGTACTCAAATTATGATCTTCACTTTAAATTGGTTCTCGTTCTCAAACTTTTGATTGTTTTAATTTCATTTCAAATTACGAATCTCATTCTAAATTGATCTCAAATTTTTGAACTTTCTAGTTTTATCTCTAAACTATAGTACTCGTTCTAGATTGGTCCTCAAATTTTTAAATATTTTTAATTTCATCTTTAGATCATCGCTATGTGACATCATATTATTACATAAACACATCAGACAACCAACAAATTTTATAATTATTTTATTATCATAAAACATGATTAATATATATTGATATTTAAGAGATGAAAGTAGAATGTTTAAAAATTTGAGGATTAAATTAGAATAAAGTTAAAATATAATTAACAAATATTGATAATTGAGGAGATGAAAGTAGAATGTTTAAAAGTTTAGAAAACCAAAATTAGAATAAAAATTATAGTTTGAGAATTAAATTGGAATGATCAAAAGGTAGAGAATCAATTTACAATGAGAATTATAGTTCGAAGATGGATTTAAAACAAACCATTTAAAATGAATCATATTTTAAGAACGTGTGGTATAATTAACTCTTTTCTTTGAAAAAAACAAATACAATTTTTTTTATAAAATTAATTTTTAGACCGAAATATAACGAAATTCATGGTTCCCGAAGACTTGGATCAATCGAAAGTTCAATTCTATATGAAGTACTATGATGTCCAACAAATTAAACTATATTGTCAGATTATCTTTATTGGAATGTATGGGATGAAGTTATCTGGTAGGGGATGGAAGTTGTAATGCAGACTACTACTAATGAGGAAAACTATAAACTTAACTTGACACCGGCCCAGCCCAGCCCAGCCCAAGTGTCAAAACCAAACTAGGGTTTTAATCACTTTTTCTAGGGTTTGAAAAGAAAATAGCTCTATATAATTGATTCCAAGAGCGTCTCTGTTCTTTACCCTCTCCTAGAGGCTAGACCTTCCAGCCTCAGCCATTGTTGTTCATTTTTTTTGTTTATAATCTGATAAAAAATGAGAGGCAGAGTTTTGTTATACAGAAATAGTTATATCTGCACGAACTCTCCCGGGCTTATCTGAATCTCTAAAACTGAAGAAAAAAGCCCCAAAGTTGGTGCTAAAACCATGCCGTTTCACGTGTTGCGGAGTAGCCTCGCTTTCCCACCGGCTCCTCTGTGTCAAATCGGCGGCCACATCTTCATCTTCCTTTGTTCCAAGTGGTGTTGGCGATGATTACGTTTTTTTTATCCGCGCTTCTGAGAGCAATCCATGAAGCAAATAAATGATAAAATGGTTGAATTTCTTGATATGAGCCTACAAACCAACATTCTTTTTTTCTCTTCAAAAATTGTAGTCAGTCTGTGATGAGTTATCCGATTGTTTGAGATGTAGATTTCTTCAAGATCCTGTTTACAGGGTGAACCTACTTGGGGTGTTTACATTGCTCTTGAAATTATTGGATCTAACTGAGACTTTTAAACAAGATCATCCTGTTTGATTCTTAAATCTTTATTATAGAATTGTAATTCTGGTTTGGAGCAGTAGAGGAATAATCAACCAGACTATCTTTTGGCCAGTTTAGCTTTATTTTTAAAAAGTTCTCTTAGAGAGCTCTTTTAAAAATTCCTGTTAGATTTTTTTTTAAAATTTGACATTAAAATGGTTGAATTTCTTGATATTAGCCAACAAATCAACATTCTTTTTTTTTTTCTTCAAAAATTGTAGTTAATTTGTGATGAGTTATTCGATTGTTTGAGATGTAGATTTTCTCAAGATCCTGTTTACAAGGTTAACCTACTTGAGGTGTCTATATTTTTCTTGAAATTACTGGATCTAACTTAGACTTTTAAATGAGATCATCTTATTTGAATCTTAAATTTTTATTATAGAATTGTAATTTTGATTTGGAGCAGTAGAAGAATAATAACAAGACTATTTTTTTAAGATATATTAGAATTAGGGTCAGTTTAACTTTATATTTTAAGAGTTTTTTTATAAAGTTCTTTTAAAAAGTCTTGTTAGAAAATTCTTTTGAAATTTAAAATTAAAATGGTTGAATTTCTTGATAGGATCCTACAAATTAACATTCTTTTTTTTTCTTTAAAGAAAAAAACAAAAATTGTAGTCGGTCTGTGATGAGCTATTTGATTGTTTGAGATGTAAATTTTCTCAAGATCTTTTTTACAGGGTGAACCTACTTGGGGTGTCTACATTGTTCTTGATATTACCGAATTTAACTGAGACTTTTAAATGAGATTATCTTGTTTGAATCTTAAATCTTTATCATAGAATTGTAATTTTGGTTTGGAGCAGTAGAAGAATAATCAACCAGACTATTTTTTTAAGATATATTAGAATTAGGGTCAGTTTAGCTTTATTTTTTAAAAGTTTTTTTAAAAAGCTCTTTTAAAAAGTTTTGTTAGAATTTTTTTTAAAATTTAAAATTAAAATGGTTAAATTTCTTAATATGAGCCTAGAAATTAACATTTTTTTTCCTTCAAAAAAAATAAACAAAAACTGTAGTTAGTCTGTGATGAGTTATCCGATTGTTTGAGATGTAGATTTCCTCAAGATCCTGTTTACAGGGTGAACCTACTTGGGGTGTCTACATTGCTTTTGAAATTACCGGATCTAACTGAGGCTTTTAAATGAGATCATCTTGTTTGAATCTTAAATCTTTATTATAGAATTATAATTTTAGTTTGGAGCAGTAGAAAATAATCAATCAGACTATTTTTTAAGATATATTAGAATTAGGGTTAGTTTAGCTTTATTTTTAAAAGTTTTTTTAGAAAGCTCTTTTAAAAAGTCTTGTTAGAAAATTCTTTTGAAATTTAAAAATAAGATGGTTGAATTTCTTGTTATGAGCCTACAAATTAACAAAAATTGTAGTCAGTCTGTGATGAGTTATCCGATTGTTTGAGATGTAGATTTCCTCAAGATCTTGTTTATAGGGTTAACCTACTTGGGGTGTCTACATTGTTCTTGAAATTACCGAATCTAACCAAGGCTTTTAAATGAGATCATCTTGTTTGAATATTAAATCTTTATTATAGAATTATAATTTTGGTTTAGAGCAGTAGAACAATAGTTAACTAGACTATTTTTTAAGATATATTAGAATTAGGGTCAGTTTAACTTTATTTTTTAAATTTTTTTTAAAAAGCTCTTTTAAAAAGTCTTGTTAGAAAATTCTTTTAAAATTTAAAATTAAAATGATTGAATTTCTTGATATGAGCCTACAAATTAACATTCTTTTTTTTTCTTCAAAAAAATAAACAAAAATTGTAGTCAGTCTTTGATGAGTTATCCGATTGTTTGAGATATAAATTTCCTCAAGATCTTGTTTACAGGTGAACCTACTTGGGGTGTCTACATTGTTCTTGAAATTACCGGATCTAACTGAGGCTTTTAAATGAGATCATCTTGTTTGAATCTTAAATCTTTATTATAGAATTGTAATTTTGGTTTGGAGCAGTAGAAGAATAATCAACTAGACTATTTTTTAAGATATATTAGAATTAGGGTCAGTTTAACTTTATTTTTTAAAAGTTTTTTAAAAAGCTCTTTTAAAAAGTCTTGTTAGAAAATTCTTTTGAAATTTAAAATTAAAATGGTTGAATTTCTTGATATGAGCCTACAAATTAATATTTTTTTCTTCAAAATAAAAATAAAAATTGTAGTTAGTTTGTGATGAGTTATCCGATTGTTTGAGATGTAGATTTCTTCAAGATCATGTTTACAGGGTGAACCTACTTGGGGTGTCTACATTGCTTTTGAAATTATCGGATCTAACTGAGGCTTTTAAATGAGATCATCTTGTTTGAATCTTAAATCTTTATTATAGAATTATAATTTTAGTTTGGAGCAGTAGAAAATAATCAACCAGATTATTTTTTAAGATATATTAGAATTAGGGTTAGTTTAGCTTTATTTTTAAAAGTTTTTTTAGAAAGCTCTTTTAAAAAGTGATGTTAGAAAATTCTTTTGAAATTTAAAATTAAAATGGTTGAATTTCTTGATATGAGCCTACAAATTAACATTTTTTTTCTTCAAAAAAATAAACAAAAATTGTAGTCAGTCTGTGATGAGTTATCCGATTGTTTGAGATGTAGATTTCCTCAAGATCCTGTTTACAGGGTGAACCTACTTGGGGTGTTTACATTATTCTTGAAATTACCGGATTTAACTGAGACTTTTAAATGAGATCATCTTGTTTGAATCTTAAATCTTCATTATAGAATTATAATTTTGGTTTGGAGCAGTAGAAGAATAATCAACCAGACTATTCTTTTAAGATATATTAGAACTAGAGTCAGTTTAGCTTTATTTTTTAAAAGTCTTTTTAGAAAGCTCTTTTAAAAAGTCATGTTAGAAAATTCTTTTGAAATTTAAAATTAAAATGGTTGAATTTCTTGATATGAGCCTACAAATTAACATTTTTTTTTCTTCAAAGAAAAAAAACAAAAATTGAAGTCAGTCTGTGATGAGCTATCCTATTGTTTGAGATGTAAATTTCCTCAAGATCCTGTTTACAGGGTGAACCTACTTGGGGTGTCTATATTGTTCTTGAAATTATCGGATCTAATTGAGACTTTTAAATGAGATCATCTTGTTTGAATCTTAAATATTTATTATAGAATTGTAATTTTGGTTTGGAGAAGTAGAAGAATAATCAACCAGACTATTTTTTTAAGATATATTAGAATTAGGGTCAATTTAGCTTTATTCTTTAAAAGTTTTTTTAGAAAGCTCTTTTAAAAACTCTTGTTAGAAAATTCTTTTGAAATTTAAAATTAAAATGGTTGAATTTTTTTATATGAGACTATAAATTAACATTTTTTTTAAATAAACAAAATTTGTAGTCAGTATGTGATGAGTTATCCGATTATTTGAGATGTAGATTTCCTCAAGATCCTGTTTACAGGGTGAACCTACTTGGGGTGTCTACATTGCTCCTGAAATTACTGGATCTAACTGAGACTTTTAAACGAGATCATCCTATTTAAATCTTAAATCTTTGTAATAGAATTGTAATTTTGGTTTGGAGCAGTAGATGGAATAATCAACCATACTATATTTTCAAGATATATTAGATTTAGGATCAATTTAGCATTGTTTTTGAAAAGCTCTATTAGAAAGTTCTGTTAGAATAATTTTTTAAAAAATTGACATTAAAATGATTGAATTTCTTGATATGAGCCTACAATCTAACATTTTTTTTTCAAAAAAAAAAAAAACAAAAACAAAAATTGTAGTCGGTCTATGATGAGTTACCCAATTGTTTGAGATGTAGATTTTCTCAAGATCGTGTTTACAGGGTGAACCTACTTGGGGTGTCTATATTGCGACATATACACATTAAAATATATAGAAGCCGATAACAAAAGTGATTGGTCGAAGATTTTTTTCACGGTAAAGTATACCATATAGTTTCGTTTTGAAAAAAATGTTATATTTAACTAACGTTATATTTCTATTGTGTAGACAAAAGAAATGAGAGTTGAACAATTGAGAATTTTGGCCAAACTTGTTTGTAGCAATCACAATGAAGTTGATCTGTTTAAATTGTCCACAGAAGATGAAGTAACCGAGGATTAAGAAATTTTAAATGTTGTGAAACATTTGAATACTTTATCACTCTGTCAACTTTATGTTTTTTATTATTTCAATTTATATTAGTACTTTTTTGAAGAAAAATTTCTCATTTATACAACAATTACGTTCTTTTTACCTTTTACGTTACATACAATTATTTGATTTGTAGCCGTGAACCATATCATGATTATGTTCTTCCTGAAATTTCACAACTTTCCAATGATGATGGCATTCGTTCAATTTAAATATAATTAACGCTTCACAACCAACTCTGATGTCCGGTCTTTGTAGACGTTTTTTGTTTGACAAGTTATATCACTTTTCGTCTCTATGTCCCTCCTTACGGCACACCATTTTCTTTGCAATTATTTAATTTGTAGCTCTACTTTTCACTGTCTGGTCGACTCAAACTCCAAACCCTTTCACTTTAGCATAAGTATGATAAAATTCAACGCAGTCGTCTAAAGTTTTTCACTTTAGCATACTCATATTATTCTCATCATAATCCTTTAATTCTTTACCAATCTTATCACATATGTTTTTGTCGATGAAATAGTCAATGGTCTTCTCATCATCTATTTGTTTTGCATCGTAAACATCATGATCAGGTTCTTCTTCTTCAGAATTAAGTTTATGTTCTCAGTCTTCGATATAGGGCTCGAACACCGTAGCTGCAATTTTTTTTTCTAGATCTTCAATATCTTCGATATCAACCATCTCGAAAATATCCTGCAATTTAATACAAGTAAATGAAAGCAAAATTAAATCTAATGAAACTTAAGAAAAAGATAAAAATAAAACTTCAAGAAGCATGCACCGTACTTAAAACATGAAAAAGCCCAAAAATTTGAGTGACCAAAAATTTCAGGCGTACCGGTACGGTAATGCAAAACAAAAAATTCCAGTGATCAAAAACTGTACCGATACGCCTGACGTATCGGTACAGTTAGCCCCCGCGTACCGGTACGGTACGATATTCTTACCGTACCGGTACGTGCAACGAACTGTACTTTTTGAGGGTTCGAATCGGTCATTGTTTTTGTGAATCAATCAAAAAATTTGGATTGCTGCAACTGATTTTAAGAGTTGGGGATAAATTGAATGAAAATTAAGTGAAAAATACTTAAATCGAATCAAATTTAAGCTAATTAGGTTTTCAAAAATTAGGGATAAAATACCTAATTGTAACGAAAGATTAGGACTGGCGGCGACTGTTGACGACGGTGGCGACAAAGGTTGTCGACGACAGCGGCGGTGGGTGTGGCGGCAATTGGGTTAATTTCAAAGTAAAAAAATCTTAAGATTTTTTAATTTACTGATAGTTTATTTTAATTAATAATATTTAAAATAAATTTATAACTAAAAAAATACTTTAATTAAATTATATTTTTAATTTTTAAAAAATTATAATTACGCATAAAGTACTTTGGATTTAAAAATTTTATAAAATAATCTATTAGTGCTTATCGGTGCTCGTCGAGCGTAAAATAACTATCCTTTGGCGTCAAGCCTAATTATAATAGTAATTCGAGTGCATTCACGTTGTCATTATTTCATTCTGATTGCAAACACATCTCAATTCACTCTTCAATCAATCAAACCTAAATGTAATTAATTTTCATTTTAACTCCAAAGTCAATTGTTTTCGGTTATGATAATATTATAATTACAAGTTAAAATATATTTGATTCCAACAAGTTTTTTCAGTAGAAAAGAAGATGGTGTTCATCTTAAGAGACTCATGTTTAAATTGTTTTATTTACAAGATGTGTGTGCATTATCAAAGAACATGTGTAATGTATTATTGTAGACCATCTTTCAAGATATTCATTTTTTTCAAATCTTGAAATTTTTAGGTCAAAATATTTATTTTGCAAACATGAAAGGACTAAAATATTACAGTAACTGAAGTTTTAATATACTTCAACCTGACAACATCTATAAGTTCCACAATCACACAAAAAAAGGAAATTCTTAACAGCAGTTTAATTTCATTTCTTATGTTTTCTACTTCCATGCTGTGCTGCAGAGTTTCTTGCAGGGAGAGGGAGAGAGCATACCTTGAAATTGAAACACTCACCTACTTCACAAAAACAAAGCAAAGTCATAACCAACAACATAAAATGGTCCTGGCAAATTCAACAATATCTACAACAAATTGGGGGCACAGTTCTTAACCAAATGGAATTCGGCTCAAGTTTACGAGCGATGAACATGCTTAAGTTTTATCCCTTTTTCGAGTCCCCCTCTAACATCTCCAAGTGACAAATGAGAAAAGAATTCAACCACACAAACTCAAAACTTCAGCTCAAACCAATGGAAAATTTGGACTTCTATGTAGGTCCAACACCTTCAACCTGCTGCTTCGCCAAGTATCTTTCCCTTCGTTCTTTCTACAATGCAGAATCATATGTTGTGATTGAGTGCTCGAAAACATAACAAAAGAGCATGAACATTACTACATTAGGGTTGAATTCATTAAGTTGAGTGCCTCACCCATTCATCTATAACAAGTCCTTCCCCAACTATACGTGGACCGGTGTCTTCTTGAGGCTTCTTGCGCGATTCAAGTGCGGCCTCAGCCTCAGCCAGTTGACGCCTAAGTTTTTCCAATGCCTTGAAAAGAGAAAAAAACAGAATGTTCATTCAGGAATTAGGAAAGGTTTTTGGAAAATACAAAAGGCAAGACTAGAAGTGAACCATGTAATCCAATATTATGTTCAGATTACTTACAGGACAAGCGCGTTCCGGGTCAAGAAAAACCACAAGAAGAATCTGCTCAACTGAAACCTGGTCCTTTTGCTCATCAAACTGTTCAAATTGTTATATGACACATTTTCACTATTTGTGTAGCATGACAATACTTTCATCAGACATGAAATTTAATACTGTAAACATACAATGAACGTAACCGAGCTCCTCGGGATTAATCATTTATTCCTCATCCAAAATTACAATACCAAACATCAATCTGAATGTAGATAAAGTACATATGAGACAACTTGTTTCATACTTTATGATGCATATGTTTAAGCAAATGAACCTTCCATGATGATAAAATACCATGATTTCACAAAGCTAGTGCACCACATCATGTTAACAGCAATTTAGTTAAAACCAAGAGCTGAGGCCAATATACCAGTTCCGGGGCATAATCCTTTTCTCCTTTCACTTTTAAGCTCATGATCTTGAACTTAACTCTGCTCTTTCTTTCTATCGGTTTCTCATTATTCTCCGGAGGTTCCACAAACTTGAATACTGCTCATCGGGAAAAGAACTCATTAAAATCCAAATCATCAGTGTTCTGCCAATCTCAAAAGTTAAGTTAATGCATTACCGGTTGCGATAAGACTTTCACCGGGAGCTAGTATACCTTCCGGAGGTCGCATGTAACAACTCTTAGGTGCAGTTGTTTGGAACTGTAGGATCAACAAGGTCACTCATTAGATGTTCTTAACGAATGTTGAACCACTAGCAACATGTTTTTACCACACCTCGGACATCAATATCAAACATGGGTAATTAACTAAAATTAGTAAGGGAATCCTCTTCACCTTGAAAGCTACATGGGACTTGCTGGTGTTTTTAATGTCAATGGCACTCCTGACCTGTTTACCTGGTTCGTCTACATAAAGCACGAGTTCAACGTCAAGCACACTTCGCGAAAGATAAATCGTTGAGAAGTGAAAGCTTCCGACGAAGCACACAAATTACATAATCCAAGTCATTTAACAAGCAAGCCTTGAGAACACAGCAACATGGCAATGATGACACAGGTGAAGATTTAATTGCAGCAATAAAAGAGGAAACAATAGTATTATTGCCATCAAGTTTTGAGCAAATCTACCAGTTACTAGAAACAAAAATTGACCATTTCCACAAACAATGAGGAAATAACTTACTAGCAATTAGCAAATCACAGTTTTACTCAAACTGCAATTCAAGGTAAGAAAGAATCTCACTTTTAGCACTTGAAATAAAAACCTTCCTTAATTAGCAATTAGCATTAGGAATCTTCTTAAACTCAAATAGATATATCAGACAAAATAAAGAAAGCAATGTAGAAAAACATCATCAATTCCAGAAACTTTAAGTAGAAGCTCAAGATCAAGCAATCAGCAAATAAATCACTTCCAGTATAGAACAATCTACAATTCAAGATACTTGAGCAAAGAAGGACCTGATTTGATTTGTAATGAGTAGAAGGACCTCTTTCAATTCCACAAACTGGTAAAATCATGCAATGGAACCAAAAAGTTCACTCCACCAAAACACTCCCATATGGAAAAGATCATATAAATAAACAGTAACCACAAACTCCCACCCAAAAAGGGGGGGAAATCCCAGTTAAAGGTAAGAAAAGAACAACAGATTCTTACAAGGAAAATATAACTTGTTGGGAGGATCAAGCTTAAGTCTTCTTTGAGTAGGAAACAAAGATTTGGCCATAGAAAAAAGTGCATTTGTGGAAGTCACAGTTGATCTTTCACCGAGCTGACTACTCTGGGTCTGTGGCTGGTAAACATTGTGGTTGCCCATTGATGAAGATGAAGATGAAGAAAAGCCATTGCTACTACTCGTCTGCCAAAATGGTATTCTACAAAGATTCCAAACTTTCTCTTCACCTTCAGATTTCTCCTCATCAACAACACCCATTTTTTTCTTTGGCTTTTCAACAAGAAAGGATGAAGAAGAAGAAGCTGGATCTGTCTCGGTTTGTGGAGTTGAATAGATAGACAGCAAAGAAAAAGTAGAAACAAGGGTGGGATTTTGTTCGTAAATGGATACGAATTAATATTAAACTATGTTTGTATATCAGTTATGGCCATGGGGGTGTGCTTTGAGTTGTCAGTGTCACTGTTGTTGAAAGCTCCTTAACGTGTAATCACATATGCTTATAAAACATACGTAATTTTGTTTTGTTTTTTCATTAAACATTCAGATTTAACTTTGTTTTTTAATGAATTCAAATAATGATTTTCGTAGTAGTAGATGGTATGTTTTGTTTATAGACTTCACTTCTCTAAAATTCTTAAATTATTTTTACGTTTTTTCTTACTTTTCCTGGATGGAAATCATCTGCCCCAAAGTATGCTTCTATTTGTGCCCCCACTTTAAAATAGTAATTTTAGGGTTTAGGGTTTGAAGTTTAAAGTTGGGGCTTAGGGTTAAGGTGTAGGGAATTAAGAGCTTTTCCTAATCCTAAAGTTTTGTTTTTGGAGGCCAATCCTTTTTTTTTTGGATAAGTGTTGATCTTAATATTTATATTAAAAATATAACTATTATTTCATCGTGGCCCCAAAAAATAGTTACTATTATAAAATTATATTGGAAATACTGAAAAATGTTGTTTTTAAGAAATGGTATGATGTGAACCCACCCAACAAGTGTCCCAGTAAAAAAAATTGATGATGTTCATCTTAAGAGACACAGATTTAAATCGTTTTGTTTACAAGATGTATGTACATTATCAAAAGGTTAAAAATATGTATGAATAAATATTACCTTGTAATCACCTTTAGACCATTAAAAAATAATATGATGTATTTGGAGTATTTAAACAACATATAGATCCACATATATTCCCATGTGGCTCTCTTGCAAAAATTATTCCAAATCAAATAAAAATAAAATAAAAAAGCAAAGATTTTTTCCCTATATCAAATCTGGTTTGACAGGCAATGATTTCAACCACAACACTTTGGATCAATGGAATTAAAGTTGCTATACTGATTATACCATCCAATTATAAAATATTCTGATAAATTACTTTTTATAAAAATTTAACCATAATTTATTATTGTGTTTTCTTTAATCATCTTTAACCAATAACACTAGATACGAGGTAATAGTTTCATATTATTATAATAAATTAAGTATTGAAATTATATATATATATTATTTTAAACATTTAAAATTTATTTTTCTTAAAACAAGTGTTCAATATTTTATTACATTATAGTTTAGATGTTTTATTTCGTTAATATTTAAAATATTTTATTAAAAAATCAACATTCAATCATTACTAAAAACATAATTTAATATTTAATTAAGAACAAAAAATATAATTTCTAAAAAAATCATCGCCAAAATTTTTTAATATTTTGCCTAATATTTTCTTATTCACTCATGTTAAAGATGTGAGAAATGTTAATGTAACAAAATTTCTCCTTCTAAGATAAAAAAAATGAGAGAGAGAGAGACAAATAATATCATTACTAAATTTATGTAATGGGAAAACTTAAATTTGGTGACCATTTGATTTGAAGAAAACATAAAGAGATATTTACCCAAACTTAAAACCACTCCTCCTCCTCCTCCTCCTCCTCCTCCTCCTCCTCCTCCTCCTCCTCCTCCTCCTCCTCCTCCTCCTCCTTTAGAAATCAGATATAAATTCCCTATAACTATATTTTGTGATTATTAATGGAATGCCTATACTTAGTTGGGTCCCCAACAACTTAAATACATAATTGTTCTAAGTGATTCTTCAGACTGATTGCGCATTTCTTCCCTCTTCAAACAAGTGGATGCCGATGCCGATGCCGATGAGAGAGAGGATCCCACCGCTTTATTAATGGCAGTTTGGTGGCGGTGCTTGGCGGAGCTCCAAATGCAAAGCTTTTTATCATTGGAAACTTCAGCTGCTTTAACAGTGGTGGCGGCAACAGCCCAGCTAGCCTTACTCTTCCAACTGCTCATATGAATATCCCTATTATTACCTAACACAACTTAGGGTTTGGAATTTGGATTGAGTTGAGGCTGTATTTACCATTTATGCAGAGGCGGTTACTTTTTTGGCTTCTGGTTTTGGCCAATACCGAAGGCTCCGCCACCTTCTTCTTCTAACCAGCGGCCATTCCCAGATTATATGCCATATCTTACTGGCTTTCATTCTTCTTTTCTACCTTTCTTCTTCACAATTTACTATACCATTTGTAAATAGACAACACTTTATACCCTATATTAATGACATTGTTTCATTATTTTTTTTAACAAATGATATCATGGACAGTAATATAATAAAAAATCTTAATATACGTTTATCGATACTTGAATTTAACTCTTTTTAATATAATATTTCTGTTTTTTTGTTCAACATGATACATGTTTAGCATTAGTTATACATTTTGATACTTGAATTGACACGTAACATTATACGTGTGATGTTGTGGCATTTTCAACAAACAATGAAGTTGTGACACATAGCAAAATTATCATGTTGTCAACTGAATGTATAATGTCTCGCGTTACATCTAAATACTAAAATGTATCAAGTTAAGTTAGAGGACACCTTAGTAGGTTTCGATAAGCTTATTATACAAATCAATATCTGAATTATAATATTTTTTAAATTGGTATATAATTTTTTTAAAAAAAAATTGATGCTTGAATCTGAAAAGAAATCTCTGAAATTTAAATTTAATTTTTTTAAATCAATACAAAAGTTTGATGTAAAATTTTAACAACTGATTAGATTGTGACACATGACATTTAATAATGTTATTATTTTGATCGTCAATACGACATCAATAATTTAATTGAATGTTGAGATGTCAAGTAAACACAAATATCGTTTTAAAAAGATTGTCAAATTTTAAGTACTCCACTAATTTGAGATCTAAAAATTAATATGCCAATTTAAAAAAATAGTCAAATCCAAATACCAATTTATCTAATAAACAATATGCATTTATGAGGTTATTGGATATGATAAAGCCCATAACTAAAACTGAAATCGAAACTAAAACCTTTACAGAATTTGTTTATATCACATGGAGCTCATTATTTAAGAGGTATAATTTCAACAACAAAAAAATTGTCCATAACGTTTAATTAGATAATTAGTTTGATTCTTATTATTTTAAAATATTTTAATTTTTAATATTTTATTTTAAGTTAAAATGATTTTTTATAGATGAAAATTGTTAATTAATTAATAGTATAGTTTGAAATGACGTTGCAAACCTACATGACAATGTACACTGGGTCTGGCATAGTAGTGTCATATAATCATAGATAAAAGTGCTTATTTGAAAAAATAACACATTAGTCAAAAAATAATTTTGTAAAATTATATAAAATATAAAATTATTTTTTCTGCTGACATGCATTCTTTCAGGTCATTTCAAGTTGTTTATCATTAGTTGATGACTTAAATGAAAAATAAGTGCCTAAATTATACATCTTTTGAACTTTAGGTGACTAAAGTATTTTTGCTAAAAATAGGTGCCTAAAATTTACACTGTTACAATTTTAAGTGCCCTATAGTTAACTACCGTTAAAAAATCGTTAACCAATAAATGTTTGACATGTGACAATAATTTAAATTTTTTAAAAAAAATTTGAAGAAAAAAAATCATTTTTAATATTTTAGAAAATCCCTAAATTCTCATTTTTTTACAAAACAGTCCTCAAATCTCTAAAATTTCCCAAACTCAATCCCTCAAATCCCTAATATTTTAGCACACCCCTTTGGCCGCCGTACCTAGTCGGTCATTTCTCCGAACATGACGTAGTCGAAAGCGACGAACAAAAAATAAAATAAATATGTCATGTGTCATGTTTTGATTGGTTAACAATTTTTTTAATGATAGTTAACTACCATACACTTAAAATGCTAACGGTGTAAACTTTAGACACTTATTTTTAGTAAAAAATACTTTAAGCAAGTTCAAAAGATGTAGAGTTTGGACACTTATTTTTCATTTAAGCCTTGTTGACTAACGATTTTTTTTACAAAATTACTATTTTGTATCAAAATAAAATATTGAAGGTTAAAATACTTATAAATTGTCCCAAAATAAAACATTAAAGGTTAAAATACTTACAAAATCAACACAGCAAAGATACAAATAGCATGGTACATTCATGTTTGACTAGCAACAACCATGCTTTACTGTATCTTTTGCACGTGAGATTACGTCCATTACTTTATTTCAATAAGTCCCCCTTCATGAACTGAGCTGCTAACTTCTTTCTTCTTCAATTGTTAATTCGACAAACCCCATTTCACAGTTTTTGCAGCATCAACAACTATCAAAAACCACTTAAGATTAATATATACTACTATTATCTGTACATGAGAGGCAGACACCTAACCATACAACCAACTTTAACCTACAAATTACTGGGGAAAAAATAAAGAAAGAAAGATACTCTACCTATATCTAGTTATATACATACTCTGTGGACTCATAGACAGCTCTAGAACAAGCGAAAGTTGAATCTGTTGATTGAGATTAATTAGGAGTTGGGACCCCAGCAGCTCAAGTACATCACCGTCCTCAGCGACTCCTCAGCCTGTTTAAGCTTGTTGTCATTACTACTTTTACCAGATTTATCACCATTCATTGGTTTAAAGGATCCTGAACTGCCTCTAACTTGCTTTGAAGATGATCCCGTGGCCGACTCGATCTTCGGAACTTGCTCTTTGATTGTGTTCCTCGAGCTCATCTCTGGATAAAGAAAGAGAATTCTGAAGGAAATTACAAGAAAATGGTCTGGCCTACTAGTGCTAGAAGGGGGAAGATTGGAAGTCATGTGTATATAATGACCACCTACCTAGGTACCAATACCTGTTCTTTTTTTTTTAATTGGTGGTTCCTGGGTCTTAGGGGAAAAAAATAAATGTGTGTAGACTGTAGAGTTGGATTTCATAATCTTTTTTTCTACCAATGGATTTACCCCACCAAAGCATCAGTTTATAGGTTATTAATGGCCTCTAATTACCTGTAGTTTTCACCTTAGTATCAGGGATGGACTTAGAGAGGGGCTGGAGGGGGCGGCCGCCCGCTAAATTTTTGAAATTCTTATATGATTTAGATATTTTTTATGTATTTACTATTGAAAATCTATTTTCGCCCCTCTAAAATTTTATAAATTTGTCCCCTTCCACTAAAATTCTATAGGTTCGTCCCCTCTAACATAAAATTCTGCGTTCGTCCCTACTTAGTGTGTTACAGAGAAATTAGCAAAGGCGACAGTGCCAGGTATGTAGGTACTAATGCATGTTAGTGGCTAGATTCTATTGTAAAAGGCTGAAATGAAAATGATGAGTAAAGTTAAAATCAATCCCGATCTCCCATCTCAATCTTTTATGGAAATACTCTATAAAAAACATGGCAAATTGGCAATATCTACATCCTCCTTTCTTCCTTATTCTTTCTGGGGTTCTACTTAGTATTAAAGTACAAAAAGGAAAGGAAAACAGGTGTCTTTAGAAAGGATGCAGATTGGAGCAGAAGGCATATATGCATGTGAGTTGATGAACACGTTCATCACTCACACTCACACTCACAGGATAAGACTGACACATAGCACTAGGGGTGCAACTTGCAATTTAGTTTTTGTTTACTACTTTGAACAAAAAGCTTGGTAGCCAAGCTATAAAAATTTAAATATCACTCTTGAAAAATATGAAAACTGTGAAAGTCGGGATGGAGTTAAGATCAAATATTGGTAGAGACAAAAATTTATTAAGCCTTTAAATCAAATAATGAGAGGGACAAAATTTTTATTTTACTACTATTAAATTAAGGGAAAACTACACTACTGACCACCAAACAAATTGAGGATACCTATTTGAACCACCGAACTATAAAAAACGTCAATCACACCACCGAACTTATAAAATCAACCTATTTTGACCACCGCCGTTAAAAACCTAACGGTGGAGTGACGGAAATGTCACGTGGCAATTGATGGGTATATTTAAAAATTATACATTTGGTCCCTGTTATTTACACATTCTTTCAATTTAGTCCTAATTTTCAATTAATAAAATAATAAATTATTTAATTAAGTGGTGACACATGTCACCACCAATTTAGAGGAGAAAAATAAATTTTCCCTCAAATGCGCTAGGGTGGATTTGAACCTGGATCTCCAAAGTGTAAAGGCAACAACTTTGCCACTGCACCAAGCACAACTTTGTATTATAATTCTCCAGATATAATATATATCTCTTATCAGTTTCTACATTTATAAGCCAAAAGCTCAAACCCTAAACACTAATTTCACATATATAAATCCTAAACCCTAAACTCTAACCCTAAATATTTCAAATTAATTTCACGCTAAATATTTCAAATTAAACCTCAAACCCTAAAATTTTCAAATTAATTCCACGCTAAATATTTTAAATTAAACCCTAAACCCTAAAAATTTCAAATTAATTCCACGCTAAATATTTCAAATTAAGCCTTAAACCCGAAACCCTAAATATTTCAAAATATTTTCACGCTAAATATTTCAAATTAAACCCCAAACCCTAAACCTTAAACCCTAAAAATTTCAAATTAATTACACACTAACTATTTTAATTTAAACCCTAAACCCTAAATATTTCAAATTAATTTCACGCTAAATATTTCAAATTAACCCTAAATATTTAGTGTGTAATTAATTTGAAACTTAGGGTTTAAGGTTAGGGTTTGGGGTTTAATTTGAAATATTTAGCGTGAAAATAATTTAAAATATTTAGGGTTTAGGGTTTAAGGCTTAATTTGAAATATTTAACGTGGAATTAATTTGAAATTTTTAGGGTTTAGGGTTTAATTTAAAATATTTAGCGTGGAATTAATTTGAAAATTTTAGGGTTTGATGTTTAATTTGAAATATTTAGCGTGAAATTAATTTGAAATATTTAGGGTTAGAGTTTAGGGTTTAGGATTTATATATGTGAAATTAGTGTTTAGGGTTTGAGCTTTTGGCTTATAAATGTAGAAACTGATAAGAGATATATATATTATATCTGGAGAATTATGCTACAAAGTTGTGCTTGGTGCAGTGGTAAAGCTGTTGCCTTTACACCTGGGAGGCCCAGGTTCAAATCCACTCTAGCGCATGTCGGAAAATTTATTTTTCTCCTCTAAATTGGTGGTGACATAATTAAAATCCTCCAATAAGGTCTTGACACGTGTCACCACTTAATTAAATAATTTACTATTTTATTAATTGAAAATTAGGACTAAATTGAAAGAATGTGTAAATAACAGGGACTAAATGTGTAATTTTTAAATATACCCATCAATTGCCACGTGGCAGTTCCGTCACTCCACCGTTAGGTTTTTAACGGCGATGGTCAAAATAAGTTGATTTTATAAGTTCGGTGGTGTGATTAGCGTTTTTTATAGTTCGGTGGTTCATATAAGTATCCCCAATTTGTTTGGTGGTCAGTGGTGTAGTTTTCCCTTAAATTAAAAGCGCCCTTAAATGCAATTATAACAACAAAATTTGGGAGGGCCGGTGGAAGTGATTTTATGAATCAATACGAACAATAAGTGTAATTAGCTGATTTTTTCAGCTTTTTCGAAACATTAAATCAGGTGGAATAACGCCCGTTCAACGCATTTTGTGTGCCCATTCGATATTGCTTTTTCGTTCGACAATTCAATGTCCGTTTGAGAAGCATTCCCGAACAGAGCCTTAATCTATTCAATTGATTCAACTTCAATCCATTTGTATATTCTATTAGTATTACATGAAATAAATCCACATTCATTTGCTTCAAGCTTTTTAGGGTTTTCAAATTTCCGTGGGAAAGTGGCACAAACGATTAATAGCAATTGAAAAGAGGGAAATTTACAATGCTCTTGAATAGAGAAGACAATGGCGTCATTAAGATGGGATCATCTGGTTACACTATGTTAACTATGACAACCAGTTACAGCAATATTCAAACCAAATTAATACTTAATGAACACAATAAATGAACAATTAAATGTTTAACTATTTAACTAAGTTGAGAAATGTCAACCTCGTCTGGGAATCTGAATGTGTCTGCCGCACCAAATTTCCTGAACTCGTCTCCCTCATATCTGGAGTCCTCTTCATCATCTTCCTCGCCATCAGGATGAGTCGATGAGGAGGTACGATCATTCACACTTTTCGACCGGCAATTCTGGGTTGCAAGCATGTTGACTTGTCCGAGGTGGGAAATTTCAACTACAACCGTATCATCATCTTTTGGTAGTGGTTGCTTCCATGGCTCCCCATCAATTCTCATGTATGTATGCTCGACAGCTCCTTTGTGAAACTCAAAGCGAATTCGGTGTGCCTGATTTCCATACAAAGAAAAAATCAGATGCTACTGAACAGAACAGTTGTATCCAGAATTGAAAACTTAAAGAGGTTAATACCGATAAAAACAAATGCGTCTACGCGAGTGTGCACGCATGCATACTTTGCAATATTTAGATCAATGATCGGAAAAACTCTCGCATAAAATTTTGAAATAGTTTTGGGATAGAGAATTGAACCGAGATGTCCAAGATGAAGGGGGTTTGACTTCTGAATTATGCCCTGCCTTCTTTAATTATTACCTGTGCCAGGCGAGTTCCGTGTCCCTTTGGAGCCAGCAACACGAGCCCATGCCATGCATCTCTAAAACCAACAACTTCGAGAAGGCCGTCATCTACGTAAGGTGGAGTTAAGTCTCTCTGTAAAGTCAATTGAGAAAAAAACTATCTATCAGATTCATACAAGCAAAGTTGGTTGATATTCTCAACAACAAAAAGCAACCCAAATGTCAAATATTAGATCATCAAAAATAGAAACTAACCTCATTCTTTTTTCTGCCACTTGGTGTTCCCCAAGGATTTAGACCACCAGAAAAGCTGGGCAAGTTGAGGCATATGATCGACCTTATGCTGTTTAAATTGGGGAGGGGGCCGGGGACACAACGGTAAGATATTAGAAGGTAACTACGTGAAAGCTATATTAGGAAATTATGCAGAGAAATCCGAAATAAGCACTAGATAATGGTTTCACTTAACAGAAAGCTTTGTAACGATAATTCCATCACTACAATGCAAAGCATGAATCATCTAATTAATAAAAATAAGGCATAAAACTTGAGAAGATGGATGAAAAAGACGTCTTTATTGCCCAAAAACCATGAGAACCACATTATGTGTTGATAATGTTGTTGAAGCTTTAAACAAGACGCGGATGTAAAACATATAAGAATTAGAACTTCTAACAGTCACTTCTACATGACTGAATCAAATGCAGATTTTGAACTTTTAAGTCAATATTGGCTTTAATATCTTGGAACAAGTGTTGTAATTTATAAAATGATTTACCATTTAGGCAGAAAAAAAAAACTGCAACTGAACTATGAGCTATATATCTTGTCAGCACATGCATCTCATGAGTTGTGATCAATGTTTTAACGCATCATCTGAACCCTATTGATATAATTTTCTCCTACATTATGTCATAATCAAGATTTTTGGTATGGACATATTGTTTTCTGTCACATATGATAAATATGAATAGTTATAGCCACCAAGCTGCTCTAGACCAACTGAAAGTTACCTCTGTGGTACGTGGAGATCTTGCCATTGACCATGTTTCTTCATGATTTTCACTTTTGCAAGCTGGGCAACATTCCTGAAGTTTAAGATCATATAAATTTTTTATTTTACTAAGAAAAGAGGAGAAATTATCTGGCCAGAGATGTTCTATAGCATCCAGCCGACTATTAGGACCTAGAAGACTAAAAGACATTTTCTGTACACATTCCGTAATTTATTTCAAAATGAAAGGCTAAAAATGCAATTTTAACACTGAAGGTGGTAGTACGATATGGAACATATCAGAGTTTTATATTATAAATTCTTCCACCTGCAACCTTCTTGGTTTTTCTTTCGAATTTATATTTAATGTTCTGTTATCAAGAAATTCACAATTGCCAATCTTCAATGAGTGTAAAATGCATGAACCTGAATGTGAGCCTAATATTTGATTTGAATAGAAAACTTTAACACAGAAAAAAAGGCAACTAAGCTCACTTTGAAGCAGGATGAAAAATAGAAGCAGCAAACCACCCTTGGGTACAACCAAGCTTTGCGTAATTGCTCTGTTGGAAAGAAAGTAGGGGAACATGAAAAACTTCAGTAACTGGAACATCTTTTTGATGAACAAGTATCAAAGACAAGCAAGATGCAGGTAAGGTATACATGTATAAACACACAAATACAAACATTAGACAACATAAGCAAGCAGTAAATCATGTAACTTGCTTTCAAAAGGAAAACCCAGATGATTTGACTGCAAGTGTCCTTGCATCAATCAAGCAAAGCAGATGACATAATGACAGAATTATACCTGATTAACCAACTGGTTTTTAAATTTTTCAGGATGCAACTTTCGCTCAGAGTGAAACGCATAAGATACTTGAGCATCCATTCCTGTAGACAAAATTACAACGCTATCAGTGAGATTAACCAATATTCAAATTGTCATGTTAAAACAAAGATGAGTGCACCAGATAACTAGAAGGTGAAAATAAAGAAATATAATCTTTATGTTGGATTGCAAGACAGTAATGAAGGTGTCAACTAGCTTAGCAAAGTCTTTTGGTGGTTGTACCAGGCAGGACCAGAGATTGAATTATGTCTTTCACTTACAGGAAAACAGGGGGTAACTTTCCTTGTTTAGCCTAAAAAAGGGGATACAAAAAGGGGAATGGAAGGAGACTATGATAGTACACACTGATGTTGCTCTTACTCTTTAGTTTTAATGAAATACCCATGTTCAACACCTAAGTCCGATGCATATACAGACATGGGTATGGGGATAAGGTCCTTTTAGGATCATCCAAATACATAAGAAAAACTTTACAAAAAATATTGATCAAACCCATGTAGGAAACATATCCTTTTCTGACACTCACATCCCAGCCCAAGTAACATAGGTATAGACAAACTTTGCAAATAAAACAAGAGGGTTAGAAAAAAAAAACATGTTTCTTAGAATTTCAAAACAATTTCAACCAGATGTAAACTGGAAACGAACATATAAGGAAACCTTAAATTTGCTGAAGTTTTTGTTCAATCATATCTTCAACAATATCATATATTCTTTACTGAATTGTTCCAATTCCATTAGGCAACAGAAAGTAAAAGGAAAGAAAAGAGAGGTTAATTAATGATAGGAGAAAACCAATTGCACATTAAAGTATCATTATGGAAACAGATGAACGGCAACCTTCCTGAGGAGAACAAACTTTCTATGTAAGGATCCGATAAAAAATGTTATGCTATTTTTACAACATAAACCGTTAAACTCTTACCCATGCTGAAGTAATTCCAGAATCCCCCACGAAATGTATGGCAACCTTCCTGAGGAGCACAAACTTTCTAAGTAAGAATGTGATACAAAACTGTTATGCTTCCTTACACCTATTGCATATCTTTTATAATATATGATAATTAGGTGGAAAACTGGAAGTTAGACCAAAGGCGAGGGAAAATTATGTGCTAAAATATTCAATGGTATAAACAGAAAGAAGAATTAAAAAAATTGAAATCAGGAAACGGTATTTAAAGTTTTCACTGTAATTTATTAAAGAGAGTTTAAAAAATGTACAAAGTCTTGATTTCATAAAAACATAGACTTAGGGAAAGAAAAGATTTTAAGAAGGCAAAGGAGGTAATGGTAGAATGTCTCACCACGTTCATTTCATCTGTTGATGAGACACGATGAAATGCATGTAAAGAATGTGGTAGTTCCAGAGGTGCAATAGGATCACATGAACCCTCCTTCGGAGCTCTCATCCTCATGAGAATATGCCAACTGAACCACAAAAAATGCATTGATCAGTAAGACAGTAACTATTCTGAAGTTCCTTATGTTAGTCAACCCTATAACTTAACTGAAAAAATAATAATAACTTCCATTGTATGTTGGTAGGAGAATATTTTTAGAAATAATGCAGTTATGTGGTTTCAATTTTGGCTTGGATAGTTAAGGAGCAAGGGATGCAAAATGATTCTCAAAATTTTGGCCTCCCTAAAAAGGATTGTAGAGGTAACCGTGCAACGAAAAAGACGAAAAAAAGCTTCTCTTGGGAATGTAGTTAAACAGGAATGAACTCTGTTTTTATATCTTATACCTGTCCCAGAATTTATTTATTTTTTCTGTCAAAAAAATTACCATGTAATTTCCCAGAACTTATTCCATTTAGAATTACACCCAAATGGTTGACAATTAATAGATAATGATTCTTCCCCTCTGCATATTTCCTAGCACATTAGTACAAGGTCAGAGGATTGATTGGTATGTCTACTTGTGAACATTGAACATTGAACATTTACACGATAACAACCAAGAGGAGATGGAGTATATTGCATCTCTAAAGGTTCATCACTTAGAAGAGGCAAAGTACCAATTCACTGAAATTGGATGTTCAAAACACAATTTGGCTACATCAGCACTATGCCAAATCAGGGAGTCCCTCAGTTTACAAGTACACTCCACCTCAGGCACGTGTGTGTGAAAGATGGAGAACAAGAGAGAAAGGAGTCATGACTCATGACAACAACATTACTTGTCTATTTTCATTTCCTTCGCTTTCTTTACTTGTTCCAAGAATAACAATACAGAATTACGATCAGTCCCAGGATTCTTCTTTCCCTGTAATTTAGAAAGCAAGTTAGACAAACACTCAACAGCTCATAAATTTGATGGAGATTATCCATGATATAGACACTTCTAGCAGATGCATGTAGCCTACTGCAGTGTCAATCAAGAATCGGAAAACTTTCAGCGAACTTAACAAATTTTACTGAAACGGAGGGCTCCAATTCTTTTTTGTACCAAAAGTGTAAACTTAGTTCAGCTCCATATTGGGGAAAAAACAACAAAAAATAAAACTTAGATAGAGACATCAAATACTGCAGAGCCAATTAAGAGCATGTCCTGAGCAACAAAATTCATTGTTGCAAGTAAGAAAACATATCAAAATAGTTCAACCCTCATTCTATCACTTGATTTTACGACTAAAAGCAAACAAATTCTTACCCAACCAAATGAAAAGGGCAGATTGTTTCCAGTTCCTAAAGGAACTGTAGCAATTGGTGGTGGATGTGACAATTTAAGATCACAAACAACTCCCAGAAGCCAGCCAGCTGTCCCATCACCACCGGCAACCTAAATTTCAAAGTAGATGAAGGAATAAACAAAACAAAACAATAAAAGTAATAATAGCTAAACTGCTGGTCGATGTTATTGATAGCCTCCAGTAAGCTTGTAAAGTATCAGGCTCAACTTACAATTATTCTCAATCTCTCATGAATCTTTGTGGCAAATTCATCTTTTTCTTGTTTCAGTTTTTCTAGTCGTGTGTAAACTCTTCGAAGCACCTTATCAGGGGCCTCTTCCCCCAAGTCAAAAATCTGAAATCAACCACACTAAGATTAGCCCCAAATCAAATATACAATATGCATTGTGAAAGACTATAGTTACCTGATGTTCATTGAGGACACTTCTATATGTAGTAAGAAGATCACCGCCCAATTGACCACCGCTTTTGGCGTTGATAAACACAAGCACCGGAAACTTCGGCACATCGGGAACATCAGAGATCCGTGTTTTATCATTCAATATATATGCAGGAATATAGAAGTCCTTCAGAAAGTCAGAGTCTGATTTAGATTCCATCATTGTTGGGCCCAACTGCATCATAAAATGTCCGAAGATCGTCAAAATCAAGGCACCACAGAAAATTACAGGGGACAAAAACAAATACCGTTTGAAAAACACAATATAGAAGAATTTGAATATTCGACCATGATGCACCAAGGGAAAATCCATTAAAATCATAGAGTTCAATGGTTTTTTCTAATCTAAAGGCACCGCATATATTATTTTCCAGCAGCTCATTCACTCAACAGTCAACAATAATAACAAAAGTATAAGAAGTAAAAGAAATTCAAAACAGGGAAAAAAAAGTCAACTCCCTCTAGATCATCATTCAAAACCAATAGAAATTATGTTATGACATACTATCATTTTGAATTCAGGCAATTCAACAAACACGTAGAGCGTGAAACAAAAAGAATCGAAAGCAAACGAGAAGGAAAAATAAACTCAACCGAATTTTGTTGAACTGAAGCTTAGAAAGGCTTCTTCGCTGTTGGAGAATGAGAGAAACAGCACCAAGCTAAGAAAGGCTTGCTAAATGAAGAGCGATCGTTGTGAATAGGAGCTGAATTTTGATTTATGAGATAACTGGGAAATGAATCACCAGAGATCTGGCTTCGAATTTTCCTTACCTGTTCTAAAGTGTAGACAAGGAAAGGAGAAGGAAACTTCACGGGATCTTGAAGATTTGGAAATTTAAGCACTAAAACGTGTGGGGTTAGAAAGTGAAGGAAAAGGCATTGAATCTTCCGTCGTTATGGATAATCAGGGTTGAAGTAGGGTCTACCATATTTAGACCGTAGAAAAAAATAATTTTTCTTCCCTCACTAATTTTTTTAATATTTTAATGTGATTATTCGATAATATATATTTTTTATTATTAACCTTTTGAAAAGATAGATATATTTTGTAAAGAGCTATTTGAATGCGGATCATCTAAAAGAAAAAAAATATCTTCCTTATTTTAGTACGAAGTCTGAATTATTTAAATTTACAATGTTACGAAGCTTAAATTATTTAGAAAATATATAGTAAATTAAAAAATATGGTGTTCGTTTAAATTTTACATTATTATGTATATTGTAGTGATAATGGTGTCTGAATTAAGTTATTATTTTTTAACATAATCTGAATTAAATTAAGATTTCTATGTTTGAAGTTTATTTTTTTTATTGCCATGTTTTGTTTCAAAGGCAGAATCTCGAAATATGTCCTGAACCATAGGGCATCCAACTAAAATGCCCTTTCTCCCCGGGAGAGAATAGAAGAGAAATTCAGATATAAAGTTATGATTACATAATAAAAGAATAAAATCGTTTAATTTTAAAATTAATAGAAAATTTGTAATAAATAATTAATATTATTTTAGTATTTTATTTTAAAATCCATTAAAACCTTACTTTTAAACTAAAAACTATGCTGCTGCTAATTAAATATTATTTTTAAACAAATCGTTCTTCAAGTTACATAACAATTAAGTCATTAGTTAACCTGAAATAATTGATACTCATACGTCCTTTTGTAGTTGGTATCAATTTAAATAAAATATTTTAATTGATTCCCTTTAGTTCAGACTATTGAGTTGCTTTTTGCTTCTTTCCTCCCTAAAAAGTACATTAGTGGTTATTAGACTGTTACAAAATAATCATTAAATTATTTAAATTGTTATATTATTTTATAATATTTTGTCAGTTCATAATTTAATAACTATTTGTAACTTCTAAAATATTAATGACTAAAACAATCAATTTTCATAGTTTAGTCACTATTGATGTACTTTACTCATAAAATTTTCACCTCCAAATTATATTCATTTTCTTATTTTAATAACTAAATTTCTATTATTCTACTGATTTATTTTTTCTATAATTAGAGGAGGAGGAGGAGTTCGAACCCCATATAAGAGTGCCAAAAATCATTGACATACAATAAAAGTTGTACCATATACTACATTCTTTTTTTTCAACATTCTTGTGTGATTATATGATAATATTTGTTCTTTACTTTTAATTCTTTAAAGATAAATACACACTCAAACAAACTGCTTGAACCAGAACCTCCCATACACTTTTTTTTTTCCTTTTTTTCTCGGCAAAATTTATTTTATTCATAAATATAAACGCTAAGAACAGTAGCAATACAAGGATAACTAAAAACCAAAAAAATTCAAACCACATCAACAAACGTCTACTTAAACTACATTATAGGGACCACTCAATGGGTTCACCATATACTACATTCTTAAATGATAATTTAGGTATTAGAGTGAGATTTAAAAAAAACCTAAGTACCAAAATATAAATTCATGAGTCAAATAATGAACTAAACCAAACATGAATAGGTAACCCATTGAGCAACTTAATATCGTAATAATAATAATAATCTCACATGGTGTGCTCATAGCCATTAAGGGATAAAATTCGACAATTACAATCTTAAAGCCAGAATCTCAATTGTGTCAATTTTTCAACCAAAAAAGGGTTTAACGGAGAAGAAACCTGACCAACTCATATCACAGTTCACAGCCTCAAAGCAAGAGCAATTATAGACTTTTTTTTTCATATATATATATATATATATATGTATGTATTATGATTCCTTGGATAACTTATTCCATTACTTGAGGCAGAATTAATGGTAGAATTAGACATTTTGGACGAAACAGTAACAAAACGGAAACCCTAGAATAAAGATGTTGGAGACATGGTTTGAAGTTTAAAAAAAAGAATTATTGAAGCAGAAGCAAACAACAAATGAAAAATTAAAGAAGTTAATTGGTTGAAGATGGTAAATGATAACCTGGTTTGATGCGAAACAGGAGTTCCATTTACTTGTTCCACGTCCATTACTGCACTCATGGAGATGGAGGTGATGATTCCGGGGTGAAAACGGAGAATTCCCCATGTTTCCGAATGCAAACCCCACCGCTGCTGTCGCTTCTTCAACAAGGATGCTGTTTTCTGTTCTTTTTTTTTCTTTTCTTTTTTCTGGTTACGCCCCCACCGCAAGACTACTCTCAATCTTAGGGATGGTGGGAAAGGAACTGCTTTATTTAGTTGGCTTATTCAATTCAAAGTGTTTTAAAATTGGGTTTAGGTCTTCTTTTTTCAATATTTCTTGTTTTAGGTTGACATCTACACGTTTTAAAACTTTTGATCACACGTTGATTTCCTCAGCAATCGTTATGGAATAAAATCATGTGGATTGTTAATTTGGGGAAGAAAATAAAAGCCTTGGCATCCACGTAAGCATAAAAAGGGAAATATATTATAATAATGACAAATATTATATCAAAATTTTGAAAATTCTACCTAACGTATTTGGTCAAAACAATAAATAATTTAGTATCGTTTATGCATGTCTCGAGTTTAAGGTATTGTGTACGCTGAAAATTTTCGATGGGATACTCACTCATCAAAGACAAATGTGTGACGCGAATCGGCCGAGATTGATAAGGGCAAAGCCCTGAGAACCTAAAGGACAACAAAAAAAATGAAAATTCTATCACCAACCATTTGGTCTAGTGGGATGAGACACTAGATCTCTTAAACAATATTAGCGGTTTGAGTCCTAATATTGTAAATGAAGTAATATTTTGGGAGGATCGTCTTATAATAAACTTCTATTGTACACGATCAGGATTAGTTAGCGAATGAACTAAATATAAGTGATTATTTTTTTTTGAATTTTTTTTTGTAATTCAAGATTATATCTTTTTAATTGAAATATTTATAATTTCATATAGCTTGACAATATTGATTTCTGCTTAAACAGTTAAATGAACTGCGCTGAACATTATGATTCACATTAAATTCAATAAGTAGGTTTTTAATATAGTGTTTTTAGAAAAAGGCTGCTATTGAATTAAACACATTCTATATTTATTACAATCATTAATTTTTTTTAGGCTTGCAGACAATAGGGACCACATGGAGTTTCTGTGTGAAAACAAGGGTGGGTTGGGCAGATAATGAGATATTTAATGTTAGGCAAGTTGATTGGTGTTAATATATATATATATATATATATATATATATATATATATATATTGATAAATTTTAATTTTAGTCCTAATACTATCTATCTTGAGAAAAAGAGTAAAGAATCTAAAAGAAGGAAAAAGTGTTTTTAGTCATGACTTAAGGGAATAGAAAATTTGACCAATTAATTAAATATGTTTATTCAAGAAGTTAATTTTTAATCGAGAACGAGATTGTTAAATTTCCATTCTTATACTCCTATTCTCTTTCGACTATTACCCAATGTCTACTCAATGATGTAGTTGGTGTGGCGGCTTTTTTACGAAAATAGCTTTATAAAAAGGATAAATTATAAATTTCACCATTCAACCTTATTCTCAATCATATTTTGGTCATTGAAGTTTAAAAATTTTAAATTAATCATCAAACTTTTATTTTGTTCTTATTTTGGTCATCTTTCCGTTATATTTTCTTCGTTTTTTGTGTGAAAAAACCCTATTGTTTCATTCTTTCAAATTCCAATGGTGAGGAGGCAGAGAAGGAGGAAGCGACCTATATCTTGATTCCACACCGGTTGAACAATGGATATTGTAGATTAGAGTGGTTTGGGGTTTTGTGAATTTTAAGTTTTGGGTTGAGTTGAGTTTCACGAGTTTTAAAGTAACTTCGGTAAAATCTAAACTAATACATGAAGATGAGACGAGTCCATCAGTGTCTTGAGTGGTCAAAAAAACGCCAAAAAAAAGTGATTCCAATGTTGACGTGATACAAAGATGAAACTGTAAAACTTTTCTCTTTGAAGGGAATAAGATAAAGAAAGAAAGAAAGAAAAATGAAAAAAATAACGTGGATGACATATGAGTGGTTTTATTTTGACCATCAAACTATTAATTTTGTCAATCAGGTCACATAACTATTTATATGATATCAATCAAGTCATTGATTGTTAAAAGTTAATGGAGTTGCTGATGTGACAGTTAAATAAATGTGTATAATTACACATTCACTCCCCCTTACTTACACATTCTTTCAATTTGGTCTTAGTTTTAATTCAATTCAATAAATTTAATCATGTAATCATATTGTGACTAGGGGTGTTTAAAACCGGCCCAATGGGTACTCAAAGGGCAATAAGTCCAATATCACTACCATATTAGTTTCATCCTCCCTTCTACTTTTTTAACTTGCATTACGAGCTTATTGGGCCTCGGGGTAGCCATTAGACCGGTTGAACACCCCTAATTATGACACTATTTGATTGAAGAAATTTACTCTTAATTTTAATTTATTTAATTTAAAAATTTAATCCTCCAATTATATGGTAATAGTAACACGTGTCATCATTTTGTTGAAGAAAATGTACGAAAGAAGAAATGAGAAAGAGAGGAAATGTCAAGTGTTCACTTAGTTAACATTTGACAACACCTTTTATTAAACGTTGAAAAGAGCACCAATCATGGACATGTTTTATAAATCTAAGGAAAAACTATCCCACTGACCACCAAATAAATTGGAGATACCTATTTGGACCACCGAACTATAAAAAACGCCAATCAGACCATCGAATTTATAAAATCAACCTATTTTGACCACCGCCGTTAAAAATCTAATGGTGGAGTGACGGAACTGCCACGTGGCAATTGACGGAAAAATTTAAAAATTACACATTTGGTCTCTGTTATTTACACATTCTTTCAATTTAGTCCTAATTTTAAATTAATAAAATAATAAATTATTTAATTAAGTGGTGACACTTGTCAACACCTTATTGGAGGACTTTAATTATTTATATTTAATTTTATTAAGGGTAATCTTCACCAGTGGTCCCTTTTGTTTAGGGTGTGTTCTATTTTGGTTACCAAAATTCAAAAACGATTATTCTGGTCACTTACGTTTAGAATCGTTTCTATTTTGGTCTCTTGGCCGTTAGTCTCCGTTACTTAAAAAAAATTAGTTTCTAATTTAACCCCAAACTTTCAAAATTTTATTTTTCACCATCTTCCCCAAAATTATAAAACTAAAACAAAAAAAAATTAAATCAATTGTTTTTACATTTTACTGCTTGCAGTTCGATAGAGGAAATTCTAGCGCTCTTGTGGTGGCTTCTGATTCTAGTGATAGATCCAAGGGTAATTTAGATCAAAAGGTCGGATAATTTCTCTTATTTGCATGGATAATAGCTAGTAATGATTTGGTCATATTGGTGGCCTTTTGTTGATAATATTGTATTCTGCAGACTCTTCGTAGACTTGCTCAAAATCGTGAGGTTGTTAGAAAAAGTCGATTGAGAAAGAAAGTATGTCTTTTCCCTTTAATATATATTCAATTTTTTAAAAAATGTTTTCAACTGATTGTTTTATGACTTTGCTCCCAAATTCTCCTACTTGTTCGTCTTTGAGACCATTTGATATGCTATATTTTACACGGATATCAAAGAATCTCCTATATTGAGGCACATTATCAATTCTCACAGGCGTATGTGCAACAGCTGGAGAGTAGTCGTTTGAAGTTGACACAACTAGAGCAGGAGCTTCAGCAGGCAAGGCAGCAGGTTTGACTTGGTCCATCACTGCACGGACAGTGTATGCAGTTGTTGATTAATTTTCTTATTCAAGCACGTGCTACTGTAACATACAAGGTATCTTCATATCAAGCTCTGGAGATCAAAGCCATTCAATGGGCGGGAACGGTAATGGTTTAGTTTTTTGAATCTAGTTCTTGGTTAACTTTTCTTCTAGTGATTGTAGTATGAGTTGTTTTCTGGAGTGGCTAATTGATGAGTCCTTTGAATGGTTACTTTATCCAAAATTGTAAAGACAGGAGTCATAGAACCATGTTCGTTTTCTAAGACCTGGCCATGTTACTCCGGCTCATCATTTTTCTTGAAATACCCACGCTGGACACCCATGTTCAGAACATATTTGGACATTGGCATGGGATATATCACTCCAAAAACACTCCAAATACAAGGAAATGTAGTGTTGGGTTATAGCCATTTATTTAATTTTTGGGGTTTTAGTTTTATAATTTTGGGGAAGATGGTGAAAAATAAAATTTTGAAAGTTTGGGGGTTAAATTAGAAACTATTTTTTAAGTAACGGAGACTAACGACCAAGGGACCAAAATAAAAACGATTCTAAACGTAAGTGACCAGAATAATCGTTTTTGAATTTTGGTGCCCAAAATAGAACATACACCCTAAACGAAAGGGACCACTGGTGAAGATTACCCTTTTATTAATTTATTTTCCCCCTCTAATCAAGTGGTGACACGTGTCACCACCAATTTAGAGGAGAAAAATAAATTTCTCTTCACATACAATTTGGAGGATTCAAACATGGATCTCAATAGGGTAAAGCCAATGGCTTTGCCACTGCACCAAGCACAACTTTATGATATAATTCTCCAGATATAATATATATATATATATATATATCTTTTATTAGTTTCTACATTTATAAGCCAAAAGCTCAAACCTTAAACAGTAATTTCACATATATAAATCTCAAACCCTAAAATCTAACCCTAAATATTTTAAATTAATTTCATGCTAAATATTTCAAATTAAACCCCAAACCCTAAACATTTCAAATTAATTACACGCTAAATATTTTAAATTAAACCCCAAACCCTAAACATTTCAATTTAGAGGGTTTAATTTGAAATATTTAGCGTGAAATTAATTTGAAATATTTAGGGTTTAGGATTTAATTTAAAATATTTAGTGTGAAATTAATTTGAAATATTTAGAGTTTAAGGTTTGGGTTTGGGGTTTAATTTGAAATATTTAGCGTGAAATTAATTTAAAAGTTTTAGGGTTTGGGGTTTAATTTGAAATATTTAGCGTGAAATTAATTTGAAGTATTTAATGTTAGAGTTTAGGGTTTGAGATTTATATATGTGAAATTAGTGTTTAGGGTTTGAGCTTTTAGTTTATAAATGTAGAAACTAATAAGAGGTATATAGTATATCTGGAGAATTATATCACAAAGTTGTGCTTGGTGCAATGACAAATCCATTGGCTTTACCCTGTTAAGACCCAAGTTTGAATCCTCTAAAGTGCAAGTGAAGAGTAATTTATTTTTCTCCTCTAAATTGGTGGTGACACGTGTCACCACCAGATTGGAGGGGAAAATAAATTAATAAAATTAAATATAAATAATTAAAGTCCTCCAATAAGGTGTTAACAAGTGTCACCACTTAATTAAATAATTTATTATTTTATTAATTTAAAATAAGGACTAAATTGAAAGAATGTGTAAATAACAGGGACCAAATGTGTAATTTTTAAATTTTTTCGTCAATTGCCATTTGGCAGTTCCGTCACTCCACCGTTAGGTTTTTAACGGCGGTGGTCAAAATAGGTTGATATTATAAGTTCTGTGGTCTGATTGACATTTTTTATAATTTAGTGGGACTGATTTCTATGAGGCGCGTAGGACTGATTTCTATTGTGTTGACTAGGATAGATCATATACAAATAACGGATTAATTTAGTGGGATGAGGCACTAGATCCTTTAAGTAAGGTCAGGGGTTTGAGTCCTGATGTTGTAAATAAAAAAAAAATTAGGTTAACTTAATCACCTTTTATAATAAGACTTTACAGTACTTGATCTGAATCAATCAGTCAATGAATTAGATGTGGGTGGTCAGAAAAAAAATTATGATAGATCATTTCTTCACTAATGCATACCATCACCGGCAAAACCTTAGCAGGAGCAAGTCATCCCAAAGTGAATAATACCAGTCTGACGTCTGAACCCACTCGACAAACATCTGTTGCAATAAGACCCCCTTAAAACCAATGAGAACCTCAATTTTAGGCAACAATAAGCCCAGTATGAAGTTAATGCATCTATAATAGGGAAAATATGGTTAGGGACGGACGCATAATTTTATATTGGGGTAGACTTATAAAATTTTATGGAGGTAAACTTATAAAATGTTGGGGTGCAAAAATAAATTTTCAATAAAAATACATAATTTTTTTTTTAAATTTTCTAAATTGTAAAGTAATTTTAATTTTTTAGGGGGCGACTGCCCCTCCAGGTCCATCCTTACCACCAAACTTCATCTTAAATGGTGATTACAAAATAACCTTATTTACACTATTAGAGATGCAATAACATGTCAACATGGAAATATTTATACTAAGAGGAGGATATGTGTATACAAGGTTAGCGTATTTACACTTAAAGGAGAATGGTTCAAGAAATTTATTTCACCATGTTGCTGTAAATATAGTCCTATGGTGAATTCTTGTCTGTTGTCATTCAACGTCCTCTAATGGCGATTGCTATTGTTGCAATGGCTTTTTTGTTTCTGTTAAGAATTTGATATGTGGAAAATAATTGAGGTGGAAAATAAGACATACAAAAGACAAAATTTAACGTGATTTAATTACAAATACAGGATATAACATGTATCCCAAACCCGGTAAATCCGATACACTCTATCAACATCTCTACAATAGACATCTTAATTACCAAGTATTATCCAACTACTAAAATTACGATAAAATCTACTTTAATTATCAATTAGAATTTAAGTCGATATTTAACTGGCAGTCGATCTTGATCCGCAAACCATACAATCTAAGACAATCTTATGGCATGAAACCTTCTTCTTCCTCTGGCTTTAGATTTCCGAAACCTTGTTGGCTCTGAGTTCACTCTAAAACAGGGATCAAACTCGGGAATTTCAACAACTTCTTCCGGTTTTGCAGCATCCAAAAATTATGAATACTAAAATCACCAATTGGAGCGGCTGTAATGTAGCAATAAAGGATACAAATTTAGTCGTCCAACTCCTTATCCTCTGAGTTATCTTCTGAATAAGTGCCTTACAAGCACCATCACTGACATTACAAACCACAAAATGCATCCCTAAATATCTTTTTTAATAAATGTTCGCTCAACAATCAGGTGCAGCTCAGAATTAGTGATCCCTGCACTTGGAACTATTCATTTCCAGACCACACATGTTATAGAAAAGATCCCGCAACAATAGAATCCCCTGATCCTTTGGCAAGAAACAAGGAAATCATCCCCGAAGTGAGATGGATGAGCTTCAACCCTTATTTTTTAAAATTTTATTTTTATATTACATATAAAAATATGATAATACCATATATTATAAGCTAATTTTTTTAGAGGTGGTAAACGGGTCATTTTAGGTCTGATATCATTCGGTTTCAGGTTGGTTCAGTTTTGTTCGATTTTAGTTCGGGTCTATAGTGATTCATGTCATGTCGGGTCGGATATTTTCAGCTTGTTGATTTCAGTTTAGGTGAATTTCGAGTCAATGGGAGATCGGTCGATTTTTATCTGATTTTTAGGCCAGGTCAGTTTTTTACACGATATATATAGCTTTATAAACCCAACAAACTTACTTTTTGGTGAGTTGCCTTTATTTATTTTAATATATTTTCTTTATTACGGTTATCTTCGGTTCGGTTGAAAATCAGTTCAAATTTATTTCGGTTCAATTGAAATTCGGGTCGATTTTGATTTGATTCGATTTATTTTAAGTATCGAATCAAATTTGAGTCATCATATTTGGGTCGTTATCGAGTCTCAGGTCAAATATATCGATTTTGATCTCAGATCTCGGATCAAATATTTCGGGTCTAAAGAAAATGGATTAGGCCGGACTTAGGCCTTATGTTTTTGTTCAAACATCTTCCGATTTGGATGAATAATTTGTTAATAATTCCCCGACTGTTATACACATGAACCGGATCTAAAAAAATTTTTTGAGTGGGTACAAGGCAAAAATATTTTGAGAGTAGCTACAAATCATAAATATATTAAAATTTTAAATAGACACAAATCATAAAATGCAAAAATTAATTTATAAAAAAATTAAAAATAAATATATAAACTTTGAAGAGTTAAGGGTGAACACAGAACCACCCAACCATACAGATAGATCAGGGACTAACACTAACAATTCAACGTTTCGTCACGGTGGCCTAACGAAGTGTCCAAAAATATTGCAATGACGCCAGCATTCATCTAATTTATCCTCTACGTGTACATCTCTGACGCATTCTCCTCTCTATGTTGCGCCATCAAACGCCACCACGTGTCCTCAAATGCAAACTACCGACATTATCAATCTAACCAACGGCGGATAAGAGTTAATCAAATCATTAACTCAATATGTGCTTTAATTTAATCTTTTGAAAACAAAATAGGTTAACGTAAGTTTCACACACAAAAATGTGCACGAAGTTTACTAATAACGGACCATGGAAATGTACCATTTACGACAACTTCAGCTAACATATATTCTTTTATCGAACCTTGAAATGTGAACTCTTAAAAATGCAGCCTAATGCTTATGAAGGTTGAAAAAAAATATTAATATTCAAAGATTGATGGGAAAACTTGGACACCATGCAACAAGAAATTAACAAACAAAATTTGTATATACAACTACCGTATATTACTTATATTTGTAAAATATTTCATGGTCAACTTTGGAGATGTGGATATGTCTTTCCATGCACAAGCAAACCATGGATTTGCGACATGTAATTACCTTTGTTTTTATCAAGTATGTAAGCATATCGATTAAATCTTTAGAATATCATTGTCTGAAAAATTAAATCGATCTGATCTGATGAGTGATGACCTATTGCATGAAGTTTCCCCGACCAGAGGCGACATTGCAGCCATATGTATGAAAAATGAGGATCAATATATATGACTGTTTTTTATTTTAATTAAAATGATAGAAAACATGCATGCATGTCATCACGATTGACGATACACGTAAATTTCTTAAGCTTATCTGTAGTGTTTATTTGTATAGAAAATGATCCAGATTTTTCTAGACTATCAACAGGGGGACACCAGAGTTTTCTAGTTATGCAACTGATTGTCAGTAAGTTTGAAATTTGAATAGAGTTTCCTAGTTGCAGTGCTGGCCCTAAACTGGATTTTCCTTCTCAACAAAAACTAAGGTAGCTTATGCTTGTGCCCTAGTTTACTTTTAGAGTAACGATTGTCGGCCTATGTTATGTTGATGTAGTCGGGGATAGATTGAGGAGTGTCGGGTCCAGTAGCTTTTTTTTAAATTTTAAATTTTCAATATAACTTAGGTATTTTTCATATTTTTTATCCTTTCTTTAATTTCGCACCCCTAAAATAATTACCAACAATCAATTGGTCTAGTGAGATGAGGCACTAGATCTCTAAAGTAAGGTTAGAGATTCGAATCCTGACGTTGTGAATGGAGTAAATTAGGCTAGGAGGGTCGCCCTCATAATGATATTTGCAGTACCCGATCTGAATTAGTCGGCCAATGGGTTGGATACCGGTTGTTAAAGAAAAACAAAATAAGAAATAATTCTCTATCCTAATATTTAATTCTCTTTTCCAAATCTCAAAATTTAATTATATATTTACTCTTCTCCAATCTAACGATAAAAAAACAAATGATGCAATATTCTTCAAAATTTTTGTACTTATTGTTAAAATCAAGCTTCATATCACACTTAGTTACCTACAATTCAATTCCTTCAAATTTTCCTAACAAAACAATGCAAATAATGTATTTGAAAAAGTTTAATCATGTTTTTATGGCTTATTAATAAAATATTAAATTAATTGGTCAAAGTATTAGAACATGTTTTTTGTTTTATAAGAGTTCATTCTTTAGTTTTCGCACAGGGCCGCGAAAATATCCAAGACAGCCTTGTATAAAACTCGAATTCAAACAATTTTATCTGCTATATGTGTATGCCTTGTAAAATGGTTAAGAAAAAATATGAATATATATTACTCCTATCTTGTAATTACGGTAAGACTATAAAAAAATAAGGATGGTTGACTTTATAGTTGGAAGTAGACGGGATACGTGGTTGCTGCCTGCAGGGCCTACGTGCTCAATATTTAGTGGTTTATAGCAAAGAAGGGTCCTACAATACAAGTGGTGGTAAACCTCAAGGTAAACACACGCCAACGTTGTCTTGTAAAATATTCATGGTGCATGCATGGAAATTGTGATATATTATCATTACCTCACTCCTAAACAATTGTTTTTCATATCTACAAATATATATGTGGATCTACCGCGTATATAACCATTTTATATTTAAATTCATGTTCATATTATTTATACAACAAATCAAGGAATGGATACGTAATGTTATGAACGTAACACATAGGGAGAAAGGCACGTGTCAGGAGGCCGCCACCAAATCCCACTGACTTTAATCTTGGTAAATCTGTTGTTTCCAACTATGTATATATATCATGGTTCCATTGGGATCCATTCATCCGCTGCATACTTTCATAGTTTATTTTACAAAACGGAAATCAAAATAATCAATGGGAAGAACTCCTTGCTGCGACAAAAATGGCATCAAGAAAGGTCCTTGGACTCCCGAGGAAGATCTCAAGCTTACAAATTATATCCAGATTCATGGACCCGGAAACTGGCGTACCCTTCCCAAGAATGCCGGTAACAAGTTGTTAATGTCTCTTGTTTTCATCATTTTATGTTGTTTTTCAGGCTCTGGTGATGATTTTGTTCGAACATTTTATAGGGCTCCAGAGATGTGGGAAGAGTTGTCGTTTGAGATGGACAAACTATCTTAGACCTGATATTAGGAGAGGAAGGTTTTCGTTCGAAGAAGAAGAGATCATAATTCAACTACACAGTATGTTGGGAAACAAGTAAGTCTAAGGTTGTTTTTGTGCTTCGTATATAATGGTCTTGGATTGGACCTTACACGGTTTCCTTTTGTTTTGTTTTCAATGTCCAGATGGTCGGCTATTGCTGCTCGGTTGCCGGGGAGGACCGACAATGAAATTAAGAATTACTGGAACACTCATATAAGGAAAAGGCTGCTAAGAAGCGGGATCGATCCCGTTACTCATGCTCCGCGCCTCGATGTTCTTGACCTTTCCTCGATTCTCAGCTCGGCCTTATGCAACCGATCTCTTCTCAACCCTCAACTGCTGAGCCTAGTCAACACCTTATTGTTGTTGAAACAAGAAAACCCAGAAATATTATTACAACATCTCCACCAAAACCAGCTTTATAACTCCCAACAAAATGCTTCAACGGTCTCCACGCCTGCTGTTCCTTGTACTTCCGTGGTAAGCCAAATGGAGCCCATGCAAGCCAACGGAGAAGGGTCTTGTTACGACATTTTTACACACTTTGGATACCCGAATCCCCAAGAAAATTTGACATCTTGTAGTTTAACTAATGCATCTGTTTCGCAACCGAATTATGTCCAGTGTGCCCCAAATCCAACGGTTCCTTTAGTGTCTGAAAACTCCGACTTCCAATCAGTCCAAGGCAGCTTTGGTTCTGTGGGGTCAACTCCTTTGAATTCATCTTCGACATTTATCAACAACAGCAGTGCGGATGATGAGAGGGAAAGCTTCAGCAGTTTGCTCAAGTTTGAAATCCCAGAAAGTTTGAATATCGATGATTTTATGTGAATATAATGATCTGTACACTGTACTCATTGTTATTTTATAGCTTTAATCCTCAAACTGAATGCACATTGCATCTCGTGGATCCAACCCAATATGCTCAACCGGTTTCGGTCGAGCTATGGAAAGATATGTTGGATTGGTTTGAAAATTTAATATATAAAACGTATTAACATATGTTGGATTTTTCAGTCAGATTGGTTTGAAAATTTAAATCCGACAATTAACCGACATAATCAATAAAACAGAACTATAATTGGAAAAAAAAATTAAATTATCTGAAACCGAATTGAATTAATGCGGGGATCTATTTTTTTTATTTTCTCCATTTAAAAGATGATCTGATCTCTTAAGTCTTAACTACAAACATATAAGTATATAGTAGAAGAACAATAGTCGGAGGAGGCGACAACAAAAGAATATTAAATTAACACAATAAAATTGTTTTTGAAAATAGCATCGACTGAAATTTATTAGATAAAGGGAAAGTTCTGACAAAAGAAAAGAAGTGAACAAAAGTAAAGCTGTGGAAGCTTAAAGAAACAAAGCTTCAGAAAGCAAAGAATTTTTTTTAAAAAAAAAAACTAAAGGTTATATTTCGCCATTAGCGAATAACTAATAGTTGATAATGAACAATATTAATTTATTTGATTAGTGAATTGTATTAGTTGATTGTATAAAAGTGTTTGGTAAAATTAACTGATAATTGATAGCTATTTGATTATTTAAACAAGCAAAATGACATATAAGGACATGATTATATTCGATATTTATTTGAATAGTTTATTAGTTATCAATATTTTGTATCTATTAATCTTAATTAGATTATGAAAAATAATTTTTAATATAGCATTACTAAGCATATTTGAAGGATTTATATATTAATTTATTGTTTATATAATTATTTTCAATATAATTTAATTAATTATTAAATTTAAATACAAATATAAATGTGTGAGCATAAAAAGGAAAAAACAAAAAGTATTAGTTTACAAATGTTACAATATAAATATGTGAGATTGAAGAATTAATATAGAAATGATTAAATTTATATTTAAATTTTTTGATAATTGTTAAGGGTAAAATGGTCTTTATAACTCTTATGTTAAAACTTCTAATTTCAAAAACCTCCTATTAGCAGCTTTTTTAAAATTAGAAGTTTCATCTCAATCCGCTATTTACCAAACATTCAAACTAACAGATTTGACCGGTCAAACCTCTAATTTTAGCTCAAACTTTTAATTTTGGCTCAAACATCTCTTTACCAAATAGGGCCAAAAACAACAATAATTTGTTAGTTCAGTCGAAGCAGGACCTTTTGGATTAAGAGCATAAAACTGAATCAAATTTAAACACCATAACCAACAAGTGTAGGGTGCATTAATAAGACTAATAAAAAAATTAAAAGAATTTAAATTCAAACTTTGAAAATAATTATTAAGAGGACAAATAATAAATCTCAAATATAAATAATAAAAGAAATATAAAAAAAAATATATAAGACCCTAACTGTAAGAATTTAAGTCCGCTTGAATGATTTACATTGATCGATATGTGATGTAAAAAAATTTTGTTTTTATCTTTTGATACGTCAAATGAAATTATTAGTGTGACTCGAACCTTAATTCTCATGAGAACTCAACCAACTAAATAAATAAACTGAAATTGACAATTTTTCCCTTTTAAATTATAAGTATATTATGTTATCACGATTATAAACAATACGTGTTCAAATAAAATAAAATTAAAATTAATCATTATAAAAAATAAACTAATAACTACATGCAAAAAGCCAACTATACCAAAGTGGCAAACAATCATCTGTTTTTTTATAGTTTAAAAATCATATTCCCTGAACATTTTTTTTCTTAATTTTCTATCCAATAACATGTCACCTTGTATATTCTAACTTGATATATTTTAAAACTTTGCCAAAACTTTGGCAAGGATTAATGAAATGTGATTGAACTAAAAATTTTAAATAAAAGCTGAAAGATTTATTCCTAAAATTTGATATGTGACAAATAAAACAAAAGAAAATGACACATTCAGTAAACTTGAAGCATGTAAAGACAAAGGAATTTCATTAAAAAATTTAAGCATTGCTGGGTATATTTTTCAAATTAATTCATCATTTACAGAGTTCATCAAATCAAAATGCAGGGAACATTATTCCTAAAATCCTAATTATCACAACTCAAAAAAGAAAGGACTTTCAGCCTTAAAACCAGCTTAGAACCAAGCTTTACCATCCCTTGCCTATGAGCCATAACCAGTCGAGTGTAACGCCGGCGAAGATACCTCCTATGAGGAACAAAACGAGCAAATTCCCCAATGCATTCTGCTCAGGTCCCTATAAAAAGAGAAAAAAAAAACAATTAAATTTTTATTGAACTGTCTACAGGTTTAAAAAAATCGTTTATGTTTTCAAGTATAAATAATATGGTAATAAACCTTATAGCCCTTGGGGGCAGAAGTAAGGACACAGACGGTGAGGTAACCATTAGATAAGCCTAAGAAGCTTGTCAGCAAGATCATCCAGCCTTGGTCACCGTATTTAGCCGTGAAATAAAATGCCGGGATGAGTAATGCACGAGAAAGTGTCGCGATTGTAAGAGCTTTCCTTGATTCCAGCTTCAAGGGTTTTATGAGTGGGATGTATCTCCCAACAAGATCCCACACATTGTACATTGCTATCAAAACGAGGGCATACCTGAAACATTAACGATAATTCTGGTGTAATCCATAACTACATATACACACACGTAGAACGAATGACAGTATTTAAGACAAGAAAACATACCAACTGCCTAGACTGTGCTTTCCAGTATCTTCAGACAAGAATCCAGGAAAAATGGATAGTGTCAGCGCATATATCAGGAACATGTCCAGTGCATAATCAATATTCTGAATTAGTAACTCTTTGTTGCTCAGCCTTTCGTGTTTTTTGGCATCTAACTCATCCTGCAGAAGACGTTGATTCTTATTACACAATGACTTGAAAATTACTAGGGTTTTTTATGTATGACACAAGGCAGAATGACATACATTTCCGGGCAATGCTTGAATGCCACCAGCAGCGAGGTCAGATGCGACAGTTTTAGATCCTTCAGAGGCTGCCTTTGAGCGATAGTACTTCACAATGGGTAGTTTTGGAAATACATATGCATAGAGAAGAACACATAGAAGCTCAAAAAATGCAGAGATGCCAAAGAATAGAACTGCACAGAGGTACGGTTGCCACGGAGAGGAAAAAAATTATTAGTCTCAAATAAACCAAACTTGAGATAAATCCAATATGAAAAATAAACAGAGAAGGAACGAGAAATGCTAAGATATCGTAGAAGCATAAAGATTTTATGGCTGGAACAGCATGTTTGTTATCGACCAAATATATACCAAGAAAACCACATATAACTATGGTTCATGGAGCTAATATTATGCAAGTAAGGGATACTAATGATTTGCAAGTAGATTAGTTGACAAGCTTAATTCAAACTTCCTATCTTTGGACTATAATTAACAAGAAAGAAGGATGTCTTTTCATCAGTGATAGGTAATAAAGTACAAGGAGATTAGAACTTACGGGCTCCTTTGCGAAGACCACCCTGCGAATTCTCAAATGCTGCTTTTGTGATTAACCTCAAAGCAGAGGTCAGCGCCCCTGATGCAGCCAGACCAGCAACAAATGACTGAGGAATTCAGAACATATAACAAAAGAAAACATTAAGGTCACTCATCAGAAAATTCATCCAAAAGGGAGTTCAATAACATGTAAAAATGTTGATCTTTTATACTGACTTGTATAAATTCGGGTTTCATGTAGGAGAGATCTCCGATCATTCCACCTTGCACATGAGCATCTGCAACCCCAAAAGCACCACTGACGGCACAAATACCTATGAAAGTTCCAAGTCCTCCTTTACCAGATGTAGCTAAATCCAACTATACATAAAACAGAGAGGATAGAAATCATAATTCTCTCAAATGATATAACTTTGGGTTAAAGAATCAAGAACATATGAAAGTTTCCAAAAATGCGAGTGGGCTTCAATTGCCAATCTCAATGTAAACCTATAATGTACCAATAAGTTGCAAGGGAACTTACAACTAAAACCGCAAGGGAACTGAAGAAAAACAGTATATATCCAAATAAATTCCTTCTTCTAGTGTTTATTTTTGCCTCATTGTAAGCCAGTATTGCAAGCGTTCCAAGTGCAAATGGCTGATAAACAAGAGTAAGGACCCTAGATGGGTGATAATGCTGCACATGGGAAACAAAACTAGGTTAAATGACGGTAACATTTATAATTATCACTATGCATATTTCAAGCTAAAAAAGCAGAGCAACTATGGAGAGCAAATCAGACAGCAACATGAAGATTACATTCTAAAAATAATAAATATAGATCACCAGCCATGAACAAGGATACGATCAAACGGTTTGCAATCAATTGAAAAACTTTGAAGTGAGGAAATCACACAATTCGAGAAGTTATCCGTGGCAGTAAATCTGATAATAAATTTTGCAAGCAGATTGACAAAATGGCAGTGCTTATGAAAGTAAAACATAATTCCCCTAGCTTTCTGTTGTTATAAAGGTATTCTAATGACCTAAGTGCAAATTTATGTATCAAATGGTAGCCAGAAGAGATTCAGTGTCTAATCGACATGGTTTTCAAACAACATGACCATCGATGATTCATTCATGAGCTAAAACATTAAGTGAATATTTGACTGATTCACAATAGAATACAGAATGACAACAAAATCTGTTCAAGTCACAGTCTTATGAAGCTCCATTAAGTGTAAGAATTTGGATATCGAAATTACCGGAAACAAATAAGAATAGTAATCTTGTATTGTCAGCATACTGTTCCAAGAAAAGAGGCAGCCATTGCCAAGCAGCCAACACACAACTATCGCCATGTGCTTTCCCTATATAACAGAAAACACATATTCAACCTGCAAATTGTATTAATTTAAAACTTAGGAGGAATCAATCAAAAAGCTGAAAGACAAACCTCAAGCCTTTGGGAAGCCTCATCAGGGAACACCATAGTTGCTGTCTATCAAATGCCTCACACAGATACTTGGAATCAAAGCTGCTTAATATCCAACAAACGACTATAGGATTTAAAGCTGTCAACAAAATTACATATAAAAAAGGTCAAGCATTTAATACTTTATCTAACAAGCATTTATGAGGAATCTGCAGGGTATGGAGGGTGAAGTAAGCAAAACAAAAGCCTGATATTCATAACCCACAATCACAAAAGCCTTGGACTAGGTTTATACAAAGCAATAACTACTAAATTATTCAAACCAGAAGCACCCATATAATCAAATTCACTCATAATTGAAGAATGAAAAGCCTAGTCACACATGATTCCCTGTACATAACTAAAAGCTACGTTTAGAAAGATCCAAACTTTGCAGGGAAAAAGAAAAAGAAAATCTGGGTAACAACACAAAGATAACATTGAATTGAAAAGGAAGACGAAAACCAAAAGCCAGAAAGAAAGAAAGAAAGAAAGAAAGAAAGAAATTGAACTTACTTGTCGTAAGAGATTCTTTCCAGGGCCACAAGAACTTGGAATCTATGACTCACTCAGTTGCACCAGAAACACTGGATTTTAACCAATAAAATCAAACAGGGACTTTTGAACTAAACTGTAAAAAAAGAAAGAAAAAGTCCACTTCTGCTTATGTAATATGGAGAAAAGAAAACGAGAAGGCGGTTTATTCTGAATTACAAACACAGATTTCCTTGTTTGGGATATTATTTTTGCTGGGTTTTTGGCTTTATTTATATGAAGAAAAGAAAATAACACGTTTTGCGGCATTGGATATGCATTGACCAAAGACTATTAAACCTACACGGATTAGATTTCACACCTAAACAATACATATCTTATTTAATTCTTCCTCTACAATTAAATTGCTAACATTACTTCACTTTTTCCAAGTGTTTAATATTTTAATTTCTGATGCAAGTTAATTAGGAATGGTATCGAATTAAATAACTAAAATTCTTTAATTACTTAAATCTGTCAATAAATTTGAACTTATTTTATCTATAAATTATTTAGTTATTACTATCATAATCTAAATTAGATATCATTATGTATTAGAAATCTAAATCTACAAAAACTCAAAATTTAAAATTTTAATTCCTACGCCGAATGTCTAATTTGAATTCATTAAAATTTAGATAATCAAGTTCTCTTGTAATCAGTGTCAAAATCAGAAATCTAAATCTACAAGACATATATGTCTAAGTGATTCAAATAATGAATATTTGAAGTGTCTATCTGAATTTGTAACAAGTACTAATTTTAATATTTAAATTTAAATATCATTAGAATAAAAAAAAGACAACTAAATATCTACAAATATATGAATCTACTACCTAAAATTGACTGCCATTTTCATGATGTTAGGTTTTTGGTGATAAAAATTTGTTTTTTTTTTTTTGCATGTAGAATGAAGTCAATTTCTGACAAACTTACGGCCTACATTCATTTGATTCATTATTTTTCTATTCCAAACTAAAATATTAAAAAGTAGGGGTTTATCTTATTAATAAAATTTCCGTTTAGTTTTAAAAAATATTTTTTTAATTTTATTTTAGAAAAATAATTTTTAGTTTTAGTTTTTTAAAAATTAGAAAACAATTTTGATTAATAGGGATGAAAAGTTGTTTTCAAAAATAAAAATAATAAAAATGTGTTTGGTATTTAACTTTTCAAAATAAAAAATAATTATTAAATAATTAAAATGAAATATAGTTAAAAATATAATAATAATAATAATAATAATAATAATAATAAATTAAAATTTTTAAAAAAATGGCATTAGAAGATTCAAGCTCGCGTTAAAATGAAGTTAAAATTAAAAAATTCTTATTTTTATATTTTTCATTCTCCTAAAAGATTTTCAATAAAAATATGAAGATATTTTTTATGTTTTCAAATTTTCACTTATTTTTGTTTTCATTTTTTAAAAATTATTTTCTAATTTTACAATCAAATATGTTTTCTTTGCTGTTTTTTATTTTCCAAAAAAATAAACTTTATTTTCTAGAACCAAACGAAAATCTTTCAAACTCACGTTATCTAAATATATTATAGTTTTTTAACCAACTATTTTATGTTTGATTTATATTCTACTTGTGATTATATTTTTAATTGTATTTGTATCTAAAAAATACTAAATTCAAATTAATAACCTCCCAAATTCAATCAAATATCATGTTAATCACTTTTGTTTTTTTTTTCAAATTTTGTTTCAATCCTTGCAGTTACTATCTAAGGTCTTAAAAATTTATAGTTGTCCCTAACTCCCTCCAATGTTTCACTTTGACTTCCTTTTAGGTCGGGTATCTGTTTTTTGTTTTTGTTTTTTTACTTCTTTTTATATAACTTCTAATTTTCTTTTTGAATATGATAACTTCTAATTTTCTTTTATAATAAATTTGGTGACAAATTTAATTTGAACCACATTATTTTCCAGAACCAACATACACTAATATCTCCCGTGCATAGAATATTACCCTTATTTAATATCTGAATTCAATTTGATCGAGAAATATTTATATATATATATATATTATTTTAAATTATATATTTATTCGTCCAAACTTAAATCGTAAATTGATCCAATAAATATAATCAACCAGTATATTTAAATTTTGTAATTTAAAATTTACAAGAAAATAATAATATTATCGTGACATATTTTTTTGAATATTCTTAAGTTAATTACAATGTAGTATCTGTTCATACATAATCTTAACCCTTTGACAAAGCACAACATTACAAACAAAACGATTTGAACTCGGGTCTCTTAGGATGAACATCGTCCTTTTTTCACTAAAACCACTTGTTGGGTTCAATATCATCATGACATATTAAAAAAATTATTACTATAAAATATACTTTGTATTAATCATTATTTAATCCAATAAATTTTTGAAAAAACAATTATATTCCCCCAATGTAAGCAGGGGGGGTTCACGATAGTCCACATCCGAGAATCCAAGACTCGTGCATTCTTAGCCGTCCAAAGGGTTTCATGTAGCCCATCAAGGTCGCCAAGCCCACCAAAGTTAGTCCGATCTTGTCTCATCTTTGGAGATCCATCTATAAGTGATCTGCTCCATCAAGTACTTAGGATCTACCTTGTAAATAGGTCTTCTAATTTAGACACGTGGTCATATTTAGTATACAATGTTTTGAGCTTAAATTAGAGGTTTGGTCAGTCAAATCTGCTTATTTAGATATTTGATAAACAGAAAATTGCAACAGCGGATTGAGTTGAAATTTCTTGAATTAAAAAAGCTACTAAGAAGAACTTTTTAGGTTTAGAGGATTTGGCATAAGAGTTGTAAAGACTATTTTATCCTTAACAATTGCAAAATATATTCAAATAACTTAAATATGTTTTTGAAGTAAAACATATTCGCATATATAATTTAAATAATTATTTTCCTTCAAATATATAAGATTAATACATGTGCTTCAAATATCTTTTAAACTTAATAATTTATCAAAGTGTATTAAAAACAAATTATATAAATAAGAAATTCATATATAGATATTTCAAATATACTTAATAATGTTATATTAAAAATTAAATTTTATAATCTAATTAATATTAATAGATACAAAATATTGATAACTAATAAACTATTCAAACAAGTATAGAATATAATCATGTCCTTAGTATGTCAATTTGCTTATTCAAATAATCAAATTATCAATTAAATTTACCAAACATTTTTATACAATTAGTTAATGAAATCTACTAGTCAGATTAACTAATGCAATCTGCTATCAGCTTTCAGCTATCCGTTAATTACTAAACGGAGATAAAATATGTAAAGTTTGTGTTCTATTAGGATACATCGGATGTATGAGGACTATATATAGAGGTCATTCCCACCTATTGAAGAAGCTCTGATGACGGAAAAACAATAACGATCAACAAAGGTGAACGGAAAAGAAAAGAAGAAAAGAAACCCTAGCTGATTTTGCCAAACAGATGAAGAAAAGAGAAAAGGGATTTTTACAATGTAGGCCGAAAAGGTGATTGGGCCAGTTCTCACTAATGGGTTTATATAACCCTGTTATCTAACAGACTTAACCATTAGTTGGTTATCTGTTAAGGCTAACATTGGGCTAACAAGAATCAGTTAGGCGGTTGAAACCATCTCTATAGCTCAATATTCACCCTACTTTTCTGCTCCTCTGAACTTCCATCACAAACTTGAGTCAAGGACCATACAGACAACTGACTTCTGAGAGCTTGAAATCGCAAAACAGGCAATGATTTTGTGAGCACATCCGCAACTTGATCATGAGCAGGAATATAGTTCACTTCTAGTTGATTACGCATTACCTTTTCTCGAACAAAGTGAAGGTCAAGTTCCACATGCTTTGTTTTAGCATGCATAACTGGATTCGCAGCCATAGCGACCGTACTGGTGTTATCACACCAGACCTGAGGAACGAAGGAAACATGGACTTTCATGTCGGACAAAACAGCAGATATCCAGGTTGCTTCACTAACAGCATCAGCAAGACTCCTATACTCTGCTTCAGCAGTGGACCGTGACACAGATCTTTGTTTCTTCGAGCTTCAGACAAGAAGATGAGAACCAAAGAAGACACAATGCCCTGAAATAGAACGACGATCATCTGGATCGCTACCCCAGTCAGCATCTGAAAAGATGAGTAGCTTATGACACTCATTAGATGCAGTGAACCAAAGCCCAAAGTCAGAAGTCCCTTTGAGATATCTCAATATTCTTTTGACAGCAGACCAGTGAGACTCAGTGGGCTGCTGCATGTATTGGGAAACCTTATTAACAGAGAAAGCCACATCAGGGCGTGTGTGACAAATATAGAGAAGGGCACCAACAGTACTTCTGTAGAGCTGAGGATCTTTAAACAACTCACCTGCATCCTTAGACAACTTAGGTGACACCACCATAGGTGTATCAACAGGATTAGTGTTACTCAAATTTGTCTTGGCTAACAATTCATCAATAAATTTCTTTTGACTAAGAAATACCCCTCCTGCAATATGAACAGCTTCAATGCCAAGAAAGAAATTAACTTGACCAAGATCCTTTAATGAGAACTTAACATCAAGAGCCTCAATGACTTCTTTAATTCGTGTAGAAGAAGACCCAGTGATGAGGATGTCATCAACATAAACCGCAACATACATTACCTCATCACCATTTTTCTGAATGAAAAGTGAAGTATCAGCACTAGATGAATGAAAGTTAAGACTGCACAAGAAATCACGTAGCTTAAGGAACCAGTTTCTAGGTGCTTGACGCAGATCATAAAGTGCCTTTTTTAACCGACACACAAGCTTTGAACCATCACTACCAGTCTTCTCAAAGCCTTCAGGTTGTCTCATAAACACCTCCTCTTGAAGATCACCCTTCAAGAAGGCATTGTTAACATCCACCTGATGAACTAACCAACCTTTAGACACAGCTAGAGAAATAAGAATATTGACAGTGAAGAACCTAATCACTGGACTAAATATTTCTGCAAATTCAAAACCAGGAACTTGACTATAACCCTTGGCCACGAGCCTAGCCTTAAAACGATTAACAGTCCCATCAAAATTAAGTTTAATTCTGAATAACCATTTCGAACCAACTGCCTTTCTATTAGTGGGAAGAGGAACAAGCTCCAAGGTGTCATTTTTAATAAGAGCATTATACTCATCAAGTACAACAGCATGCCACTGAGGGTGTAGAAGAGCTTCATGAACACTAGTAGGGGTAACCAAACTCTCAACACTGTAAACTTTAGGCTTAAATATGCCATCTTTGCTTCGAGTGATCATTCGATGGCAATTAGAAGGCTCAGATATTACAGAGGGATTGAGAGGCTCAACAGAAGTATCAGGTTGTAGAGAAGGAGCAACAATATCAGCTGGAGGGGATAAGGTGTCAATATCATGACACAACTCAGAGGAAGCATTATCATTGGGGGATGCAGGGGAAGCTTGAGAAGAAAAACCAGTGTCTTCAGCATCAACAGGACTAGGAACAACAACATAATTCATAGGAGGAAGAACATCAGTAGAAGAATGCTGATTCCCAGCATCAGCAGCGTGATCGGTATGAACAGGAGGCTCAGTGATAGGAAGGGTTGAGGATGAACCAGGCTCAGGATTTAAGAAACAACCAACGGTTGATAAAGGTGGATTGCCAGGAACATCAGTATTACTCTGAACCACAGGAGGAACAACATGTATCTGACTGGATGAAGGAGCATCAACAGTTGAAGGACCTATGACCTCAGAGGAATTCAAGCACTGAGCAGGTAAAGGAAATTCACAGGAAGGAACACACTTGGACTTAGGTAAAGGTGCCTTAGGATGTTGATCAGAAGCAAATGGAAACACTTGTTCATTGAACCTCACATGACGGGAAATGTAGACCCTACCACTATCATCCATACATTGATACCCAAAAAGACACAAGGCTTGGTTCGAAAATCAAACTTGTGAGTGTTGTAGTCACGAAGGCAAGGGAAACACTGTGAACCAAACACCCTAAGAACCTTATAATTAGGTTTCTTACCATAAAGCTTCTCATAGGGTGATAAACCACCTAAACTAACAGAAGGAAGTCTGTTGATTAAGTATACTGCACTGAGTACAGCAAAAGACCAATATCTAATAGGGACAGAAGCTTGAGCTAGTAAGGACAAGGCAATATCTATGATGTGTCTATGCTTCCTTTCAACTACACCATTCTGAGCAGAGGTATGAGGACAAGAAAATCTGTGTTGAATGTCTAATTGTTTAAGATCGCTAGCTAAGGCTACAAACTCCCCTCCATTATCAGTTTGCACAACAACAATATTTGTAGAAAATTGATTGCAAACTAAAGCATGAAATTGCTTAAATGCCAAAATGACATCAGATTTATTCTTCAAAAGAAACAGCCAGCAGTTTCTAGAGTACATATCAACAAACGACACATAGTACAACCAACCAGCTGATCTAACAGGTGCAGGACCCCATACATCAATTTCAACACATTCAAAAAGCTTAGTGTATACAGTAGATGAAGCATGGAAAGGTAATCTGTGAGATTTACCCAATTGACATGCAGAACACAAAAATGTCTTATCAACAGCAACAGACTTATTTAACACAAGACTAACAATATCAGAAGATGCATGACCTAATCTTTGATGCCAAAGCCAGTATGATGAATGTTCAGCATAAGAGACATGAGCAGTATCTGAAGCAAACACATCATTGCAGGCAGTTAAAGAAGAAGATGAGGCAGAAGGAACCTGAAAGCAATACAAACCCTCTTCTACACAACCTTCAAGAAGCACAGAACCAGTCAACTCATCCTTGACATAGCATCTGTCAGTATGAAATTCAACAAACACTCGATTATCAGAGGTAAACTTAGAAATAGACAACAAATTACGAGTGATCTTTGGAACACATAACAAATTATCAAGGACCAGTGAGCCAAAATCAGTGGAAATGCTAGCCTTACCAATATGAGAAATGTTAAGAGATGAACCATCCCCTAAGAACACCTTACCATTACCTCCATATGGGCTGTTCTGTGTTGCAGCATTTGGACCCCTAGCCACATGGTGTGTAGCTCCAGAATCCGGATACCACTTGTCTGCTGTAGTCAGCACCCCTTTAGCCACAAGAGAGTTGACTTGAATTGTGTCTTGAGTAACTTCAGAAGGCAAGGGTGAGGCACCAGTATCAGCTTGAACAAACGGGCTTTAGGACTGATCTTCAGCATCAACCACATAATGGCACATGTTAGCACGCACATCATCAGAAGCTTTGTAAGGAATATGTGACTCTCTTTTGTAGTTTTGATTAAATCGATTCCAATATCTATCTGCCGAGTGTCCCAATTTTCCACAGATCTGACACTGTGGCCTTCCTTGACTCCCCCTGAATCGAGAGTTGACTTGCTGTTGACCACGACCCCGAAACGACGAGGTGTACTGTCTGCTCATATCTATGTCTTCTTGCTCAACAGCTTTCTCCCCTCCATATCTTGTCATATTAATGCCAACTGACATACGCATAGGATCTTGAATCCGTGTTTCAGCATCTTGAAGGACGGCAGTAACAAATTCAAGCGTGTATGGCTCTCTGCTCATTGTAATTACTGCAACAAATGGCTCATATTCTGCTGGGAGACCATTTAGAATAGTTGCAATCTGCTCAACAGTTGCTACAGGACTTCCACTGATTGCCAGCAAATCACAGATTTCCTTTATCTGTGTAGTGTACTCACGAATCGTCAATGAGCCCTTCTTTATAGCACGCAACCGGCAATGAAGACTCATGATCTTCGTGGTGGAAAGACTTGAGTATTGCCTAGTAATAATGGTCCACACTTCAGCAGTGGTCTCTACTCCAACTAATTGAGGTAAGATGTTAGCACTTATAGTGGACAACAACCACGAGGCTAACGAGTTATCTTCATTTCTAAATCTTCGATAGTCAGGATTCAACATTAACTGACCAGAAGAAGATTTGATTACCTTCGGTGGAACTGGAGTTTCTGGATCCAAATAGTGCTCTAGTTCGTAACCTCGAATCATCATCTGAACATGCTGCTTCCATAGCAAGAAGTTGAAATCATCCAATTTCACATTGATCTGTTTGTTCGCGAACATAGGCCCAGACGAATCACCAGTCGTCTGTTGATTTCCTTGCTCGTCGACTTGAGGAGTGTGATTTGTGACAACGGTCTCTAGTGGTGCCATTGATGAAACAACACACGCGCAAACTTTGATCGGAAAGAAACTCACACGAAAAAAAACTCGATCGAAGAACGAACAAGAACAGAGAAGAAAGAGCACTCAAAGAAACAGAAAATAGACACATAAGGCTTGGGCAGAATAGCAGAGCAAGTACAAGTATTAGTAGCATAGAAAAAATGCGACACTTAACGAAGCCCTAGATCGCTAGCTCTGATACCATATTGAAGGAGCTCTGATGACGGAAAAACAATAACGATCAACAGAGGTGAACGGAGAAGAAAAGAAGAAGAAAAAAACCCTAGCTGATTTTGCCAAACAAATGAAGAAAAGAGAAAAGGGATTTTTACAATGTAGGCCGAAAAGATGATTGGGCCAGTTCCCACTAATGGGTTTATATAACCCTGTTATCTAACAGACTTAACCATTAGTTGGTTATCTGTTAAGGCTAACATTGGGCTAACAAGAATCAGTTAGGCGGTTGAAACCATCTCTATAGCTCAATACCACCTACCTCAATTATAACGTTTCGTTCTTGAGGAAAAAAAATGAACATCCACTCAAATCTCGTCTCCTACTCTCCTTTATGTTGTCGTCGAGTTCATATTTTTGCTTCCGTATATTTTAGCGAGATAATATTTAGGTTGACTTACGTACACGACTCGAGCTTTATATCTAAGGCCACGTGATTTGCTAGACTCAATTATAGCAGTGACATTAGTATATAGTTAAGGGTAAACTATTAAATGACCATTATATTATTAGTAAAGTCGCGATTTGATCACCTTATTTTTTTCCTAAGCAATTAAACCACCAAACTATTTAATTGGTTGGAATATGACCACCACATGTTAGAAACTAATAGAAGGGATGATGTGGCAGTTAGTAAAATTGGTATAATTACATATTTGGTCCATGTTATTTGTATTTTTTTATCAATTTAGTCTTAATTTTAATAAATAAAATAATTTGATTATTTAATTAGGCAATAACACGTGTCGCCACCTTATTGGAGGACTTTATTTATATTTTTTATTTGATAATTTTTATTTTGCTCCTCCAATCAAGTGGTGACACGTGTCACCAGATTGGAGGAGCAAAATTAAAGCAAGATACATTACCTTTGGTAGGATTCAAACCTAAGTTGGCGGGTGGAGATTGAGCGCGCCTACCACTAGGCCAATGCTATCCTTATGATATATTGTACAAAATTTAATATATATCTTAGTTTTTTGCTCATGCCAGGAAAAAAAACAAGAAACAACTTACCTCTAGCAAGATTTGAACCCATGCTGAAAAAACATGGAAATTTTGCTGCTGGAGAAACCTGGCTTGAGAATAAGCACACCTAGCACTAAACCAACTCTACCACTAAACCCAGATTACCCAGGTTATCTTGATTTTCACTGATGAATGTCGGGTTAGGATCGACATAATTGAATTTATCATTGAGCGGATGCACCAAGACAAAGTCCAGCCTGACCCTTCGACGTGCGCTTATGTATTCTCTGCATATGCCGATGGTGGTTTTCACAACACTGCCATAGAAGTCTTGCAAGTTTTGAGTATGTGGATGATCTCTTACGAAAAAATCACATTGGAAGAAAAGAAGATAGAATATGAGGACAATTTTGTGTTGTCTGATGACTTTCAAGCCTAATCAAGGATACTCTAAATCTTCAAGGATTATGATGAGTATCTAGCTGTGGCCCTTTTGAATTTACGATGGTGTGCTACACTTGGGTTTCTAATTTCTTGGTCACCGAATCAAAGTCAATAGATTACAAAGATTGACAGCTAAATATGATTCAACTAGAACTGTGTTATAAGCATTGTCAACTAAAATAAACCCGAGTGAGTTTCTGCAGATTTCCTTGAATAGTTCAACAATTTTGCAGACTAGAAAATGGTGTCCCCGCTCGATAGAACATGTTCACAACCGTAATGAGAAGGGCAACGAATATGAGACGATAAGGCATGATTCATCACTCCTTGCAAGTTGCAGCCATGATTTTGGGGCATATTGCAATGCTTCGATTTCTTGCAATCGTTGGATTCACAAGAATACCCAACAAGCTGACTGTAATAGTCATAGACTTGTAACAGATGTTCAGAAATTGTTGTGATTGAATTTGATATTTTTTTAGTTGTGACACTGATTATTTAAACATTTGGAAGCACCATTTGCAACAATGTAGCCATATTATCATAAGTTTTGAATAGTATAGAAGTAATGCACAAAATTTCCATGTTTCTCCAGCAGCAAATCACTTTGAATTACTTAGAAAATAATCGATACGATACACCCAGCCAGGATATATATTAGATTTTAGGGTAAACTATCTATTTGACCACCAATCTATTGGGAAAGTTTTAAAATGACCACCATAGAAAAAAACGCGTCATTTGACTACCCAAACTATTAAAATGGGATCAATTTTGCCACCTGCCGTTAAGAGGCTAACGGAAGGTGACGTGGCAGTTAAAAAAATTAAAGGTATAATTACACATTTCGTCCTTACTATTTACACATTCTTTCAATTTAGTCCTAATTTTAATCTAATAAAATAAATTAATTATTTATTATTTACTCATCGTCATCAAATAACTCTTCTTCACTTTGATCATCAACAGCTTCACTAAACAGTTTCTCATCTCCGACCAGTGAATCACCGCCGTCGTTTTCAATCATCCCATCGGCAACAAGCCTGATAAGCACAAGCGTTGCCCCTTCCATCACATACCCGGACTCCGGCAACTCCAGCACCGGCGAATACCACAGTTTCATGTTCAATTCCAGAACCGGACTCCTCTCAATCGGCGACGACGACGATTCAAACGTGTTCATGGAGTTCCTCATCTCAACAAGCTCCTCTTTTCCCACACAAAACACCCTATGCTTGTTCGCATCAGAAATGGCAACTCTTTCAAGCGACGCCGCAATCAAGCAAGAAATGGTCCATATTGGAGCTCACTGTTAACTTGTCTCTAGTGTTCATGGTGGACCTATTCTTAGTCCTAAAATTCTTCATTACCATCAAAAGTAGCAAAGATTGTCTTCCATATGACTTTCCCTATTATGCACAAAACAAAACTTGCAGAGAAAACAGTTTTTCTGCTTCAGAATTAGATTGGATGGTACTGAAACAAATCCAAATCATAATAAAATCACCACAGGTTGAATAAAACAGAGAAGTAGAATTCAAAGAAAACCCTAAATAAATAAATTATGCATATGAATACGAATATGATAAAGAGGATTTGGGGAACATCTATTTGAGACATTCAATAACTCCAGAAAATCAAATACGAAAGAGGAAATTATTAACTCTGATTGCCAATATGAAAGAGAACAAAAGATGCTTAACAATTAAATGCTAAACCCAGAAATAATCAAATTATCCCCAAAGTCTGAAAGATCAAAAGTCTGAAAGCAGTGTTGACATATGAAGTTGTAGTGGAGGAGGTGGGGTGTTTGAGCGGTGGGATTGAGATGGAAGCGGCGTCGATTAAAGGAACGAGGGAATTGAAACGCTTTGAGACTGAAAGGCATTTGGTGAGAGATTTGAGGTCGTGCAGTTTGTTGAAGATGAGAAGAAGAAGAGCATCTGGGAGGCAGTCGAAGTTTGATGAATTATATTAATTTACAGATAATTTGCACTTTGTATTAATTATTTGCACTTTGTATCACAAAAAATGGCTTTAGCCCAGTGGATTTGCCATGTGCGTCTTGCCTAGGTTACCCAGCCACCCAGGTTCGATTCACGCTGGGTGCAAAAGTTTCATTTATTTTCATCCTCCAATCAGGTGACACGTGTCACCGCCTGATTGGGGGATGAAAATAAATTTATTAAATTAAATATTAATAATTAAATTCCTCCAATAAGGTGTTGACACGTGTCACCACCTAATTAATTTATTTTATTAGATTAAAATTAGGACTAAATTGAAAGAATTTATAAATAGTAAGGACGAAATGTGTAATTATACCTTTAATTTTTTAACTGCCACGTCACCTTCCGTTAGCCTCTTAACGGCAGATGGCCAAATTGATCCCATTTTAATAGTTTGGGTAGTCAAATGACGCGTTTTTTTTTCTATGGTGGTCATTTTAAAACTTTCTCAATAGATTGGTGGTCAAACAGATAGTTTACCCTAGATTTTATTTTTCCATGTTTCTCCAGCCTAAGTTCAAATCTTGTTAGAGGTAAGTTATTTCTTGTTTTTTTTTCTTGACATGAGAAAAAAACTAAGATATATATTAGATTTTGTACAATATGTCACAAGGATAACATTGACCTAGTGGTAGGCGCGGTAATTCCCCACCTAGCCAACCTAGGTTTGAATCCTACCAAAGGTAATGCGTTTTTTGCTTTAATTTTGCTCCTCCAATTTGGTGACACGTGTCACCACCTGATTGGAGGAGTAAAATAAAAATTATTAAATAAAAAATATATAAATAAAGTCCTCCAATAAGATGGCGACATGTGTCGTCGCCTAATTAAATAATCAAATTATTTTATTTATTAAAATTAGGATTAAATTGATAAAATGTACAAATAGCATAGGCCAAATATGTAATTATATCAAATTTACTAACTGTCATGTCACCCCTTCCGTTAGTTTCTAACGGCTGGTGGTTACATTCCATCCAATTAAATAGTTTGGTGGTTTAATTGCTTAGAAAAAAAGTAAGGTGGTCAAATCACGACTTTACAAATAATATAGTGGTCATTTATGTAGTTTACCCTATAGTTAAATATTATAAATTTAATATTAAAGAGGGGCTATTAAATCTCTAACCAAAGAGAATACATTTATGAAAAATAAAATTACTACACATTATTATCATTTCAAGCTATAGTATGGTGGTCATTTATGTAGTTTTACCGTTAGTTTACACATTATTAGGATTCAATAAAATGGTTTAATAATAGTTTAGTTTTTTTATTATTATAAATCATAAACTTGAGAATACATGCATGGTACATGGAATGAGATGGGCCAAAGAGAAAACATGGAATGATGATGTTATTTTGCATGGTGGCATGGCGTGGAACATGCACTCATCGTGTCACTGCATTTCAATGTGTGTGTCTCTTTCTTGTCCCTTATCTGCACACACATTATTATCATTCCAAGCTTGCAATTTCACACTCTCCTATTCCCATTTCTCATTCTTTTTGCTATTATTATCTTCGAAACTTTCTTTCAAAGAAATTTCAATGTTCAATAGTCATTAAAGTATTGGTAAAATTTTGAATCAAACCGTAGTAGATCTTGTTTCGTGAGACAAACTCTTCCATAACTATTATAAGGGGGAAAATAAACTAAGACTAAGAATTCCTTACTAGCCGATTCAACTGAGGTTGATAGATTTGATTTTTTTAATCACCGACAGCTAATTTATTGATTGACTAATCTGAATCGAGTATTATAAAAGCTCATTATGTGACGATTCTCCTAACCCAATTCGTTCCATTCACAACCCAATATTCAAACTCATGGCCTTGTTTAAGGGATATAGTGTCTCATCCACTAGACTAACACATAACCAATTATTTAAAAAATCAATCAAACATGTATTATATGGTAATTATTCCATACACTGACGGTGAAAAAATCCGCAAACCACCTTAGTTTTAGGGTTTAGGGATCCAATTTAAGATTTTAAATTTTAAGAGTTTGGAATTTAGGATTTATGTTGAAAAATAAGATTTATAGGTTAAAATATAAATCTCTAACCATGTATACTACACACTAACTTTAAATTCTAACCAAAATTGTAATCACTAAACTAATACATTTATGAAAAAAATTTCCCCACCGTGAATGTGAATGTATTGAATATAAATGTCATATATTATATAAAAATAAAAAAAATACGTCATTCCAAAAGTAAAAGATTAGAAAAATGAGATTGTTTGACATTTCTTTAGGCAATTTTCTTGCAGCGATCTCGAGAAAGAATCCATTGTGTTTTGTCATCAAAGAAGAAGAAGACACCTAACGAGAAAAGTAAAAGGAAATAGAAAACAAAAAAGAAAAAAGCCATAAAGTAAATTTAGCAGCAACCTTGAAGTTGAAGCAACCCCCAGGCCCAACAATGGTAGTAAAACTAATAGTATATTGTTTTACAGTTCTAGCGTGATGGATTTGGAGGCCAACATCATATTAAAACAACGAACCAAACTAATAAATCACAACCGTATAAAGTATAAACCAACGTGGTTAATTGAATTCTCACCAAATTATTAGGATTTTGAAGGGTAATTATCCATAGCATTGGCATAGTGGCCGTCCGACATATCAAATAATTAGCACACCAATTGACAGACAAAAGTATTGTCTTGTATCCTTCTAAGTTCTAAAACCCTTGTTTAACTTTTTACACAACCACTTGTCATTAACTTGCATGTTGATGTTCCAACAAATTATGAAACATTATTTAATAAATACCTATTCAAATCTTTGTCCTACTTCCTAACTCTATAGTATAAAAGAAAGCCCCCCTGCGGCTGCATGTGGGTTTTAATCACTAATGAAACGACTCTTAAGTAATTAGTTGGGTTGGTATTTACCAACGGGAGATCTAGCTCAAGCGCTGCATGTGAGATTCTGGTCGGAATCCTTTATTTTTTTTAACTACCGGTATACAACATTGATTAATTAGGATTGAGTACGACAAAGACCCATTATAGGGGCAACCCTCTCAATCTATTTTATTTTATTCACGATGCCAATATTTAAACTCTTGACCTTACTTAAAGTATCCAGTGTATCATCCTACTAGACCAGCTAATTGTTGGCTTGGTTTATTATTATTATTAATAATAAACACACTACAACATTTGATAGTTGGGTCTGTAGATTTAGACTACTGTGCAAGCGTTCGCATTATAGTTTCTGGTGGGGCATTTAGATTGAAAGTTGAAACAGGACAAGGTAAGAGACAAACAACATGTTTTGAACATTAAGGAACTAAACAGTTTAAAAAGCTCTTTCCTTCATTTAATTATATTTCTTATGAGCAAAAAATTATGGCCCTGTTTGGTAATTAGCGGATAGTTGATAGCGGATAGCGGATTGCATTAGCTGATAGTTGATTGCATTAGCTGATTTGACTAGCAGATTGTATAAAAGTGTTTGATAAAATTAACTGATAGCTGATAGCTGTTAGATTATTTAAACAAGTAAAATGACATATAAGGACATGTTTATATTCAATACTTGTTTGAATAGTTTATTAGTTATCAATATTTTGTATCTAATTATTATTAATTAGATCTATAAAATTATTTTTAATATAACTTTTCTAAACATATTCAAATGATTTATATATTAATTTATTATTTATATAATTATTTTAATATAATTTAATTAATTAATAAATTTAAATACACATATAAATATGTGATAATAAAAAGAAAAAAGTAAATAGGATTAGCTTATAAATAGGGTGAGAAAATATTTAATTTAGGTTATTTTGAAATTTTTGGTAACTGGTAAGGGTAAAAGAGTCTTTACAACTCTAATATCAAACCTCTAATCTCAAAAAGCTCATATTATGAGCTTTTTCAAAATTAGCGGTTTCACCCCAATTCGCTCTTTCAATCCGCTATTTATCAAACAACAATATTAGCGGATTTGACTAGTCAAACCTCTAATTATTGCTCAAGCCTCTAATTTTTGCCCAAACCTCTATTTACCAAACAGGGACTATGACCTTTCAGTATGCTAAGGAGAGAAGTATGGTTTTCCATAATTATATATTTTGGCTAAGATTTTATTAATCAAATGATTACAAACAAATTGCATTCATTATATTTAACGGTTGTTGGGGGAGAGAATGAATTAAGAAATTAGAAAGAAAAAAAATTGTAGTCATTAGATTCAACTAAAATAATTTAGTTACCCGTTATATTTACCCTACTTTTTTTAACATCTACTACCTTAACCTTTGCATAAAGTTACTCGCCTTATATGCCCTGATCACTTATTATTATTATTATTATTATTATTATTATTATTATTATTATTATTATTATTATTATTATTATTATTATTATTAAATGTCAAATTGGCCCTCAATAAAAAAATTTAAAAAATTAATTAAGTTCTTATAAAAATTTTCACCCAATTTAACTCATTCGTTACGTTGACCGCGTTGATCGTCAATGCCCTCTAACTGTCAAAGATAGAAGGCCACGTGGCACATTCTAGACGTATTACATCATCAAAATTGATTTTAAAAAAATCTTTAAAAAAATTAGAAAATTATAAAAGATTTATAAAAATTCACAAAAGTTCATAAATTTCGTAAAAATTAAAAATATAAAAAATATTGATTTAATTTATTTTTTTATTTTCCTTTTTATAAAAAAAATAAAATAATGTATTTTAAAAAAATCTCGAAAGTTTCATTTCTTTCAAAAAAGGCCCCATGCATACCTAAATCAAGCAGTATCACCGATTTAACCACCGGCCACTCTCGTCGCAAGAAAACCCCTCCCATCTTCATCGTCCTTGTACTCAGTCTCACCGTTCGACACCCCTTGCATCACCAACCCGTTCTCCTTCAACATTTATACTCATCAGCACTGTCGTCTGTCACAATACCAACAACTTCCACCGTCGATTAAAATTGATTTGAGAATGTAGGGTTAGGGATTTGAAATTTTTTAGCATTTTAATTTTTTTGTTTGAAATTTTGGGGTTTTATAATTAAAATAATTTTTAAATACAATTTTTAATTATTATTTCATTATAAATATTTTTATTTCTTATTTTTATATTTTTTGATTTTAAGTAAAAAAATATTTTTTATAATTTTATACATAATTTTATTTTTTACACATTTAAATACTTTTTAAGATTTTTTTTTGAATTTTTAAATACTTTTTTATATTTTATATTTTATAATTTTAAATATTTTTTCTTCATATTTTTAACATTTTTGAATTTTGAATATATTATTTAATAAATTTATATGTTTTAAAAAAATTCAAATGATTATTTACGGTTTTGATGATGTGCCACGTTCAGAGTGTGTCACATGTCACCATCATAATAACCACTTTTGAGTTAATGGTCAAATGTAACAGTCAACGTTAATTTTCGAGGGCCTGATTTATCTTAATTTAAATTATGAGGACTCAATTAAGTGATTTTTTATAACAACTTTAATTGATTTTTTTTTAATTTTTTGTTAAGGGTCCATTTAACTTTTAAGCCTTATTATTATTGAGGAATGGGAATATTGAATGGGAAAAAATATTAGAGCTATAAGATATATTGATGTTTATTTACTAAATTGTCAAAAAAAAAGTGGTGCATTTGTTACGGTGAAGACTAAACTTATAGTGTGTTTCTGATAAAAAAATTAAAATATTAACTTTTATATTAGTATAAAGAAAATATTTTGAGGGAACTATTAGTACCACACTACGATTTTTTGTTGCCCATTAAAAATTTTAACATTTTAAAAAACTCGTCGGTATTACACGATGAATTTTTTCCATAATGGTAGCAAAATGTAATATTTCCGTAAATAAATATGAACATATTCTATACGCCTAATATTTTTTCCACACCTCAATATTTCCCTTAAAAACCTAACATGTGTCAATACAAATATCATAAGAAAAAGACATATATCAAAAATAAGTACGTAAATTATACTAATTTTTTCATTTAGGTACTTAAATTATTTTTTATTAAAATAAGTAATTAAAGTATATTTTTTGATCAAAATATGTACATAAAGTATTTTTTTCGTCAAAGTATGTGTGTAAAGTATTTTTTGTGAAAGTAAGTACCTAATGTATAATTTTTTGGTCAAAATAGGTACATAATATATTTTTCAACCAATGTCACGTGACAATTTTTAAGAACCTAAATAATATATATATAAATATTTTAATTACCTATTTTGACTAAAAATATATTTAAATACTTACTTTGACTAAAAAATACTTTAAATACTTAAATAAAAGAATTTAATATACTTGAAGTAATTAAATAAAAAACAGTAAAGAAGAAGTAGTGAATTTCCAAGGTCTGCCCTACTTTTGAGAAAGAACAAAGACAAGAGTAAAAAACTATTATACTCGCCCTTTCCTCTTACCTTTCCCTTCTCTCCCCTGCTTGTTTTTATCATGTCGCTTCACTTCTCCACTAAAACATGTAGATATAGATAGCAGCTCTGCACACACTGCTCTCTCCCTTCAACGCCACATGGACTCCAACACTCAAACCCCATTAACCCACTCCTCCCCTGCTTCCCTCTTCCTTGCTGAATCTCATCATATTCATATGCCCACACCACAACCTACAGATGCTCTTCTTTGTTCCCGACGACAAGCTATTTCTTCAATCTCACAGGTAGGCATAAAAACAGAGTCTATTTCGTCCGTTTTATGGTGTTAGACTCTCAGTTTGCTTTTTTCTGTTTCAGTTTGCGACCAAACTCGATCCTTTTATATCATATCTTGCCGTCAGTTATCTCGAACGGTTCTTATCAAGCCAAGCCATGCCGCAGCAACCAAAGACATGGGTTTTACGACTTATTGCAATCTCCTGCGTCTCTTTAGCTGCCAAGATGAACGAAACCGATTTCTCTCTCGCCGACTTTCAGGTAAAATTCCTACACTTTGGATAATCTCAACGTTGCCAAGACGAGTTTCCGTTTTATATACGTTGTGCTTGTGGAAAATTCGTGTAGGCCGATGGAGGTTTCATGTTCGATGCACAAACGATAGAGAGAATGGAATACGTAATCCTGGGGGCGTTAAAATGGCGGATGCGTCCGATCACTCCTTTCTCTTTCGTCTCCTTTTTCGTTTCGTTTTTCAAGCCCACGGACCCTTCGTTAACGCAAGCTCTTAACGCGCGAGCTGTTGAAATCATCTCGAAAACTCAATCGGATGTAAAGCATTTAGAGTTCAAGCCATCGATAATCGCAGCGTCGGCGCTTCTGTCCGCCTCTAATGAACTATTTCCGTCGAAATTCCCGTGCTACCACAAGGCAATTTCCAGCTGTTCCTACGTGCACAAGGTAAGATTGCAGAGTACAATGTGGTTTGTTGGTTGATTAATGTTTTACCAAATGTGGCAATGAATTGGCGTGCAGGAAAACCTGTTAGAATGCTACAATTGGATGGAGGAGATAGGGAAGGAAAGAGACGATGAGTGGATGTTTGATATGGTTTCCAGGTGCAACACGGCAGTCAATGTGCTCGACCAGCAATTTTCATGTTCAGAAAGTGAAAACGGAAGCAGTATTAGGAGGGACATGAAAGGAAGGAGAATCAATGATTACTCCAACAATCAAACGGACCACATCTCTCAGGTCCAGCACTGTTGATGACGAGAGTGACCGTAGCCAGTTTTGTTTCTGCCAGAGACCAATAATAGAAGTTGATGTCTGTTTCATGGATTAGATAAGAGTTAAAGGGGATTTTGTTTTCTTCAAGGTATCCACACACAGACAAATCACTTCATCGTTTTGAATTGTAGGGTTGGTCTGTTGGGTGTTATTGTGCTTGTCTCTTTGTTTTCGGAGAAGAAGAATAGTGACAATACATTTTCTTTGTTCAAATACCGACAATATTCATTAAAAAATGACGCTAATATTACTGATGTATAACTAACACGATTTTTTTTTGGTGTTTTTTCTAAAACCAAATCTTGCCACATTAAAATAATAAGGTTTAACGTGTTTAAACTACACATTTTTTAGTTAGGTATCAAAATTTTGTTTTTAGTCAAATTGATGCTTAACGTTTTATTTCGTAACTTAAATTAGATTTTTTTGTGATAAACATTAACAATTTTCTGTTTTCTAATAAAACCTGACACATAACATATTTATGTTACTTTTTTTTAATTTTACTTTAAAAATCGTAAAACCTTTAATTTTATTAAAAAAACCCAACAATCTTTAATTTCTTTAAAAACTTCAAATTTTAACCTTAAATTTCTCTCCACCGACACTATCATCGGCCACCCTTGTCTTCATGAAACTCCCGCCACTGAAAACCCCATCGCCTTGTCATCGAAAATTGATGAATGAATTGTCGACGAACACCCAACAAATGTAAAAAAAAAAGGTTAATTGGGTTTCGACACGACACTTAAGCGGTGAATGGTGAATCACCAAAGTTTGGAGGATGTCTAACAATGAGTGAAATGTCATTTGAGGGTTTGATTGAAAGAAATTAAAATTTTAAAATTTTAAAGAAATTTATATTTTTAGATAAATAAGATTCTTCTTGTTCATCCAAATAAACAACCATTTACAACCCACCGTATACAAACTTACAACTCACCCATCATGTATAAAAAAAATATAGCAAAGCTAAGCAATATCCCATTCAGAGACAAGAGCAAGGTTAGAATGAACGAATTTTCTACAACCTATAAGCTTATATCACACCCCAATAAATACGAACATATTCTATACCCCTAATATTTTTTTCCACACCCCAATATTTCCCTTAAAAACCTAACAGACGTGAATACAAAATATCACAAGAAAACCTAACAGATGCTATAACTTAATAAAATAAATTACAAAATTTTTAATTGAATGACGAATTTTTTTTAACAATTTTTGACGAAAACTTTTAATCTGAATTACGGAGGTAATTATTAGATACCAATTCGAATCGAAATAAAATTTAGGCACCTGCAAAGTAATAACGATATACACAACACATGCATATTGTATTTTCAAGAAACTTACAATAAATTATTTTTATTTTGTTTTACATATTAATTCATGTGTTAGTGTTACATGATTTGTTTGATTCAATTTTAATTTTAAATTATTTATCAAAAGAATTAAATCATTTTACATGTAATACATTAAAGCATATAATGTGTGGATTTTCTAAATGAAAAGAAGGGGGTTTCACGTTTTGGTTTTGGCAAAAACAAAGAAATAAATGATTGTCCCATTGGGCAATGCCAAGTAGAAAAGGTTGATATTTGAAGGAAGTGCAGAACCTCTGTGCTGTGCACTGCAGACTGCACGCAGTCACATGGAACCCGAGAGTAAATCTTAAAGCCATAATCAGAAGCTTCCAAAACGTAATAAATGGGAAGGTGGCGCATCTTCTAGGGTTGCTGCGTCAGCTTAAATATGGGTGTAATCTAAACCTACGTACATGCAATTGCAGGTGGATGTTGTTGTCACAGCCCAACACCTTGCTTCTGCTGGTGTTGTTGCCACCGCCTCCTCACTCCTCGGATAAGGATTGCACGGTCGTCGCTAGGGGTGTGCAAAACTCGACTTAAAAATATCGAATAACTCAACTCGACTCGAAATTTCATAAACTAGAATGACTCGAAAAAATTTCAAATAAAGTTTGAGTTGTAAAATGGAAATTCGAATAACTCAAATAACTCGAAATTTTTAGTGATTAGTGAATTTATTTTTAAGTTCGAGACGAGTCCCTCATTTTTTATGATATATATACATACTGATATATAAAAATATGAAGAAATATTGTCACATGTGAAAAAATGTGAAGAAAGATATATGTGCATATCTTATATGTTTAGAGAAAGCCGTTTAAATTGGAATCAAACCATACTATAACATGATAAATAATTTTTTATAGGAACTCGGAAACTCGACTCGAATTTCTTAAACTCGACTCGAATTTCTTAAACTCGACTCGAATAGTTTAAGTTGTAAAACATGACATGTTGACTCGAATTACTAAGAAAATTTAACTTGATTCGACTCGACTCGATCGAATACTCACCCTCTAGTCGTTGCTCCAAATTAAACCACATAACTAAGGTTATTAGTTTACACCACTGTTTTTTTTTTAAGATAAACCCACTACTGGATTTATTACCCTCTCTTTGTATATTAGTTGGAACTCATCTTTTAGGGCTTCATTTGAGTTGTACATTCAGTTGGGCTGGAGGATCCATGAAGACCCTAAGTTACAAACATATCGAACTTGCTAATTGGACCATTTTCAACTTATGCTATCGGCGTTCGGCACTAGTGATGGTCATTTGATTCAAATTAGACGAGTTCGGGCTGATCCGGCTTTATAGAGTTGAGTTCTTTTTTGTTTTTGAAAATTTGAGTTTGGATCATATCGGGTCGAATTTAGATTTAAGATCCGAAATAATAATATAAATTTATTTTAAATATGGATAATTGTTATAATGTCTCTCTTTATATTTTCTATAATTATCTCTCTATTTTATCTTATAAAAATGAAATAAGAATTGTAGTGTTACCCTGTTTTCTCTTAATTAGCTCTCTATTTTACTAAATAAAAGTAAAAAATATATAATTTTTTTATTTATGTAGAGTCAGGTTAAATTCAAAATTTTACTATAAAATTTAGATTAAGTAGAGCATCATCAAACGTTAGTCTAAAATCAACACTTATGGATTTGGTGAAACATCTTTTTTTCTTCCCTGATTAAACATTGGTCCAAAATCTCTAGCCTAGTGTCCCCCCCCCAAAAAAAAAATAAGTTACTTTGATAATAATTCAATTTTAGAGTATTTTTATTTTAGTCCCTGAATAATTTTTTAATCTTGTTATTAAATTTATAAAGGGTCAACTAAGAGGTTGGTTACTTATATTTCATTAGTGTCACTTTTGTTCACAAATTAAAAAAATCATTTTGGTTACTTACGTTATCGACTTATAAAGTATTATCAACGTTAAATTGTGCTCAGGGCCTCAACACCAGATACAACAGTCAAGTCTATCATTTATGTCTGGTAGACGAGTGCTCAGGGGCGGATTTATGTTGAATTTAGTGGGATCAATTGAGCCCACTTGAGTTCTAGAGAATCTTTGTAAAAATAGAAAAATTTGAGTGTAGAGAGTAAAATTAAATATATTTTAACCCACTTAACTCCATTTAATTCGTTTAACTTTGATATTTTTTAAACCCACTTAATATGAAGTTTAGATCCGTCATTGCGAGTGCTCATGATACGTGGAATAGCCTCTAGTACGAAAAGTGAACGTACCATCTTCAAACTCCTCTACTAGTTATTATTAGTTAACCTATTCACACGGGAACATTCCTCAAACGAGCACTCAAGTTGGGCCAACTCTTGACAAACTCGCTCAATAAGTGCCCCTAATCGAAATCTCACATCATCCATAAAACTCTTGGCCGACTCAGTCACATGATTCATGAAGATGGTATACGTTCACTTAATTTTCCCGCTCAATCAATCATAACATTTTTCGAGAAGAAATGTATCTTTTAACGTTTAATGTGCATAGTATTAATAAAAATAAAAATAAATAAAACATTAATTAAAATTTTAAAATATTAACCAACAGATTGGTTCAAGTGGTAAGCAGCTTGATATTCTTAAGTAAGTTTTGAGTCTGAGGCCTTGTATATGCAGAAAATTCTTGCTGGATATTCACCCACCAAAGCTAAATGCGATGCGGGCCGGTCCAGATTTATCAAGGCAAAGCCCTGAGAATTGGGAGGGCAACCAATTTTATTTAAAACACTATCAATTTTTATTAAGTAAAGATGTTACATTCTCATGGTAAATGTCGCAGTTCAAACTCATATAACATGAAACATTATAAGTATTATTGGCCACTAGCTCGATTAATTAGTCAATCTTAGAACACCTATAACTATTGTTAATCGGATTCTTAAGCGGTTAGAATTGATTAGGAAAAAGGATTATAATTGAAACGATATTTCTTTATAATATTCTAAGGAGTTTGAATCATGTAATCGAAGTCCACCGGTTTACACTCTGATAAGCTTTGGAAAGCAATACTTTTATGACCCATAAACGTATATTATTTATTTTAAGATTAAATTATTTGCGTTAAAGTAAAAGCATGTATGATCAGCAATGACGTTTATGCATTATTTACGTATCATAATTAATCACCTTCGGAGATGGAGTTAAAATTGAGTCTAAAGATGAAAACATAAATATTAAAAAGTGTGATGATAAATTTATAATTAATTTTTAATATATATATATATATATATATATATATCAAAGATAAAAAGAAAAATATTTAGTGTTGAAAAATGGTTATACATTAATCATTGTAGATTAGTGTCTCTAATTTAGATCTAGAGAGTACAAATATCCTTATTTTCAAAAAAAATGATATCCTTAGTAAAGTAAATAGATATTTTTTAAACATTTTTATATATTATTTTATTAAAGGTCTTGCAGGGCAATCAGAGGATAACTAATAGCAGATATCAGATTACATTGATTGATAGCTGATACCTAATAGAATTAGCTGACTTGACTAGCAGATTGTATTAGCTTGTTGTATAAAAGTGACTGAAAAATTAATTGATAGCTGCTAGATTATTTGAACAAGCAAAATGACATATAAGGATATAGCTATAATCAATACTTGTTTAAATAATTTATTAGTTATTAATATTTTTTTATCTATTAATATTAATTAGATTATGAAAATTTATTTAATATCATTACTAAGCATATATGAAGGACATGTATATTAATTTTTTATGTGTGAATTTTTTAATATAATTTGAGTAATTATTAAATTTAGATGTATATATTAATTTATTATTTATAAAATTATTTTTTAAAATTTTATCAGTTATTCAAATTTAAATATTTAGAGATTTTTTTTATAATTGTTAAGGACAAAAGAGTCTTTACAATTCTTTGATCCAAACCTCTAACTTAAAAAGCTCTTTGAAGGAGCATTTTCAAATTGAGAGTTTTCACCATAATCCCAACAAATATCGGCAAGAATCCTGATATTTTATAAAAAATTTAAAATATATATTTACTTATTTATCTATATACTTTTATACATATCCTAATAAAAAATTTAATTATATTATTATTATTATTATTATTATTATTGTTATAACTTTCTTTGAAACTAAGCCTAACTCAAGTTTCTTAACATGTTAATTTTTAGATATAAACTAAAATTGTCGTCTAAATCTACCACAACACAACACCCTTTCAATCTTCATCATTTTGTAGTTGCTTCCAATCAAAGTATCCAAACTTTTATATTTTAAATTGAATTGGCCATTTTTTTTATCAGCAACAATGATTTTATTCCAATAAAATCATACAAGAAAACATATTTTCGCCTGCCTCATTAAACCCCTAAACTTAAGATGGAAAAAAAGAGTACAACATGAAAATATAAAAAGATAACAACGCGAGCACAAAGAAATCCAAGACATGCTGAATTGAACATTTATTTTGGTTAATAAAATAGTGGTTTTGTTTTATATTTTGGGATGGGGTTCTCCAAAAATGGCATAGTAGGTATGATGATAAAAATTTTCGCAAAATTGTAACTGTAAGTATTAAAAACGAATTAAAAAAATATAAAATCGTCCCTGCGGACCCAATTCCCACACCTATCTTTGGGTACATATGTGAGATTAAACGTTACTACTATTCCAACTAAATTTACTTCTTTGTTAAAAGAAAAGAAAAACTAATTTTACTTTTGTAATAAAAATAATAATAAATGACCGTAAAGCTTATGTCAGAGCTGCTGATGTCAGGTGCCTGCGTCATACACGTTTCCTTTCCTAGCGTCAGTTTAGATATAATATACATAATGTTCATTTTATATTATTTCTAGATCCAGGGTTAAAATAATTTTTTTAGAATATACTGGTGTGATGCAAGGGTAGCATCTGCTCAACTTTTTTTTAACCTTTTTTTCAAGGAAGGCACACACAGCATGCAATACTGGTGCTTGATCCCGGGTCCCAAGGGATGATTAACATCAACCTTTGCCACCAAGACACAAGGGGATGAGCAAGGTTAAAATAATTTCTCCCAAGTTGTTTGTATTTACTAATAATATTTCCTTAAAAGAAAATATTAATTAAATTTATTTCGGTTAATATATTATTAATATAATATATTTAAATGTTTAATAAATATTTTTTTAAATTATGGATGTTAAGGATTTTGCGTTGTATAAATATTAATATCAAATTATATTAAAAAAAGAATGATCTTTATCAACAACAAGTTAGTCTACTATAATAAGGTGTTAAGTCTTTTAAGTAAGATTAGAGATTCGAATTTTGACGTTGTACTAAATGGAAAAAAAATAGGTTGGTAGAATTGATCCCATGTTAAATCTCTGCAAAACTCGATATAGATTAAGTGAGCGGATGGCAATTGAGCGAGGCAGTTACGAAGGGTGCTCTCCACAAACCCATCACCACCTACAATTTTCATACCTATCTTCACTCCGCGACCCGTTGGGATACAAAACTCAAAATCATTATTGTCACGCGACTCATAAAACTAAAATTGTCTATGCTCTACTACTCACGTGGGTCTTGAGACCTACTTAATTTCCGCTACACTCACCTTATATAATATATTTACAAGCATTAGTTAAATAAATATAAATTATTTTTTATGAAAAATATAATATTTATTCTTAAGATTCCTACAACATATATGATATTATTCCAACTAATACTTTATTGAACAAGTTAAAATGAGTACAAAACAAGATAGTACTTTGACAAAACAAAAATAAAGATAAAAACAACTCAACAATTAACATTTAATTATTATGAAAAACATATAAGATAAATTCTTTATAGATAAATCTCGTAAAGAGAGGGAGAATTGAAGGAGAGTATGACAATATTGATGAATTACGAGCTTGTGAGTTGGGACATAGGCTATCGACGAAAAATTTGTGTTTCATGTAAAAAAAATATAGTGAAAAACGAAAAGAGTTGAGCGTGACAATCTGTTCTTTCTATAAAAATTTAAAAGCAATATTTACAAATCATTTACACCATATAATCATTTTAATTTTTTTCCTGTTCTTTTGATTTACTCTTTATAAAACGCATATTAGTATTATTTTTTATGTATCTATTGGATCGAGTTCAATAATTAACATTTAGTATAACGTTTAACAAGGGTAAATCACCGAGTCTAATGTCTAGACATGTCATTTATAAAGAGATAAAAGTAATATTTACAAATTATTTACACCATATAATCATATCAATAAAATTTCGATATATATCGATATATTATTAAAAATTTAATCAACTAAATTTCACATATTAACCGAAGAAAACGGTTAGATAACATCTAAGATATGAGTTTTTACCCACCTATGATTACTTTACACTTAGCTAGCGACATAATTTATCAAACTTTTATATTCATGCATTTTCTTTGGGTACATATGTGACAGTGATTCATATATAGCGTCACAATTGTCCAGTTGTAGCCAGATATGTTTTTTTTTGTGTGTGTGTGGGTGATACAAAATATCAATGTTTGTTTTGTTTGTTAAGTAGTTCCATTTCACACATTTTGGTCCACGATTAATTTAAAATAATCAACGACCCGTAATTTTGGCCGGTTTATATATAAATGGATAGATCTATACTATAAATTATTGTTCAATAAAATATAATATTGTTACATCAGAAAAATAAAAATATTAGAGTTGAAATAGCATTATTCAAATGCAATTATTGACTTAATAAATATTAAATGAAATTGGGTTGGTTCCTGTTCGTAGGATTAGATTAACTTAATAAATATTAAATGGAATTGAGTTAGTTTATCATAGAATTAGAAGGGTCAAGTCATTTTATATTAGGTCGACATTTACATTTTTTCTCTCTAGAATTTGATAAATAATAACCTAAATATACATGTCTTTAATACAATATCCATACAGTGTTAGATTTTTTTTTTGAAGAAAGCTAGAGTGATTACAAGTAGTATCTGTTCTAAATATACTTTCAACCATTTGACAATGAACACTCAATCACCCTGCTGCAGCTGCTGGTGCTCGAACCCGTGACCTCTAGGAACAACAACCGTTCCTTAAACCACTGAGGCAAGTTGGTTCGTGCCATACAGTGTTAGATTGAATATAGAGATAACAATAGATCAAATATGGATCAAATTCTATAAAGTTTGAGATCGAGCTTTCAAATTGATTCAAGTCCGACTTCAAGTTCAAATATATCAAGTTTGAGTTTGATCCGAGTAGAATATTTAGAATCTGAATCTAAGTTCAAAAATCTAAAATTTGATTATTTTTTCTTTTTTTAAAGTAGCTGCTCAAATAAATGTTTTTAAGAAAAAGAAGATATTAAGTGGATTGAAGATTGCATGTATCTTGCAACTTCAATTCCATCCCTCCACATTATTGAGAAAGAAAATAATATTTGAAGAAGATAGGGCGACATAATTGTTTTTTTATATAAATAAATAGATTTTAGGGTAATATCAGTTTAACTTTCAAAATATTTAGGTTTATATGTTTCGGATTTTGATATAGATCGGATATCCTGATAAGGTCCATATCAGACCAATCTCCTATTATGACTCAATTTTTTTTTTAGATTTGAATTCAAACTTTCTTTTTCAATCGGATTTGAATTGAATTTTTTCCTTCAGATCAAATTCGAACTAAATTGACACCCCTAATCAAATATATTTAAATGTTTAATATATTTTATTTATGGATAGGAAGATAATATAAACATTATATCAAAGTCTATGTTCAAAAGAAAAAAAAATACCATTCAGCCTTAGAAGCTAACTCATTTAAAGGGGGGAAACAAACTGCCTAAAGAGAAAGTAGAGTAAAAAAGGTGGATATATTCATTTACAGGAAGAAATTAGTGAGTTAGATGCATGTATCTAATTCCATTCGATGTGCATTAATATTGTTCTGACTAGGTGTATATGAGATACTTGTACTCGTAAGTTATTTTAGTTTGATTAGAAATTTTTTCAAAAAAAATTAAATAATTGTGTTCATTCGAACATAAACCCAGTTCCAATCAATAATTTTTTTGAATCTAGTTCGAACTCGAATTTTTCATAACAGGGAGATAACTGTATAACTTTGACATATTGATAAAAACAATAAATTGGACGTTTACAAAACCAAAGTATAAAGGTAGGAACACAAAGAGGAGTCATGTGACATTTATACCATTAAGCTCTTAACATTCCTAACTCATCTCGGAAGTATTTTTAAACGCATATATCTGAGTGGATAAGATGCTGCTGCTGCGAAGATCATTGGATGATTCCCTTTACCATGACAGAAACTTCCCTCTCCTTCAACAATATATGTATATGTATATGTATATACTTTCTTTGACATTTCACGTGATCACACTTCTGGGTTCTCAGAAGTGTCCTCAGTCTCTCTTTTAAACAAATATTATAGCCTGAAAGCATCATCAATATCATCACCTAGAAATAGGCCCCCCGATCCTTACTCTACGGACTTGAACAGATGTATAGTATTTACTGGTTGCATTAATTTTAAAGGTTGCAAGTCCATGTCACTAATCTGAACAGGTTTTTTATTTTCCAGCCATGGCCATGGGTATATAATGAAGTCCATTTTGGCTTTTGAATAACTGCGCTAGGGTATTTGACCTAGAAGAGGGATAATAGAAAGAAAGGAAGAGGCGGTGGAAGATGGTGAGACCTCCCTCCTATGATAAAAATGGGTTGAAGAAAGGTGAATGGAGTCCTGAAGAAGATCAGAAACTAAGATCTTATATCCAGAGCTATGGCCATTGGAACTGGCGTCTACTTCCTCAGTTTGCTGGTATCTTTCTTTCTTCTATGGAAACAAACTGTTGCTGGTTAAGGATTTAGCGTTTTGTTTTCGTTGTTTCTCTTGATTATGTTCATACAATAATCTCTCTTTTTTGGTGTTTTGTTTAGGCCTTAAAAGGTGCGGGAAGAGTTGTAGGTTAAGATGGATTAATTACCTACGGCCTGAATTGAAGCACGGGGATTTCACTAAACAAGAAGATGAACTAATCATCAAATTACATGAACAATTAGGAAACAGGTTAGATCCAATTAATTGATCTTAAAAATGCAGTTAAAAAGTGTTTGATATTATTTAAGTAAATTTTTTTTTAATGTAATGCCAAAAAGGGCCTAAATGACCCCTTAAACTATTTTCAATAACGTTACGCAAGCATGCAATCGTCATGTTGCGAATGCCAGAATATTTTAAGCAGCAATTTCTGACGACGTTTTCTTATGTATACAGATGGTCCACCATCGCTAAAAGCTTACCCGGAAGAACGGACAACGAAATAAAGAATCACTGGCACTCACATCTAAAGAAGCGTCCAAAGCGGAATCCGACAACATCTGATGTGAAAGACGACTCCAGTTGTCAAAGTGAAGCCACCCTGAGTTCTGAAGGTGAAGCTGAAAGCATCCTTTTTCATACCCCGCCCAACATGATCTTAGAGAGTTCTGCTTTGCCTCCGCCAACATCTTCTACTTCCGACACTGCTGGTATGTCCGGATTTAATGTTGTTGGGGGTAGAGAAGATACTTGTCTTCCTTCTTCGGAAATATATGAAGCTCAAAGCAGTGGAGATTTCTGGAGTCAACCTTTTGTTGCAGACAATATCTACAACGAAGATGGTTATTCATTGTTCATGGAGAAGTGTGGGTTTGAGCTGCCATTGCCTTTTGACCACATGTATTTTGATGATTCCGCAGATTTTCTCTACGACTTGATGCAAGTATAGAACATAAAATTGCTTTTTACTTTTTTTTTTCCTCCCCGATGCTAGAGAATCTTGAGTATATCAGTCGGGGACTTCGGATTTCAAATTGTACCCGCGGTTGGTTTTGTTCAGTGGATCAAAATCAAATCTATGTTAATAAAAAGTATCCCCTTTTATGAATTCATTTCCCAATTATCTTCTACTACGACTCATTAAAAATGCCATCATTGTCTGCATTTCTCATGAAGATGGTTATTCGTCTTTGTTGTTTTGTCATGTTCTGGTGGTTTGTTGTGTTTTTGGTTGGTTGGTGCTGCACATGTCTAATCTTTAGTTTCGACATTGCTATATGCAGAACCCTTTTTGAATTTGAATATGTTCGACTTATCCAAGGAAAAACATGTCTAAATGACACTCAAAACTACGAGTCAATTCAATTATACAATGAGAATATAACAGGTCAAAAAACCATGCTTCAACCAACAACTATTTGGTCTAGTGGGATGAGATACTAGTTCACTTAAGCAAGGTCAACAGTTCGAATTCTGGTTCAATCAATCAATCGGTTGAAAACCGGTGGTCAAAAAACCATGGTTCAATTTGTGCGGATGTACTGAAGGCTGAAGCAAGCATAGTTTTCTAACAATGGTAAACTATTCCATCAAGACAAGTAATGAGATATTAATTTGTAGAGAAATGTAGTTTCATTTGAGTAGTCTGTTACTTTAGCAATGAGAGTTGTAGCTAGGAGAAGGAGGCTTCGGTTCTGTTTCCAAAGGAAAGTTGCCGTAAAGCAGCTCAAGAGCATCAGCCAGGGGGAGAAGCAATTTCGCAACGAGGTGAGCACAATTGGGACAATCCAACACGTTAATCTAGTGCGGCTTCGTGGTTTCTGCTCTGAAGGTAGAAGAAAGTTGTTGGTTTATGAGTACATGCAAAATGGTTCTTTGGATACTCATCTTTTCCATGAAAAGAATTCGAAACCCCTAACTTGAAAAACAAGGTACCAGATTGCACTCGGCACGGCTAGAGGCTTAACTTATCTTCATGAGAAATGCAGAGATTGCATCATTCACTGTGACATCAAGCCCGAAAATAATCTCTTGGATGCCAAATTATGTCCGAAAGTCGCGGAATTCGGCCTGGCAAAGCTCGTAGGGCTGGACTTCAGCAGGGTCCTTACAACTATGAGAGGAATAAGATTAATATTTAAGTGTTTGATTAATTTATTATCATGAGTTAATCTCATACCATCACTTGAAAAATACATGTTGATGGGTCTGAAGATAGTTTGTCTGTCTCATATAATGAATGTCTATAATTATCTTTGTGAAACCCAAGCCCAAGAAAGGGCATTTGGCCATGCTATGTGTGTATACATTAGTTCAAATATAGTATTTTGGTTAATTGCATTAGATTTTCTCAAATATGATCCATAAATTTTCTTTATATTTTGGTATAATTATATGGTAATAAATGTTATTTAATCATAGCGCTTTGAAAATATATTCACCCTATACAGATAAATTGCTTGAATTTAGGTCACTGAGGGATAACAACGCTCCCTTTACCACTGGAATCACTTAATAGGTTCATATCACACGCGTTCTTAAGTCGTATGTTATTGATTTCAACTTTTGTGTTGCATGAGTATAAATTTATGTATTTTTTATTATTAAATAATTATTTTTATTTTATATAAAGATAATTTAAATATATAAATATAAAATATTCAAAAATTCAAAGAAGTCTAAATCATAATTGATATAGATCAAACATAAAATCAATATTTCATTCCAAAAAAAACATATATATTTGGCTCGATATAATTCTTTCCAATTTATTATTAAGTGTGTGGACTCTAGGTGAGAACAATGTCTAACTACCAACACTTGATAGTAACACTGCTTGTGTGTGTTTTACCCGATTCTTGTTTGGACAAATATGTTTCTTCAAGTATAAATCATGCCAAGTTTGTGTCATTGTTCATGATTCCAATTCCATGTTTACCTATGCAGGATGTAGTGGATCGTAATTCATATGAATTATGGGAAGTGGCGGATCCAAAAATATATTTGAGGGTGGGCACAAATAAAATCTCAAAATTTTAGGATGGACACAAGTCTTAAATATTACAAAATTTTAAAGACCAATTCACAAGAATTAAAAAAATAAAGGTAAATGTATGAATTTTGAAAAGTACGTGCCCACTCTACATGATACGTGGATCTGCCATTAATAATGAGAGCATGATTTTGTAAGCAACGGAGGATATATATATATATATATATATATATATATATATATATATATATATAGGGATATGATCAAATTACACTGTGTAAAACTCTCTAAGTTTTACACTTTTTTTGAATCGTTGGATGAGTGAAACGGATGGATGAGATTAGGGCTGTAAATGAGACGAGACAGATCGCGAGCTACTCGAGCTCGACTCGGTCAAAGTTCGGTCAAAGCTCGACTCGATTGGACTCGACTCGAGCTCGAACTCGGCTCGAGTTCTTGACGAGCCGAGTCGAGCTACTTGATACCCAACTCGAAAAGCTCACGAGCTACTCGAAAAATATAATATAGTAATTTTTTTATTTTTTATAATTTAAAATATCTAAATTCTTAAACTTAAAACCCTAAATATAAACCCTAAACATAAGTATTAAACCTTAAAAATCTAAATCATAAATTCTAAACTCAACAATCTAAACCTCTAAACCCTAAACCCTAAAATTAACAAGCTTGAGTTTACAAAATATGTGTATCAAAGTTTTTTCTTCATAAGACTTTAAATGAGACATGATAGATGAAGAGTTACTTGACTCCAATGCGATCAAAGATCGATCAACACTTGACTCGATTGGGCTCGAATCAAGCTCGAACTCGACTCGAGTTCTAAACGAGCCGAGTCGAGCTTAGATTTCTTAGGCTCGTTAGAAATTACTCAAGCTCGAACTCGACTCGAAATCTTAACGAGCCAAACCGAGCTTAGCACTACTCGAGCTCGACTCGGCTCGTTTACACCCCTAGATGAGATTAACAGTAAAATATGTGAAGATTATCACTTGGGAAAAAATAAGGAAATAATCTGAGCCATTAATTACCACCATCTAACGGTCCAAAAACTGTGTAAAAGTAATTGAGTTTTACACAATGTAAGTTGATCCTAACCCATATATATGGGATGAGATCAAGTTACATGGTGTAAAACTCATTTAGTTTTACATTAATTTAGGACCATTGGATAAGGGAAATGGATGGATGGGATTAACAGTAAAAAATGTGAAGATTATCACTTGAGAAAAAAAGATAAGGAAATAATTTGAGCCATTAATTACCACCATCTAACGGTCCAAAAACTGTGTAAAAGTAATTGAGTTTTACACAATGTAAGTTGATCCTAACCCATATATATGGGATGAGATCAAGTTACATGGTGTAAAACTCATTTAGTTTTACACTAATCTAGGACCATTGGATAAGGGAAATGGATAGATGAGATTAACAGTAAAAAATGTGAAGATTATCACTTGGGAAAAAAAGATAAGGAAATAATCTGAGCCATTAATTACCACCATCTAACGGTCCAAAAACTGTGTAAAAGTAATTGAGTTTTACACAATGTAAGTTGATCCTAACCCATATATATGAGATGAGATCAAGTTACATGGTGTAAAACTCATTTAGTTTTACACTAATCTAGGACCATTGGATAAGGGAAATGGATAGATGAGATTAACAGTAAAAAATGTGAAGATTATCACTTGAGAAAAAAAGATAAGGAAATAATCTGAACCATTAATTACCACCATCTAACGGTCCAAAAACTGTGTAAAAGTAATTGAGTTTTACACAATGTAAGTTGATCCTAACCCTATATATATATATACCAAATGTTGATTATTTATAAATTTACCCCACTTCTTAAAATTTACGTTTTGTCCCCTAAATCTCAATCTTAATTCCGTCACTATTCGTAGTCCCATCTCTTCATGTAATTTAACAGTGGATCCATTTGGAATTGGTCCCAGATAAATTATAGTCCAACAGCCCGTTTTAATCTAATGTTGCTACTTGTTAAGAAAAAAATGTTAAGAATGAATTTTATAAACAGTTGTATTACCTTAATATTAAATTACCTGAATACCATTGAAATCAATTCATTCTTTTTTTGATCGATAAAAACTTGCATAGATAATAACTTAAGAGTACAATAAATGTGACGGGAGGACTGCAGGATTCCAACATACTTAGTCCTGTTCAGTCTTAGTAAATTTGGCAAGTCAGTCAGCAAGCTGGTTACAAGATCGATTTACAAAGGAAAAACAACAGGAATCAAACTCCTTTGACAACATCTTGATGCATTCTTCGATGGCAGAGGTGACCCAATCCGAAGAATCCCCTGAAATCAGGCGATTGATAACAGCTTTATTGTCTGTTTCAATGATAACCTTTGAAAAGGCGAGTTGACTCGCTGTCGTAAGTCCAAGTTTGATAGCAAAGGCTTCAGCAGCAGCAGCAGATGGCGCCCAACAAGGAGCTGAGACTCCGTGGACAAAAGAGCTTGAGTTATCCCGGAAAACAGCTGCGACCGAAGCTTTCCCTGAGTCTTGGTCAAAAGCGGCATCACAATTGATTTTTATAACTCCTAAAGGGGAGGCTTCCACTTTACATTTCTCGGGGCTTCATTCAATTTCTCAGAGGAGTCAAGTTTGTTTGCTTGTTGGAATTCCATAAAGCCACGATCTGCTCTTAGCCAAACCTCCCATGGGGACTCCTTTCTCCCTTCGAAAACAAGTGCGTTCCTTGCTTTCCATACATTCCAAAGAATGAATGCAATATGAGCGAGACCTACCTTGGTCATCCCCAGGTTTCGATCTTGGCTTAGTTGATACCACCACTTTGGAAATCTTGGAAATCCTATGGCAGCAGGGGAGTAATTAAAAGCCGATGCTCTCCATGTAGCTTGAGCAAACGGGCAGAAGAAAAGAATATGCTCTGCCGATTCCTGAGGGTGATAGCAGTGGGGGCAATTGCCCTGGTCCTTGAGGTTCCCATGAAAGCGGGTTCTCAATGAACTCTTAGTAGGAACAATATCATGACATAGTCTCCACAAGAAAGTTCGAATTTTGGAAGGGACCTGTATTTTCCAAACTGAGTTCCAAAGTTCTTTCTTATTTAGGGTTCCTTCACTGGATGAGGGTTGGTTTGTCTCCCGAGCCTCTTCCTCCATAAAACGATATCCCGACTTGGCGGAATATTCGCCGTTTTTGTTACCAGCCCATATGAGAACATCTTGAACATTTGGTCCTCCAATCGGAATGGATAGAATCGCCTTTGCTTCTGTTGGGGAGCACAGTTCTTGAATTTTCGTTTCATTCCATGTCCAATCGGGCGTGATGAGGGAGTAGACGGACGGTGCAGGGAAACCCTCCGGCGGTGAAGAGGTAAGTCTAAAGCCCTTGAACTTCGGAATCCAATTGTCAAACCAGGTTGAGATGCTTTTTCCATTCCCGACCCTCCAAAGAGAACCCTTTTTTATGATTTTAATAGTTTTTTTTTTGAGATATTTTTACCGCATGACACATTGCAGTTATGACACGTGACATTTGCAATATTTTATAAAATTTTTTATTTTTTTAATTTTTATGAAAAAAATTATATAATTTTTAGAACTTTTAAAAAAATAAATAAAATAAAAAATAAGTAACAACAATGTAACACGATACGTTGCACCAATTGATCTAAAAATATTAGATTTAACAGTCAATGTTGGTCAAAGAGGTAAATACTAAAATTATAGAGTATAAAAGAGCTTAATTAAGTGCAAAAAAACTTCAGGAGATCAATTGATTTTTCTCCCAAAAATTTAAGAGTTTATGATATCTTTAAGCCTAAAATTTAATAAAATTTTTGGTTGGATAATTTACTTGTTTAATGTTTAAACTAAAATCTTCAATTCAATCAAGAATTACTTATTATATAACTTACTTTCAAAAAAAATATTATATAACTTAAGGATTAGTCTATCACGCTTGATGAACACCGTTGAACACCACTAACGCTGAATATTGCTGAACATCATTAAATTGATTAATAAAAATTAAAAATCTCAGAAACTCAACCTATAAATATAAATTATTTAAAATAAGATTTCAATTAAATTATTTTCCATACATATTATATATTTTATTTTATTTTTAAATAATTGGATCAAATATCATAATTAGTCAATTTAAAAAATAGAAAACCATAAATACGAAACCTGAAACCTGAAACACTAAACCTAAAATCATAAACCCTAAATCGTAATCCCTGAACCATAATTCTAAAACTCAAAAATGTAAACCCTAAAGCCTAAATCTAATGTTTGAATTTACGGTTTATGATTTAGGGTTTATAGTTTAGTGTTTAATGTTTTGGGTTTTGGGTTTTGGATTTTATGTTTAAAATTTAGGGTTTTGGTGATTATTATGATTTTGGGTTTAGAGTTTCGAGTTTATGATTTAGAGTTTTTGTTTTTTAAATTGACTAAGGTTGATATTTGATCCAATTATTTAAATTTTTTTAAAAAATATTATATATATATGGAAAATAATTTAATCAAAATTTTATTAAAAATAAAATTTATAATTATATGTTAAGTCCTTGAGATTTTTAATCTTTATTAATCAATTTAATAATTTTGAGCGGTGTTCGTCGAGCGTTGTAGAATTTTCCTATAAGTTAATCTGTTTTTAATTTTTTTTTAAAATTTTGTAACTATATTATTGAAAAACCCAAAAGAATTTTTCAGAATAAAATACATATTTGAATTAAAAAAATCTAAAAACTTATCTAAAAATCGATTATAAAAGTTATATTTTATCGCTCAAAACAATATTTGAAGCCATAATTAAAGGCTTAACAAGTAAATTAGTAAACCAAGGTTATTTATATTAGGTATTTTCTCATATTTTACTTTGAAAAGGTTTTCTTTCTCTCTTTTTTTTTTGAATTCTAATATATACGGTTTCAAATTTATGTGATATACGTATACCTTGAAATTTATTCAAAGTCAACAATTTTTTTAATTTAACTCAAATAAATATATTAACTTTCGAATTTCATTACACTACTTGATTTATTTGAATACTTAACCACATTTTTAAGGCTTAATTTTGAAACAATCTCCTGGAGTTTTTTTTTTTTATTTTAGATTTTAGGTACTTTGAGTACTTTTTTTAATCAATAATTATCCTCTAATATTATTGTAGTTTCCGACTTTCCGCTTTACACCCTACTCATTAAATGATAACATGACTAGGGGTGTGCAAAAAAACCGAAAAACCGAAACCGATTTCGAAACCCGAAAAAACCGAACCGAAAAATTGGTTAACCGAACCGAAAAATTCGGTTTCGGTTCGGGTTTTTATTTTTTAAAAAGAAACCGGTTTGGTTACGGTTTATAGTTTTGGGATAAACCGGGTAACCGAACCGACCGATTATATAATATATATTATATTATTATATGTTATTTTATTATTTTATATTAAAAAAATTAAATTTTATTTTATTTTCTCATTCCCCAAAAGTAAAACCATAATTTTATTTTATCAATTTTAAGTGTTTAACTTGCTAGTATTAGAAAAGATAATAATATCATGTGTCGATTTTAAAAAGTATGTACTTTTTTCTAACATATAATTAAAATTTATATTTTTAATAAACAAAATAAAAAACCGTTACCCGAACCGAATTTTTCGGTTAACCGACTAAACGGTTAACCGGTTGAATGGATACGGTTTAGGGTCGAGAATTTAGTAACCCGAACTTATCGGTTAACCGAAATAATTTGCTAATGGTTAACTGAACCCGGTTTTGCACACCCCTAAACATGACACATTTAAACATGAGTACATGACCACACAATATTATCATAGAATCACATGTGGCAAATTCTTTTAAAAGAATTCCCAAAATGTAAATGATGCAAAAATTCCAAAAGTTTTATAAAAATTAATATTATTTTTAAAAATATTTAGGAATGTTTTTAGATTGAAAATAGTAAGATACAAGCTAATTGAGCAAATGGCATATTTTAGGGTAATTTTACAATTGAACTTTTTTTTTCTTCCAATTTAGACTATGATTATACGTCTGTTTGTCTCTAGTGAAAGTGAATTGAAAAGTAAGAAGACGAAACGCCCATCGTTTAAGGCTCTAAGGTTTGAATTTGCATTGCTTTTTAAAGTAATTTTTGGAGTCAAAAGCTAGTTTGAGATCAAAAGCAATGAAAAACATGTAGCTTTTCAAATTAAAAGTGCTTTTCAGCTTGGTTCAAAATGTGCTTTTCAAAAACTAAAATTTCTATCTTTTAACTTTTTAATAGTATTTTTAAGTAAAATTACTCATATATCGTCGTTTATATCACTAATCCTTTTATATTTTAAAAATATCTAAAATAAACATTTTATCTACTTAAAAACAATTTTAACAATAATACTAAACACAACCTAACAATTTTTAATATTTTTAAAATTACTTTTCAAAATCGTGTTCTAACCATATTTTCCAAAAAGCAAGGTCAGTCACCCGGTGAATTGTAATTTGCATACTGAAAATCAAAGTTGAAATATATTGTTTGATTGGGTCATTGTCTAAGATAATGGGCAGATGAGATTAGGTCAAGGTCAGTAGCAGAATCCTAAGATAAGTGATGAACCTATAAATATCTGGACGGTTGTTGACAACATTTTAATGTGCCAACCACCACAAATTCCACCCCAACAAATCTCCACCGCTAACTCTCCACCACCTCATCTTTTTGCTTTTTTGTATTCCTTCCATTTTTCACCACAATTTCCTTTTACGGTTTGATTATTCCATTTGTAGATTTTAGTTTTCCTTGAGGCCGCCCCCACCCACCTAACGTGATGGCGATTGGCGGGCCATATGACAACACACAGTTGCAAATTCTTTTATTGGAATTTCGAAATTCATGGTTGTGGAAGCTGGGATGTCATATCCTAAGCTCCAGATATTTTCCTATAAAAATTATAGATTAAACAATCACAAAATATCTTCCTTCCATACTAATTGGGAAGACTAAAAGACCAACAAAGCCATGACTTACAACTACTACAATCCCCTGAAATTCACCAACTAAACCCATCCATCATATTCTATGAGATCTTGACATTATCGTCAGACTTTTATCAGCTATTTTAGATTAATCTTCTTCGTATAAAACAAATTAAAGAGATTTCGTTCTTTTTATCTTTACAACAATTACGATTATCATTAACTACGACTCACTGTCTAAATTAAAAAGAGTGAACTGTTCAAACACCAAGAACCATCATTTGTCCCACATTGACCATCAAGAACTAGCATTTGTCCGACGTTGACCATCAAGAACTAGCATTTTCATTTACATTAACTGTCATAGGAATGAAAATTTAACCATCTAATTATTGTTTATGTTTAAATCGCATTAGTTCTAAAAAATATTAAAGACTAGATTATATCGAATTCACAAACATTTTAGGCGTGGATTTCTGAGATGGGAAGTGCACGGGGCAACCTCGGCTCAATTTACGTTCACAGTTGCCAATATTGACTTATTTGAAACCGATATTACGGCAATTTTAAGTGCATAATATCTATAATTAATGCCTAAATTAGTTACATATGTGGGCCATATATAAAAACAGACAAAACAGTCCTTATGTAAAAAAAAAAAAAACCTTCCTCTGTACTTGATATCATGAAGATGGCTGTCAACTACTTGGTGCTGTGAATCCATCCTTCATACGATATGTACAGTTTAATTCATAAGACAATTCAAATGAATTTAGGGTGAAGTTTACAAATGGTTACTAAACTTTAATTAATTTAGTGATCATTTGTCAACTTTAACCATAAATATATAAAAGTTCAAACAAGATAAATGAGTGAAGGGAAAACGAAGAAGAGAATAACAACAAAAACGATGGGTTGGAGATGATAATCCAATAAACATGAACTTATATGGTAAAAAAATCAGATTACAAATCTCACTCGGAGATCAAACTAGTAAAATCCTTGGGTAATCAACACACAAAACTAACTATCGAAAGAGGGTTAACAAATCCCATCAAAGATTAACAATCACGGACTATCGTTAGAATAGGTTAGATCATCAGAAATCTCAAGGCCAAACCAACTCAATCAAACAGCCAGACAATTTCTATTACCAACAGATTTAAGATATTTTACTGGGTTTTATGAGGCTCTATTTTTTGTCCTATGTACTCGCCGTGTCTATCGAATCACTCGAATTGGACCCTAACCGAACGGCATCGTCCTGTTTGATTGACTGTTCTTTTAACATCCTTATTGAATCAACGGAAACGGCCTCGTCGCCGGCTTCATCCTCTGCTCTGCACGCAGTCGGCAAAACAGGACGGTAACCGCACCTCCGTTTAGGAGATAATGGATCCAGATCGTCCTGCAAATATCAATGAGAAATAAGTAAATAAAAGACGGAAAATTATTAAACAATACAGACAAGGAAAATAAGATGATAATTTAAAATGGAATAACAAAGACCAACCTGATAACGAAGATCTGAAGCATTTTCTCTCAATCTTTTCAACGGAAACAATTTTGTTGATCTACAGACCTCTATTCCGCCATCAGAATACGCTTCGCTACTAGATGAACTTGAAGCCGGCGGAGGTGTATTTGCATCTGTGGACCACGGCACCACCTGATTATCTCCGTCCTCCTCCGCGTCATCAGCAGAAACATCTCCGTCGTCGTCTTCTTCATCTTCCGCTTCGCTGCCTTCTCGATAGCCGCCGTTGACGCACCTCTCACAGACGGAGACCGTGTGACCAAGCTTGGAACCGGCTGCTCTCCACGGCGTGAGAGACTGGCACGCGTGACAGAGAAGACACCTCACGTGCCTCTCCACGAGGAAGTTGGCTCCGTGCACTTTAGCATCACAGTCCCAGCACAAACTCGCTTGGTCCGACTCGCAATACGTCCTTGCCGCCAAATCGCAGAGCTCACAGCTCTTCATTTCCCTTCTTTCAACCAAAAACAGAGAGAGAGATGCTTTGGCTTTGCCTATCTGCCGGTTTCTTCTTCTTTCGTTTTCTCTTTCTTGTATATGCAGAGAATGAGCGATTGGAAAGGAAGGGAAAAGAAACATCAAACTGCAGTGCCTTATAGAAACAGCCTTTCCTTTTTACTCAAATTACAAATTTGCCATTACAATACTTCCAGTTTACCAACCAAGCTGGCAGTGCCACCACCACTTGCATAATATTGTTTCTACAAAATATTAAAAAAATAATTTTGGAATATAACAAAAATAGGGGTAAAGTTGTCATTTAAGGAACTATACGGAAAGGGAGTATTTGCCGAAGAGGAAAGAAACGGTAGTGAGGGGGTGAGGGAGCAGAGAACGATGAAAGGCTGTGGTGGGAACATCTGCCACGTGTTGGAATGGCATATAAACGTATTTATTTATATATGGCATTAAATTAGCCCCCTTCCCTTCTGCTTCGGCCTCCGTTTTCTCGGTTTGTTGCGTTTGTTTGGAAAAAAGAAGATATTTTTATTTTGTTTCCAAGATTTTTTTATTTTTATATTAAGTGGTGGCAGTGTACAACGAGTTCTCTGCTTTTCCTTTCCTCTCCTCCTGTTAGGATTGTGACGTGTGGCCACGTGTCGTTAGTCCAGCGCCGAGATTCAGATTCTCTTCCCTTGCCTTTATTCGTTGCAGGGCCAAGGATTAGCCACGTGGCTTGTCTTGATTCGGGCTGATTTCGTGTACGGCTGGTGTTGTCATCGCTGTTTTGCCGATTTTTTCTCTTGGTTTGCAGCTTCCTATTTCTCTCTTAAATCTAAATGATCACTGGCCAAGCAAAAAACAATATCTTAATAACCGCTTAGATTTTTACCATTTTGCAGTGCACTCGCCGATCATCCTTTCCCCCTTTTTTTCAAATTTTTGTAAATATAATAAAGTTTGGCCAAAAAAGTAAATATATTTTAAAAAATTCGATAAACTAAATATATATTTAATTAGCATATCTTAATGATTTATTCTTTTCCGATTCTAAATAGTATCATATTCGTATTTTTTTGACGATTATTATATTATAATTTGTTTTTGAAAATATATTATATTTTTTAAATGTGTTAAGTTTATATTATATCTTAATTTATCTTATATTTTAAGTATCACATTCATGATGATTCATTTTAAATCACAATTATACATTTTCAGTGTACCCGCATTATTCTTTTCTCTGTTGTATGCGTTTTAATTTTATAAAATATTTACATAAATAGTTTATTTATGTATATTTTAATGCATCCTAATATTTTTATAACAATTTTTATCTATGAAAAAGAGACGGGAAATTTTGCTCCTACGCAGGGCCGGCCCTGGGCAGGGGCAACAAGGGCGACCGCCCAGGGCCCATCGCTCAGAAAAATTAAATATTGTATGTTTTTCGAATTATATTTAAAGATTTAGTTTATTTTAGTATTTGTTATTAGGGCCTATTTTTTAATATTTGTTAATAGGGGCTAAGATTTTTCCAATATTTATTATTAAAGATCTACTCTTAATATTTATTTTTTTCTAATACTTGATATTAGGGGCTTATTTTTTATATTTGTTATTAGAGACTGAGTTTTTTCAATATTTATCAGTAGAAGTCTACTCTTAATATTCAATTTTTTTTCTAATACTTGTTATTAAGGGCCTATTTTTTAATATTTGTTATTAGGGGTTGAGTCTTTTTCGATATTTATTATTAGGGATCTAGTCATAATATTAAATTTTTTCTAGTACTTGTTACTAGGGCTCCAGTTTTTTTTTTCCAATATTTATTATTATGGGCATAGTTTTAAGGTAAAATTTTGATATACAGGCTTAGGGGTGATAACGAGCCGAGCGGAGCCGAGCCTGGCCAGGCTCGGCTCGGCTCAGCTCGGAAATAGTGTAATTGGGCTCGGCTCGGCTCGAAAACAATTCTATTGGGCTCGGCTCGGGATCGAAGCTCGTCAGGCTCGGCTCGGCTCGAAATGAAAAATTTTGCTATAGTTTTTTATATAAAATATTCGTTAAAAATCCCTTTCATAACCAACACTAAAACGAAATTCAATGACCGGAAAGGAGAAAAAAGTGCCAAAATTTAGATTAATCCAAATATTCAATAAATATTCTTATAATACAAACACATAATTAAAGAAAATACAAAATCAAACAACAATCAACTAATGAAAGAAAATACAAACACATAATTTATTTTAATGCATATGTAGATTCCGAGCCGAGCCTGAGCCCGAGTCGAGCTCACTCGAGCCGAGCCTGAGTAGCTCGCGAGCCGGCCAGGCTCATTATCACCCCTATACAGGCTGATAAAACTAATTTTACACAAGCATGCATATTTACATTATAAAACTCAAATCATAAATTCTATACCCTACAACATAAACCCTAAACTAAAACTAAAACCCTAACCCCTAAAACTAAAAGGCACGTGTAAACTAAAGTTTACACGGCCTTTGTATCAAAGTTTTTTTTAATAGTTTTAAAATTTAATTTTTTCAATACTTGTTATTAGAGGACCAATTTTTTCAATACTTGTTACGATGGATCAACTCTTAAAATTTAATTTCTTTCATTAGTTGCTATTAGGGACAAAGATTTAAATAGCGGTATGCAACCACAACAACGATCGTTATATGACGTTAGTGACATCGTCTAAAACCGCGATATATGCAACAATTCTGTCTACAATAGCATATGTTACTAAAAAAATTCATAACCGCGATACTCGCAATAAACAAAATAACATCTATTATATCCATAATCATGATAAACACAACACAACCGAAAATAGGACTGTAACTATAATTACAATTTAAATCCTTAATTCAAGGCCCATTTTTTAAGTTCGCCCCGCGCCTCCAAAAACTCAAGACCGGCCATGCTCCTACGGGGCCTTTAACCCATAACTTAGGAGAAGAGGAGGGTGTCAGCTGAGTACTCTAACCACCAGCTCTAGAAATTGTTGACTTGTCATGTATATATTAATTTTTACGATTTGTTTTAACTATTTTTTTATACTGTATTTCTTGATTTATATAATATTTTGTAGTTTTTATTATGTTTTTTTATAAATGAATTCTTTATACATCCAAAAGAACCTCAATCTGTACAAGATTTTTTTTTACAGTATAGCTATCTGTCCCATGAGCCTTATTGCCATTCATAAGAAAAATAATATCCTTGATCTCTTTTTGAGTTATAAGAGCCACCAAACTGTTTCTCTATTAGCCTCCTTAACATTCATACCAAAAATAACATCCTGGATTTCTATTAGCCTTCTCCATAACATTATCTTATTTTCTCGTGTTTATGTATGGTATACATTTTACAAATGTCTATCGTATTTTACGAGTAATTAGTTATTAAATTACAAGGTCGATTTTATTTTAACAACTAATCTATTTTTTAATCAAATCACTTGTAAACAAGGAGAATGGTGCGACTTTCTTTTAATTAGAGTAATAACAACACTGTTAAATCAATAGCGTTTTAAAACATTTTTTTCTATAATCGTTTACTTTACACTTAATCAATCTTTTAAAATAAAACATAATAATCAATTAAGTTCTTAACATCAATTGGAAGAATCTATCAAACCTTTCAAATATATGACGTGTATAATCATTGTAACACCCGGGTTTCGGGGGTCGGGAGAAAATAATAATTTAAAAATAGTTCGGGTTTCGGTTTCAAATTTGAAATAATAAAATAGTGGTTTGGGCCTCGGGTTTTAAGACAAATAAAATTAAGTTGGACCAATATTTTTAAACAAGCCCACATGGCCATGGGTGGCACCTATTGTGGTTTCCCTTTTTCATTAAGAGCGTTTAGGTCTTTGGGCCTTTAATTTTAAACCAACCTAAATAATGTTTTTTTAGTCATCATCTTCCCTCTACTATCCATTTCCATCGACAAAGAAACCCTCTCTCCTTTGGAGCACTATTCCATTTCATAACTCTCCCAATCTTGAAGGTTTTTCAAAGATAAGGTCGTTTTTGACTTGCTCTCATTATCTTCTACTAGCACATACCTTTATTTTCTAGAAAACTCATGATTTTAGTGATTTGGGTGTTTTGAAATTTTGATTAAAAATGTCATTTTTAACATCCCTAACTTAGGTTTTCGATTTATAAATGTTATATGAGTTGTTTTGAGTCCAAAGGGGTCCAATGGGTATGATTTTTACAAGGTTTGGGGTGATTCCCGAAATAGGGTTTTGGGGAGATTTTGGGAGGTTTTAAGTTGAGTTTTGGGGGTGTTTTAGGTGGAATCTTGAGGGCTGATGGTTAGGGTATATGTAAGTATTGTTTTGAAGGCTTTAGGGAGTAATTTGAGGGTTGAAATCAATGGTTTCGAAGGGTGCTTAAGGGCTGCTCGGATTTTGGAATTTTGAGCTTGTTTTCAATGGAAAAATTGATTTTTTGTGCTTGGTATGTAATCCGGGTTGATTATTGTAGAACATGGACTGATTTGGGGTTATTTACTTGGTGTTGGAATGACTAGAAACGAGAATTTTGGTTGGAGAAGCTTCGGGGACGAATCTGGGGATTTCGGAGTCTTGAGCTTGGTCTTCGATCTTCTCTTGGGTCGCAACGGTGAGTAGAATTATTGGTTTTTACATTGTGCTCGATATGGATTCTTTTGGGGTTTGGGTGGGACCTTGAGGGGTCACCTAAACCCGTGTGTAAGCCTCTCTACTCTCATGTGGTTGTGATATGTTAATTGTGTATACGTTGTGATTACTTGAATGCATTTTAAGCTGTTAATGTTGTAGTCGTGTTGAGTTCGTGCCTCACGTGATGGTAGTCTAAACTACAGTGATGTGTAGTCCCACCAGTAGTGACTAGTAGGGTAGTACTTTGATGTGTAGTCCCATTGGAAATCCACTAGTCAAAACAGTGATGTGTAGTCCCACCGTAAGTGTATGTTGGTTGTGCTTGTGCAAACCAAGTGTGTGGTTGAGATAGACCCTTGTGCATTCCATTGCTTTCTTGCATATAAATCGTGTTTTGGAAAAACTGCATGTTGTGAATTTTAGAGCCTCTCTCACTAAGCTAGTTGGCTTATGCTCTTTTTGTTTCCAACGTGCAGATCGTTAGAGTTCGGGAGGCGAGCGGGCTAGGGAGGAGCTTTTGGAGTTCTCAAGCAAGTTTAAGTATGGTTTGCTTTTGTAATAATGCCTAGACAATGGGGTATAGAGTTTTAGGAGTTGGGGTCAAACTCCTTAGGAGATTATGTTTGAATATGTTAAACTCATGTTGTGATGTACTTGCTTCTTGGATTGTAGTCTATGATTCTCGTGTCGTTTATTCGTACATGCCTAAATATGTATGTCGTTGGCCTATGAATGCTTTATGCTTGATTACCTTGTGCATGATGCCTTATGCTTGCTAAGTATGCTTCTTGTGAAATTGCATGAAGTCTAGATAGGTATGATCCTTGTTAGATTCAATGCTTGTAAGCTAAATTCCAATTGTGGTTTGTTGTATGTATGATTGTGTGCGCTTAGGAGTGTCCAAATGTGCATCTAGAGCCGTATGTGAAGTCACCAAGTAGTGAAATGAGGAGTTGCAGAGCAGGGGTATCGATACGGTTAGACCCGTATCGATACGACCTTCTTGTTCCAGGCCATACGTTTCGATACGCCGGGAGACGTATCGATACCTTTTTGGACACTAGAGTTACTGTCCAACTTGGTATCGATACCGGTCTTAGGCGTATCGATACCTTTTTGGTCACTGGAGTTATTGTCCAACTTGGTATCGATACCGGTCTTTGGCGTATCGATACGGTCATCTTAGCGTTGACCGTGAGAAGTCAACCGTTGGGGAGGGTATCGATACACTCCTTGGGTGCATCGATACGGTCTCCACGGGTTTACTCTGACCATTTGACCTAGTCAAGGTGTATCGATACACCCCTTAGGTGTATCGATACCGCCTGCAGTTAAGTTTAAAATTGGGCTGTTAAATGTGGTTTTGGGTTCGTTTGATTGTCTCGTGTATGTCGTTCCGCTGTTTGATCACTTAGGACTTTAATACTCCTCTAGACAAGATTAAATTAAAAAAAAGAATAGGGTTGCTAACCGAAGGGGAGCCTTAACGGGTTTCAACTTCGATTTTCCCCGTGTAGTCCACTTGGACCGGTCATCCGGCCAGACCGGGACGAGGGGGTTACATTTATTGGTATCAGAGCCTGAGGTTTCTGAGACCTCGGGCAGGTAAGTGAGGTAAGTTAATGTATTATGAGTGTTTTGCCATGTATGTCTAAATTTTGTTTTTAGCACGGTGTATGAATGCATGCTATAGTGGCCTTGTTGTTGTTTGAGTGTTGGTTCGAGTCCCCATTTTTAGGCATTGTTGTCAAAATAAAAAGGGAAAATTGTTTTGTTTTAAAGAGCTTGAGAACCGGAGTCCTTTGCCCCTTGCTAACCTAACGTTTCTTTGTTGTTGTGTGTTTGTTGTTTTAGATTACTTAAATTGCTATGGTGAGACCGAGGGGACGGCCTAGGGCGGGTGACCAGGCACCCGAGAACGCGCCTCCTGCTCTTAATGCTCCCGGTGGTAATGGAGGGAACGTCGGAGGTGATGGTAATGAGCCTCAGGCTGAGGCTAATGTAGGAGGTAATGGGGCTCAAGCGGGCCAAGGTCAGGCAGGCCCAGATGTGGCTCATTTGATCCAGACTATAGCAGAAGCTTTTCAGACAGCTTTGGCCAGTATGCAAGCTGCAGCACCACCTCAGGGTGCGGGGACAGGATTACCCCTAGAGAGGCTTCGTAATTTGGAGGCAGTTGAGTTTCGTGGATTGTCTCCGGAGGGTTCGGAAGGGTGGCTTGAGAGCACTACTCGCATCTTGGGTCAGATGGAGTGTTCGGATGCCTGTAAGTTGGAATGCATCGTCTCATTGCTTCAGAGAGACACTTATACTTGGTGGACCACTGCTATTTCTGGTATGGCCGAGACGGATATCACATGGGAGTTTTTCAGGAATGCCTTCAAGAGGAAGTACCTCGGGGTTCGGTACTTGGACGAAAAGAAAAGGGAGTTCATGGCTTTGGTTCAAGGCAATAGGACCGTGTCCGAGTATGAGATCCAGTTTGTGAGGTTGAGCCAGTACGCGCCAGAGTTGATTCCGGATGAGAAGGAGCAATGTGAGCGTTTCAGATATGGGTTGACTACTGATGTGAAGACCTACATGTTGGCCTCCAACTACACTGAGTTCGATGTCTTGGTTTCTAGAGCCAAGGATATAGAGCAGAACCTGAGTTCTAGAGCACGTGCTAGTGGGTGTGACTCCGGGAAGAGACATGCGAACTGGGATAGAGATCATGCCAAGAGGCATATGGATATGAGGTACCAGCCGGATACGAGGCCTAGGGGTGGTAACCATGGTCAGGGCCGTCAGGGCCAAGGGGCCGTTGGGCACATTCCGGAGTGCACTAGGTGCGGGAGACGCCACCCAGGTAAGTGTATGGGTATGTTTGGGGCGTGTTGGAACTGTAGCTCCCGAGACCATTTGAGGCGTGATTGTCCACACCCAGTTAGGGGAGGACCGGCTCTAGCGAGGGGTTTTGAGCATCAGAGAGGTCGTGGGCGGGGCCGTGGGAACTTTCAGCCGAGGAATGAGGGTCAGAGGAACTTGGCTCATGTGGTAGCAGTCCAGCCCGAGGGAGGAGGACCGACTAGGGAGTACGCTCAGCGAGAGGCTGGGAATGTCACTGATGTCATTGCAGGTAATTTCACATTACAGTCTTTGAGTTTGTTTTCTCTAATAGATTCGGGGTCAACACATTCGTATATTCTGGGTGAGCATGCAAAGTCATTAGGATTGCCTTGTGATTGGCTAGAGGTAGGTGTAAATGTCACTAGCTCTTTTGGTGATACAGTGGTAGTTAGGAAAGTGTATATGAGGTGTCCCTTGATGATTCAGGGCCACGTATTTCCGGTTGACATGATGGAGCTACCCTTTTATGGTTTTGATGTGATCTTGGGCATGGATTGGCTTGTAGAGCATAGAGCTAGGGTTGACTTCGAGACTAAGAGGGTCTCTTTGAGGCTTACCGATGACTTTGAGGTTGTGGTAGTTGGGGAGAATGTCAAGTTTTTGTCCAACGTGGTTTCGGCTTTGGAAGCTCAGAGGTTGTTGAGTTCAGGGTGTCAGGCTTACTTGGCTTACGTAATGAACCCGGATATGAGTGAGGTGAGACCTCAGGACATCAGGACTGTGTGTGACTTTCCGAGTGTTTTTCCGGAAGAACTACCAGGCTTGCCTCCAGATAGAGCAGTTGAGTTTGCTATTGAGACCTATTCTGATTTCGCACCGGTGTCGATTGCTCCGTATAGAATGGCACCGAAAGAGTTGAAAGAGTTGAAGACACAGCTTCAGGAGTTGACTGACAGAGGCTTCATTAGGCCTAGTGTTTCCCCGTGTGGTGCTCCGGTTTTGTTTGTGAAAAAGAATGATGGTAGCATGAGAATGTGCATAGACTATAGACAGTTGAATAAGGTGACGGTGAAAAACAAATATCCCTTGCCAAGGATAGATGACTTGCTAGACCAGTTGAGGGGTGCTTCTGTGTTTTCAAAGATTGACTTAAGGTCTGGGTATTATCAGTTAAAGGTAAAGGATGTGGACATACCGAAGACATCTTTTCGTACACGCTACGAGCATTATGAGTTTTTGGTGATGCCTTTTGGGTTGACCAACGCTCCAGAAGCCTTCATGGATATGATGAACCGCGTGTTTCATAAGTTCTTGGACAAGTTTGTGGTAGTGTTTATTGATGACATCCTAGTGTACTCTAGGACCGAAGAGAAGCACGATGAACACTTAAGGTTAGTGCTTCAGACCCTACTTGAGAATCAGTTGTATGCCAAGCTAAGTAAGTGTGAGTTTTGGATTAGAGAGGTGGTCTTCCTAGGTCACGTGATCTCAGCTAGTGGGATTAGTGTAGATCCCAAGAAGATTGAAGCCATTGTGAGTTGGAAGCAACCAAAATCAGTGACAGAAATCCGCAGTTTCCTAGGCTTGGCGGGATACTATAGAAGGTTTGTTGAGGGGTTCTCAAGGATAGCGGCTCCGTTGACCAAGTTACTACAGAAGAATGTTCCGTATGAATGGTCAGATGCGAGACAAGATGCGTTTGAGAAATTGAAGAAAGCCTTGACCGAAGCTCCTATTTTGATTCAACCCGAGCCGGGGAGAGAGTGTGTGGTTTACAGTGATGCATCTTACGTGGGGCTAGGTTGTGTGCTTATGCAAGAAGGTAAGGTAGTGGCATATGCTTCGCGACAGTTGAAGGTTCATGAGAAGAATTACCCCACACATGACATAGAGTTGGATGTAGTGGTATTCGCGTTGAAAATTTGGAGATACCATCTTTATGGTGAGAAGTGCACTGTGTACACCGACCACAAGAGTTTGAAATATTTGATGTCCCAGAGGGAGTTGAATCTTAGGCAAAGAAGGTAGTTAGAGCTTCTTAAAGATTATGACCTTACCATAGAGTATCATCCGGGCAAGGCAAATGTGGTGGCCGATACCTTGAGTAGGAAGGTGGCCGTTGAGTTGCGAGCAATGTTTGCAAGGTTGAGTGTGTCTACGGATGGTGGGTTAGTGGCCGAGCTTCAAGCTAAGCCATCATTGATTCAGTTGATCCGTGAGAAGCAGTTGCGAGATGAGTCCTTGGCACCTCACGTGCAAGACATAGCCGAAGATAGGCCTACTGAGTATTGTTTTGGAGAGAATGGGATCCTATGTTTCAAGGATAGGATAGTGGTTCCGGAGGATGCCGAGTTGAGGCGTACGATTTTGAGTGAGGCTCACAATAGTCCTTTTGCTATGCATCCGGGTAGCACGAAGATGTATCGAGGATTGAAGGAAGAGTATTATTGGATTGGGTTGAAAAAGGATGTAGCCGAGTTCGTAAGCAGATGCATGGTTTGTCAGAGAGTCAAGGCTGAGCACCAGTTTCCCTTAGGGTTGTTGCAACCGTTGAAAATCCCGGAGTGGAAGTGGGAGCGTATCACTATGGACTTTGTGTCAGGACTCCCGTTGACTCCTTCGAAGAAAAATTCAGTGTGGGTGATTGTAGATAGATTCACCAAGTGTGCTCATTTCATACCGGTTCATACTACCTATACTTTGGACAAGTTGGTCGAGTTGTATATTCGTGAGATTGTGAGACTACATGGGGTACCGAAGTCGATTGTGTCAGATCGAGATCCGAGATTTACCTCTAGATTTTGGGAGTGTTTGCATCGGGCCTTGGGCACTTGGTTGAACTTTAGCACTTCGTATCATCCGCAGTCAGATGGGCAGTCTGAAAGGGTAATTCAGATATTGGAGGACATGTTGAGGTGTTGTATCATTGACTTTCAGGGGTCATGGGAGAAACATATAACACCCCTCACCCCGGGTCAGGGGCAAGGAGCGTTATGTAGACATGTGACGGAATCGTATTAGTAGGCAGCGGAAGTGGGTTAATAATTTTTCGTGTGATACTTTTTTTTTTTCGAATACATCTATTTTAATTTCTTTTCACATTCGATTATCCCATGGACATACTTCATCATCACACACATATATATATATATATCATATCCGATAATAACATCCATAGTGTTTTAGTTTCCCTTAATTACATATCAAAATGTTGGGAGATTTCTTATGAATTTATACAATACTAAAGAAATAGTTCATGAACATAACCATCAGGCCAAATTGAACTAACATGCTGAACGCTAGGCCACCCATCACGAGTATAACAAAGACAGGGAAAATCATACTTAAGCTTCGTACGAGTAGAATACAGGTAGAGGTCAACGATGCTAGAACCTGAAATTTAGGGGAAGGAAGGAAAGTTCGAGTGGTAAGTACTTCTCGTACTTAGTGAGGAAACCCTATTCTATTCGGTTTCCAAATTAAACATTATGATCAAACAAAATTTGTTTCACTTTGCACATTAGTTCGTTCGAATGAATCAAGCAATATAATCAATCCAAAATTTATAATGCACCGTAAAATTCATTCGAATATATGCACCAAGGAATCATGTAATTCTATTCGAATACATGCAATTAATTTCACATCATTCATATTAAAATTTCACTTACAAGCCATGAAACCTAAATTAACTTTCAAATATCAAATTATCACAATTAAAGTTTCATAGCATATCAAGAATGGCAAAATCATAAAATTCAACATTTCATTCGAATGCTTCCATAACCAATTTCACAAATTTACTTCCAATTTCATATTTCATTACTTTAATCGTTCATTTAATTCATTTAGCAATGCCTTGGATAGTAGAGTATGCTAGGTAATCAAGTCACGTATAACAGAGGTTGTGAATCAAAATTCACCATGTAATAGGTACCACGTACCAAATCGTATCACATATAACATATCATAATGTCCGCAGACATTAAGCAAGAAGGTACACTTACGTACCACAATATCGAGTACACTAACGTACCGATTTTCTTATTGAGCTCAGACTCTAGGCTAGCCGTACTACCTAAACAGACTGTACACACCAAGGGCTTTGCATTTAAATCTTTAATTTAATCAGATACATAATCAATCAAATTTTCAGAAATTCTTAATTAATCATTTCAATTAATTGCTTATAATTCCAATTCCAATAATATGTTATCACACATGGTCATATAATAATTTACAAGCTCAATTCGCATTTTTTTTTTCAGATCAGCTTTCATACAAATCCAAATTCATATCATATAAATCAGAATCACATTTCATAGTTCAATACTCAATTGAACCTATCAAGCTTAATCATACATGTAAGATCATCATATACTCACATATCATATTTCAATGTCCTTATATCCACACAAAATCAATATCACAACAATCCAATAATCAACATTACTAACTTCATCCAAAGCAGTACAATTAATCAAAAATCAGTTTCGGAATCAAACATATCAATCATCAATTTAATTTCAATCACATACGCATCACAATCGCATATCACAAGCATAAAAATCCAAATTCCATTATTCCTTCTTCCCTTACTAAATCGAATAATTAATTAGTCCAAATTGCATGCTTATCATAACTTAAAATCAAATTAAGGCAGTTGGGACTCTAATCCCAACTCTAAAAATCGTTTCACTCACTGTTCACCGAGCTAATTCGGAATCCGTATGCCTTTCGCCCGATCCGTAGCCGATCCCGGAGTAACCTCTTCTTCTACCCTTTCGCTTCTAAAATCTAAGGCATTCAAGCCAAACAAATAACAAATTTTCAGAATGCAATTCATGCAATTAGAGACTGAATTTTTTTTTTTCACTTTATTCAAAACAGTCCCTGAATTATTTGGTCCAATTCGACTAGTTTCCAAATTTCCTAATTTCTTCAATTAATCACTTAAACTTTCAAATTGATCCCTAAAATTGGTGGATTTCACATCCTACAGATTGTTAATAAATTTATTAACACTTCATTTAATCCAATTTTTACATCTTTAATAATTCACAAATTCTTAATTTTTTCTTCTTTTCATTTATACACATTTCTGACCACCTAATTTAATTAATTTCTTATTTACTGTACACAACTCCAAATCGAACACCGTTTGTTCCTAAATTCAATTAACATACCCAATTTTAACATATCAAAAATTCAGGTCGAAACTCTTAGTATATTTTTTTATACAATTTTACAAAGTTCACTGTCCAGCTAGGAACATTACTGGACAGTTTTGCATGCTATTCGAAATGGGTTTCCAGATTTTACCACAGTCATCAAAAATCCTTTTTACAATTTTTCTACCATTTTAGACATGTCAAGGTAGAACATATTAAAATTTCATCACTAAACTCTTACTAGTGAATTTTATACAATTTTCTAAAGTTCACTGTCCATCTAAGAACAGTGCAGGACAGTTTTACATGATGTTCGTATTAAGCTTCCAGATTTCACTACAATGATCAAAACTCAGATTTATAATTTTTCTACCACTTTAGACATGTCAAAGTAGAACATATCAAAAATTCATCACGAAATTCCCACTAATTAATTTTCTACAATTTTCTAAAGTTGCATGTTCTTATAACTACTAAATCTGTCCATATTTACTCTTGCATGTTCATAAGCTTTTATCCTTCAAAATTTCTTGAGGTTTCTTGTGTTCTTAAAATTTTCCAGCAGCATAACCTTTAGTATCATCACTTTCATGATTTTCTAAAGGCATTAAAACCATTGATCTATTAAAGATTTTAACATATTCGAAAACTATAGAGAGAGAGCTACTTACTTTCGATTTTTCCTTGAATTTTCTAACTCAATTTCTATGCTATGCAACCCTTGTCTTCTTCACCGAAAGCTCTCTGGTTTTCCTCTCAATTTTGTGTTTGTAAGTGTGTGTGTGAATGAACAAAATGTTGCTTAATTTGGTGGGTTAAGTAACCGGATAAGGAAGAGAAAAAAAGGGGACAAATTAAATGAGATAAGACCAAAGGGGTCATGTCCCAACTAATCCTCCAACTAATCCCACTAACATAATTATATATATATAATTCTTATAATCATCCACATATCATGTTATATATATATTTAAGTATCAATTCTTCAACTTAATTTAATTCCATCGAATGTATATATATACACTTATATATATACATTATTTTACATTGATTAAATTTTATTTCTACCAAGTATGTGTACTTATACATGATTATACATTTTAAATACTTTCAATCTTAGCTAAGTTGTGATCTTTTACGTTATCGATATCGTTTTTCTATCGTTCGAACTAGGGTACTTTTTAGGGTGTTACAATTCCTCCCCCCTTAAAGAAAATTCGTCCTCGAATTTTACCTGAATCGAACAGATGAGGATATTGCTTTTTCATCGTGTCCTCAGGTTCCCATGTTGCCTCTTCCATCTCGTGATTTCTCCACAAGACTTTAACCAATGCAACATTTTTGTTTCTGAGTCTTTTGATTTCTCTATCCAGAATCTGAACTGGTTCCTCTTCATAGGACAAATCAGGATTCAGTTCTACTTCTTCCGGCTCTAAGATGTGAGAAGGATCGGATCTATACTTTCTGAGCATTGACACATGAAAGACATTGTGGATTTTATCGAACTCACTAGGAAGTGCAAGTCGATAAGCCACTGGGCCAATTCTTTCAGTAATTTCAAAAGGTCCAATAAAGCGAGGACTGAGCTTTCCCCTCTTTCCGAACCGAAATACTTTCTTCCATGGAGAGACCTTGAGAAAAACTTTGTCTCCCACGTTATGCTGGATATCTCTTCGTTTCAGATCAGCATATGCTTTCTGTCTATCGAAGGCTTGTTTTAAACGAGAATGGATGATTTTAACTTTCTCTTCTGTTTCTCTGAGCAGTTGGGGTCCCAAAACCTTATTTTCACCAAGTTCGGACCAACACAGAGGTGTTCTGCATTTTCTGCCATACAATGCTTCAAAAGGAGCCATCTGAATAGACGACTGATAGCTATTGTTGTAGGCAAATTCAACTAAGGGTAGGGATTTCTCCCAATTCTTCCCAAAGTCAATTATGCAAGCTCTAAGCATGTCTTCGAGAATCTGAATTACTCGTTCAGACTGACCATCAGTTTGCGGATGGAAAGCTGTGCTTAGATTCAATTTCGTTCCCATAGCTCTCTGTAATGTTTTCCAAAATCTAGAAGTAAATCTTGGATCACGATCAGAGACAATGGAGATAGGTATTCCATGTAGCCGGATTATTTCTTGAATATACAGATTGGCCAAGGTCTCCAAACTGTAATTGATACGAATAGGAATAAAATGTGCCGATTTGGTGAATCGGTCAACAATCACCCAAATAGCATCATATTTTCTGGGAGAACAAGGAAGACCAGTCACGAAATCCATAGTAATTTGTTCCCATTTCCACTGTGGTAGTACAAGTGGTTGGAGTAGTCCGGTGGGAACTCTATGTTCAGCTTTGACTCTTTGACAGTTGAGACATTTAGATACAAAATCATTGATAGTCGCTTTCATACCAGACCACCAATACAAAGATTTGAGATCTCTATACATCTTAACCGATCCAGGGTGGACCGAAAAAGAACTTTGGTGTGCTTCTTCCAGAAGATCCCTTTTCAAATTTTCATCATTTGGAACACAGATTCTATCTTTGAAGTAAAGGAGACCGTTTGTATGAATACGAAATCCTTCACCAGACTTTGTATCCAGTTTGGAAATAATATCCTGAAGTTCTGGATCAGCTTTCTGAAGATTTTCAATCCTTGAGATTAGACTGGATTGAATTTGAAGTTCGGACAGAAATCCTTGCTTCTGATATACTCGAAGATGAGCATTGATAGCAGTTGGAGCTACAAGAATAAATACCACTTAAAAATCAAAACTTTCATTATAAACATTTTATATTTTATTTCTTAAGGTTCAGGGATTAGAGATTTTTACCCAATGTCGGTTTACGACTCAAGGCGTCTGCAACCACATTGGCTTTTCCTGGATGATAGTCAATGACTAAATCATAGTCTTTCAATAACTCCATCCATCTGCGTTGTCTCAAATTCAGATCTTTCTGAGTTAGGAGATACTTTAGGCTCTTGTGATCGGTGAACAGATAACATTTCTCACCGTACAAGTAGTGTCTCCATATTTTGAGAGCAAATACAATTGCAGCAAGTTCGAGATCATGCGTTGGATAGTTCAATTCATGAGATTTCAGTTGGCGTGAAGCATAAGCTATCACATTATCACCTTGCATTAAAACACATCCAAGACCCGCATGTGAAGCATCACTATACACAGTATAATCCTTGCCAGGTTCTGGTTGGATCAAAACTGGGGCATGAGTCAAGGCTGCTTTGAGTTGGTCAAAGCTTCTTTGTTGCTTGTCAGACCATTCAAACGGTTGATCTTTACGAAGAAGTTTAGTCAAAGGTAAGGCTATAGAGGAAAACCCTTTGACAAACCTTCTGTAATAACCAGCAAGACCAAGGAAACTTCGTATTTCACTGACATTTCTGGGAGGTCGCCAATCCATGATTGACTGAATTTTCTTCGGATCAACTTTAATTCCTTCTGCAGAAATTACATGTCCAAGGAAAGAGACTTCCGATAACCAGAACTCACACTTGGAAAATTTTGCGAATAACTGGCGTTCCCGGAGAGTTTGCAAGACAATGCGAAGATGATCAGCATGTTCTTCATTGTTGTGAGAATAGATCAAAATGTCATCAATGAAGACGACGACAAATTTATCAAGATATGGCTTGAATACTCTATTCATGAGATCCATGAATGCCGCCGGAGCATTTGTCAATCCGAAAGGCATTACCAGAAATTCATAGTGGCCATAACGAGTTCGGAAGGCTGTTTTTGATACATCCTCCTCTTTGACTCTCATTTGATAGTATCCAGATCGCAGGTCGATCTTTGAGAATACTGAAGCATCCCTAAGTTGATCAAACAGATCTTCTATTCTTGGGAGCGGATATCGGTTCTTGATTGTGATCTTGTTCAATTGACGATAGTCAATGCAAAGACGCATTGCTCCATCCTTCTTCTTCACAAATAGAACAGGTGCACCCCAGGGAGAAGTGCTGGGTCGAATAAAACCCTTACCCTGAAGTTCTTGAAGTTGTTTTTGCAATTCTTTTAACTCAAGAGGTGCCATCCGGTACGGAGTGATAGACACCGGATTTGAGCCAGGCTGTACTTCAATCCCGAATTCAACTTCTCTAGTCGGAGGGAGACCAGGTAGTTCCTCGGGAAACACATTAATGAATTCAGAAACAACAGGCATTTCAGACATTCCAAATTCAATTTGATCTCGTAAGACCATGGATGAAAAAATGGAAGTGGGCTTTTTATCAATTAGGAGTATGGATTCCTTTCCTAAACCCTGAAGATACAGTCTTTTATTTTGACAGTCTACCCAAGCCTCATGTTTACTTAACCAATCTAAACCCAGAATTAGATCGAACTCACAGGAGGGTAATATGTAGAGATCAATAAGGAATGGCAAATTGCTAATATGCAATGAACAATTTCTACATATTAGGTTTATGTTTGAAGTTCCTCCTAAAGGGTTTGAGACTATCAGACTTGTTTTCACATTTTCAGGTTCTAATTTTAACCTTTTTACAACAGATAGACATGTGAATGAATGAGTGGATCCCGAATCTATTAAAGCATAAACAGGATGTGAGTTTAGCTCAACAGTACCTGCAATCACTTCAGGAGACTCTTCATCATCTCTACCACGAATGTGGTAAACTCTAGCAGGTGCTCGAGATTCCTGATGAGTAGTAGCATTGGAATGAGTACCCTTGCCTTTCTTCTGATAACTCGGCTGGGCTGACTTGGCATTCCTATTCCGATTAGAGAATGTCGGACTAGGAACTGCAGTGTTACGAGCTGGCATAGATTCATGCTTCTGAGGACAGTCTTTGATGTAGTGATCATCACCACCACAAGCATAACAGAGATTTGCCTGAAGTCTGCATTGACCTCTATGTGGTTTCTGACAGAACTTGCAAGGAGGAATCTTTTCAGAATTTCCCGAACTATTAACAGACATAGTAGGTACTGAGGATCTGATCACTGTGGTTGGTTTAGAAGTGTAATTGCTCCTCGGAGCAGAAGTGAAATTAGAAGACCCTTCTTTCTGAATTTTAGGCTTCTTGAACTGCCATTGAGACTTGTCGTCTCGTTTCTGCTTTTTGTCAGGCTTATTGCCCCCTTTTCTCTTTTCAGCAGCTTTCATTCTGGCTTCGGTTGCAATAGCCCGATTAACAAGATTCTGGAAATCATTGATTCCCAAAGCAGTGAAGATTGGACTCAATTCATCATTCATGCCTTCAATGAACATTCGGCATTTATCAGCTTCAGTTTTGATGTATTCTGCACCGTATTTGCAATACTTGCAAAAATCTGCAACGTAATGCTCAATAGGACGGTTGGCTTGTTTAAGGTGCAAGAACTTCTTTCTTCTTTCAGCTAAGTATTGTTCACTGATGTACTTCTTTTTGAACTCTTCGAGGAAGAATTCCCATGTCACCAGTTCATTCGGAACAGTGAGAGTAGTGGTTTCCCACCAATTCATAGCCTCATCAGCTAACAGAGCCACAGCACACTCCAATTTGTGGTCATCGGAGCACTGTAATTGTCGGGTTACCACCTTGGTGGTGTTTTCAAGCCAGTACTCTGCATCTTCTGGTCTTTCTTCATTAGCACCAGTAAAAGTGTAGGCTCGATGCTGAGAAAGCTTATCTATCGGAGCTCTGCTAGGTGCAGTAGGGACAGAAACAGTAGGTTGCTCTTGTTTCAGATTTGTTAGAAGTTGATTGAACATCTCCTTCATGCTGAGGAGACATTCCCTTTGGGCAGACTGAACCATAGGATTTTCAGGTGGAAGTTGTTCTGTGTTCTGAACATGCTCTGTAGGGATCCGTTCAGTGACTTGAACAGGCTTTTTGGGAATTTGCTCGGAAGTCTGAGCATGCTCTTTGTTTCTCTCCTTTCTCGGAGTTTCAGTTTGAGCAGGAGAATTATCACCCAAACTCACACTTTCACCTTCGCTTGAAGATTCGTGCGAGCTCCTATTCTTTGGGTCTTTTGGGTTCGTCATATTCTATCATTCAGTCAAACAACAAAAGATCAGAAAGCTCAATACAGATATCTTGTCATACAATACATGGGTGGCAAACCTAAACAATGCAGATGTATGCAGACTCGATTAAATTTTTAGGACTTAACCTAAAAAGCTCTGATACCACTTTATATAACACCCCTCACCCCGGGTCAGGGGCAAGGAGCGTTATGTAGACATGTGACGGAATCGTATTAGTAGGCAGCGGAAGTGGGTTAATAATTTTTCGTGTGATATTTTTTTTTTTTCGAATACATCTATTTTAATTTCTTTTCACATTCGATTATCCCATGGACATACTTCATCATCACACACATATATATATATATATCATATCCGATAATAACATCCATAGTGTTTTAGTTTCCCTTAATTACATATCAAAATGTTGGGAGATTTCTTATGAATTTATACAATACTAAAGAAATAGTTCATGAACATAACCATCAGGCCAAATTGAACTAACATGCTGAACGCTAGGCCACCCATCACGAGTATAACAAAGACAGGGAAAATCATACTTAAGCTTCGTACGAGTAGAATACAGGTAGAGGTCAACGATGCTAGAACCTGAAATTTAGGGGAAGGAAGGAAAGTTCGAGTGGTAAGTACTTCTCGTACTTAGTGAGGAAACCCTATTCTATTCGGTTTCCAAATTAAACATTATGATCAAACAAAATTTGTTTCACTTTGCACATTAGTTCGTTCGAATGAATCAAGCAATATAATCAATCCAAAATTTATAATGCACCGTAAAATTCATTCGAATATATGCACCAAGGAATCATGTAATTCTATTCGAATACATGCAATTAATTTCACATCATTCATATTAAAATTTCACTTACAAGCCATGAAACCTAAATTAACTTTCAAATATCAAATTATCACAATTAAAGTTTCATAGCATATCAAGAATGGCAAAATCATAAAATTCAACATTTCATTCGAATGCTTCCATAACCAATTTCACAAATTTACTTCCAATTTCATATTTCATTACTTTAATCGTTCATTTAATTCATTTAGCAATGCCTTGGATAGTAGAGTATGCTAGGTAATCAAGTCACGTATAACAGAGGTTGTGAATCAAAATTCACCATGTAATAGGTACCACGTACCAAATCGTATCACATATAACATATCATAATGTCCGCAGACATTAAGCAAGAAGGTACACTTACGTACCACAATATCGAGTACACTAACGTACCGATTTTCTTATTGAGCTCAGACTCTAGGCTAGCCGTACTACCTAAACAGACTGTACACACCAAGGGCTTTGCATTTAAATCTTTAATTTAATCAGATACATAATCAATCAAATTTTCAGAAATTCTTAATTAATCATTTCAATTAATTGCTTATAATTCCAATTCCAATAATATGTTATCACACATGGTCATATAATAATTTACAAGCTCAATTCGCATTTTTTTTTTCAGATCAGCTTTCATACAAATCCAAATTCATATCATATAAATCAGAATCACATTTCATAGTTCAATACTCAATTGAACCTATCAAGCTTAATCATACATGTAAGATCATCATATACTCACATATCATATTTCAATGTCCTTATATCCACACAAAATCAATATCACAACAATCCAATAATCAACATTACTAACTTCATCCAAAGCAGTACAATTAATCAAAAATCAGTTTCGGAATCAAACATATCAATCATCAATTTAATTTCAATCACATACGCATCACAATCGCATATCACAAGCATAAAAATCCAAATTCCATTATTCCTTCTTCCCTTACTAAATCGAATAATTAATTAGTCCAAATTGCATGCTTATCATAACTTAAAATCAAATTAAGGCAGTTGGGACTCTAATCCCAACTCTAAAAATCGTTTCACTCACTGTTCACCGAGCTAATTCGGAATCCGTATGCCTTTCGCCCGATCCGTAGCCGATCCCGGAGTAACCTCTTCTTCTACCCTTTCGCTTCTAAAATCTAAGGCATTCAAGCCAAACAAATAACAAATTTTCAGAATGCAATTCATGCAATTAGAGACTGAATTTTTTTTTTCACTTTATTCAAAACAGTCCCTGAATTATTTGGTCCAATTCGACTAGTTTCCAAATTTCATAATTTCTTCAATTAATCACTTAAACTTTCAAATTGATCCCTAAAATTGGTGGATTTCACATCCTACAGATTGTTAATAAATTTATTAACACTTCATTTAATCCAATTTTTACATCTTTAATAATTCACAAATTCTTAATTTTTTCTTCTTTTCATTTATACACATTTCTGACCACCTAATTTAATTAATTTCTTATTTACTGTACACAACTCCAAATCGAACACCGTTTGTTCCTAAATTCAATTAACATACCCAATTTTAACATATCAAAAATTCAGGTCGAAACTCTTAGTATATTATTTTATACAATTTTACAAAGTTCACTGTCCAGCTAGGAACATTACTGGACAGTTTTGCATGCTATTCGAAATGGGTTTCCAGATTTTACCACAGTCATCAAAAATCCCTTTTACAATTTTTCTACCATTTTATACATGTCAAGGTAGAACATATTAAAATTTCATCACTAAACTCTTACTAGTGAATTTTATACAATTTTCTAAAGTTCACTGTCCATCTAAGAACAGTGCAGGACAGTTTTACATGATGTTCGTATTAAGCTTTCAGATTTCACTACAATGATCAAAACTCAGATTTATAATTTTTCTACCACTTTAGACATGTCAAAGTAGAACATATCAAAAATTCATCACGAAATTCCCACTAATTAATTTTCTACAATTTTCTAAAGTTGCATGTTCTTATAACTACTAAATCTGTCCATATTTACTCTTGCATGTTCATAAGCTTTTATCCTTCAAAATTTCTTGAGGTTTCTTGTGTTCTTAAAATTTTCCAGCAGCATAACCTTTAGTATCATCACTTTCATGATTTTCTAAAGGCATTAAAACCATTGATCTATTAAAGATTTTAACATATTCGAAAACTATAGAGAGAGAGCTACTTACTTTCGATTTTTCCTTGAATTTTCTAACTCAATTTCTATGCTATGCAACCCTTGTCTTCTTCACCGAAAGCTCTCTGGTTTTCCTCTCAATTTTGTGTTTGTAAGTGTGTGTGTGAATGAACAAAATGTTGCTTAATTTGGTGGGTTAAGTAACCGGATAAGGAAGAGAAAAAAAAGGGGACAAATTAAATGAGATAAGACCAAAGGGGTCATGTCCCAACTAATCCTCCAACTAATCCCACTAACATAATTATATATATATAATTCTTATAATCATCCACATATCATGTTATATATATATTTAAGTATCAATTCTTCAACTTAATTTAATTCCATCGAATGTATATATATACACTTATATATATACATTATTTTACATTGATTAAATTTTATTTCTACCAAGTATGTGTACTTATACATGATTATACATTTTAAATACTTTCAATCTTAGCTAAGTTGTGATCTTTTACGTTATCGATATCGTTTTTCTATCGTTCGAACTAGGGTACTTTTTAGGGTGTTACAAAACACCTACCATTAGTGGAGTTTGCGTATAACAACAGCTATCAGTCGAGCATTCAGATGGCCCCCTATGAGGCCTTGTATGGTAGGAAATGTAGGACCCCGATTTGTTGGGCCGAGGCCGGACAGAAACTTGTGCCGATGCCCGAATTGCTTAAAGGAACCACCGAGAAGGTGAAGTTGATATGTGATCGCTTGAAGGCGGCTTCAGATCGGCAAAAGTCCTATGCCGACTTAAAAAGGAAAGAAGTAGAATACTCCGTGGGGGATAAAGTGTTCTTGAAGGTCTCACCTTGGAAGAAGGTGATGAGGTTTGGAAGGAAGGGCAAGTTGAGCCCAAGGTACATAGGGCCTTATGAGATAGTTGAGAGAATTGGTCCGGTTGCCTATAGATTGAGACTCCTAGTTGACCTAGAGAAGATTCATGATGTATTTCACGTATCGATGCTTAGGAGGTATAGATCGGATCCGTCCCATGTTATGCCAGTGGAAGAAATAGAGTTAAATCCGGACTTATCTTACAACGAGGAACCAGTCGAGATACTTGCTTCTGATAGCAAGGTATTGCGTGGCAAGACTATAGAGTTGGTCAAGGTCTTATGGAGACATAGAGGTGTGGAGGAAGCCACGTGGGAGAGGAAAGCTGACATGCTTGAGCAGTTTCCGTATTTGTTTCCGTTAGTTAATTTCGAGGACGAAATTCCTTAAGTAGGGGAGAGTTGTAACACCCGGGTTCAGGGGTCAGGAGAAAATAATAATTTAAAAATAGTTCGGGTTTCGGTTCCAAATTTGAAATAATAAAATAGTGGTTTAGGCCTCGGGTTTTAAGACAAATAAAATTAAGTTGGACCAATATTTTTAAACAAGCCCACATGGCCATGGGTGGCACCTATTGTGGTTTTCCTTTTTTCATTAAGGGCATTTAGGTCTTTGGGCCTTTAATTTTAAACCAACCTAAATAATGTTTTTTTAGTCATCATCTTCCCTCTACTATCCATTTCCATCGACAAAGAAACCCTCTCCCCTTTGGAGCACTATTCCATTTCATAACTCACCCAATCTTGAAGGTTTTTCAAAGGTAAGGTCGTTTTTGACTTGCTCTCATTATCCTCTACTAGCACATACCTTTATTTTCTAAAAAACTCATGATTTTAGTGATTTGGGTGTTTTGAAATTTTGATTAAAAATGTCATTTTTAACATCCCTAACTTAGGTTTTCGATTTATAAATGTTATATGAGTTGTTTTGAGTCCAAAGGGGTCCAATGGGTATGATTTTTACAAGGTTTGGGGTGATTCCTGAAATGAGGTTTTAGGGAGGTTTTTGGGAGGTTTTGGGGGTGTTTTAGGTGGAATCTTGAGGGCTGATGGTTAGGGTATATGTAAGTATTGTTTTGAAGGCTTTTGGGAGTAATTTGAGGGTTGAAATCAATGGTTTTGGAATTTTGAGCTTGTTTTCAATGGAAAAATTGATGTTTTGTGCTTGGTATGTAATCCGGGTTGATTATTGTAGAACATGGACTGATTTAGGGTTATTTTCTTGGTGTTGGAATGACTAGAAACGAGAATTTTGGTTGGAGAAGCTTCAGGGACGAATCCGGGGATTTCGGAGTCTTGAGCTTGGTCTTCGATCTTCTCTTGGGTCGCAACGGTGAGTAGAATTATTGGTTTTTACATTGTGCTCGATATGGATTCTTTTGGGGTTTTGGTAGGACCTTGAGGGGTCACCTAAACCCGTGTGTAAGCCTCTCTACTCTCATATGGTTGTGATATGTTAATTGTGTATACGTTGTGATTACTTGAATGCATTTTAAGTTGTTAATGTTGTAGTCGTGTTGAGTTCGTGCCTCACGTGATGGTAGCCTAAACTACGGTGATGTGTAGTCCCACCGGTAGTGACTAGTAGGGTAGTACTTTGATGTGTAGTCCCATTGGAAATCCACTAGTCGAAACGATGATGTGTAGTCCCACCGTAAGTGTATGTTGGTTGTGCTTGTGCAAACCAAGTGTGTGGTTGAGATAGACCCTTGTGCATTCCATTGCTTTCTTGCATATAAACCGTGTTTTGGAAAAACTGCATGTTGTGAATTTTAGAGCCTTTCTCACTAAGCTAGTTGGCTTATGCTCTTTTTGTTTCTAACGTGCAGATCGTTAGAGTTCGGGAGGCGAGCGGGCGAGGGAGGAGCTTTTGGAGTTCTCAAGCAAGTTTAAGTATGGTTTGCTTTTGTAATAATGCCTAGATATGTATGAATATGTTAACTTCATGTTGTGATGTGCTTGCTTCTTGGATTTCTCAGGCGAATGGGGTATAGAGTTTTAGGAGTTGGGGTCAAACTCCTTAGGAGATTATGTTTGAATATGTTAACTTCATGTTGTGATGTGCTTGCTTCTTGGATTGTAGTCTATGATTCTCGTGTCGTTTATTCGTACATGCCTAAATATGTATGTCGTTGGCCTATGAATGCTTTATGCTTGATTACCTTGTGCATGATGCCTTATGCTTGCTAAGTATGCTTCTTGTGAAATTGCATGAAGTCTAGATATGTATGATCCTTGTTAGATTCAATGCTTGTAAGCTAAATTCCAATTGTGGTTTGTTGTATGTATGATTGTGTGCGCTTAGGAGTGTCCAAATGTGCATCTAGAACCGTATGTGAAGTCACCAAGTAGTGAAATGAGGAGTTACAGAGCAAGGGTATCGATACCGCCTGCAGTTAAGTTTAAAATTGGGCTGTTAAATGTGGTTTTGGGTTCGTTTGATTGTCTCGTGTATGTCGTTCCGCTGTTTGATCACTTAGGACTTTAATACTCCTCTAGACAATATTAAATTAAAAAAAAAGAATAGGGTTGCTAACCGAAGGAGAGGCTTAACGGGTTTCAACTTCGGTTTTCCCCGTATAGTCCACTTGGACCGGTCATCCGGCCAGACCGGGACGAGGGGGTTACAATCATTATATGATTTGTTAGTCACGTCTGTAAAAAGTGATAGTTAAGGTGATCAATATTAACCGAAATACTTATTTGATTAAATTTTCAATTATAAAATTTAAATTCTATGTAAAATTTTTATACCGACTTAATTATTTTTTTAATGTCTATTGAAACTTTTTTTTACTATTAAACTAAAATGAAAATAATAAAAAAGTCCATCCAAATTCTTATTTACAGAAAATAAATCATAAATCTGATATTAATCTGATACCCCACCCACGAGATTATTTACGGTATTGGCAGTTGGGTGAAGACAATAGAAGTTGGTCCCTGATATGGTGGGAGCCAAACAATGTTAGAATAATTGGAACATAGTGAGTAAATAGAAGAATTTCATGTTTAGAGCAACAAAGAAATTTATACAAAAATGTACCCTTTTTCTCTCTCTCTCAAGCTATCCACTCGGACGAATTCAATAACTAATATGCAATGTACCGTACCGTATGCCTAAAGAAGTAGAGTGGATGGACCAAAAGAATTTAATTTTTTAGATAATAATCCATTTGTTTTGTTTATTTATTTCAATAAATATCAATAACGTCGTTGCTTAATTATTATTTCCCCAAGACTTGAATGTTATTGCGTATTCACACACAAATTTCGATGTTATTTCCTTAGTTGTGGAAAATGTGAAAGCATCGTTGGGAATTAGTGTGTTACTTATATAGCAAGTTAGGTTTACCTAATTATGTGTGTGTTTATACTTTATACGGGTACCCCATTTATACCATACTCTCCAAGAATTACTCCAACATCCATTTATGCGTGACACATGAGAGAAACTATGTATACTATTTATACATATATTTATCTTTTTACCATATAGTTTTAATAATCAGATCAGATATTAACCTAATAAAACTTTTGGTTTTTAATCTAATAGTTCAACCGTTTAGACTTTGACTAATAACCCAATTTTTAGAGTCAGCCGATCCGTAAAAAAGATGCGTGTTCCTTTGCTGTCGTACACAAGGAAAACATAATCCATCCTCTTTAATTACCCCATCTGCCATCTCCCTTTGTATATATATTGCCCGCTTAATATAACCCCAATGCATCTCAATTATTAGTTTCTCGGAGTCGGAAGATATATCATATTCAATAGCAAGGGTACTCAATGGCGGGGAATAGTAAAACAACACCGGATTTCGAGGACTTATTGTCGGCGATGGCGGAGAAGCTGGGCGGAGACGGGCTGGTGAGGGAATTGTGCAATGGGTTCAGGCTGTTGATGGACAGGGAAAAAGGGGTGATCACCGCCGAGAGCTTGAAGAGGAATGTAAGGAGGGGAAATGAGTTAGCCGTTACAAAGGCTTTATTTTTGAATTTTCGTTAGTTAATGAAACGCTGCGTATTGGGGGAAGGGCTTGTAATTAGATAAACGACGTCGGGTCATGTAATAGGTCTATATGATCGAGTCTGTAGCCGTTAGAGATCCTTATCTGTTGAGATCACACTGAATACATGTTTTCTCTCTCTCCCTGAATTCTCTCTTCTCTCTCTCATCTCATCTTCATTTTTGTTCTTATCTTAATTCTTCTGGGTTTTTCGATTCCTTATCTTACAAAGGTATCAGAGCTAATCGTTCTTGGCAATGGTGGACGGAGTTCCGATCACGCGCAGTCAATCCTGGCAACAGGAAGCGGCTAAGTTGCAGGAAGAAATCGGTCGAGTGGAGACTAGCATTGACACTAAAATGGACACCAAGTTCGGCGAGTTTTGCACTCAGATTGGAGAGGACATGAGAAAAATGCTGGAGGCTGCTCTGGGAAAACGTATAGATCCGTTAATGACACAGACCGAGAATCAGTCCCAAGTGTTTCTGGGAGGACCTGGTGTACTGGGGACAAATCCAAATGCAGGCGTTACGGCGAACAACACCCAACCTCTTGGGGAAACAGATCCAGAGATAGAGATTTTGAATGGCCAAAGCAGTAAAGGAATTGGTAATGTTGGAACAGAGGCTCGCGGTCAGCTGGGGATGATGGCTTATAAGTTGCCCTGTCCTAGATTCGATGGTGATGATTTTAGGGGATGGCATTCCAAGCTAGAATAATATTTTGAGGCGGAAGCAGTTCCGGAAGGCTCGAAGATTCGCTTGGTTATGTTACACCTTGAAGGGAAAGCGTTGCAGTGGCATCAATTTATGATGAGAAGTCAGGAAGATCCTGCAAATCTGAGTTAGAATCAGTACCTGAGGCTTATAAGGGATGGATTTGCTCCAGGGGGATTTGATGATCCTTTTGCGGATTTGTTGGAACTGAGGCAGCTTGAATCTGTGGAGAAGTATTATGAGGAGTTTGTTAGCTTAATCAACCAGGTACAACTCCCTGATAAGTATATACTCAGTCTTTTTAAGAATCATTTAAGTTTGGAGATTGGTCAATTTTTGAACGTGTTGCAACCAAAGACGTTAATGGAAGCCTTTCACACTGCCAAACACCTGGAGAACATGTTTTTCCTTGTGGGAGGGAAATCATCATTTCGAGTAGCGGCTCCTACTGCTTTGCATGTGCCTCCTAGATCTACAGCTAGTGGGTACAAAAACTTGTTTTCTTCCAGCAACTCGGTTTCACCAACTGGACCACCAAGGAATGTAACCACAGTTCCTTTTGGGGCGAGTATGTCGAGATGAGGGGGCTCAAACAACTACAAGGCAACTGGGAACAAAATTTTGTCGACTGCAGAGATTGAAGAACGCAGAAAAAAAGGACTTTGTTTTTGGTGTGCAGCTAAGTACACACCAGGACATAAGTGCTCCAAATCTCAGGTATTTCAGATTGTAGTAGAGAGTAAGGAGGAAGAGAATGAGCAGAAGATTTTTCTAGACTGTGAGGAAAATGAGGAATTGCTGTCGAAGGGAGATGGTAAGCTCGAGGAACCAGTTATATCATTGCAAGCCATTTGGGGAATCAACAGTCATGAAACAATGAGTCTGCATGTAACCATTAAAGGAAGAGAATGGGTGGCTTTGGTACATTCAGGAAGTACTCATAATTTTTTGAGTTTGGCCCTGGTTAAACAATTGAGGTTGGGGATCGATAAGAGGTGCAACTTGATAGTGGCGGTGGCAGATGGTAACATGTTGAGGACAGTAGGGTGGTGTCATAGATTACCATGGGAAACACAAGGGGAAGAATTTAGCTCAGATTTCTTACTGGTGGCATTGAAGAACTGTGATGTGGTGCTGGAAATTCAATGGTTGACAATGTTAGGTGCTATAACTTGGGATTTCAGGGCTTTACAAATGCAATTTGCAGTGAAGGGAAGAATGGTCAACTTAGAAGGAGTGAGGCCAAAGAAGATGGAGTTGGTCAGTTCTCAGACATGCAGTAAAATATTGAGTGGTAGCCAGAATCCTTACAAAGCTTCTCTACTATTATTAGACACTAAGTTGGAATTGAAAGAAACACAAAAGAGCATACCTGCAGACTTGCAACAAATTCTGAAGAAATTTGAAGATGTTTTTCGAGCACCTACAGGTTTACCACCTATGAGAGAACATGATCATAAGATCACCTTGATGGATGAAGGATCTGTGATCAAAAGCAAACCTTAAAGATATCCTGCAAGTAAAAAGAATGAGATTGAGAGGCAGATTGAGGAGATGCTGACAGCAGGGATTATCAGACACGGTAACAGTGTTTTCTCTTCACCTATAGTGATGGTGAAGAAGAAGGACAACTCCTGGAGAATGTGTGTGGATTATAGGAGACTCAACCAAGTCACAGTCAAGGACAAGTTTTCCATGCCCATTATCGAAGAATTGTTGGATGAATTAGGATCTGCAAGATTCTTTTCTAAGCTTAACTTGAGAGTTGGCTATCATCAAATCAGGATGAGAGAAGCTGACATTCACAAAACAGCTTTTAAATCTCATGAAGGCCATTATGAATTTTTGGTCATGCCCTTTGGACTGACCAATGCCCCTGCCACATTCCAAGGATTGATGAATAAGGTCTTTAGACAACTCTTGAGGAAATCAATTTTGGTGTTTTTCGATGACATTCTGATTTACTCTGTAAACTAGGAAACTCATATGATGCATCTGGAAGAAATTTTGGGGATTTTGAGACAGCATCAACTCTTTGTGAAGGAGAGCAAATGCAGTTTTGGAGCCACCAGAGTAGAATACCTTGGATATGTGATATCTGAGGGTGCAATTTTCATGGACAACAACAAAGTAAACTGTATTACAAGCTGGCCTAGTCCTAAATCAGTCAGGGAATTGAGAAGTTTTCTGAGATTATCAGGATATTATAGAAGGTTCATTAAGAACTATGGATGTATTGCCAAGCCCCTGACTAACTTGCTGAAAAAGGGAGGATGGAAATGGAGTGAAGTGGAAGAAGATGCCCTTACCAAATTGAAAGGAGCCATCAGTTCATCACCTGTGTTGACTTTACCTAACTTTGACATTGAATTCACAGTAGAAGTTGATGCTTCTGAATCAGGAGTTGGGGCAGTGTTAATGCAGAATGGGAAACCTTTAGCATTCTTTAGTAAAGGTCTTGGGGTGAGGCACCAGGGCTTATCAGTTTATGAAAAAGAAATGCTAGCAGTCCTAATAGCAATGAAGAAATGGGCCTCCTATCTAGTTGGTCGACACTTCAAAATTAAAACAGACCACCAGAGTTTGAAGTTCATTGCTACAAATCAAGCTGTGACCCCTGCATAATAGAAATGGGTAACTAAAATGATGGGATTCGACTATGAAGTGGTTTACAGGAAGGGAGTCCATAACACAGTAGCAGATGCTCTTTCTAGGAGACCTGAAACAGAAGAGGGGAACTTAATGGCCATTAGCTGTGTATCCACTGACGTTTTAGCAAGGATTGCTGAATCTTGGAAAAATGACGAGAAACTAAGGAAAATTGTGAAGAAACTGCAAAAAGGGTCCACTGACCATTCGAAATATTCATGGGATGGCAGGTTGCTTAAAAGAAAAGGGAAATTGGTGGTGGGGCATGTACCAGATTTAAGAAGAGAATTGTTGCAGTATTTCCATGAATGAGCTGTTGGGGGACACTCAGGAGCAGCAACTACCACCAAGAGGATGAGTGGAATATTGAGTTGGAAGGGGATGAGGAAGGATGTGAAGAACTTTGTGAATGAGTGTAGAGTGTGTCAGAAGAGTAAGGAGGATTTAATTCATCTGAGAGGTTTGTTGCAACCACTCCCTGTACCAGAGTCGATTTGGTCCTCCATAAGTATGGATTTCATTGAAGGGTTACCGTTGTCCAGAAAGAAAGATGTCATATGGGTTGTGGTGGACAGATTGACCAAATATGCCCACTTCATAGCATTGGCCCATCCATTTTCAGCTACGGAAGTTGCTCAAATGTTCCTTGAGAATGTATTTAAACTACATGGTATGCCCCGGAGTATTGTGTGTGATCGAGATCGGGTTTTCATGGGTACTTTTTGGAGAGAAATGTTTGGGAAGTTAGGCACTGCAGTGAACCCATCTACAACTTACCACCCTCAAACGGATGGACAAACTGAGAGGGTGAACAAAAGCTTGGAGACTTACCTGAGGTGTATGACTGGAGAAAGGCCAAGGGAATGGGGAGAGTAGCTGCATTTAGCTGAATGGTGGTATAACACCTCTTACCATACTTCAATTCAGACAACCCCCTATCAAGCCTTGTATGGACAAGAGTCACCTGTACATGTTCCTTATATGGCTGGGGAGTCGTTGGTTGCCTCTGTGGATAGATCACTGCAGCAAAGGGAAGCAGCTCTGGTCATGTTGAAATTCTATTTGGAACGAGCCCAAAATAGAATGAAGCAACAGGCTGATAGACTGAGAACTGATTGTGAATTTCAGGTGGGAGATTTGGTTTACTTAAAGCTGCAGCCGTATAGACAGCATTTAGTGCAGAGGAGGATTTCACACAAATTAGATCCGAAGTGGTTTGGCCCTTTTAAAGTAATCAGTAAGGTGGGTGCAGTGGCTTATAAACTACAATTGCCAGATGGTTCCAGAATTCATCCGGTGTTCCATGTGTCTCAACTGAAAAAGCATGTTGGAGAGGCAATTTGCAGCAATGACTTGCCATTAGTAGGACCAGATGGGTGCATTTGTAAGGAACCTGTTAAAATCCTGGATCGAAGAATTGGGAAAATAGGTGGTCGGGCGGTAACAGAGGTTCTGGTGGAATGGACGAACTCTTTCCCTGAAGATTCGACTTGGGAAGTTCTATATCAGTTGCAGCAGCAATTTCCTCAGTTCAATCCTTGAGGACAAGGATTTGTTGAAGGGGGAAGTGTTGTAAGGAGGGGAAATGAGTTAGCCGTTACAGAGGCTTTGTTTTTGAATTTTCGTTAGTTAATGAAATACTGCGTATTGGGGGAAGGGCTTGTAATTAGATAAACGACGTCGGGTCATGTAATAGGTCTATATGATCGAGTCTGTAGCCGTTAGAGATCCTTATCTGTTGAGATCACACTGAATACATGTTTTCTCTCTCTCCCTGAATTCTCTCTTCTCTCTCTCATCTCATCTTCATTTCTGTTCTTATCTTAATTCTTCTGGGTTTTTCGATTCCTTATCTTACAAGGAACGCTGCAATGCTGGGCTTGCAGGATTTAAGAGACGATGAGCTCACGAGCATGATGAGGGAAGGCGATCTCGATGGCGATGGGGCTCTCAATGAGATGGAATTTTGTGTGTTGATGTTCAGATTAAGCCCCGGATTGATGGAAGAGTCTCGGTTGTTGCTCCAACAAGAGCTCAAAACTGCTGGGTTAAGCCCATGATTGTGTTAAGCCCCTCATTACTTGGATTATAATACATGTCTATTAAACAACTATTTCAATCCAACTTGTTCCATTCACAATGTTAATATTCGAACTGTTACTTTTATTTAAAAAATTTAATTCTTATTTCACTAGACTAATTGATAATTTATATTTGTTTCAACTTTCAATCATAAAAGAAACACATCAAACATGAGTATCTTAATGTTTATCCCAAGTAATTCACAAACCTAATCAACTTTATTTTTAATATATGATTATTTTATTCTTAATAAACTGAAAATTTTCTTTTTAAACTAGTTGAGTTCGACCATAAACAATGAAGTCAAAAATGGGAGTCGAGCTTTCTTTTTATTAGGTAAATGAGCTCATTCGAATCTAGTTGAACAAGTGCCGTCGATTTAATTCTTATCTAAATTAAAATTAAAAATTAAAACTTGAACATGCCTCAAATTTTAAATTGAATTCGAGCTCAAAACTAGCTTAAGCTCTCCTTAATACAATTACACCTTAATCAAAAATATATAAATAACAATCATGGGTTTTAGGCCCACTAGAAGCACTCTTTCCCTACTCTGGAGTCCCCTTTCTTTCCCCTCTAAGTAAGATTAAGATTAGATTTAGGATTTAAAACTGATTAGGAACCTGTCATTTCTATCCTTTTTTTTTTTTCTTTCATCTATACTGAATACTGAGTCAATTACTAATACCAAATGTTTAATGCAACAATTGCTGAAGAAAGTTGCGAATCCATTGATGCTGCAATTCTACATCAAACATCTGATGTTTCCCACAGAATTCAAAGGACCTTGATTGGTTAATACAAGCACGTAGGACTCCTAAACTTTGGCAAATAAGCCTTAGAGAAATTGAATCTTGGCATTGGAAGATGCCCGGGAAAACCCCATCATTTGTGACCTAATCTTTTGTCTTCGCAGGGAATCTCTGTAGTTGCAGTGTCCCGAGAAAAGGGTGATTTCTTGCAAGGCTTTCCCATGCTTCAACAAGAACTTTGCTAGGCTAACCTCATTCTCACATTCTAGGAATCCATGGATTTTCACTACACTAAGGTGGTTCAGCAAGGGTTTCAAAGCCTGGGTTTGGGATTCCCAGAATTGTTCTTCCTCTGAGCTAGGCATGTCCCACAAGTCCTTGTTCCATTTCTGAATACGAGGGAAACAGGTGGAATAACCATGTGATTAAATTAGACATGAATGAGAAGGAAAAAGAAGAAAATGATGATTTGTGAGCACTTACTCTTCTTTCAATCTTGTAGTTGTTGAGGATTTTGAGAATCAGAGTGTGTAACGTAGGAGAGCTCTTGAAAAGATAAGCTAAACCGGGGACGTTATGTTTGTTGAAGCAAGTTTGCAGCTCCAGAGATTTGAGATGGTTGAATGGATGCATTACGTTTGAAATGTAACCCCTGCTTGACAACACCTGCTACAGTGCAAACTGTTGAAAATCAAACAAAGGAAATTGATCCTTGGAAAAAAGAAAACACTAAGAAATTTTCTCGTCACATCATCAATAGTCTCAATCAATAAAAATCACACACTCTCGCCACATCAATAATGATTTCAACTAATAAAAATCACACACTTCACCTCTCTTTTTTCTACATCATTTTTTATGAAATTCAAGTTAATTTTTTACCAAGTGAATCTTTACTTATATTTTTTCACATCAGATTTTAAAAAATAATTTTGAAAGTTACCATTTAAGAAGTTGAAGGCATAAAATATGATGAAGCTAATGGTTTATATTGATTAGAACCATGATTAATGTAATAAAAATAACACATAATATAATTTCCCAAAAAACACACACAATGTTAATGCAAGTAATACCATTGTAGCATTTCATCCAAAAAGGGGAAAATCCAATTGCTCCAATAATTAATACCTAACTAATAAATGCAACATCAATGATTAGTTGTTTGAGATTTGAGACTAGTTTAATTTTATTTTAAAAAGTGTTTCTTAAAATTAAGATTTTCGATTTAAATATTTAATATTATTGTCAAAAAATGATTTCTGAAAATTCAAAACATTTACTTTAAACATTATTTTGAAAAGATAAAAGGTTTTATTATATAAATAAGGACAAATAGACAACTTTGTAAAAAAAATCACTTTACAAAAAAGTCAAAACCTACAAATCATGACTTTTTTATTTGAGTTAAAATCTTGGTTTGAAAATAACTTTTTAACTCAAAAACTAGGTTGAAAAGTGCTTTTTAAATACAGTACTAAAACTCATCCTTCTTCATATCCTAATCATCATAAACAAGATTCAATGGTTAAATGTGTACAAATCGAGTAATTATTACATGGTCCCGGACTATCACGTCATTCATGGTCTCCATCCACTAAAAATCAGCCATGTAATTTCTTTTTTTCCATGTCATTGTGTAACCACCCACTCTCTATTTATATAGCTTAAAAAGATGAAGATTCATCTTTAAAAAAATGACATGGAAATTACATTGCTGATTTTTAGTGGATGGGACCATAGATGATGTGGTGGTCCGGGACCATGGCTAATTTTTCGTACAAATCATACTTATAAATGCTTGCCGATTAACATTTAAATGTGTAATTACAAATTCTATAAAAAATGATTGCTTACAAATTAATGATTGAGACTGGGTTTTGGATTTAATCCTTGAGAATCTCTTCAATATTGAGATTCAATCTATTCCTTCAATGAATGAATCTATACACCTACAATAAATCACACCCTAATACCTCATTAAAATTTCTTAAAAACCAATATAAAAATAGATTTTCTTAACCCTCTACTAAAGTATTGAAGTGAATAGCTTGCCTAGATAAGAATCTCTAAATATAAGTTCGATGCGGTCGAAGTTTAAATCTAATCTATTAGTTAGCATCACTTATTTATTTTTTAATATCTTCCATGTCGAATATCATTTATTCTCTTCATGAGGGCGTAATCTGTCTTACTAGTACACCCAACACTAAATAGCACGGTCAATCAAGCAATCCATGAATTGAGAATTGAATGTACCTCGACGCATTCGGTTTTAAGCGTTAGGCTGTGTAGTCTGGAGAGGCCTGATAAAAGATTGGATACACTCCGAAGCTTGGTTACACTGATATCTTCAGCAACTAGAAAGAAACCAACGGAGGCCTCGTGCGCCGATATCAAATTCTCCAACGAGCTGTTCTCGGTGATGGCATTATATTCCCAAACAATAATTCTCAAGCTTGGAGCATTAATCTTCACCCAACTCTCACCGCAAGATGCATCAAAACAGCTTGCAACTCGCAATCTCTTTAATCTTGCCCCCGAAACATCCAATCCGTTTAACTGGAAACAATTTTCCAGGGTCAAATCTTCGAGGGCCAAGCAACTAACCTTAAGATGTTTCAGGCCGAAGCATGCGTCGAGATTCAATTTCTTGAGCCCCGGAAACGACGCATCCGTGAACAAATCCGAAAGCGAGGGCTGGTTGTATAAAATGACAAGGGAAAGAGATAAGGTGTGGAGTGATCGGAAACCGCCCTTCATAACCGAGGGAGGCGGCAACCGGAAACCGGGATAACGGGATCTCAACTTGAAGACCCGCAGGGACTCACTCGTGAGAACGCTTCGTGGGAAATTAAAGTAATCATCGGTGGCGACTTCCACGTCTAATTCCTGCACATTTTGCCTTACGGCAAGACGGATCAAGCCATTTAGACGTGAAAAACTCAAAGGAGCACGGAAACGAAGGATCCTTAGATCGGAATGCTTGTCGCGGAGAGCTAATACCTGGCTAATGAAGTCCAGCCGTTTAGTAGAGAAAGAATGCGACGGTGATAATAACCTTTTCACCGTACTCGATGGCTTGATCTTCGCGGAAGAAACTCCGATTGTAGTAACGGAGGTGAAATCAAGGTCGGGATACGATATCCACAACGATCTCCATCTTTTCGATAAGACGCTTGTTTGTGCAATGGTTTTGATCGGGAGATGGAACAGAATTTGATGGAGAACAACATCCGGAAGATCACTGATCCTGTCGATCCCATTCTCGCCTTCAAACCAAAACTTCTTTCGTTTCGCAGCTCTGGTTTCCATTGAAGCTAGGGTATTTCTCCACCCTTCACTGAAATCTTTCGTCCTTCTTCCACTGAAATCTGTGTTGAGGAATTGCTGGATTAGGGTTTGAATTTTTCAAAAGAGTGATAACGACAATAGCGTAAGAGTTTGTTTGCATTAAAATCTAGTCAAATAATTTATTATTTAATTACCTACATGTTAGTGATGCCGTTTGTTTAAAACTGTATTACGTTTTGATGAAATACTACTTTATTAAATAACACTATTAAATTTTTATACTAAATATTTTTGGTGCATGTAACTTGAATAGGAGAGTGATGAATTAGAATCTTGAGATTGATTATGTTAATTAATCATATTAAAGATATTGTTAGATTCTGATTGACAGGAAAAAAGTATTCTTAGAGCCATTGTTGTGCCTTTTTAATAACTTTTATACTAAATATTTTAAAACTAATTTTAATTCAATTATATGTAATATTAACTTTGGGATGAATTTATTTTTTCTTTTTATTTATTTTTCATATTCTAATCAATTTATTTTCCATTAAAGCATCTTAAATAATATTGATAAATTGAATTAAATAAATATAATATAAATGAATTTATCTCATTATTAATTTACAATTAAATTTAATATACAATTAAGATATTTAATTTTACATGAAGTCGGACATATTTTAGTTAGAGTTTAATTTTACGATACTTCAATATAAGTCTAAAGGAAATAAATTTACATTATTTTGTAGTTAAAAACGGAATAAACTAAATACAAAACATATATATAAATAATAATGATATCATCATCTATCTTATTTAAAATTTACTTCTTAAAAACTAAATACAAAACATATATATATATAAATAATAATGATATCATCATCTATCTAAGTGTAAAAGAGATGATGATATTTTCAATAGATTTGAATTTGAACAACTTTATTTACAATGTGTATATAAATTTTAGGCAAAATGACAAAAGATGCCCCCAACGTTTGCATGTTTTGTCATTTGGCCCCCTATTCTTTTTTTTGGTCCAAATATGCCCCCAACGTTTGCTTGTTTTGTCATTTGGCCCCCTATTCTTTCTTTTGATCCAAATATGCCCCCAACGTTTCAATTTGGTCCAAATATGCCCCCGTTAGATGGAAACTGTCAGTCAACTGGCGTTCAACAGTTGATGTTGACTGGACTTGCCACGTATTAAGATCGGCTGATGCCACGTCAAAATTTTTTTATAAGCCGTTGACCGTCAGTTGATTGACAATTTACATCCAACAGGGGCATATTTGGACTATGAATGAAACGTTGGGGGCATATTTGGACCAAAAGAAAGAATAGGGGGCCAAATGACAAAACCATCAAACGTTGGGGGCATATTTGGACCAAAAAAAAGAATAGGGGGCCAAATGACAAAACATGCAAACGTTGGGGGCATCTTTTGTCATTTTGCCTAAATTTTATCAAATGCTAAAAATAAATTAAATGTGAGGAGAATGTTAAAAAATCGTAAATAGGTCCCCCAAGGTTTAAATAGATTTTGTTTCATGATTTTTTTGCATTATTTGATAAAAATTCAAATTCATTTCGATAAAAAATTTAAATAAATAGATCCCCAAGGTTTAAATAGATTTTCAAAGAAGGACGATTTGCTATAAATTATATCAGTAAACAATTTAAAAGGTGATCAAACTCTACGCAACCATCGATAAAAACAAATCAGAAACAAGTAACACCAATAAAGTAGAGATATGCCATAAAGGTAGAAAAAACGTGTAATAGGGACCGAGAAAAGCGTAACAACATATGCGAAGAAAATAAAAGAGATATAAATCACTGGCGGTCGACAACCAACACTAAAATTAGTGTCATCGCCGATTAGACAAAGAACAAATAAAAAAAATACAAGCCACTAATGTTCAAGGAAAAAAGAAGGAGAAGCACGGCTAGAGTTGGAGAAATATTAAACCAATGTAAAATTAAAATTGAATACCAATAATTTTTATATTTATAAGCCATTAATGGTCTAAATATTATGATTTGATTCGGTTTCTTTGCTCATCTCTAGAGCTTATGTTGGCCTTATTGAGGCCTCATCAACTTATTGGGGATCCGTCTAGGTAAATGGACCAAGAACTTCACGAATTGTTAAGGACCCTTGAAGAAAGATACCCGGCTTTGCTTTCGGGCTTAAGCAATTTACAACCTAAATTACCCCAAAGCTTATTCCAAATGGAACCTTTCAAATACTTTCGGTGAAAAAATATTGTTGTTTCTAAGAGATTTAAGTTCGAATAGTTATTTATAATATATGTATATATTATTAAAAAATTAAGAAAAAGTAAAAAAAAATATTCCAAATGAGGGGATCACATTATTCACACATTAACTTTACTATGAATATTTTAAATGTAAATATGCGAAATCTAATTTTTAGGTTGAAGGATAGAGGGAAGTTAAGAGCATGATAATGTGTTATGAGCAAGGGATTGAGTGATGCTATGCCAAGAGATGCTAAGGGGACCACCAGAGTAAATTACAGAATTACTGGTTATTATTTTAATTATATTATAATAGTATTGGTATAAATAGGATTGGAAAAACCTAGGCTAAGTTAGTCAAGTATTTTGTAAACATTTTGGCTGCGGCTATTTTTCTCCAGGTTCAGTGCTCTCTACTGTAACCTTTTCTTCTTCTCAATCTTATTCCTCTGTTTTCTTCTAATACTCATTTAAGTGAAATTGCAAGTAAAATTCCTAACAATGGTGCTCTCATTGAGAGTTGAAGAGGAGATGAAAAATGATTTTCTTTTTCCTCGAAGACCCATTTATATGGAGTTGCCAATTTTTTCGGGAGAAAATCCAGAAGAGTGGATCACCTCAGCTCATAACATTTTTGAATTTTATGGGACGGAGGACCACCACCGAGTTACAATGGCTTCTCTGCGGGGAAGGGATAGCTAAGAGATGGTTTCAATGGATGCAGCGGTGGCGACAGTTGGACGGATGAAGCCATTTTGTTGGTGCTATTCGAAAGCGGTTTGTTTCCACGGAGAGTGAGACGTCGATAACTAAGCTTCAAGAGAATGTTATTCTGCAACCTAAATCGATAGACTCTCTGAAATCCACAACCAATGGGCAACAACAGTTCAGGCAACTGAAGATTTTGACGACCCAAACGACTCCGATCATTCAAGCGAATGGGGGTAGGGTCTATGGATCAGGTGAAGTTGAGGCTAAACACGACAACCCAAGAACAACGGTCCACCAGGCGTTCGACGAATTGTCAACACCAAAGGAAAACAATCTTCGAAAGCGAGACAACCCAAACATAACAATCCACCGTGTGTTTGATGAATTGCCAAGACCAACGTATCATGAAATTGTCAATCCCCCGATTCAGGATAGTAAAGGCAATGAATTTCAAAATGATGCAACAACGATGCAGGGTCAGTTTCTTCAATTGTTATCAAGAGACGATAGCATTAAGGAAAAAGATGCGGCTAAGTTTAAGGAAGTATCAGATGATGAAGTCTTGGTTCAAAAGTTAGCAGAATTAGAGGGATCCAAAATGGTGTTGGGAGTTACGTGGATGAATACTTTGGGAATGGTCACCATGAATTTTGTCAAATCTGTGCTTAAATTCAATTTGGCTGGGGATAAACATCAATGGCAAGGTGAGATTGTAGCAAGTTCTCAAATGGTACAAGAACTTTTGGAATACTTTGAAGATGGTATTGAGCCAACAAGATGTATGTTTGTGCAAGAGACTGGAGATAGCATTGTTTTTGATCCCGGGGGAAAATCTATTATTGGCGGTGCAGGATCCATTTTTAATTTAAATTTTGGTAATATTGGTGTTGTAGCTAATAACTTGCATTATGGCGCCTTGAAAATGAGCATTAGTGCAACCCAGATAATTTCCAGTGGAACCGTGTGTGTGAATACATGGCGGTTCATATACCGTATCATTTTCATTTCTTTTGATCCAGGAGGAAAAATTAGTGTCGCGTTTGGACAAGACGGTGTAGTTTCAAATGTTGAAATTTCGGACACCATAGAAGAAGAATGGTTTGCTAGGAATCATTTCAAGGGCTATATACCACTTGGGTTGAATGATGCAACACAAGTATATCTGCAGATAAATTCATTTTCAGGTTCTGTTCCAGACAATATTGGGGAACTAATGTCACGATTGCACACATTGTTTCTTTCTCATAATCAGATCAGAGGTAGGCTGCCAGCATTGGTATGCAAGATGAAGCGGATGGAAATTCTCTTTGTTGGGCACAACATAATCATTGCACAACTTCCGGGTTGCTGGAATAATTTGAGAAGCTTGAAAGTTGTAGATGCCTCCAACATTAGCCTATTTGCGTATAAGACTTTATCAGAATTTTGTGCTGCTCTGCATCTTGAGGGGAATGACAGTCTTTTACCTGCTGTTGTGATATCATTTTACTGTATTTATGTGTGCTACACGGGTCTCTCTAGTGAACCTAGAGATTATGTATGCAACGGTCTCCATTATAAATCGCCAATTGTTTCTACAAGTACTCTTATAATTGAGATGCTCAAGAGAATACTCTCAGTTATCTATTCTGCTCTCCGTGCTGGATCCTTGGCAACTTCTTTATCACCACCACCTTCCCTAAGAGCAGGTCCTATTCTTTCCATCCTCTCATCATTGACACTCTTGAATCACTTGATGTTGTCTTACAACAACTTGTCAAGAAAAATCCCAATAAGGAATCAGCCCCAAATGCTCAACGTTTCTTCCAACTACAAAGACATTTCTCCTCCCACCCCATTTTTTTCAAGATGTTGATCCGAAAGACAAGTTGTGGCCCTATCTTAGCATCATTATAAGATTCATTGTGAAATTTGGGAGTGTTTTTGGCACCTTGAAGATTGTTGCTCTCAAAACCCCTAGTTTCGGAGAACACAAGAGCCAATACCTCGTTAGCATTGCTATTCTTATTGTGGGCATTGTCATGGGAGATGAGGTTGAAAAATATGCTTTGGTTGAAATAGATAAGATCACCTTAGAAGTGATTAGTGGATCAATGAGAATTGAGAAGATCAATCCATTTATAGTTCTCGGAGCGTTAAGAAATCATTTTCAGTTGTTAGTTTTGCAAGAGTTTGACCCCCTTTTCTTGGTTCATTTTGATGGAGCAATGTTTTACTTGGTCGTCTATGAGGGCATTCTACATAGCTTATCTTGAACCTTGAGGACAAGGTTCTCTTTGAAGGCGGAGGTAATGTTATGAGCAAGGGATTGAGTGATGCTATGCCAAGAGATGCTAAGGGGACCACCAGAGTAAATTACAGAATTACTGGTTATTATTTTAATTATATTATAATAGTACTGGTATAAATAGGATTGGAAAAACCTAGGCTAAGTTAGTCAAGTATTTTGTAAACATTTTGGCTGCGGCTATTTCTCTCCAGGTTCAGTGCTCTCTACTGTAACCTTTTCTTCTTCTCAATCTTATTCCTCTGTTTTCTTCTAATACTCATTTAAGTGAAATTGCAAGTAAAATTCCTAACATAATGACATGTAGAATATTTTTGATAGACACCAAATGGTGTAGGCCTCGTTGTTTCCAAAACCCTCAAAGCTTACTTGCTAACCATTCATTTATAACGTTTGCCTATTTATTTAGGGATGTGCCATGGCAACAACCACAGGCAGCTTGCTGCTTTTATTGCACCCTGAATAATATGTATGTTACATGAGTGGTTCACATGGACAATAGGTGCCACCACACAGTGCCCTTGAAAAATATAAGTATCTTAAAATAAATTCTCTATTATAAAATGAGGTAAACTACATAAATGACTACTATATTATGAGTTTAATCGTGATTTGATTATCATTTTTTTTCCGAAGTAATTAGACCACCATACTATTAAAATAGACTCAATGTGACCACCAGCCGTTAGAACCTAACGAAGGGAGTGATGTGGCAGTTAGTAAAATTTTATATAATTATACATTTAGTCCTCGCTATTTGCACATTTTATCAATTTGGTCCTAATTTTATTTAATAAAATAATTTGATTATTTAATTAGGTGACGACACATGTCACCGCTTTATTGGAAGACTTTATCTATATATATTTAATTTAATATTTTTTTTATTTTATCAAATTTTAAATAATCAAATTATAAAAATACTATAATATATAACAATTTTCTCAAAAAAATAAAAATGGCCTTTTTGGAAGAAATTTTTATTTAAAGCGTTGTGTATAATTTTGTTTCAAAATATGCAAGAAGAACAACACTTTTAAGTGAAAATGTAATATTTTTAGATGTTTGCAAGTCATTTTCATGTTGCTCAAGAGAATAACCTAATTTTTTTATTAAAAATACTTTATTTGAAAATTTTAATATTTCTTTCAAATTATAAATTTAGGTCCCTTAAATCTTTGAACCCTCCCTGCATGTATATATATTATAATGTCAAGCTATAAACATTCAATTTCAATATGATATTTACGTAATATTACAAATACTTTGCTATTTACAGATGAAACAAGCATTGCTTATTTATCAATATCACTCCTTGGATTCAGCCTATAGATTTACGAAACGAAAGGAGGGCAAAAAATGTGAATGCTAAAAGAATATAGTAATAAGGCCCAGAGTCAACAAAGAAAGAGCAGAAGGCTCCTTAATGTTTAACGCCCACCCTTTCTCTTGTAACTCGAATGTAGGCAAAGACAGAAGCGAAAATAGCACTGAAAAAAATCCCACCGATGATGACACCACCGCCGGCCACCGACATATCCGATGGATGGTGATTATGACGATTTCCCAGCCGTCTGATCTCCGGAGCTTCAGCCTCTTCGGCTGGACTTTCAGCAGGCTCACGAGCTGCTTCCCTAGAAATCACCCAACCTGGCTCATCCTTCTTATGAACCTCCGAAGGTTTCGTTTCCACCTCGGATTCATGATCAGCCATTGCATGCACCAGCAACAACAAGGAAAGTAAAACAAGCTTACCCAAACCCATATTTTTTGTGAAAACTAAGATTATGTAACGTTGGGCGAAGTTATTATTCGACATGGATCGGTGAAGCTATTTATAAAGAGAATGAATGGATATGGTTAAGGATTTGGTGCGTGGGTCCGGTTGTTGTAATAACGACCGGGAAAAGAAGATAGGGTTTGGTTGTTTGGGAGGCGAGAAAATTAGTAAAAAAATGGGGATTGGGTGTCGGTTAGGGTCGCTGCATTTGGTTTCAACCTATGCACAGTGAAAGACACTTGGTACGTGCAGGTTTTAGAGCATGACGGTAGACAACAAGTGGATTGAATTATGTAAAGTCTTGAACCAAACTTTTTAATTGCGTCGGCTTTGGATTGTTGTGCAATGGAGAGATCAAAGATGGTTCCTTTTGTTGTTGATTTTGTGAGGATTTGGAGAGTATTATATTCGTCTCAAGCGTTGTGTTCCACCCACCGACCCAAGTAATGTGGGTGACAGCATCTGTTTCCCTTCAATGTGGGGCTTTGGATTTAGGGTTGATGTTATTGTTCTTGCGGTCCAGCTGCATGATGGGAGCTGTTTGCTTACTTAATTACCACTCTTTTCACCAAACCTTGCTCACCACCCAACGGAAAGAGACTAGAAGAGCCATGGCTCCTAAGATTTGAATATATCTGTTGAGGTTTTTGAGATTTTTATTTGGTCCTTTTTATATTTTTCAAAGTCTTTTACTTTTTTAAAAAAAAATACTATGTAGGGTAATTCTACTTTAAAAATTCAAATATAAACTCTAACCCTAAAACCCTAAATCATAACCCGTATCCTTTAAAGCTTAAATTTTAAACCTTACAACCTAAACCCTTGAACTTTAAATTAAACTTTTTTGTGGAAAATAAGTTTTCTACCGTCGGTGCATGGATCATTTCCCCTAACATATATTAATGTATGGGTAATTATTTCATACACTGACGGTGGAAACTAAAAGTTTCCACGAGATCCTTAGTTTTAGGTTTTAGGGTCTTAGTTTATGGTGTAGGGTTTAGCAGTTTAGGTGTAGGGGTTTAGAATTTATGGATAATGGTTAAAATTTATGGTTTGGGTTATAATTCAGGGTTTATAAGTTAAAACTTAAATCTTAATCATGTTACCCAAAAAACTAAATTCTAATCACTACCCCTAAATTCTAAACCCCTATACACTACACTCTAAACTAAGACCCTAAAACTAAGGCATTTTTGGAAACTTTCAGTTTCTACCGCCAGTATATCGGATCATAATCCTTAATATATATCTAAATTTAAAGAAAAAATATTTCATGCACCATCGATGGAAAACTTGCTTTCTACAAACGAGTTAATTTAGAGTTCAGTTTAGAGTTTATAGTTTATAAGTTAAGGTTAGGGTTTGAATAAGGGTTTAACTTTTAGAGTTTAAAGTTAGAGATTTAGGGTTTAAAGTAAAATTAGGTATGCTTGTGTAATTTTTTTCACTATCAGTACATGGAATAGTAACACAAGCATATATATGGAAGAAACTTTAATACATAGGCCGTGTAAACTAAAATTTACATGTGCCTTTTAATTTTACGGGTTATGGTTTTAGTTTAGGGATTTAGGTTGTAGGTTTAGAATTTAAGATTAATGTTTAGAATTTAGGGTATATAGTTTAAGGTTTAATTTTATAGGGTTAGAGTTAGAAATTTAAGATTTGAGTTTTATATTGTAAATATGTAGATTTGTATAAAATTAGTTTTACATGGCTTGTGTATCAAAATGTTATCCTATATATATTCACTCTTTAAAATTTTAAATCTCTAACCATAAAACCCTAAAAACTAAATCCTAAACCATAATTCTAACCATAAACGCTTAAAGCCAACGTACTAGTCCCCTAAGCCTTATGTTGTCTAAAGATTACATATTTGTATCAAAAACTTTTTTAAAAAATATTAACTTATCTTACAAGTTAATTTTTTTAAGTTTTTTCTATTCTATTATTGTCTTTTTATAAGTTATTCTTCAAGTGATGATGTTTTTTTATATTTTTAAATAAACATATTAAATATCATCTGGAGGAAAATAAAATTTTCATGTTCCTCTAATATTTTAATTGACGGGAAATTGAAATTTTTTCAACAATCCTATGCAGTATTTAAACAGTTTTAGGTCTCTTTCTATCATAGTCAGCAGTAAATTCGTATTAGTTTGTTAACTTCTCAAGAATTTTTTTTATTGAAAAAATATTATAAGAGAAATAATACTCAAAGTTTAATCGATCCAAAATCAAAAGGAAAGATTAAAACAAACCTAACGTCCCACCAACTTGTTTGTTAATCCCATAATGCTGTTTTAGAAAGCAAGTTTTGATTCTAATCTACTTCTGTGCTCTCTCTTATTGTTTCAACTTTCAAACTCTTTTAAATCACTGTCTTTCTTACCATCGTTTTGCTGGTCTATGAAGAAGTATATCGCTCTGATTTTGCTGCCCAATGTTGTTCGGGTTGATTTGTATTACGGAAAAAACTTTAATACACAGGCATGTAAACTTTAATGTATACGTGCTTTTTAGTTTTAGGGATTAAAATTTTAGTTTAGGGGTTTAGGCGGCAAGGTTTATAATTTAAGATTAATGTTTAGAATTTAAGGTATAACAATTAAGGTTTAGGGTTAGAAAATTATATTGCTATAATAATTTAATTTTGTCCGGTTGGGGAGGGGGGTTTGCTAATTTTGCAACAATACTCAACGTTTCATTTTTAGTCTATTTTTATTTAGAGTTTGTATTTGATATAGTGTAAACAAACTAGATAATAACATAAAACTAAAATATGTTAAAAATAAATTTAAATGACTTCGTTTATAATAATAAATCAAGATAGGATTCATTAGGTGATATCACAAATTTAAACCCATAACCTAAAGATATTTATAATTTATGCCTTTCAACGATTATATATTAAAACTTATCAGTTTAAATAAAATAAAATATATTGTTTGAAACAATCAGAGTCGAATTAAGTTAACTCACTCTTTAAATTTGTTTTTTGTACATGTGCATTGCACATGTATGTGTATGATTTTTTTTAATATTTTAATAATTATATTTGTTTATACAAAGATAGTTTTAATATATAAATATAAAAAATCAAATCAAAATTTGAGTAGTGATATGATATTGAAATTTATAATTGGAAAAAGTTACGGGGTAGTGTTTAGTACTCGTTGATATCAATAACTAGCTAACTTTCGATAATAAAAAACTTTAACGAATTACAGAAAATATATAAATATAAATTTAATTTTTAAATATTTTTAAAAATCTAACACCTCATCCTACCAGATCAACTTATAATTGATAATAAATTTGTGAACTTAATTTTTTATCCAAACTAGAACCTCTGATATCAGACATAAATGTATATGGTGTTCATGCATATATTATATACACCTTATAAATAAATAAAAAAACATTTTCAGTGCCTACTTTTATCAAAATCTTAAAACATTTTTGTGGTATTGATTGTTCATTCTCCCTATTGAAATTTATATCGCACGATGGATCCATTATACCTGCACACCCAAGTTAGGACCATGTCATGTCAAGTCAACATTCACAATTCATAAGATAAATATTGGAGTTGACAAATCTACATGAAAACTTCCCCACAACCAAAATAGATATGCTTATTCGGATGATCTATTATTTCAGGAAGTTGCTTGCTTTTTTATTAGTAAGAATTATATTCATCTAACAAAAATAGGTAAACTGCTACGATAAAGCTCATTTCTATAATTTTGGTAGTCTAAGAACGAATCTAAAAATTTGACTCCTAATAATAAATATTGAGGGAAATTAAAATTTAAGAGTAAGCAAAAATCACTACAAAAAAATATACATATACTGACGGTGGTTTATACCGACGGACGAAAATCGTCGGTATAGAGTATATATACCGACGGACAACAATACCGTCGCTAAAAACCACAGGTTGTACCGACGGATACCCCATCCGTTGGTATAGACAATATATATTCCAACGGTTTAAAATAGCCGTCGGTATAGACAATTTATATTCCAACAGTTTGTCGTGTCCGTCGGTATAGATGTAGGTTTTACCGATAGATATTTTATCTGTCGGTATAGTGTGGGGTTTGACCGACGGTTTTTATTTTCGTCGGTATAGGGTGTATTTTAAATTAACAAAACACCATCTTATCGGGAAAAATTAAAATCCCTAATTCCCCACAGCTGCATCTGTCGTGCTTCTCCCTTGAGCTCGTGACGGCCGTCGGTACCACAACCACAGGTTTGTTCTTCGATTTCTCTCTTGTTCTTCAAAATTGAAATCCCTAATCCCTAATTCCCCACTTCAAAACATTCTTTGATTTGTTTTCTTTTTCCTCTCATCTTCGTGCTTCTCATCTTCATTGTTCTTTAGCGCTGCTTAGTGAACCTTTTTTTTCATTTTAAATTAGTTAGAACGAGCTTAAAAATGAGGAATTGGTAACCGATTTTGATATCAAACAACTTGATTATGATGAGCATATCCATTATTGATTGGTTCGATTATTGTGGGTCTTAGACTCCAATGAAATTGCGATTGTTTAAGCTAAAGCTAAGTGCATTTGTGAATCTAAAATCTTTAAACTTTCAATTTGAATCTAAAATCTTACGATTAAGAAAATTAATCCATTTTACTTATCTTATAACTGTCGGAAATAAATTTTCAAACATCAAAAATTTAAATTCGACTAGTTTTCAAGGTATTACACTTGTTGCAGAGCCAGACGTCCCTCTTGAATATAATTAGATTGATAGTCCACAGTGTAATTAGAATGAGAGGGTATGATGTTTCAATGAATCAAAATTGGGAGAAAAAAAAAGAAAAATCAAATTTATCGTTTATAGGAAATCATGAGATTTTAAACTTTTTAAAATCAAATTTATTTCCGATTGTTTAAGCTAAAGCTAATTGCATTTGTGAATGCAGTTTTAAATGAATTAATATGTTTAAATTCAATAATTCTGTTGGTTTTTTAAAACGATAAGCACATTACAAATGTGAATGAAATTAAAAAAAAGTATTGGAATTTGTTTATTCTGAGCATATTCTTAAATTTTTTATGGCAATGTTTTATCTTCTGTTTTATGTCTTTGTTTTCTCATTTCGAGCATTGTCTTGCAGAGTGAGCTTTCACTGGTGGGGAATACTGCTCCCGATTTAGAAGCAGAGGTTGTCTTTGACCAGGAGTTCATTAAGGTATATTATGTGGATGTTTAGTTTTAAATTTCTTGAGGAAACAAACGAGGGGTTGTGGGGCTTACATTCTCTGCATGCAAACTTTTGCAAAGAAACGGCTAAATCTCAGTGCTTCCCACACTAATGTCAATTCCTTCCACCTTCTACGTCCATTCAAGTTTGGTTCATTCACATTTAATATATAAATTATTTCATTCACTATTTTCGAATGGCACGTCGGATTAGGAAATTTTTACAGTCTATTCTAAGTAACATGTGTTGGGTCGAGTGATAAGAAATTCGATGTTCTTTAAATAAAATTTTAAAGATTCGAGTAGAATTTTATCCTTTTTTTTCATGTGGTTGAAACATGAAAATCAGCAGTGGGACTCTAAAATGATGAGGGGACATGTAGGATATAAGGGCCCCTACTTAGGCAGATTGATGGGTTATAACATAATCAAAAGAGCCATGGGTTTATTTACACCAGCTCCTTTTTCTATTGAACATAACTTGTAACCCCCAATAACCAACATTTTCTTGTTATCTTTTCAACCACTTGGACAGTGAGCGTTTTGTACAGTGTCAAAGTTGGGGTGTGCTTTGTGCTCTTTTGTCGGTAAAGATGGGAGAATGCTAATAGCAGCCTTTCTAAGGTGCTGAACCTTGACCGTAAATGTGCTTGGGTTTAACAAATGGCTTAATGGGTGGTTGTATTGTGCTCTGTTTAATGTTCTATTCTGTGCTGGACTGCATTCATTGCATGGAAACGTATGCCAAATTTTCAAGTCTCTATAATATCTGTGATATAAAGATCTTTGGATATCTTTTCCGATTCATTATTTTATAAATCGAAAAGGACAACCATATATATATATATATATATTAACCATATATATATATATATATATATGTTTTCAAAGTATATACAATATGTCATGTCAATAATTTCATTTACGGTCTTTCTAAGTTTCTTATTAATGCCATATCATGTAATTATTTAGGAATACTTAAAAAAATGATTATGAATTTTTGGGTTTTGCAGGATTTTCTACCACATGCATCTTCCCAGTATAAGTCTTATGAAGATGCATTTTTCAACAAACTCAAAGGTTATTTTATTTTAATTTTTGATTTTTGGGGTTTTAATTACTGGATAATTAGTAACTTTTTTTATAAAAAAAATTACAAACAAAAGATGGCGTGAGGAGTGCAAAGGAACACCCAGGTACAGCTGTTGGGATTACTATTACTGCTGCTCTTTTTCTCATGCCAGGTTTGTTCTTCCTGATTATCATTTCTGTTTATTTTCAATTGTTTCTGTTGCAACTTATGTCATGCATTAGCCTGAAGCATATATGTGTACTGGAATCTGTTAGGGGGCTGCAATTTTACTTGTTGCTTTAACTAGAAACATTTCGTAGAAATTGTGGAAAATCATATAGTGACTCCTAAGCATATATGAAGGCCACTGCAATGGCCATTATAAAAAATTACCACGTCAAAATGGAGGAAAATCATATAGTGACTCCTAATATGTAGACAACCGTTACCCTTTTACATGTATAAAATATAAACTGGTCTTGCATTAGTAGAAATTCTTCCTCGCATCACAACTGTTACTCCATCCAAAAATCTTTACCCTGCTGCTATGTATGCTCTTAACAGATGCCAAAGAAATATCATTTGAATACATCCTTAATCTGTGGAAAATAAAGCATATGTGGAGTTACTCAACTAAACAAGCAAACAAATATGCTTATATTCGTAGGATTGCTGACGATGGAAGCTATGGAAAATCACTATGCAACTGACATAAATATATCTGACGATTTAGTACCTTCACTACCGATGAATATATGTATGCTCTTAATAGATCTTTCCCTAGGATTGTTGAAGACATGGTACGGATAATTTTCTTTATTATTACTTTGTATTCTAATAATATTAATTGTTTCTAATATCTCATGTTGTTTTCTTAACGTCAGACTGCAGAATCTAGTGGAATCTCACCATCACGCGCTGATGTCTATGTTCGAACCCGTACACGCAAAGATGGAAGTATCGTGAATTCTGCAGCCGCAGTTGTTGTGGTAATTTATTATTATTAAGTTTGTATACGTGTTTTGAAAAATATAATATAGTTATGATATTATATGTTTAACTTATTTATATTTTTAGGAACGTATACAAGAGAAGATAAATGAAGGCACTTCTTCTGGGAATTTATCACAAGCTACATCGTGGTCAAATGATGTGTTTGCTCAAGTTAAGGGACCAGAAAGAAAAGGGCGTGTTCGTTGTGTAGGTGCAGTTCAGACTCATCTTTCTCAAGAATCTGGACCTTCACAACCAGTCCAAAATACTGAAGAAGTGGAAGGGTTGAAAGCTAAGCTTGCGGCATTTGAAAAAATTCTTGAAACTTGCCTTCTACCCATCTATCGACAACAACGTCCAGATTTACATGTGCCTGATATGAATGCTTTACTTCAGATAGTTGATACACAGGTATACAAAATACTTAACTTTCTTATTACTCCTTTCATTTTATCTTACTTAAAGTCATTATTTTTATTTCTTTTAATAGGCAGCTCCTGATGCTGGTAGTGCTACAGCGGCAGTTAACAGTCGATCCATGCCTTCAGAAAATCAACATAATATAGATGATCCAAGCACACAGTAGAGGAGACTCTTTGAAGTATTTTTAGCTTTTATTATAAACGGTATTGAGACAAACAAATATTTTGTTCCACTTTTCTTATACTTTTAATACACTCGTAGATGTTTTATTCGATATTAAAATACAAACTTTTTAATATTTAAAATACTAGTATTGGTAATTTTAATAATTATTTAAACATTCAATTAGATACTTTTCATTGAAAAATCCATACAATTATTGTTATAATTTTACTAGTATATTTAATATTTAAAATAAAAAATACAATAGAAATAATTAATATTTAAATTCAATAAAAAATACAACAGATCCTATACCGACGGTATCCGTCGGTATAAGTAGAACCTATAGCGACGGACAAACCGTCGGTACAAGTAGAACATATAGGGACGGACAAACCGTCGGTACAAGTAGAACATATAGGGACGGACAAACCGTCGGTACAAGTAGAACCTATAGCGACGGACAAACCGTCGGTACAAGTAGAACCTATAGCGACGGACAAACCGTCGGTAGATACCCGTCGTTATATATTGATTAGATATAGCGACGGATTATTTCCGTCGGAATATATGTACTAAAATGTCGGGGTAGTTCATATGTATACCTACGGTTTGGACCGTCGGTATAGATCTATACCGACAAGCATATTAGCGACGGTTACTTTTCCGTCGGAATATGTCTTATGTCCGTCGGTAAAGGGTTTTGGGACATATACCGACGGTTTTTTGTGTTGTACCGACGGTTCGATGTCCGTCGGTATATGTTCCTTTTGTTGTAGTGAATAAATTAATTTACTTGTAAATTGTAACTTTTTATTACACTAAACAAACTATCTAATAAATATACGTCAAATTTCAAATGGAAAACATCAAAAAAGAAATTTAATACCCAACTACTTATACAAAATAATTTTTATGAGCATTTTTAGATGCAAATCTTGGATACTACTAATTATGATTTCTTGTGTCCAAACTCAACTACGAGCCTGGCTACAATCAGTTGCATGAACTTCTAAGTTAAAATAGAAGAACTAATACTCCAAGCTAAGAAGGGTCAAAATTAGAGGTCTTGCCCATCCAACTCTAATAGTAATTTAGGAAAGAAAAGGATGAGTGGGGAGTAAATCCTAATCTAATTTATTTGTTTGGTCTGCATACCATCATAGTTCTGCACATGCTTAAGGATGGTTTGGTCTGCATTCCATCATACTTCTCCATATGCTTAAGGAAATGGCAACGACAATGGTGTTCATAAGAACATGGACCCTCACTCACATCTCATGTCTCAACCATGAAATTTCACAACCAGCAATTCGATACAAGACGCATACCCGAAACCAGAGGGTCAAGAGTCCAATCTATAGGCCCCTTCCTCGTTTTGTGTAGTTTATGCAGCTGAGCAATTGGCATCAGAATATCTTCTGTGGGGCACCTAAACTGAAATTTCTAACTACAATCCATGGCCTCACGCTTCACTCGTACCATTAGGCAAAAGTGATAATCCTTTGCTAAACAGCCAAACCATGAGAGCAAAATGGTCCAGGCAACATTAGCAGTTGAGGGCATGATGCTCCATTGTATTTAATGCAGATAATGATGCTGCGGACATGACATGGACCCTCCCCCAAGCCTTAGCCAAAACATTATCAAATTTTGTGAAGGAAAACGAAAACTGCGAATCGATGGCGGCTACGGTTGTTAGAAAGCACAATCGAAGCGGACTCCTTCTGTCTTTGTGCTGTACTGATGGTGCATTATCAACAAACATATTGACTGCAAAACCTGCATTATTTTGAGCCACATTATTTGAACAACTTGTGCAGCGTGGGGTTGTCATTTTTGGCTGTCTGCCACCTATCCTATATGCATCTTTCCCTCACTGCTTACCATTTTTTTCACTTCTTTATCTTAATTTAAACGTACAGTAACCAAACATTATGCCTATTAATTTTTTGGCTTTGGTTTAAGTTACATTAAGCCAACTATTATGTAAATAGCATTTGGAACCAGTACATGTATTCTCAGTAAATTAATTAAACAACTTTGTTAGCATGGTTCTTCTTAACATTTTCTTTTTAAGTTGAAACGGCGTCGTTCCCGAGACGCTAAAAGTTTAAAACCTTTAAAGAGTCGAGCCGAATAGTTAATGGATCAAAACCCTAAACCAAATAGACCCAACGGGCTAGCCCTCAAAACGTAGAAAGGCCCTACAGAGTCAACGGAATGCCCTCACGAGCGCAATATAGTAGGAAAGCCCTTTAGAGTTAGAATCTAAACTATATAATATCCACAATAATGCCCACACGAGCTCAGACTCTTTTTAAGGCTAAAAAAATTATAAGTTCCCATTATAATGTCATGTGTGTGGGAGTGTTATTTGTTCGGTTAAAATTAAAGTAATCGATAAATTTATTAATGGTTTTTGGAAGAAAATAAAAGCTCGATTAACAATTAAAAATGTTAAAAGTGAGACTATTTTCATTTCGAGTAGTTTGGTTATTAATCGAATCAACCGTTTAAACACTCTTATACGTAGACAATTAGAGATTGGCATGGGCGGGGTGGATAAGTTTTTTGGTTGCCCTAACCCTGACCCCAAAAGTGAAATACTCCATTCTACTCCGACTCGTACAAAGGTTTAATCATGCTCCATCTGTTCCGAACCTGCCCTACATTTTGAGGTGAAAATATGAACCCGAATTAACCAGTTCCGACATGATAGGTTGATAGTGGAGTTCAACAACTATGCAAGACAAGTTTCAAAAAAAAATCTTCTCAGAATTGAACGATAGAAAGCGAGGAGGCAATCGAAAATGACATATTCAAAAATCGATTTCAAACATAAAATCGATGACCGGAGAAGGTATACCCGTTTAATTCTTTTATAGGTCTAGATCATTTGGATTAAAAGGAAGGTGAACAGAGTTTTCATTTGATTTTAGGACCCAAAAAAAAGAGTCAAAATGTGTATTTTTTAAATATTTCACGGCGGTTACGTAGATGAGGTTTGACGAAAAGTTAGGCCGCTCTAGATAGAAGGGAACAGAAAGAAAAAGAGAAATCTAATGAAAGAAGAGAAAAATATCAATTCAGAAAAAGAAGAGAATATGTTTGTTTTATATCCACCAAAACAACGTTGTTTTAAGATTTTCATTATTTATAAATAATTATTATAGTAATTATATTCAAGTCAAAAAAAAATTCACTCTCAACCTAACTTCGATCTTATTCAAATTTTATCTTTTATAGAATCCATCCCAAATTCAACTTTGTTTTAGAAAATAATCTTATAAAACTGGATCTAAATCCGTCGAATTCAAATAAAATGACCCTCCATAAACACAAGATAAATTTATCTCCTTTTAATACGAGAAGAATCTACATAATTCAATTAAATATGCAAAAATAGCGAGCTGATAAGTTCCCTGATAAATTGAAGACATTTTCTTTGTTAATGGAACGTATAAGAACTCGAGAAAAACAATAGATAAATGGCTGTCGGAGTAAAAAAATGATCTTTTAACAGAATATTAGATTTTTGGTTTGAATAAAGTTCAATAAATTTTTTTGAATCTAAATTATATTCAACAGTGAAATGAATACAAAGGAATCACACCTTTTACAAGATAAATACAATGCAAAACAAAATAATAAAATTCTAAAGGTGTGAGAAACGTTAAAATACCATGCCTAACACTGTCAGAAGAAATCTTCTGAAATAAAAATCCAGAAAAACTATAACTTTGCCTTGAGTGCTCTTTGAATATAGCAAAATTCTTCTGTTACTTGTTCTTGGCATGTCGGCACAACCACAAAAGGGGATCATAGCATGTATAGAACGGCCTCCTTCGTCGAAAAGCGCTCGTTGATACTCGTCACTCGAACGCGTAACTGTCAAAAGACAGACTATTGTCATGAAGACAGACAAAAACTGCTAAAAAACAGACGAAAAAACTGCCACCAAGCAGACAAAAGAACTGTCATAAAAGCAGATTTGAATAAGAATCCGACAAAGTAAAAGAAAAATAAGAAACAAACTTGAAAAACGAACTATTCATCAAAAAAGATGAATTTTATTTATGTACAGAACCAGCAGAACGGCCAAAGGCCGCCGTTTTTGTAACCGCCTCAGAAAAAATTAAGAAGTTCAATAATTAATATCTTTAATTTGTGTATTCATAAATTTAGAATTAAAATAAGTATTATATTTTGATATACAAATTTGATAATATAATCTTTGTTTAAAATTTAAATTTTAAATTTCTAAACCTAAACCTTAAATTATAGTTCTAAATCTTAAATTCTATGCCCTACAACTTCTAAACTTTAAATCCTAAACTAACACTCTAAACTTGAAATTTAATAAACTTCGATAAACTTTAATTTTATAGTGTTTGTGCATCAACTTTTTTTCCTTAGGATAAAGTCCTATAGTCACTATTTTTCATACACTTATTATTGATATAGTAATAATATTAGAAAGGGTAAACTACCTTAGGTACCACTACACTATAGGTGTTGGACTCGTTTTTGCCACTGACATTTGACTTGTTCCAATTGTACCACTAAATTTTAGTTTTCGACATGTTTATGTCACTACGCCATTAACTCCATAACGGTGTAATGACATGACAGACGATCGATGACGTGGAGGCCAAACTAAAACGGCGTTGTTTGAAAACAACCTAAAACGACGCCGTTTTGATAATGGATAAAAATTTAAAAGAATTACTCTTATGTGAGTTTGAACTTGGGACCTTTGAAATTAAAATTTTGAATTAAACCCCCGAGTTAACTTATGTTTTTGTTAGGCTTAAATAAAAAATAAGTGTCCAAATTATACCTCTTTTCAACTTTAGGTGCCTAAAGTATTTTATGATAAAAATATGTGTCTAATTTTAGACCGTTACAATTTTAGATGTATGGTCGTTAAGGGGTGTTTAAAAAATTATGTTAACAAAACAATATTTGACCCGTGGCAGTAATTTGTTGAGATGTGTGGGGCTCAATTCGATCAACCAATTTAGCTCACCAAGTGGTGGAGAGGTGAATTTTTGGGTGGAAGGGTTGAGGAAGCTAAAAGAATAATTGACACAATGATTTATAGTGGTTCAACCTTCTAACCAAGGTCTACATCCACTACCTTAGCTCCCCACTAAGGATTTCACAATCAATCCACTATTGATTCGTCCCCTTTTCTAGGATTAGGAGGAAACCCTTACAACCGATCAAGCTTCTACCCAAAGCCTTGATCAAAACCCTCTTTACAAAGAGAAACAATAAGCAAACTTAAAACCCTCTAATAGGTGTTTGTTTGCACAATTAAGCACTCACCCAAAACCTAAAACACTTGAGCAAATTTGACAATTTTGGCTCACTAGTGTTTGTCTATACAAGAATTGACAATTTAGGCACTAAGACAATATTTGATCATTTGATGTTTGACAATATGAGCATTAACCTTCTCTTGATGCTTGGAGGTCCCTTTTATACTCCCAAATGAGTTTCTAGTCGTTTATGACCGTTGGGATGAGTCATAGCCGTTGGGGATGCAAAATAGCCGTTACCTACAAAAAATTCAGTATTTATAACACGAGGGATCGATCCCATAAACCAGGGGATCGATCCTTTTTCATAAAAAATATGACCGTTACAGTGAAGGGATCGATCCCATAAACCAGGGGATCGATCCTTTTGCACTTGGAGGCTGGAAGCAAAAATTGAACGAATCTGCCAACCAAGGGATCGATCCCTTTTATCAGGGGATCGATCCTTTTTGCCTTGGAGACTGAAAAAACAGCTTTAGTGCAAAAACGGATCATACATGTTTTGAAAAAGATCGGCTAAAGTTAGAAATCATTCGAAACAAAATTTTCAAGTTGTTTGGACTTAAAGACATGTTTTAAATTCTTTTCAAATTAGTCCAAAACATTTTTCAATTATTATATCAAAACATTAGTTCTACATAATTTGATTTTTAAGAGAAAACTCAAACTTTTCAATTTTTCAAAAAATCCTAAAATTTCTCAAAATTTATAAAACAGCCCATAAATCCTTAAAATCTCCAAAGCATAAACCCCCATTTCGTCATCGTTTTTACCACCGGTCGCCGCCCCCGAACCCACCTGTTTGGTCGTCAGACCTAGTTGGTCATTTCTCCCAACACAGCGTCGCCAGAAACGATAAACGGTGTGCCAGACAGACATCGAACGACAAACGAAAATTTAATATTCAGCTGTCATATCGTTCATCAATTTCGAATATGCCGTGTTGGGAGAATTGACCGACAAGGTCAGGGGATCAAAGGGGTGTGCTTAGGGGCAGCGACCAACGGCAGAAATGTTTTGTAAAATTTGAAATTTTCAAAAAAAAATTCAAAGATTAAAAATTTTGGGTAAAAAATTGTTTTAATTTTTAATTTTGAAAATAAAATAAACATGTCACGTGTTATGTTTTGGTTGGTTAGTGAATTTTTTTAACGACAGTTAACTATCAATTATAACGATTGAAACTTCAAGCACCTATTTTTACCAAAAATAGTTCAGGCAGTTAAAATTCAGAAGAGATAATTTAGACACTTATTTTTATATTAAACTTTTTTTAAGTTACTAACTCAAATGATTTATATATTAAACTACACTTGGGAATAATTTAATTAATTTTCTTTAGGTTTCTCAATTCAAATAATTGAAAAAAGTAGTCCTCAATGTTTTAGTAATTTTTAATTTCTCGCTTAATTTTTTAAATTCTAACTTCGTTGTTTCAAAAATTTACAAACACATTTTTTTCATTATTTATATTCTCTTAAAATAATAACAAAGTTAGTCCTCAACATTTCATTGTTTTTCAATTTAATTATTATTTTTTTACAATATCAATCACATTATTTCAAAATTTTCAACCTCAATGTAAAATTTCTTTACATTTCAAGACATGTTCTCACAGTTATCTTCCGGATATTGTGTATGCTTTGTTACATAATATTTCAAGACATCTATATTTTATGATAAGTAGTTTATCTCGTTAAAGAATATTTACATAAATTATTCTATTAGATTAAAATATTTTTATATATAAATTTGATTTTGTAGTTCAAATTAGTACTTATATTCTTTTTTCAATTTATTATCCAAATTTGGCTTATGTTGCATGTCTTGATCATTAACTTTTTTGTTATAATACAATCAATATGCATTGAGGACTAAGTTTCGAAATAATGAGATTGATATTGTAAAAAAAATTGTGATGAAATTGAAAATTAATGAAATGTTGAGGACTAATTTTGTTATTATATTAGGAAAATATATAAAAGAAAAAAGGTTTGTTTGCAAATTTTTGAAACAATGAGGTTGGAATTTAAAAAATTAAGGGCGAAATTAAAAATTAGTAAAATATTAAAGACTAACTTCGATATTATTTGAATTGAAAAACTTTAACAAAAATAAATTAACTTAATCTCAATTGCATTTAATATATATTATTTGTGTTAGTAGTTTAATAAAAACATAAATTTGCTTAGTTTGCTTAGTGGTTTAACCCAAGTAATTGGTTCCAAAGGTCTCTAGTACAAACTCTTATAATACTATTACTTTTAAATTTTCATCCATGGTCAAAATTACGTCATTTTAAGTTATTTTAGAACCGCTAAATTATAATTGGAATCAACTGAATTGACGCTAATCGGTCATTAAATCAAATACTAATGATTATAAAAAATAAAAAAGAATAAATTAATAAGTTCAATATAATAACAAGACTAAAACTAGAACGAAACTTCATAATAATTTGGAAATACAGTTCAATTTCTTCAATTCAAGAGATTAAACCAGAAATCCCAGTAAAGAATACAAAACACTAAGAAACTCTAAATGGGGACATTGTAATTTGTTTCTACTGTTAAACGCTGCCTGCCAAGCCTAAAATGCGGATCGATGTAGCTGAGTGGGATATAGACTGCAACCCTGGTGAGTTCGACACAGCAAATGCAATGATTATGGAACCCTGTGTTTAATAATTTCCACTGAGTAGGTATAACATTTAGTGCCACTTAACTAGAGGCCAAATCTTCTGTATTATTCAAACATATCATTCGGCTTGTATGACCAAGAGGGGTCCCCTGGCGAATCATTTGATTCTTCAACTTTTTTTTACATCATTAACAATGGCCCAGATGTAGATAGCCATCACATTTCTTCCTTCTTCCACGGGATCAGTGCTTTGAATTATTGAGATTAAAAGCTCTTTTATTCAGTACAGAGCTGAAGTCACTCACAACTACGTTGGAGCTTTATGTGTCCATCAAAATTTATGAGTTATGACCCATCATGCTAAATATTGTTTTTAACGAGTTAATGGTGCCACTTATGGCCATTTTCATCATTTGATTGTGGGTGTGTTATCCCCACATTTTCATCATTTCATCATACAACACAATTTGTATGGGATACACTACCTTATACATTTAGGCTTATATTTGATGTATTATTTTATATCCTAATTGAAAGAAGATCAAGGTAAATATATGATCGCATAAAAAAAAGACATTAAAAATTACGTGAAGTTAGAAAAGAGTGTAATTGAAGTAAGGAAACACATAGTTTAGGCTAATGCTAGAGGATTAAACTACACTTTTATCATTTTGGGGTTAATAGTTGGATTATTAATGACGGAATCAAATTAATATAGGTCCATCATGGAGTTCATAATGAGATTATAAATTACATAATCAGGTAAATTAAGGATCATTTATTCTTTCCACTAGCTCCCAAAAGGAGTACAATAATTTGGACATCTATGATTCCCGTGGAATTGTTGGATTAAGAGACAATTGTGAAATGATTCCAAAAACATGTGTTACCATCGCCAACCTACTTCATACTTTTTCTGCTCTAATTTTCTCCCTTCACAACCTCACATCCAACTCCGGCTTTCTCCACAAGCTGGTCGAAATTCCTGAAAGCTGCAGGGGATAGGGTTCAGATAAGATAACATAACCCTCGTTTTTCCCCATGCTTTTGGGTCCCATAACGCCAGAGTTTATTACCAATATTTATTACATTGGTCCCCCCATATGACAGCCCGTGAGTGTTTTAGCTATAGGACTCTCAACATGTCCCACGCAAGAGCAAGCAACTTGTCCGGATAAGTTTTATGCAACAGAAGTTTATACCATTAACTATGAGATTATATCATACAATGTGGAACAAAACTAAGTGAGAAACAAAATATGAAACATGATGGGAGTACATGTTTTTAGGCCATACAAAGTATTTTACAATGTAACCCAAGGGACTCTAAAAGCCGCACACCACTAGTGTCGGTGGTGCTCGCACTCGACAGGCATGACGGGGAACCGAGCCGTGTCGGAACAATAGTCGTAGACCAAGTGGTTGGCCCTGACCCACACCAGCTGGTGGCTCTGGTGCAAACTTAACTCGGACATTGTCGGCTCATCCCACCAGAACCTCTTCTCGGCACTGCTTTTGCATTTGTTGGAAATCTCATCAGCCGACACCGACACCGGGCACTCGCATGCATCGATTTCAAAGCCTCTGTAGGAGGCAATGAAAGGTGCGTGGCTCCAATCAGTCTTCACTAGGCCACCCCGTGTGGCCCAGTCATCAGCATTCCAAATCGAACTATAAACACCCATGGCTTGATCTTTAGGAAAAGGAATTCCTTTGTGTTCCATGTTGGTGTGCACTCTTATCGGGGTCTCATCCACTAGAAATCTGGTAAGATAAAAAACAGATGCATACGTCAAAATTAAATCCAAATGCCAAGAAAAAAACAATGCAAATATCCAAAAGGCACAGAAATCAAGTAATTTCATGGTTTAAAGTTTAAACACAGAATAATCATCTCCTAAAAGAATGAAAGCTTTTAATAGTTTTATTAACTTAATCCTCCAAAGATTGGAAATTTCCAAGACGAATTCAGTTAGGTTCCCAATGCAGTGAATGCCACACTTAAAACCCAACGCCCATGTTCATTATGACAAGAAATGATCGACAACACTACCGCAAGTGGTCCCTTTTATAATTAGGTCTGGTCTTTCACTCTTTTGTACAACTCTGCAAACCAAAGTGTGACCTTCTACACGTATTTTCGTATATGTAATCGTATAATAATACAGTTAATAGGATAGAAGCAATACTCACACAACTTGGCGTTTGTTCCAGAGGATAGAATAAGAGTGAAAGTCCTTGGTGGGGTCAAACCAAAGGTTCATTCTTTGCTCCCTGTTGCCCACACCATTCACATACACATTAGTTTGAACAAGGTATGGTTCACCCGTGGTGTTGCCTAGGAACTCGAAATCGAACTCGTTGTGATACGGACCGTCCGATGACATCTGTGTAGAAAGAAAACATCAACGTTAATATGTCAACAGCACATCATTACCGACACCAAGAATCGAGTAAAGTAAATTTAATGATGAGTTGATAAACGTCCGAGTCGTATTAGATTAACACAGCCCAACTAAAGTTTTCTAATTTTAATCAATGTCGGGGGAAAACAAAGTCGCTTTACAAGAACATCATTGGTTTCGTGGACCATCGTGGGGACAAGGCTAAATAAATGAATATAAATTTGACTGTAAAGTGAGTCACGAGCGTATGGAGTAGGTAGCTGCTAGAATTACTAGCCTAGACATTAAAAGAAAAGGCCAACTTTTGATTGTCTGAAACCGGCAAAATTGTTCATTACAATGGGTAATATTATTGAATGGGGGACCCCGGGATAGGATTCCATACGTACGAAGCTGAGCTGTAATCCACCCTTCGTTATATATAACAAGGATTAAGTCTGCACAGTGTTTTTAATCATGTTTAATTAGATTTATATATCAAGATTCAAGAGTCTATACTCACATAGTATGCAGTGACAGTCCCAGCAGAGTCGCCCTCTACAAGCTTAATCTGCATGCTCACTTTGCCAAATAAATATTTGCTTTTTGACGAAAACCCAGCACCTGGTATCACCAACCCAACATTTTCATTAGTCTATAAGTTCATACATTTACAAGAACAAAACTTTAAGCATATATCATGCAGAACAGAGTCAATGTGCAGCATCAGAATGTAAATGAGATACATAGCTATGAAGAACAGGGACTTAAAATAATGGGAAAATACGTAAATGGTATTTGTGCTTTCGAGTAAGCTTGTAATGGCAGAATACTAGTTTGAAGATTACCAGAAGAGTTATCAAGTTTGAGCTTAAGGAGGTCTCCTTCATAGATGAAGTGGTCGTTAGCCCAAGCAGGCTGGAAAAGCTCATCAAACTTAGCTGAGCTTCCCAGACCCAGAAACATAAGAAACGCAAAGAAAGTTACAGTCGCGCACATTTTTAAAGAGACGGCCATGGAAATAACAGAGAGAAAGGGAGGGAGTAGAGTGAAGCTTCTATTCCAAAAATTACTCTGTAGAAACTCTTCTGCTCAGAAGCAGAGCGTGGGTTCTCATTTTTATAGCCAAAATTTGCATTGGCTTCACTCACAAGGATCAGATTGAGGGGCAGTATCCCCATTTCAATCGCCACATCAGAAGCCACGTCACGTGAGTTTGTTTTTAGCCACGTGAGATTTTCAAAATTACAATCCCGAAAATATCCCCATACTACTGTGTAGATTTAAATTTGGTCTCTACCCTTTGAAATATCTGTTTTATTAATCACATCATTTATTGAACTTAATCCTCAATTCGAAAGTTTGAATTTGACGTGGAACGTATTTTTAAATATGTAAACAAGTTGTAAATAAAGTTTAAGATTATTTGACATGATAGATCAAAAGAATTCATGTAGTAATGCATGTGTTTAGAATCTGCTTATCATATATATATATATAATTGAATTGAGGGAGAAAGGTCCTACCTTGAACAAGTTTGGGACCATTTTAAAATATAGGCTATAATTCTAGCGTATACGAAGCAATTAGCCTCAAACTTTTTTTCTTTCAAAAATGTAACCGTTACTATTCCAATGGTTTAGGTGGGACCAAATCCCAGCACTGTGGCAGGACATGTCTGAGTTTGGAAAGCGACCGCGTGCAGATTTTGATGCAATGAAAGGGAGCCACGACAACAACTACAGCTGTTGCTCTTAGCTGTCCAGTTGTCACTGGCAGTACGAGTTAAAAAGAAAAAAAAGCTCCTCTCTTTGCTCGCTAGTCGCTACTCCATGCGATTATTCGAGACCCCTTTCTTTGGCTTAATCAAAACATAACTACTCGCAGGTTTTTGGAGAACCGATTCACTCGCCTCGTCATGGCGCCACGTCGTACTAATGACACGGACATTATGTAGAGTTGGCGAGCCAACGTAGATTCCGAAAATAAGAAATGTGCAAAAGTTAAATAAATCGCGTTTTTTTTTTCCTTTATGTATTTTTTTTAACTTTCCCGAGAGCCCCGAGACCACATCCAGCTGGACAGCACAGCACTATGGTACATTTTCATATCTTTAAATTTTAAATTGAAAGTGTGTGAAAGACTACTCTCTAAATTCTTAAAAGGGTTAAACCAAAAAATAGATGTTTAAAGTATTTTTTTTAAATTTTAAGTGTGTAAAATATTATTTTATAAAATTAGGTATTTAAAGTTTCAAAAATTATAATTTTAGGTGTCTGACTGTTAATAAATGTTAAAAAAATTTTAACCAGTCAATACTTGACACATGACACTAATTTAATTTGTTTTAATTTTTTAAAGAAAAACATCCAAATTTTTCAGTATTTTTTATAAATTTTCGAAAGTTTGAAATTTATACAAAACAATCCCTAAATCCTTAAAATCTCCCAAACCCAAACCCCCAATTATCACCGCTTCCGCCGTTGATCGCCGCCCTTAAGCCAACCACTTTGGTCATCGGGCCTATTCAGTTGTTTGTCTCATAACGTCGTCGCCGAAAATGAAAAACGATGTAGCAGCCGAACGTTTATTTCGCGTTCGATGTTCGACGTTTAGTTGCCACGTCGTTCATCATTTCCGGCGACGGCGTTATGGGAAAAACGACCAGTTAGGTCCGGTGACAAAAGTGGTAGGCTTAGAGGCGGCGAAAGCGGCAGTAATTGGGGGTTGGGGGATTTTAGGGATTTAGGGATTGTTTTGTAAAAATTACAAATTTTCGAGAATTTATGAAAATTGGAAAATGTTCTAATTTTTTATTTTTAAAAAAATTAAAATAACATTCTATGCGTCAAGCATTAATTGGTTAACAATTTTTTAGCACTCATTACCAGTTAGACGTCTAAAATTATAACTTTTAAAATTTCATACACTTATTTTTACAAAATAATTCTTTAAACACCTAAAGTTAAAAAGGGTATATTTTAACACCTATTTTTGATTTAAGTCTTCTTAAAATTAAAATATAGGAGTAACATAATATATATTCAAACTTACATCTCTTAAAATGTTAAGTGTTAATAAAGATATAGTCAGCTTGTGATGACAATTTAACTTCAAGGGAATGTAATGTGTGGAGACTCGAGATGTGTGCCATTTTAAAAATGTATCAATAATACGACCATTTGGACCGATGGGCATTTAGTATGTTATTATTGAAATAAAAAGAAAAGGATTGGAATTTGGATGACATTGAAAATTTGGGAGTGGGTAAGTAAATGTTGGCAGATATTTGGGATGGGCATGTCATAAAATGGGGGTCCAATATTTCCCATAAATGATTTTAGTATTACTAATTTACAATAATTTTATTTATTTTTATCTTGATTTTTTGTCTTTACCCTTTCACAAGAGTTAGGATAATATCATGTATCTGGTTTAATTTTAACAACCGCAATTGAATTATATTTAGTGTATATATAAGTGGTAAAAAAATGACTATATTCTTCTTCAGTGATTTAAGTCCAAATAGCACTGTTTGTATGGTGTGTTTCTAAAAAAATTAAAATTAAAATATTAAAATAGTAATATAAAAGGCAAATCGTGTCCTAAATAAAAAGATTACATAAAATCGTATTGTAATAGTCGGCCAAGATAAAGGATTTTACTATTTTTATAGTATGTAAAAGTGGGGATATTTTGTAAACGAACTCTCTGACTCTGAGCTGCGTGGCTCATGGCCATGCTGCCCATGATGGTACGGCAAGAACACATATGTCTACACTCTATACCTTGGCCAATCACAAAAGTGCCAAGGCTGAAGCTCCTGACGGTCCAATTAAAAAATCCCATATGGCAGAAGATATTTTGGAGTGGAGAAGTGACCTTGTCTTTAGTCTTTACACTCTACGAGGGGTCCTACGACTTGATAGGCAGAGGGCTAGGGGGGCAATTGAGTCAGGGGAAACCCTTTTTGGTACCAAAACTGACAATTGCTCACTCACATTTAGGATTAGATTTCTTTTACCATTCACACACAATTTTAACCAAAAATAATTTACAATTATACATATACGTAAATTATTACTGAATATTATTTTTATACTTATTTTGGTTATTAAAATTTTAAAAGGTTTAATATATTTATTGAAGTTTAGACTTTATTTTTTCACTAAATTTTAAATATTGAACACTCTTTGCAACTTTTAAATTCAAAACGATCATAGATGATGGTCCTTCGGTCTTAAATTTCACCAGTCACTTCATCTCGATTCTCTCAGTTTGAATTTGATAATAATTTTATTATCCGACAAATAAACAAATTTTTATTATACACGTGTTATAAAAATATCGTGATTATTATAATAATCTTACAATTGTCATTAGATTTAATAATCTAATGCGTGCATTATCTATTAAATATATGATTTGATGCAATACAGGCTATACAGCATTACACATTTACACTTGAGAGTACATATGCAAAATTTTATTTTAGAAGATAAATTTATAAAATTTTAAGAAAGAGAATAATTTTTTAATAAAAAACACAAAAAAAATTAAAAAAAATACGAATCATATAAAAATTTTAAAATTTTAAAGGAGGGATCATCCCCTCCAACCCACCTCTAGGTTCATCCCAGCTTAAAAGAATAAGAGAATATGAGGTTTCAATGTGTTATTTTTGAAGGCAACGTAGTTATCATAATATAAGTCAGTAATGAACAATAAAGAATTATCAGATGTGGAAAGAACAATAACATTTATAGTTTTAAGATCAAAATCTCCCTTCTACCTCCCTTAAGTAAATCTTGTACCAAAAAAATAATAACATTTATAGTTATGAACAACAATAGTATTTTAATTGTTCCTTTCTGATTTAAAAGATTTAATTTGTAAGCTACATCTCTAGCATAGTGAATGCTCAGTCCTATTTTATTTGACAAAAATCATTTGTCTCTTTTCGGTGTTATTTTTATGTTTTAATATTAATTTTTAAGTCTTAATTTTAAATTCTAAACTCTACACCGTAAAAAATACATTTTACCCCAAATTTTTTAAACCTTAACCAAAATTTTTAAACACTAAACTCTTAACCTAATTCTTAGTGTTAGGGCATAAATAGAGGCACCAAAAGGGTAGAAGATTTTTATTCATTTTATTTGAATGGCTTTGGCATTTGGATAAAATATTTTTTATTTGATTGAGAGAAAAATAGTATTTGTTCACTCAAACATAGTTAGACTAAAGTACTAGTTATGATAAGAAGATCAAGAAGATCAAGTTTGGGAACTTCTTCCCGCGTTGCTATGGATCAAATTTTGATAAGAACAGTAAGGTGAAGTGAGATGGACACTTGAACCTCAGGGTAGCTATCCGAGTAGAAAATCCACTAAAAATTGGTTTCGTCCTCAACAGGAGATGCTTCAAACCCCTGGAAGTTTGCTTCAAGTATGAGAGACTCCCTAAATTTTGCTATAAATGTGGCAGACTTGGACATGGGGGAGAAAGAATGATGGCATGATACAAGTATGTTCAAACTCTCGGGCCATTTCAGACCATGGCTGAGAGCTACGCATATTTGAAAAAGATCGTCGAGCCCTGACTCCCATTAACACCGGCGTCGTACAACTTTCGGCGACAACCCTAAAATCCACCATACTTTGAATGCAAAGGAGAGGAAGTTACTGCCTGACAAAACTGGTGTGAGTCTCAATGAGATTTCAGATCTCTCGACTCCAAACTCCGAGAGTACGAGGTTGATTAGAGCAGCTAGTGATGGGACCACAATTCCCCCGGCAAGGAACTTCTTTTTTTAGCAAAGACAATGTGAAACCTCCCTACCCTGTTCGAAAAAAGAAAGTTGACCTTGGAAAGCCCAAGGCCTCAACTGATAGCGTGGCGGCCAAGGTTTATAGGCCAACAGTAGCACCAGCTGATAACACTTCAAGTCTAATCCTCTCCTCAAGCATAGATGCAGACGAGCTTTGAAATAAGGTTTTAATAGAAGTAGTCAACAATCTTGGTGTCTCAGGTTGCCGGAAACGTAAGAAACCTGAGAGCTGCGAAGAGTCCTTCTTTGTGGCAAAACGAAGGGAATTGTGGCATTATATTTCGGGCATGATCTTTCAAATCGCTCCCGGTAACTGGGGAGCAAATGAATTTGGTGTAGTGGCCAACGAGGATGTTCTTAAGGTGGCATTATTCTTGGAGTCTTTCACTTGCGCATCTCCAGTTATTAACAGCTCATAGAGGAAGATGAAAGCCTTCCCCTGCGGCACCAGAAGACTCACTCTTATTAAGCAAGCTGCATGTCGCAAGCACGCAATGAAAATCTCCAGAATTATGCTCGACGAGGTGGGAATCTAGAAATTAGGCATTGATCCTTTTGATAAGCAAATCAGTAAAATGACTTCAATATATGTTGATGAGAGCTGTTCACTTAATGAGGAAATTGTTTTGAGTGATGAGGAAAGTCAGGCCAACCCTAGATCGATGCTTCCCCCTGTTGTCTAGGTCTCAAGCAGTACATCCAAAGCGGGCAATCCTTCAGGGGGTTATTCGCAAAAAGTTAAATCATCTCGCCTGCACCTCTTTCGAGTGGAAGGGACGAAAGCTTGTGCTCTTTACAATCCATTCCACTAGGATCAGCAGGTATTATTGTGTTACTACTGATTTAAGGTTCCTCATATCTCACTTTTCGGTTTACGGCGCCCCCAACTTCAGACAGAAGGCTGACTTTACTGCTAGTGTTTTCCTCGAATCCTCCATCCTGAATTTAAGGTTTTCGTTAGCTACGAACATGTGGATAAGACCCATGTCTCTAGACGCGGGAGCCTGCCTTCGAGAGGAGCTCTCACTTAGACATTGCTATCGAACTTCAATCCCTAAACTTTGGACGGCCAGGATCGCGTGTCTACGTTTTCCTTTGCTGCCTTGTTTCAGGTGTTCCCAATGGTTTGGGCTTATCCACTTCGTTGCTTTTTGTTTGATGAACGTCAATGGTGCTGTTTAGCCTGTACCCCCTGTATGTTGCCAACTCTGTTGGCTTCTTTTTAGGTCTTTGGCCGGTTGGCCAACTGTTTCGAGTCTGAGTTTGTTCCCCTCTGCAGTTTGCGTTTTCTGTTATGTTTTGCACTACCTCGTACATGGCTTCGCATGCGCTGAGGTTGATGCACATGTCTTGTACGTTGTAACTTTTGTGTTTTAATGAAATTTGACTTTGGATAAAAAAAGTACTAGTTAGTGATAGGTAAATAGATCACTTTTCCATTAAACACTGGATTTTATTGATATTTTATTACAATTGGATAAATTTAATAATTATTTTATAACATATTAATTAATTTAAAGATGAGTCTAGAACGGGTGACACACACTGCTACACACAATTATTTTTTTTAATAATTTTTTAAATTAAATATTAAAAAATTCAAGAATACATCATACGATTAATTATTTTTCAAAATAAAGTTAGAATTTGAATCGAATAACAATCTTTTTGTCTTCAATTCGTCTTTATCTTACCTCTAATTTTGTTTGTTAACCTTTATCGAGCAAATGCAATTGCTGCAGTATGTTGGGTTCGTATATTTGTATCCTGATTATATATATTCACGTATCAAATCGTATGGGCAAATTGTTGGGTTTATAAATTATAATCGGGAATCGGGATAGCATCTCCAATTTGAAAGTTCTTGATACGAAATAAAGTTCTACTCACTCGGTCAGTGTAATTGACAACTCTGCTTTATTAAATAACACTATGAACCTGGTTAAAAATACGAGGAAATATATATAAATGTTTATAATTAAATTAATAAAAGTTAAAAAAAAACTCAACTCTACCAAAAAAATTACAGCTTATTAACTCTATTAACTTAATAAACTAGCTTGACTAGATCAAAAACTTACTCCAACGTTAGGGTAAAAACGTCCTTGCTCGTTTATTAAAGTAAATCTACATAGAAAGGAAAAGAAGTAAATATTCATTTACTGTAGTCAACAATTTTTTAAAAGAATTAGTTAAAGTTTTTGGTTAACATCCTCTCGTCTCCCCTAAATTATAAATTTATTTCAAGTAATTTTCTCTTTCTTTTTCCCTAAATAAAAATTTAAAAATAAACTATATAAGAAAATTAGAAATAAGAGTTTTGAAGCAGGGCAGATAAGTTTTGCTTGCAGAAGTAAAGTAGTAATTATTGTGGGGATCAATTTGGACAGTCTGCTGATAGCCCATAGGAGTAAGAAAAGGCATCCAAAATGTCAGAATATGAATGAAAAAAGCGAAAAATAATGATAAACTATAGACCGTGGCTCCAGTTCAAAGGAGCAATAAGGAAGGTGGTAGAGTGCACGCATGTGCATGTTCGAGTGAACATGTCGTACCGATTATGATGATTTTTTTAAAAATACATGAGTATAAAATTTTGTAGTCTACAAAATAACACTAGTATCAAGACTCAAGAGAAACAAGACAAATATTCCAGGACATGTCCTACATGTACGAAACTGTGCACTCAATCGAAATTCTAAAACAAATTCGGCGTTTTCCAACACATATCTCTACCAGACGATTGGCTTGAATGAGGTGAAGTTAGATCTCTTTTTGGTTTGGATTTATTTTAAATTAGGTTACTTTATGTTGGGGTTAATTAACGTTTTTTTTTTTGCTTAATAGTTAGAAAATTGTTCAACTTATACATTTTATTTTAAATAATTATTAATTATATGTTGAGTCTTTAATATTTTTAATCTTTATTAATTAATTTAATGATGTTCAACGATGTTCAACGTTCGGTGTTCGACAACTATGGTAAAAAATTCCTTAAAGTTAATATAATTTAAGTAATAAAACCTAAACTGATAAAATTATATTTTAGCATTTCAAATATTTACTATTTAATTTAACCCCTAAAATAACTTTAGATTTCACTCATACCTGTCAATTTCTTTTTAATTTCGAAGTTAAACAAATTAATTATTTCTATTTTTAACCTTGTTATCATAGCTCTTAACATCTCTGTCAAGTGTCACCCACTCTCTACATAAACTTGTTTTTTTTAATCTCTACATAAACTTGTTATGTCTCACAAACTTATGATCCTCGAATCTAAAACAAAGAATAAACATTGAAAGAAGCGCAAGTTTATTAAACCTTTAAATTTAAAAATTCAAAAAGAGGCAAAAACTTTATAAAATATATCACTATTTAAAATAAAAAAAGTCTTCAATTGTAATTATACTAAAAATAATTTGAGAGGGAGAAGGGCCTCTCCCATAAAAAAAACTTGGTTCCGTCCCAGCTCGAACCACCGAATAAATTGGTGAAACCAGCGTCTCTTTTTCTATCTGGTCTCAACATAATCATAATTGAATTTGTAGGTGTAGCCGTAGGCGAAGCTTATGGCTGCTTTGTTAAACAAAACCGACGAATGTGCACACGTGAAAGGCGTTGGAGAAGCTGCGAGATTAGGTGGCGGCTATAACACTTTGAAGTTTGAGGCAAAGAGACAAGGACAAAATGTAAAGTTTTAGACGGTGGCATGTGATTCATCTGCTCTTTCCAATTTGGGGCTCACTCTTATCCTTTTCTTTTCCTTCACGAGGATGATACCATAAAAATGTGTAGTAAATGTAGCGTCAAAATTAGGGTCCTGTGTTGTCTTGGAATTGTCTGGTCTCGACTCACGACCCCATCGTCCCATACTCCTATATGGGTGTACTCGCCACTCGGTACGGGTACTCATCTGTCGGTCACCCAATTTGATAATAGAGATTCCAAGCTGCTGTGTTGTATATGGACTCAAAATCTCTACTCAAAATTTTTTTAAATAAAATTTAAATTGTAAAATATGATGATTTAATTTTAATAATTTAAATTTTTTTAACTTAATTCGACTCGACTCTATAGAATGCTCACCTTTGTCTCCAAGAATAAAAACTCTTATTCGGTTTCAAATGGAAGTGGGGATGGCCGAATAGGATATTAAAACCTAACAAGCAAACCCAAACTGATTGACGCCCCAAAACAATTGTCTGGAAATTTTAAGCCCACTAAATAAATCTATTCCCATAAATTGGTTTTACCCCATTCAACCAGCCCGATTCAATTTTTTACATAAGAACCAGTTTAGTATGCAGCAGGGTGATATGGGAATTGGGGCTGGTCTTTACTCTTTAGCCTCCTAAATGGAGAAATGGTACTTTGTCTTTTTAAATGGGTAAAGTTACAAAATATAACTGGATTATCTTCGTTAACTTTTAAATATTATAAAATTGACATTACATTTATGATATTGTTACAAAATGATTACCGTGCCGTTATTAAATGGCATGACAATTAAGAAATAAGTATTAACTTTGGTTTAATGGTTAGATGTGTGAACTCACGAGTCTTGGATTTTAATTCACCTCTCAAACTCTTTTTTATTATTTTTCACCAAGAAGAAACAAAGTACCATATATATAAATTGTTGTCAATAATTAACAAGGATTGGCTCTCTTTTTTTCTCTATTCCATTTTCTCTTCAAGTAAATTATTTCTAATTAAAAATAGGACCAAATTAATTGTGTCGAGGGTAAATTTATTGATTTTTTCAAATTAAGACTAAGTTGATTAAATATGTAAATATAAATAACTAAATATGCTAGTATACAGTTTTCTTAACTGCCACATCACTCCTTACCAACAATTAACACTGCACTAACTATTTTGTAACAAAATCATAAGTTTAATATTTATTTCATAACATTTGAATATTGAGTATATTTTAAATAGTTTTAACATAGATCAATGACTATTTATAAATTTTACCCTTATAAGTATATTATTTTAAATAGTTTTTTTTTGAACAAAAGCTGGTTTTAATTTTATTCACACGGTAATAATACAACCAAACTAGGAAAAGAACAAAAGGGAAAAGCGTGAAAAGTAAGCTGAAAAACCAAAAGACACAAAGCAAAAAACCCTCACAACCAGACCCACCGTCATCGGAGTCAGACGGCGTTCCTAGTTAATGAAGGGGCTAAAACCAGTAATTCAAAAGCCTTGGCATGCATCTCTGAATGCAGATTGTGTGTAGATCGCCAAGAAAAACTCGAACTCCGACAAAACCAGTCAGGTCCCCTGTTGTCGTTGTTCCTCCGTCGCGGCTAAGTTCATAACAGCTTCCGATGCCTTTTCAATCCAGTAGCTCGGAGACGGCAGTGCACCGACTACCTTTGCCAATAGATGTGCCACACTGTTTGCTTCACGGTAAGAAAACCGGAATTGGATTGACTCGAACTCCCTACTCATCTCTTTAATTTCCTGGACAAGTGGGCTAATTATCGATCTGTCAGAATTTGTACTGTTTATCCTCTTTATAACTGCGAGTGAGTCACCTTCAACAATACCTCTTCTGAAACCCAGGTCCTTCATGAAGCGGACCGCTTGAAGGCATGTATGAGCCTCAGCTATAAACGGGTCAGCAATGTGGTGGTGGTGAGTCGTACAAGCCGCCATAATCTTTCCTTGATAGTCCCGGCCAATTACTCCCGTAGTTGATTTTTCCTCTCTTTGACTGAAAGCTGAGTCAAAATTGAATTTGTATGTCTCAGTCGGTGGCGGGTTCCACTTCACCGTTTGTCGATCACTGGGCGTTCGATGGGGGGTTTTGTAGAGCATCAATTTCCCCTATGAAAGTCTTCACAAAATTAAGGACCGTGATTGGGTTTGGCACTGCATTCTCATGAACTATTTTGTTTCGATGATGCCAGATTTCTCAAAAGGTAACTAACACTTCTTTGAATTTGTCTGCATTCAGGGTTGAGCTGATGTTGTGTAACCATCATTCCCACGTCTGTGTGTCATTATAGCCTGAAATGTTAATGCCAAGCATATGAACCAGTTGATGAGTGAATCTACAATCTCTGTATATATGTGCCGTGGTTTCGCCTTGACATCCACAAAAGGGGCATACACTACAGGTATTCAGTCTTCTGATTTGCAAATTACTGAATGTTGGTAGAAAGTTCTTCGCAATTCGTCAAGTATGTATCTTTATTTTTGTTGGAACTGATGCGGCCCAAATTTTACCATACAAACCGGATATGATTGAATGATTGCCTATATCTTGATTAGCATTAGATGTGGAGTTTTCCATTTGTAAGGCTTTGTATCCACTCTTTGCTGTGTACTCTCCAGTGCCATCATACTTCCATGCTAAGACATCTTCTAGTGTACTGTGCGATATAGGAATAAAGATAATCCTACGTACCTGCCCAGTAGCAAATAATTCCTCTAGAATTGGAACCTTTCATGTAGCAGAGGCTGCATCTATAAGGTCAGAGACCCTTGTGTATTGAATGTTGATTTGCTGCCCCTGAATCCTACTCTCTTCAGGCCCTGGTAGCCAGGGATCGTTCCATACGTTAACAGATGAGCCATTGCCGATACGCCAACATAGGCCTTTCTCCAACAAAGCTCGAGAACTCCATATACTTCTCCAAGTGTATGAGGGGCAAGACCCTAAATTCGATTCAAGGAAAGAGCAATTCGGGTAATACCGGGCCTTCATAACTTGCGTGAGTAAACAGTCCGGTTGTAAGACGAGTCTCCAAGCTTGCTTAGCAAGTAGTGCTATGTTAAATTGTTTTAGATCTTTGAATCCTAGCCCTCCTTGTAGTTTAGGAACTGTGAGCTTCTTCCACACACACCAATGTATTCCCCTTTTATTTCCACTATTCCTCCACCAGAATTTCGCCATTAATTGTTCTAGTTGATTGCAGAATGATGAGGGCAGAAGAAAACACTGCATAGCGTATACCAGAATTGATTGTAGAACTGCAGAAATTAACACTTCCCGTCCACCTATAGATAAGAATCTCATCCCCCAGCTATCTGTCTTTTTGTTGAATCGATCAGGCAAATAAGCAAAGGCCTCTTTTTTCTTTCTCCCAACCATCGTAGGTAAGCCCAGGTATTTTTATGGGTTTGTCGAGATACGCACCCCTAAATATTCACCAATCTGATGTTTCAAGGCACTATCCACGTTCCTACTGAAGTAAATTAGTGACTTGTTAAAATTGACCTTTTGCCCCGATTCATTCTCATATGCCGTTAAGATAGCCTGAAGCTTTCTGGCCCCCTTCATTTTTGCCTCACTGAAGATAATACTATCATCCGCGAAGAACAAGTGGCTGACTTCCAGCCGTTGTCTACCTATTCTTTCCCCTTTTAGTTCCCCTGTTTCGTTCGCTGCTCGTAGAAGGCCAGACAACCCTTCAGCACAAAGTAGAAACAAGTACGGGCTGAATGGATCACCCTGTCTGAGCCCACGCGAAGGTTTAAATCTGTTGCCAACTTCACCATTAAGGCCCACAACATAGCTTAAGGAGGAAACAAATTTCATTAATAATTGCACCCATGACTCGGCATAGCCCAGTTTTAACATAACTCTCTCTAAGAAGGACCACTCAACCCTATCGTATGCCTTACTCATATCAGCTTTAAAGGCAAAAGTTCCTTTTTTACCATACATGTTTTGTTGTAATGAGTGCAGGACTTCGTAGGAGATTAAGACATTGTCAGATATATGTCGTCCGGGGATAAAAGCCCCCTGAGCTTTGTCTATGCAGCCATCGAGCGTCACCTTCAATCTGTTTGCCAGGACTTTAGACACAATTTTGTATAGCACGTTGCAAAGGCTTATAGGCCTAAATTCTGACATGCTTTCTGGCCTTTGTGATTTAGGAATAAGGACTATCAAAGTTTCATTAATCGAATCCAGCTCAGTTAGCCCATTTAGCACTGCCAGACAATAACTTGCTACATCAGGCCCAATCACGTTCCAGCATTTTTGGTAGAACATAGCCGGGTATCCATCCAAACCTGAGGCCTTCAAAGGTGCCATTGAGTCAATTGCCCCCTTTATCTCATCCATCTGAAAGGGCTTTAATAATGCATCGTTCATACAATTAGTAATTTTCGGCTGGAGTAACTCCACAATAGATAATTCATTTGGTCTAGTAGCAGATGTAAAAAGGCCCTCGAAATATTCAGTAGCTACTGTCAGTAACTCCTCGTTTTCAGTTACCCAAACACCGTCGTCATTGTATATACCCTGAACAAGATTGTGTTTCCTCCTGAACGTGGCATAGTTGTGAAAGAAAGTGGTGTTTTTATCACCACTTTTTAACCAGTTAATTCTCGCTCTTTGCTCCCAATAGAGTTCCTCTTTGTCAGCTTCCATGTTGAGTCCTAACTTGACCTCTAATAATTCTGCCAGAACATCCTCATCCGGGTCTAAAGTCATTAACTTGGATAAATGATTCTGCAAGAGCTTTTTCCTTACACCACGATCCTTCCTATTCTTTTGACTCCAAGATTGCAATGTTTTTCCGAGCTCTACCAGTCTTGTTGGAACCACTGAAGTAGATGATTCCCAACAAGTTTTTACTTGCTCTAGTAAATCCTTTTCCATGGCCCAATTCGCGTCAAATCGGAAACGATCATTACTGTTATTTAAGCGGGGAATAGTCTGACCTGATGAATCAATTAAAAGAGGACACTGGTCCGACATAGAGTGAGTTAAATGGTTAATAGTGTGCCCTGGAAACAATTGCCACCAATCTGAGTTTGCCACTGCTCTATCTAATCGTTCCCGGATATTGGTTGCTGCCAATCGACCTCTTTCCCACGTTTACCAAGGCCCAGAAAATCCCAGGTCTACTAAATCACAGTCCTGTAGTGCTTCTCTAAAATCATTCATCTGCCTTTCCGATCTTATGCGGCCTCCCTGTTTTTCAAACGAGAAAGCAATCTCATTGAAGTCGCCCGCAACAAGCCATGGTAGAGATTGGTCCCGGCCAAGATGCTTCAACAACTCCCAAGACTCATGTCGTTGTCTCTCCTCCGGTTGCCCATAGAAGTCGGTAAAACGCCACTTCTCCTCATTGCCCTCTCTCACCTCAATATCAATGTGCCAGCGTGAGTAGCTTCTTGATAGTACATCACAATCACATCGCCACCCAATCGATAAACCCCCCTCGTTCCAACTGACGGGATATCAATTCCAAACACGAATCCGCATCTTCTACGCACTAACTCCATTCTTCTCTTATCTAATTTTGTTTCAATGAGAAACAAAATTTGGGGATTTAAACCTCTCAACATATTCTTGAGACGGTTTACCGCCCGCGGCTTCCCCAATCCACGGACGTTCCAGCACAGGAGCTTCATAGCTGTCGGCTGCTCTGTCCTGCAGAGCTAGCCGAAACGTCATTTTTGTGAAGTGTCGTACCCACGTCAATCCCAGCCGGTGAAATCTGATCACCATCTTGCTTGCGTTGTCTTTTATTTCCATCTACTGTATTAAGTGGATGATCCTCGTTGTCAGATCCTATCTCCACATGCCCACCCTCATTCAGCCCAAATTCAGAATTAGAGTTGTCTTTTTTGTTGGGCTTGTGTATCTCCCACATTAACCCCCTCTGCACGTGCAGGCCCATCAGAACACTGTGATGTATGGATGACATTTGTGACCTCCCTCAACTGCCTCCAACATGTCCCCACGTTCAAAGGCCCACTATTTGCATTTCCAGTAACCGCCTCCCTTAACCACCTACTCGGCGCCAGAGGTCCCCGACGAGATGTCGCTCGGATGGACAAATCCCAGCCGAATGAAATTTCAGAAGGTTTCATCATCAATCTAACCGTACAGAAGCTTTCTCCTTGCCCCATCCTACCACAAATAAAGCAAAACGACGCTAATTTTTCATACTGGAATCTGACATATGTGCTTTTATCTCCTCCTAGTGCTACTTTTTTCTTTCTTTTCAGAGGCTGTCGAACATCCAGCCACACTTTAATACGCATATATTGCTTTTTGCCTAATAGGATTAGTTTCGAGTCATACTCCAAGAACTCCCCGAGAAACTTCTCAAATTGGCGCGCCATTGGCTCTGACATTAATCCTGGTGGTAAATCATGGATTTGCACCCACATCATCGTGTGTTCCAGTGGCACTTGTAACGGCTCTTCACCATTGTTAAGCTTATGCAAGAGCAGTAGGTGGTTATTGAAAAACCACGGACTTCCATCTATCACCCTTCCCAAATCAATCTCATTGTAGAATCTAAAACAGAATCGCTTATCTCCAATGTCCGACATGGAGATACCACCCAGTGGATGCCATAGATCCGCCATGGTATTCCGCATAGCCAGGAAATGGATCACACTTTCCGTTAGAAATCTACCCACCAAACAGTATTCATACTCATACTCATACGCAGTTTCATCAGCCTCAGGGGGAATCACCAAAGCCTCCTCCTCGCCACCATCAATCGACAGACTAGCCATGCCGACATCCATGATATTAATTGCAAGAAAAGAACCAAAGACAGATCAGAACAGCGTGCTAACCAGCAGACAAACACGTGCTAAACAGCAGACATTTTCAGTATATAAAAAATTTTAAACTATATGAAAACTTGAAATGTACAGGGGATGGTACTTTGTTTCTATATTTAGTCCTAAAAAAACGGAGCCTAAACAATTCTTTCTTGTCCTTAATAAAATATTGCCAACAAACAATTAGTGTAACGATGAAAGTTTTATGTACATTTAAATAATATGGACATAAAGTCTATGATTCAGTCCTTACTATTAGGGGTCTACACTTTGGATATTTAATTTGATCCAATATTTTGGATATTCAAAATTTTTAAATAGGTAATTTAGTGAATTGTATTCGACCCAAAAAAAAAATTAGATACCCAATTTTCGTTATCTGAAATTTCAGATCGGATATCCGAATATCCGAATTTATGACTTGTTTTAATTATTATTTTTTAATTTGGCGGTCCTATCCATGAAAATTTTAAGTTTTCGAATATAACAATCAACAAATAAATGCATATAACAAGATTTGTAACCATGAAAATTTTAAATTTTCATATATAACAAGTATAAATATCGAATATAATAAGATTCATATCTATAAAAAAATTGAATTTTCGGATATCAGATATCCAATCCAAATGTGAAATAACGATTTGTATCTGATCTGAATTATCCAAAAAATTAAAAACAAATCGGATATTCAAAATTTCAGATCGAATCAACGAATTAAAAAACTAGATCAATCAGATTCATTTTTAAGCCCACTAATTAAATCTATTCCCATAAATTGGTTTTACCCCATTCAACCAACCCGATTCATTTTTTTACATAAGAACCAGTTTAGTATGCAGCACGGGTGATATGGGAAGTGGGGATGGTTTCGCCAACCATCTCTTTGCCCGTTAACCTTTAAAGAACTCATTGACAAGTGTTTAAAGAAAGGATCCAACCTGACATGGGAATTAGTCCTGATTCCGAGAGAAAACAATGCTGTGGCGGACTCCTTAGCAATAAAAGGAATTAACAGAAAATCGCCTTTGATTATATTTGATAGGTAGTACATGTGGGTTATGTTTCCTTGTGTGATTATGTTCAACCTTTGATGGCTGCAGGTGTGAAGTATTTCATGTCAATAAAAGGAGTTTGGTTCTCCTTCCCTTTGTTCCGCCATGTGGTTTTTATTCTATGTGGTTCCCAGGTTTTGAGTGCTTACCTTTCTGATTGGTGCGGGAAACACGTTGCGGGTTGTACAATGTGTTGGGGAAACCGAGTTATTTCCCACACGAACATAGCTTCAAATTTGAGTTGAAATGTCGAGATCGAAACTACCGAAATTTGCACAGCGGGCAAACCCGTCAACTATTGAATATTGAAACCCAATGGAAAAACCCAATAATAAGCAAGCGAAATAAATAATGGAGAGAACACACCAAATTTACGAGGTTCGACGAAAATGTCGTCTACTCCTCGGGCACCACCACCGGATGATAACTTCACTAATACCAAAATGGTACAAACAAATGGAATTCCTAAGAATTCCCAAATATTACAAATGGGAGAAGAGAAACAAATGGAAGAGATGGTATGGATGTTGGGATGGTTTCAAATGACAAATGCTAGGCCTATTTATAGTTGAGCTTTAAGGACTAAACTTGTAAATAGCCTAAAGTTTAGGGACCAAAAAATTAATTTCCCCATTAGTAATTTCAACACTTACTGCTGGGTATTAATTTACCGCATCATTTTTCCATTCGGTGCAGCCATTCACATTTTTCTTCTTCAATTGTTGCACCAATCTTCTGACAAGTTCAATTTGTCAATTCGGTGCCCACAAAGCTTGACTTTTCAAGCCACAAATTCAACAAATCTCCACCTTGGCTTGAATTCATCTTCTCAAAATCTTCTTCTCCCCAAACGTTATCTTCTGCAGTGCCTCCAAATGCGCTCACGAGCGCCATACACCCGAAGGTGCTCAAACTTGCAAGATGTTAATCAAGTTCAAATAATGATTGAACTTGATTGATGTTACCACCTTGGTCAACATATCTGCAGGATTTTTTGCCGTAGCAATCTTCTGAAGTAGAACCTTTCCTTCTTCAAAGATCTCCCGTACAAAGTGATACCTCACGTCGATGTGCTTGGTTCTTGAATGGTAAACTTGATTTTTCGCTAAATGAATAGCACTCTGACTGTCACAATAGAGACTAATGTGACTTTGAACAACTCCCAAGTCTTCCAACAATCCGTTAAGCCAAATCGCCTCCTTAACAGCCTCTGCAACTGCCATGTACTCTGCCTCTGTAGTTGACAAAGCCACCGTTGACTGTAAAGTAGACCTCCAACTAACTGAGGCTTTTGCTAGAGTAAACAAATACCCAGTAGTAGACCGACGCTTATCCAAATCACCAGCATAGTCGGAATCAACATATCCAACCACAAACTGACCAAGTGTTTTATCTTGCTCAAACACTAAACCAACATCTACGGTTTGTTGGAGATACCGTAGAATCCATTTCACAGCTTGCCAATGTCCTTTTCCAGGATCATGCATGTACCTGCTCACAACTCCAACTGCTTGTGAAATGTCAGGCCGCGTACACACCATCGCATACATCAAGCTCCCTACTGCATTAGCATATGGAACTTTTGCCATGTATTCTCGCTCTTCATCAATTTTAGGAGATAATTGAGAACTGAGTTTCAAATGAGAAGCAAGTGGGGTACTTACATGTTTTGTGCTTTCATTCATGCCAAAACTTTGTAATACCTTTTTCAGATATTTCTTCTGAGTCAAACAAAGCTTGCCTCTCCGTCTGTCTCTACTTATCTCCATGCCGAGAATCTTCTTGGCCTCACCTAGATCTTTCATCTCAAACTCTTGATTCAACTGAGCCTTCAATTTGTCTATCTCTTGTTGACTCTTTGAAGTGACCAGCATATCATCAACATACAAGAGGAGATAAATGAAAGATTCATCTTGTAGCTTTCGCAAATACACACAATGGTCGTATTTGCTTCTTGTGTACTTCTGCCTCCTCATAAAGCTATCAAATCGCTTGTACCACTGCCTCGGAGATTGCTTCAATCCATATAGCGATTTGTTCAGCTTACAAACCCATTTCTTACCACCAGCATCTACATATCCTTCTGGCTGAGTCATATAGATCTCCTCTTCCAAATCACCGTGCAAGAAAGTCGTCTTTACATCGAGTTGAGCTAGCTCCAAATTCAACTGTGCTACCAAGACCAGCAATATTCTAATGGAGGAATGCTTCACAACAGGGGAAAATACTTCGTTGTAGTCGATTCCCTCCTTCTGAGCGTAGCCTTTAGCTACCAACCTTGCCTTGTAGCGAACATCTTTCTTGCTGGGAGATCCGTCTTTCTTTGCAAACACCCACTTGCATCCAATTGCCCTTTTACCTTCTGGTAAATATGCCAAATCTCAAGTGTTGTTCTTCTGGAGAGATTGCATTTCTTCATCCATGACACTTTTCCACTTGTCACTTTCTAAGCTTTGCATTGCTTCTTGATAAGTGGCAGGGATATCATCATAACAACTGGAAGGGCATAGGCCACTGTATCTGTAAATCGAGCAGGTCTACGAATTTCTCTCCTTGGCCTTGTAACTGCAAGTGGTTCTGGTGTCTCCAATGGTTCTTGGGTTTGAACCTCTTCATCTTCTGATTCCTCCATTGGAGTTGGAGAATCAGTAACATCAATTGCTGGACTAATCACCGTCTCTTTAAACTCTACCTGGTTTGGAGTATACTCCACCTGTTGTGGAGTACTACTTGTCTGAACAACTCCATCTGCTACCTTCTTCAACATGACAGATTCATCAAAGGTAACATCTCTGCTACAAATTATCTTCTTTGTGTCTAAGCACCAAAGTCGAAATCCCTTCACTCCATGAGTGATTCCCATAAAGATAGCCTTCTTTGCTCTAGGATCAAGTTTTGACTCCTTCACATGATAATACGCAGTGGATCCAAATACATGTAAAGAATCATAATCTGTAGCGGGTACTCCAGACCATACTTCCAACGGTGTTTTTCCTCCAATCGCCGATGACGGTAGACGATTTATGAGATGACCAGCATATGTCACAGCCTCAGCCCAAAATGGTTTGCCCAACCCAGCATTGGACAACATACATCGAACTTTCTCAAGTAGTGTTCGATTCATACGCTCTGCCACCCCATTCTGCTGTGGTGTATGTCTAACAGTGAAGTGTCGAACAATACCATGCTCTTGGCAAACTTCAAAGAGCGGATCACTTCTATATTCCCCTTCATTGTCCGTCCTAAGCCGTTTGATCTTCTTGCCAGTCTGGTTCTCGATCATATTTTTCCACTTCAGGAAAACTTTGAGCACTTCATCTTTAGACTTCATTGTATACACCCAAACTCTTCTAGAAAAGTCATCAACAAAAGTTACAAAATAGTGTTTTCCTCCCAACGATGTTGTTTTGGAAGGACCCCACACATCTGAGTGAACATAATCCAAAATACCTTTCGTATTATGGATAGCGGTGCCGAATTTCACTATCTTCTGCTTTCCCAGAACACAATGCTCACAAAAATTTAACTTGCAAGCCTTTGCACCTTTCAACAATCCTTGCTCTGCCAAAATTTGCAAGGATTTCTCACCAGCGTGTCCCAACCGCATGTGCCACAACTGAGTAGAATCCAATTTGTCTCCACCGGAAGCTGCTGCTACTGCTCCAATAACTGTACTACCTTGGTAGTAATACAAGTTATTTTTCCTAATGCCCTTCATTATCACGAGTGCGCCTGATGTGACTTTCAAAATTCCATCTCTCATAGTGACAATCGAGCCTTTAGATTCCAAAGCTCCCAACGAGATGAGATTTTTCTTCAAACTAGGCACGTATCGGACATCAGTCAAAACTCTGGTTGATCCATCTTGATTCTTCAATCGGATTGAACATATCCCAATCGTTTTACAGGCGTTGTCATTGCCCATATAAGCAACTCCTCCATTTAGTTCTACTAAATCGAAGAACCACTCCCTATTAGGGGACATATGATAGGTACAACCCGAATCCAATATCCACTCGTCTGAACGAAATGATGATGATGAAGCAACCAGTGATATTTCAGAGTCATTAGTATCATGCTCTGCAACACATGCATTTGGAGCGGCTTTTCCTTTCTTCTTCAGCTTCGGGCAATCTTTCTTCCAATGACCTTTCTCATGACAAAAAGCACATTCATCTTTCCCAAGTCTGGACTTTGACTTTGATCTCCCTCTCATTTTTGGCTTTTGGCTTTTCGAGCGACCTCTTACCACCATGGCCTCCGCTGCATTGTACTTGCTCTCCATCTTGGTTTTCTTTCTGAGCTCGTAACTATACAGAGCAGCAGTTACTTCTTTAAGGGTCATCTCATCCTTTCCATGAAGTAACGTTGTTTCAAGGTGCTCAAATTCATCTGGAAGGGATGACAACAACATTAGAGCCAAATCTTCATCTTTGAAAGTTTCATCCATGCCCAACAGATCTGCCACTAACTCATTGAAGGCAGTGATGTGTTCATTCATATTGGTGCATGGTTGATAATCAAATCTGAATAATCTTTTCTTCATGTGAAGACGATTCTGAGAGCTTTTCTTTAGGAATTTTTCCTCCAACGCTTTCCACAGTTTGCTTGCAGAAGTCTCGTTCTTGTAGGCATACTTCTGCTCCCTGGAAAGACAAGATCGAATCGTACTGCACGCCATACGGTTGATTGTTCTCCAATCTTTCTCCACCATATCTACAGGTTTTTCTTCCTCAATGGCAATTTCTAGACCTTGTTGAAATAAAGAGTCTAGCACCTCGCCTTGCCACATGCCGAAGTGACCGGATCCATCGAACAACTCCACCGAGAAGTTTGCATTTGACATTATCCTCCTCACCGATATAGAGGAAGAGCTTGATGCCCCATCTGATCCGTCTTTTGCCATGGCAACGAATAATATTCAACAACACGAACTGGATATTGAAACACTGCACCAGGTAAGTTCCCAGGAAAGAGAGGTGGATCACACAGATCGCTTAAATACCAAGTCTTTCCTAGCCAGAACTTTCCTAGACATGCACTGTCACAACACCACACTTCTTTGCAGCAACCGAGCGACCGGGATAGCCTTCACCGAAGCTCTGATACCAATTGTTGGGGAAACCGAGTTATTTCCCACACGAACGTAGCTTCAAATTTGAGTTGAAATGTCGAGATCGAAACTACCGAAATTTGCACAGCGGACAAACCCGTCAACTATTGAATATTGAAACCCAATGGAAAAACCCAATAATAAGCAAGCGAAATAAATAATGGAGAGAACACACCAAATTTACGAGGTTCGACGAAAATGTCGTCTACTCCTCGGGCACCACCACCGGATGATAACTTCACTAATACCAAAATGGTACAAACAAATGAAATTCCTAAGAATTCCCAAATATTACAAATGGGAGAAGAGAAACAAATGGAAGAGATGGTATGGATGTTGGGATGGTTTCAAATGACAAATGCTAGGCCTATTTATAGTTGAGCTTTAAGGACTAAACTTGTAAATAGCCTAAAATTTAGGGACCAAAAAATTAATTTCCCCATTAGTAATTTCAACACTTACTGCTGGGCATTAATTTACCGCATCATTTTTCTCCATTCGGTGCAGCCATTCACATTTTTCTTCTTCAATTGTTGCACCAATCTTCTGACAAGTTCAAATTGTCAATTCGGTGCCCACAAAGCTTGACTTTTCAAGCCACAAATTCAACACAATGTAATAGTGAAGAATGGAAATTAGCAAGAAAGGAGTTGACAGTTGGGAGAATGTAATCCGAACCTCAAGCTGAGATAGGGGTAAGTTGAAATAAGCTATGCGATGAATTCCTTGTTGATGTGGTATGTTTGCTGTCTCGTTTGTGTATTAGTGCTGCGCTACTGTGTGGCTTCAAAACGAAATGTTAATTTTTGAAGGTGCTAGTTTGTGATGGTATGGAGGTACCTTTGTAAAGGGTTGAAAGAACATGAGTTAATAGTCCCTCAAAGACTAGTGTGAGATTGTAAACATGAATTCTCAGCCCTCTTTTTCCTCCAAATTAAGTTTAGGGAGGTTTTGTAATGAGGCGAGAATTATGTGAAATTTTAAATTCTTGAATAAAAATCTATCCTTTTCAAAAAAAAAAAAAATCTCTGGCCATTTGAATCTCAATTAAATATTAGCAACTAGAATATGGATCAATCTCTAACAAAAATAAAGATTAAAAAGTGAAAAAGATGAAAACCAGTGCATTTGGTTTTAGATTATAGAGATTAGTTTTAGGCTTGTAAATATTCGAACAAACATGAATGGAGTGTGTTCATGTTCGTTCATTTAATTTTAACCAAACAAACGAATGAACACAAACTAGTAACAAACATAATTTTTTGTTTGTGTTCGTTCATATTCGTTCGTTAAAATGATAAATGAACGCAAATGAACATAAACCACAACAACAATACAATGAGTATTCTTTAAGGTTTTTTTTAAGAAGTCTGAAGTCTCGTACATTGAATATTGTTTAATTTTTTAATTATATGATTTTAATTTTTTAATTATAATAATTTTTTTATGAAAAATAATAAATATAAATGGACATATGTGAATAAATTTAAACGAACGAATTACCGAACGTTCACGAACGTAAATGAACTAACAAGCCCCTTGTTCATGTTCGTTCATTTGATTAAAGGAATATAAAATCTTGTCATGTTCGTTCATTTAAAAAATAAACAAACATAAATAAATTTTCCGTTGAACGATTCACAAACAATTTACTGAAAGTTCGATTCGTTTACAACTCTAACCTTTTTCAATTTTCACAAAATGAAAAACAATGAATAAAAATGGTTGAATATTTTAAGAATAGTTTTAGAAAACAAAACATGCGAAAAAGAATAAAAAGTTGTTTTTAATTTTCAATATTTTATAAAATTTTAAAAGTTGAAAATATGATTTTTTTTAACTTAATGATTTGACTCAAGTTCCCATCTATATAAACACAAAATATCAATTCTCAATAATTTATAAGTATCAAATCTCTAACAATATTGATTTGAATCCATATAAATGTAGGGAAATTATTTTATTTCTCACATTTCTATTTTAAATAAATAGGTACCTAACATGTTAAATTATTTTTAGAAATGAAAGTATAATATAAAAAAATCAAAAACCAATAAGACATTTTGACATATTTACAATTTGAGTGAAATAAAATATTTTATACACAATTTATATCTATAATATCTTTAAAAATATATTTAATGAATAATAATTAATGGCAAAAAATTGTAAAAAAAATTATTAATTTTACTAAAATGTAACATTAACTCAATCAAAACTTTAATAGCAAAAAAAAATATAGATATAAGATAACTGAATTAATTAGAAACTGGAGGTTGGGTGCTGCTACTGTGAAGCAATCAGCACATGAGATTCTATTAAAACAAAACTGGAGCGGGTTTCTGCCGCATGCAAAGACAATTTATATTTAAAATTTGTACATATCTCGCCTTGCTTTTTTTTTGGGACCAAATACAAAAGCTGTCTTCTGGACAAAAAGAAACAAATTACTCCTACAAAAGCTATCTAAAGTCGCCTGATTTATAAAAGATGGATGGTAATGGTATGAAACATGATTTTATCCACAAAGTTCTGCCGTTTTTCTTTGTCTTAAGCCCATCTGCAGCCTTTCTACACTGAGAGAAGCAGCTCCCTGTTTCAACTGGACCACTCAAATAAGCCACTCCATGATGCATAAAATGTAGCAGCTTAAGACAATGAAGTCCGCACCCGTTTCAATCATCCAACTCGGTCGTGGGCCCAGGCCGTGGCGAACACTGAGTTGTGACCTTTCCATGTAAGAACCAGCATATGCTCTTCTCTCTTCATGCCCCACCCACTAGCATGTTCATCTAACAAGGATTTCACTTCATTAATTGTGTCTTCACAAAATGGAAGGCTCAAGAAACCAGCATTTTGCATCCTTTGTGACAATTTTGCTCCGGATTCTAGCCTCTCTATCCTTTGGAACCCTTCGAAGCCGATGATGTTCTCGATTTTGTGACCGATATCGGATTCGTATTCGAGCCTTTGGGAACTATCTTTGGGCAAGAATGTCTCCAATGCGTCAAAGGGTATCCAAAGATAATTGAAGCATGCTGTGATCCTCGAACTGAGGCTCGGTGCGCTTAAATCAGAATCCTCATCGACCACAATTGTAATACGAGGATTAAGGCCTTTGATTATGTCGAGGAAAGCATCCCGCAGTGAAAAACCGTGAGCAGTGTTCACTTTTGTCTCATCAGACAAATAGCGTAGCCAGTTTTGACAGTTTACGACCAAAGCTTCGTCTTCCCTAAGGTCTAGCTTTGAACGAGTCAACTGAGTCAACAGTGATTCGAACTGAACAGCTAGGGATTCATTGGACAAACAATGGTCATCCTTGACATGGAATTCAAAAGGCACGTCCCTGAACTTGGCGAAATTCGCCAACCGGTGACCGACTTCCTCTTTCGACACGTTGAGCAAAGGCGGAACTGGTGGCCTGAAAGACAGCACCGTGATTCGAAGCGACGGTGGCCCGTCGGGTTTCTTAGCTAGGGCGTCTATCAGAGTAGGCCACTGCATACAATGAGTGATGCTGAAATCTAATATATGAACTTTCCTGCATCCTTCCACGGCCTTAAAAATGGCACTGTTCGATACACAAAACCCGTACCGGTGCCAAGGGATTAAATCAACATACCCGGCTAACTCGGTGACAGTCATTAGCCTCCTCTGAAACATGCTTCCGCCGTAGAAATTCATGGCGGTGGGGCAAAACCTAGACGCTCTAGAGATGAGTGCCCTTAAGAACCAAGAGGCGAGCCTCTGGTTGGTGTCGCCGACGGCGGAAGCGACGTTGTTGAGCACCCACATAACTTGCTGAGCCAAAGTCACATCGTTGTTCTCAAGGGCACTAGCACAGTGAAGCAGAAGCTTCTCTATACATGCTCCGTCGAGACTACCAAGGCATCCTTTCAGTGCTCCGGTTATAGAATCCCGAGGCGCGTTGAAAAGGCTAGGGTTTTGAAGCGAAATGGAACCACCGTTTCCTCTTACCTCGGTTTTCATGGGTTTTGTTGAAAAGTAAACTTGAATCAAATAAAGCTAAAAAAAGGGGTAATTAATTAGGGTTTTGTTGAACTTGAACCAACGTGCATGCAAGATATTGGTGACCCTTTTGTTTGTTTGACACTTGTATGGCTGGTATTGGTAGATGGAAATTGAAGAGCTAGGGTTTTATCTTGTTGCAGATAAGAGTTGCTGAACTTGGGAGAAAGGGAAAATCTGCACAAATTTCCTTTGTGTGTTTTAATGTGTTGAGCGAGATACAAAAGAGAGAACTTGAAGCCTTTATATAGCAAAGGAAAGGACCATATTGAATGATTTATCAATCCATGAACCCATACATGCAGCCAAAATATGTACAAATTCCATGTGCCAAAGAAAATGGCACCTTAGCTTTTATAGTCACTTGAATTTTGAGTACCCAGACATGACAAGTACCTCACGATTTTTTCCCGCTAAGCTGATAGGTTTTATTAATGAAAATTAAGACATTAAAATAAACTTGCATCCTCGAATACAACAAAACAAATTCAAAATTCGCCTAAGAAAACATACAAACATCATTAAAATTTTAAAATGCGAATATAATATTATGTTCTGATGGTGCAATTGCTGATGATTCCTCCACTCTGGAGTCTTCACTTGCCCTCGTCTACTGATGGTAGTGGGTGTATGTATAAAAGAGGGTGAAGAATAGGTTAAGGAAGGTGTCTCAGCCGGCCATTCTTTTTGTCGAATTTGAGCTCATTGAGTTATATTAAGACAAACCCAAGGATTTATTTGGTTATTTGTTTGTGTTTAAATTGGGATTTTGTTTTGTTTCATAGAGTTTAGCGATTGATGGCTACCTTCCCTTTCCAGGAAACCGGATGTATAAGCCCTCGTGATTCCACGAGTAAAGACAAAGTAGACCGGTTCCCCCACACACCGCAGGGACAGAAACTTAACTCATGACTACTTCCCTACAACTACAATGTTACTCATTTCATTTTGCATGTCTACCCTTATACTAAAAACACTATTCATATACTTTAAATACATTTTTTGGGGAAACAAATACAAGCAGAAGAATTCAGAGGTGATATTATTCTGATGCCAATGGAGTTATTTTTGAATGCAGGGGGCGTGAATAGTGGTGCAGCAGCTAGGGACGTGTCTTTGTCACATCTCGGAGAAGATCCTGCCAAAAATCTTGTGATCTCGACACTACACATTCCTTTTACAGGCAAAAGAATGTCTAGTCTCAGGCAAAACCAACTTGTCTCTTAACTTCTCGACTTCTATTCATAAACAGAAGTAACTAGTTTTCATTAGAACCCAGCTTGTTTCTCACTTTTCAATAACATTAGTAAATTATTTGAGAGTGAGTTCTCGAAATTTTGAAAAAAAATTATTTAGGTTCTAAATTTTTTTACTCGATTAAACTTTTATATGTACTTTGAAAATTTATCGATTCATTTATTTGATTAAGGTTAATTGTTAAATCTAATGATTTTTAGGATTAGTTGGTGAAACGTGTTGTGTCACGGTATCCTCACGTATTTTTGAGGGGAACGATTCCTGTGTAGAACACCAGTCCGATGCTCGCTTGGGTGGTGTTATTCACGGCAGGTCCAGAGGCTTTACGACGCCTCTCCCGCTTGCGTTTTGTCTCAAGTCCTTTGATGCTGGTTTTTTGTTTTCTTTTTTTTTTTCAATGTCTTTGGTTGAGTCCTTTGTGTCCTTGTGAAGGTGCGCTCGACGTGGCTTTATCTATTTTCCGGTGGTCTGTTTGATGGCTTGGCTCCTCTTCTTCCCGCCTTCAGTCTCAGCAATTTTAAATATGATGCGTTGTTGTTGTTCGGCCGCTTGCTCTACATCACCATTACCATTCTTATCTTCTGGTGACCCCCGGAACGACATGCAAACTTGATGTGGTTGTTGGCATCGTCTTTTCTGGCTTCGATCGGCGTTGTGTCCTTGTCTCTACCGTTTGTGGTTGTTTTTGTTTGTTTTTGTGCTTTTGTTTCGTTCTGGCCTTCTCGGTTGTGACCTGTTTGTTGTGCTTTGTGCTCTTTTCCGGCGTGTGTTGTCGGTCGTTTCCTTGACCATATACGGCCTTGTATTTTTTTTCTCTCTATTTGTATTTTGTGTTTTTTTGTAAGTAAAATTTGTCATGCTGGACGAGCACCGACGAGGACCGCTAACGACGAGCACCGATGAGCACTATTAATTCAATTTATAAAGATTAAAAATTTAAAGGACTCAAAGTATATGTCGTCTTCGCATTAAAAATCAGTGAAATAAGATCAAAGCATCAGAATTCTATTTTCCAGAATGTGAAATTAAGCTAAGAAATCACATGCTTGAAAAAAAAACATTATAATGAAAACTACGAGAGTATTAGCAGAGAACCCGAACAAGAAACGCCATTGCAATACTGGAAGAGGTCTGGGTCGGGAACTGTAAACCGATGCTCAAAAAATAAAATAGAAAACAATGGAAACTAAAATATGAACTCGCATCAAAATCGAATGAACGGAAATCCAACAAAAACACAAGAGTCTTAGCTTAGGTTTACTCTGTTGAAAGTGGCTTGAAATTGCCAACCAAAAAGCCACCGAAAGCCACCTAATATTGGGTGGAAAATTAGGTGGAAAAGTGGTTGGAAAAGTGGCATGGGAAAATTAATTTTTGGTCCCTAAACTTTAGGCTATTTACAAGTTTAGTCCTTAAAGCTCAACTATAAATAGGCCTAGCATTTGTCATTTGAAATCATCCCAACATCCATCTCTCCCATTTGTTTCTCTTCTCTCATATTTGGGAATTCTTAGGAATTCCATTTGTTTGTACCATTTTGGTATTAGTGAAGTTATCATCCGGTGGTGGTGCCCGAGGAGTAGACGACATTTTTCGTCGAACCTCGTAAATTCGGTGTGTTCTCTCCATTATTTATTTCGGTTGATTATTATTGGGTTTTTCCATTAGGTTTCAATATTCAAAAGTTGACGGGTTTGTCCGCTGTGCAAATTTCGGTAGTTTCGATCTCGACATTTCAGCTCAGATTTGAAGCTACGTTCGTGTGGGAAATAACCTGGTTTCCCCAACAATTGGTATCAGAGCTTCGGTTAAGGCTATCCCGGTCGCTCGGTTGCTGCAAAGAAGTGTGGTGTTGTGACAGTGCATGTCTAGGAAAGTTCTGGCTAGGAAAGACTGAGTATTTAAGCGATCCGTGTGATCCACCTCTCTTTCCTGGGAACTTACCTGGTGCAGTGTTTCAATATCCAGTTCGTGCTGTTGAATATTATTCGTTGCCATGGCAAAAGACGGATCAGATGGGGCATCAAGCTCTTCCTCTATACCGGTGAGGAGGATAATGTCAAATGCAAACTTTTCGGTGGAGTTGTTCGATGGATCCGGTCATTTCGGCATGTGGCAAGGCGAGGTGCTAGACTCTTTATTTCAACAAGGTCTAGACATTGCCATTGAGGAAGAAAAACCCGTAGATATGGTGGAGAAAGATTGGAGAACAATCAACCGTATGACGTGCAGTACGATTCGATCTTGTCTTTCCAGGGAGCAGAAGTATGCCTACAAGAACGAGACTTCTGCAAGCAAACTGTGGAAAGCGTTGGAGGAAAAATTCCTAAAGAAAAGCTCTCAGAATCGTCTTCACATGAAGAAAAGATTGTTCAGATTTGAATATCAACCAGGCACCAATATGAATGAACACATCACTGCCTTCAATGAGTTAGTGGCAGATCTGTTAGGCATGGATGAAACTTTCAAAGATGAAGATTTGGCTTTAATGTTGTTGTCATCCCTTCCAGATGAATTTGAGCACCTTGAAACAATGTTACTTCATGGAAAGGATGAGGTGACCCTTAAAGAAGTAACTGCTGCTCTGTATAGTTACGAGCTCAGAAAGAAAACCAAGATGGAGAGCAAGTACAATGCAGCGGAGGCCATGGTGGTAAGAGGTCGCTCGAAAAGCCAAAAGCCAAAAATGAGAGGGAGATCAAAGTCAAAGTCCAGACTTGGGAAAGATGAATGTGCCTTTTGTCATGAGAAAGGTCATTGGAAGAAAGATTGCCCGAAGCTGAAGAAGAAAGGAAAAGCTGCTCCAGATGTATGTGTTGCAGAGCATGATACTAGTGACTCTGAAATATCACTGGTTGCTTCATCGTCAGCATTCCGCTCAGACGAGTGGATATTGGATTCGGGTTGTACCTATCATATGTCCCCTAATCGGGAGTGGTTCTTCGATTTAGTAGAACTAAATGGAGGAGTTGTTTATATGGGCAGTGACAACGCCTGTAAAACGATTGGGATAGGTTCAATCCGATTGAAGAATCAAGATGGATCAACCAGAGTTTTGACTGATGTCCGATACGTGCCTAGTTTGAAGAAAAATCTCATCTCGTTGGGAGCTTTGGAATCCAAAGGCTCGGTTGTCACTATGAGAGATGGAATTTTGAAAGTCACATCAGGCGCACTCGTGATAATGAAGGGCATCAGGAAAAATAACTTGTATTACTACCAAGGTAGTACAGTTATTGGAGCAGTAGCAGCAGCTTCCGGTGAAGACAAATTGGATTCTTCTCAGTTGTGGCACATGCGGTTGGGACACGCTGGTGAGAAATCCTTGCAAATTTTGGCAAAGCAAGGATTGTTGAAAGGTGCAAAGGCTTGCAAGTTAAATTTTTGTGAGCATTGTGTTCTGGGAAAGCAGAAGAGAGTGAAATTCGGCACCGCTATCCATAATACGAAAGGTATTTTGGATTATGTTCACTCATATGTGTGGGGTCCTTCCAAAACAACGTCGTTGGGAGGAAAACACTATTTTGTTACTTTTGTTGATGACTTTTCCAGAAGAGTTTGGGTGTATACAATGAAGTCTAAAGATGAAGTGCTCATGGTTTTCCTGAAGTGGAAAAATATGATTGAGAACCAGACTGGCAAGAAGATCAAACGGCTTAGGACGGACAATGGAGGGGAATATAGAAGTGATCCGCTCTTTGACGTTTGCCAGGAGCATGGTATTGTTCGACACTTCACTGTTAGACATACACCACAGCAGAATGGGGTGGCAGAGCGTATGAATCGAACACTACTTGAGAAAGTTCGATGTATGTTGTCCAATGCTGGGTTGGGCAAACCATTTTGGGCTGAGGCTGTGACATATGCTGGCCATCTCATCAATCGTCTACCGTCATCGGCGATTGGAGGAAAAACACCGTTGGAGGTATGGTCTGGAGTACCCGCTACAGATTATGATTCCTTACATGTATTTGGATCCACTGCGTATTATCATGTGAAGGAGTCAAAACTTGATCCTAGAGCAAAGAAGACTATCTTCATGGGAATCACTCATGGAGTGAAGGGATTTCGACTTTGGTGCTTAGACACAAAGAAGATAATTTGTAGCAGAGATGTTACCTTTGATGAATCTGTCATGTTGAAGAAGGTAACAAATGGAGCTGTTCAGACAAGTAGTACTCCACAACAGGTGGAGTATACTCCAAACCAGGTGGAGTTTCAATAGACGGTGATTAGTCCAGCAATTGATGTTACTGATTCTCCAACTCCAATGGAGGAATCAGAAGATGAAGAGGTTCAAACCCAAGAACCATTGGAGACACCAGAACCACTTGCAGTTACAAGGCCAAGGAGAGAAATTCGTAGACCTGCTCGATTTACAGATACAGTGGCCTATGCCCTTCCAGTTGTTGATGATGATATCCCTGTCACTTATCAAGAAGCAATGCAAAGCTTAAAAAGTGACAAGTGGAAAAGTGCCATGGATGAAGAAATGCAATCTCTCCAGAAGAACAACACCTGGGATTTGGCATATTTACCAGAAGGTAAAAGGGCAATTGGATGCAAGTGGGCGTTTGCAAAGAAAGACGGATCTCCCAGCAAGAAAGATGTTCGCTACAAGGCAAGGTTGGTAGCTAAAGGCTACGCTCAGAAGGAGGGAATCGACTACAACGAAGTATTTTCCCCTGTTGTGAAGCATTCCTCCATTAGAACATTGTTGGCCTTGGTAGCACAGTTGAATTTGGAGCTAGCTCAACTCGATGTAAAGACGGCTTTCTTGCACGGTGATTTGGAAGAGGAGATCTATATGACTCAGCCAGAAGGATATGTAGATGCTGGTGGTAAGAAATGGGTTTGTAAGCTGAACAAATCGCTATATGGATTGAAGCAATCTCCGAGGCAGTGGTACAAGCGATTTGATAGCTTTATGAGGAGGCAGAAGTACACAAGAAGCAAATACGACCATTGCGTGTATTTGCGAAAGCTACAAGATGGATCTTTCATTTATCTTCTCTTGTATGTTGATGATATGCTGATCGCTTCAAAGAGTCAACAAGAGATAGACAAATTGAAGGCTCTGTTGAATCAAGAGTTTGAGATGAAAGATCTAGGTGAGGCCAAGAAGATTCTCGGCATGGAGATAAGTAGAGACAGACGGAGAGGCAAGCTTTGTTTGACTCAGAAGCAATATCTGAAAAAGGTATTACAATGTTTTGGCATGAATGAAAGCACAAAACATGTAAGTACCCCACTTGCTTCTCATTTGAAACTCAGTTCTCAATTATCTCCTAAAACTGATGAAGAGCGAGAATATATGGCAAAAGTTCCATATGCTAATGCAGTAGGGAGCTTGATGTATGCGATGGTGTGTACGCGGCCTGACATTTCACAAGCAGTTGGAGTTGTGAGCAGGTACATGCATGATCCTGGAAAAGGACATTGGCAAGCTGTGAAATGGATTCTACGGTATCTCCAACAAACCGTAGATGTTGGTTTAGTGTTTGAGCAAGATGAAACACTTGGTCAGTTTGTGGTTGGATATGTTGATTCCGACTATGCTGGTGATTTGGACAAGCGTCGGTCTACTACTGGTATTTGTTTACTCTAGCAAAAGCCCCAGTGAGTTGGAGGTCTACTTTACAGTCAACGATGGCTTTGTCAACTACAGAGGCAGAGTACATGGCAGTTGCAGAGGCTGTTAAGGAGGCGATTTGGCTTAACGGATTGTTGGAAGACTTGGGAGTTGTTCAAAGTCACATTAGTCTCTATTGTGACAGTCAGAGTGCTATTCATTTAGCGAAAAATCAAGTCTACCATTCAAGAACCAAGCACATCGACGTGAGGTATCACTTTGTGCGGGAGATCTTTGAAGAAGGAAAGATTCTACTTCAGAAGATTGCGACGGCAGAAAATCCTGCAGATATGTTGACCAAGGTGGTAACATCAATCAAGTTCAATCATTGTTTGAACTTGATTAACATCTTGCAAGTTTGAGCACTTTCGGGTGTATGGCGCTCGTGGGCGCATTTGGAGGCACTACAAAAGATAACGTTTGGGGAGAAGAAATTTTGAAAAGCTTGGTGAAATTTCAAGCCAAGGTGGAGATTTGTTGAAAGTGGCTTGAAATTGCCAACCAAAAAGCCACCGAAAGCCACCTAATATTGGGTGGAAAATTAGGTGGAAAAGTGGTTGGAAAAGTGGCATGGGAAAATTAATTTTTGGTCCCTAAACTTTAGGCTATTTACAAGTTTAGTCCTTAAAGCTCAACTATAAATAGGCCTAACATTTGCCATTTGAAATCATCCCAACATCCATCTCTCCCATTTGTTTCTCTTCTCTCATATTTGGGAATTCTTAGGAATTCCATTTGTTTGTACCATTTTGGTATTAGTGAAGTTATCATCCGGTGGTGGTGCCCGAGGAGTAGACGACATTTTTCGTCGAACCTCGTAAATTCGGTGTGTTCTCTCCATTATTTATTTCGGTTGATTATTATTGGGTTTTTCCATTAGGTTTCAATATTCAATAGTTGACGGGTTTGTCCGCTGTGCAAATTTCGGTAGTTTCGATCTCGACATTTCAGCTCAGATTTGAAGCTACGTTCGTGTGGGAAATAACCCGGTTTCCCCAACATACTCATCATCTATCGCCTCCGAATCAACCACCATTACTCACCTTTTTTATCGTCGGACTCCACTGTCGTTTACTCTCACTTTTTTCTTAGACGATGCCCTGAAAACTGAAAGATAACAAAAGAAAAGTTATTTATCGTTTTTATTATATTTTATTGTTTTTAAAATTTTATAATGATTTTTAAGGAAAACAAATTTCAGCCAATCAACTGCATTAGTGTGTTTAATGATAAATGTAATTCAAAGGCTTATTTGATCACAACTTTTTATATAAAAGCTCATTTTATCACAAGTTCAAACCAAAGCTTACATGATTTTCAGATACAATTGCGAGGAATCGAAGACTTATTTAATATTTCAGCGGATTTGCATATACAACGAATTATTTTCAGATTCTAGTTTGGATTCAAATAATGATATTAAAATTTAATGTGATTAAGAAACGAATTCAAAATTTAAAACATATTTACAAATTCAAATATAAATTTTAAATATTTAATAACGTTGATAGATGCCATTTGTTTTGTGAAGGGTTTCTTAGAGATGCAAAGGGAGCGATGCTTGTCATGTTTTAGGCAGGTCCGTTTCTGAGATTTTGATGGCCTATGTGTGAACTTAAAAAATAGGCCCCTAATTAAGGGTGAGCGTTCGATCGAGTTAAGTTGAGTAAAAAAAATTCAAGTTATATGAGTTTACGAGTCCTTACGATTAGAATTTTTATTTTACAACTCAAACTTTATTTGAATTTTTTTTCGAGTCAAGACGAGTCGAGTCGAAAAAATTAGTTTGTTCGAGTCGAGTGGAATTTTGCTCACTCTTTCTCCTAATAACGAGTATTGAATTTTTTTTTGAAATTAAACCCTTAGTAACAAGTGATATATAAAAAAATAGGTCCCTATTAAGAAATTTTAAAAAAAATTGAATTTTAAGAATATTCTTGTAATAACAAATATAGGGAAAAATGGAACCCTAATAATAAGTATTGAAAAATTAAAATTTAAGAGTATGCATAAATATTAGGGAAAATATACCATAAATAACAAGTATTGAAAAAAATTGGACTCGTAATAACAAGTATCGGAAAAATTAAAATTTAAGAGTAGAGCCCTAATAACAAATATTAGAAAAGATAGGCCCCTAGTAACAAGTATAGGAAAATTGGCCTCATAATAACAAGTATTGAAAAATTTGTACCCTAATAACAAGTATTGAAATAACAATAAATAATAAAAAATGAGCCCCTAATTACAAGTATTCGAAAAAAAGATCATATAATAACAAGTGTTGAAAAAAATTATACCCCTAACAACAACTATCGAAAAAAATAAATTTAAAGAATAGAACTCTAATAACAATTATTAAAAAAATTAAAATTTAAATAATAAATATTAAAAAAATATTAAACCCTAACTATAAATATTTAAAAAAGCCATTGACAGGATAGGGGCCCTGGGCGGGCGCCCCTATTGCCCATGCCCAAGGACGGCCCTAGTTTTAAGGACCTATTGTTTAGCTCTTTGATCATGGCAAAAATCATTGTTGGATTAAAATCTACAATTGTAAGCATATATATATATATATATTTATTTATAAAGTTCAACATAAAATTAGGTAACCGATTATATTACATGTGTTACATGTATTAAATTGTCGTAAAATTAAAAATATAGATACTATAAGTTATAATAACCAAATAAAATTTGTAGAGAGTTATTTTATCAAATCAAACTTTAACTAGACTGTCGCATGGTGTAAAAATAGTTTGAATATATCATGAATATTATGAGGATATATTAGCTGAGATTGATCGGTTGTCGGTTGAAAATTTAAAATTAATGTTATTTCGTTGGTCCATATTAAAAGAGAAATAAACTTAACAAATGATTCCCCCACTAAAGCGGGTGTTGATAGAACATCGACGTTCTTAGTATGGTGGTAATGACGCTCTTTACGTGTTTATTTGTTGTGTCACATATCGTTTTTTTATTTTTGTGATTATAATTTTTTGTTATAAAGTAATTAATCCAAGACGATAATAAAAAAGAATAAAATAAAATAAAGAAATAACTTTAATCAAATAAGAAGAGATGAATTATAAAACCAGATTAAAGTTGAGGCCTGCGAAGAGCAGTTTTCTTAAGACAAATTTCGATCACTCTGCGGTGCTTGAGTTTGGTTGGTCGTTCGTCTCCCAGGATACAACAACAAGAAGATCTTCGACAGAAGCACAAACTTATTTAAACGGATATAATCAATTAATGCCTTATTTAAACGGATATATTTATTATGAATTGATTTTAATACCTTTTAATATCCGATTTAATGAAAGTCACAAATTTTTCTATTAAATTCGGAATATTCAAAAAGATATGTTGTATATAAGGAAAAAATTTAATTCGAAGTGGGTAAAATATCGAGTTTGGTTGGTCGTTCGTCTCCTAGGATACAACAACAAGAAGATCTTCGACAGAAGCACAAACTTATTTAAACGGATATAATCAATTAATGCCTTATTTAAACGGATATATTTTTTATGAATTGATTTTAATACCTTTTAATATCCGATTTAATGAAAGTCACAAATTTTTCTATTAAATTCGGAATATTCAAAAAGATATGTTGTATATAAGGAAAAAATTTAATTCGAAGTGGGTAAAATATTCGCTGGTTCTAAGTGAAACCCGACCGGTCCGAACATTCGCATCGCCCACGACGTGCGAGCGCACCCCAACCCGAATGGGTTCGGCAAGCTTTGATTTGCACCCCTGCGCCTACACGCGAGGCATAGTGTTCATTCAAGTCATTCAACGACTCCCAAGTGGGTTGGTGTATTTAAACCATTCCCAAGTTTGTTATCCCACCCATGTGGGATAAGGGGTTCATATTTTCCTTAACACAATTTATAACAACCTCATTTTGAGCATTAATTTCTCATTCATTTCTCAACCGTTTTGAGCATATGAGATATCGTTGTAAAGGTTTCATGAAGTAGAATATAAATTAATAAATTTATTATTCGAACATCCACCTTTACCACTAGAAAATATGGCTCAAAGTTTCCAATTTCTCACATTTTTCCAACATTTTTTATGTGGACTTTCTTACCGCTTTGGTGTCTATTAATGATGTCGTTTTGATGAAAAAAATTATAAATATTTAATCTACCGGCATACCTAGATATATCTAGAAATATAGTTTCCCACGATTGATGTGTCTCTATATGTATGCGGTATGCCCCATGGAGAAAGGATAAAGAGCATAAATAAATGTAAAATTTTATGTTAGGAGTCAAATTTGTAAAATAAATTAGGATGAAAATAAATTTAATAAAAAATACATAAAAAATTTAAAATTATATACAAAATTTAAATTTTTATATAATTTAAAATTTTTAAAGGACAATCGCTCTCTCTAACCTCGTTCGGTCCATCCCTGAATTAAAGAGGCCTACCTCTAGCTCTCTTCCAAATAGATGGGAAGCGTGAAAACAGCAAGACCCAACACAATTTTGTTTTAGCACTTTGCAGTGGCAGAATCAAAGATGTTGTTGGACCATTGGTGATTTTTTTTTTATGTATGTATGCCTTTAATTATAACTGAGCTTGATAGTGACACAAGCCCTGCCTACACAATTACAATTTCTGACATTCTGTTTTTTTTTTTCTTTCTAAACTATAATATAACAGCATAGTGATTTTCACCCAAATTTCATATGAATCCAAGGACCAATCTTCTCTATTTACGTAATATCCTTAAAAAAACAAGTTTTTATCAGTTTCAAAGAATTCCTAAAGCTGATGGGATTTTTATAAAGATAAATTTTGTTATGATTTATGTTAGGATTAATACCCTATACACTGGCGGTGGAAATTTTTTGTTTTCACAGGCGCCTCAATTATAGGGTTTAGGGTTAGGGTTTAAGGTTTAAAGTTTAGGGGTTTTAGTGTAAAGGCTTAGAATTTAAGGTTTATGTTTAGAATTTAGGATTTAGGGTTAGAATTTAGGGTTTAGGGTTAAGGTTTAGTTTTAGGGTAATATGGGTAGGGATTTAGGTTTTAACCTATAAACCCTAAATTTTAACCCTAAACACAAAATTCTATCAACAATCCCTAAATTCAAAACTACTACACTTATACCCCTAAATTTTAAACCCTAAACGGAGTCCCTAACCCCTAAAACTAAGACGCTTGTGTAAAAAAGTTTCCACAAGCGCTTATGTATAGAACAATTACCCTTTATGTTATACCACAATGACATATAATTTAAAATGAAGTTGAGTGGATTTATTTTTAAATTTTTTAAATAATATATTATTATCTTATTCATTAAGAATGTAAATCGAATCGATTTGAATTTGTGTCTCTTAAAATAAACATCATCCGTTTTTTCACTGAGACACTTGTTAAGTTCGAATTTAGTGTTTTATTAAAACGTATTGATTAAAAGGGTATCTGAGCAATGACCCAATTACAATAATTTATAGTCCAAAACTAATGAGTAAGTTTAATAACCGTCTAACAATATCAGTTGGGCTTAGTTGTAAACTAACTGAATTATAAATTCAAAGCGATTATTAATTGGAGAAAATATTCGGGTGACCAACATTTGGGTGAAATGGGAAGTCCCCTGTTATACAGCCACTCCAAAACCGGCAGTCGGACCGGTGTTATTAAACCCGGAACGACCCTGCAGTCGGACCGGTGACTCGGACAAGATATTTTCCAACAGAATGTCTACAGTAAAGCATATTCAAAATTACCATAAAAACTTGCCAGTTCCAAAGTTTCAGACTTCAGACAAGGAGTACAAGATTGCAAGAACTACTACTGGCACACACTAACAAGTTACTCTTTATTCCATACATGCAAAGAAGTCTAAGGAAGCAGAACGGGATATTTAAACCTTAAACCCCCAACACTGTTGAGAAGGGGAACTGCTTGACTAGGCTAAAGCTATTAACGACGTTTACTTTTACGAAAACCATAAAACTTTTGGAGCAACTTAGGTCTGTATCCACAACGATGCTGCAGGTTTCCTTGAAACTTATGCCATGTCCTCAGCTTGTCGAAGGTTCCAGTTCTTCAATGTTTTTGCCATTGTGATCATCTGGTAACTGATTCCTACATAATACAATGGCAAAACTTATTCAGCATTCATAAGTTTGAGTTGACAATTTAGATTCGTTTATTTACTTCTAAACAGGATTTCATGAGGTACGGGGCTGTAGAAAATTTCGAGATGATTTAGAATTTCATGGAACCGTATGCAAAAGCCAAAATCCTATACCTCTGTGTTTCCGAGTTTGTAGCCTCTGTTGCAGCCGAACTTGAGCCCATCTCAAGAGCAGGCATCTACGAATCAAACATGGAAGGAATTATTGCATGCAACAATAATTGTCTGTTTACCATAAATCGAAAATGCTTCAAATTGATCTAGATAAATACTCCTTCCGTTTCTTCCCCCCATTTTCTTTACGTTACCTCAACATCATTCGAATTTGAAGGTGAAATCTCTTTCTCAAGCAGCTTTGCATGCTGAAGAAAAAAAAAAGATTGCTGAGATTGACCTTCATTAGACGAGAGGAAGATTCATTGGTGAAAATATACTCACTTTCAACTTCTCAATTCGTTCAAGTGCGTCCATAACAATATGCTGTCGTTGATAAGCTTCAGGAATTGAGAGTGTCTGAATCATATCTGGATTATAAGACCTGTACTTTCCAATAATAATAGGAAGCAAAAAACACATCAAACAAGCCAAGTTTTCACAAGCAATAGTCAAGATTCCCAGCCTTAACTCATAAAAAATGATGATAACTATGCCGAAAATAATGACCTCAACTTTTCCTCAGCTTTATATTTTTTCCGGTTGAGATCAGAGAGTTCTTTCTCAAGTTCCTATGAAACCAAAAAAGACAACAACCGGAAAGTTATGGGAACTATCATTGTTAGGGAGCAAAAGAACAACTTATTCAGAGTTCGTTTACCTGTATGCTGAACGTGCATTGCGTTAACAGCCAATAGATCATACGAAAAAAATGGGAAGTATGATTGTGAGATAGAAATAAATTAAAGCATAAAAAAAGAATGGGAGTGAAAGAGAGACGACATATTACCGTCCTATTTTATCCAGCATTTCTGCTTCATACTTCAAACGCTTCAAGCTTTTGCGCAAGTACTGTAAGCACAGGCAATAGACAGCATTGTAGGAAGACAAAAACAGTCTTAGAAAATGGGGCCAAGGAGAAAAGTGAGAGAGATAGGCTACCTCTTCGTTTTCGAGTGGTCTGACATAATTTGGGGATAACCAGGGGCAGAAACACAGACAAGGACAGATACAAATGTATTAGTAAACCCTCAGTTTCAGTTTCAGTATTTGTGAAATCTTTTATGGAAAAAAATAGCAAAGATCATCAAAACATACTCTCCACGCTCATCACACCAATCCAAGAAACGAAGAAAGATATCCTCAACCCTATAAAGGGCATGAGAAAAAACTTATCACAAGATGCATTTAAAACTTGAAAACACAAGAATATGGAAAGAACATAAATAACATTATTATCTATTAGAGACTATTCATCACCTTCCGTTGCTAGCGAAACTAGTCAATTGACCTGTTGGAGAAAACATCAGAAGTCCAACATCAGAATCACTTAACATAGATAAGTCAGCTGCCTTCCTGAGAATGCTATCCCTGCGTTTTATATAAGTCATCTGATGAGACCAAGAATTGTCACTTTTCTTCTTCTTGTGAACCATGACCAAAGGAAAATGGATGAGAAAATGAAGAAAGAAAAAAACTTGGTGTAGGCTACTAAGAGAAATGGAGTTTATATAAGAAGGGAAGCATATGAATTAAATTTTTGGGGATATGCAAGAGGGTAAAATAGGCATGGTAATATGACAACTGTAAAAAGTCCCTTGATCATAATCACCAAGGGATTTTCTTTGGCCTGATAAAGCTTCTAGAGTAAATTGTATATATTCTTGAAGTTAACTATGCCAAGTATAAATTTAAATGATGCAAACCTAAAACTAGAGTCTGATTAAGCAAACATAAAATAATACCATTAGAATGGTTGAAGGCATTGAAGGGAGTTGTCCAAGAAGGCCGCAACCACGTTTGCAAACCAAAACCGACGGATTGACATGCTCCGTGTGGCATTTCCGTAACGAAGTCGTACAAGTCATAAAAGAAGATTCGTCCTTCACAAAACAAGTACCATTCGGCAGACCGAGGGAATCCATGTTCGGTATCAACCATTAAAGGCAAGACATAACTTTGGAAGGCCATAAAGTCATTTTCTCATAGGAATTTTACAGATTTACATGCAGGTAATATACAAGCGAGATCGGATAACATTCAGAACTTAAGAGATAATTGTCAAAACATTAATATAACTAAGAAGAGTAGCTCAATTATTAATGGTTTAGATTCAGATGTTTAACAATTCATTAAACACAATCATCCATCTTTTCCATTAAATAGTATGTACTTAGAAAGGGAGAGCAAGAAAACTGGAGCAGACCCAGTTTTCCAATGACTAAGGAATTCGAATATCTGACTCAAATTATGACCCAGTTTTCCATTAAACACAATCATCCATCTTTTCCATTCAACCCCACAAGAGCTCATTGCACATATAAAATACCACAAATCATGAAAATTAAACGGAAATTGTTGAAGCAAGCAGACAAGAAACGTAAATTAGAATAAAAACAGTAAAAAATACAGAAGATAAACATCAGGAATCAAAAAAGGGGACTTTTCAAATTTCAATAATGACCCAGCCACCTAATTCAGATAATCAAACAAACGTTTTACTTGTCATTTTGTAAAGAGGGGAAGCATTGAAACTCACCATACCATGAAAAAGGGGAGGAAGCGTTACAAAAAACTCACCATAGCAAGAACCAAGGGAAAAAAGAACTGATGGACCCAAAACTCCAGAAAACTCCAAACGTTTCAACAAACAGCTTTAAAGTGTCTTCCAATTTCAGATTCCTTGAGTTGAGCTTAGTGCTTTTATCATATTAGTTTGTGAGATCTTTAAAATATAAAAACCAACATAATAAAAAATACATGGAGATGCGGGGTATCGATCCCCGTACCTCTCGCATGCTAAGCGAGCGCTCTACCATCTGAGCTACATCCCCTTTGCTGATATTCTTCCATTATTTTAATATAAATACTTTGTTAGACTCTGGACAAACCCCGACCTGTAAATCAATTTAACAAATTGGGCACCATCATTAAATTAGCACCGATAAGAATATTCATAAACCAACTCAATTAAGAATATGTTTAAAAAATGCTCTATTTTTTTCTAATATTTTTAGTATCGTATATGTTATTTTAATTTTTAATAAAACTCAGCGCAACTGCAAACAATTTTATTTTTAAAACTTTTAAGAGTAAACTACATCTAATGACCACCCAACTATAAATTTGATCCTATTTTAATCACCAATCTTTCAGTTTTATAAATCAGACCACTGATATCAATCAATGAGAAGCTAAGGTGTTAGTAAAAAAATTGGTGTAAAATTGGACCCTGTTACTTGCGCGCGCCAACACCAGTGAACCAATTGCTTCAATTCTGAAATGGGTTGCCCAATGTTTTTATAGTTATTATTTAAACACAAACATAAGGAATAGCTTGAATTAGCATTTGTGTGTACTCTCCATTCTTCTCAAGCTCTCCCCTTTGAGTCTTCATAACTTCCTTCTTCACATAAGAACAACCTCATTGATGTTTCGTGGAGTTATTAACTCAACATAAGACAATCTTTTGCTTAATTTGAAACATATTGTTGGTTTGTTCTTACAACCAGTCTCTCCATGGCTGCTCATTGTTTGTGTAATATTCTTGTGGTCTCTGCTCTACTGTTATAATGTTATGTGTCTGATTTGTAAAGGTCAGATAAACTAGCAGTTTCCTTTTGTTTCTGCTTCTCCAAATATAAACTACAACAATTTATAAAAAATTTAAACTCTCTGAGTTAAATTAGTCAGTTATTTGCAGAACTCTGTACGATTTTGTAGAGTGGACTGACTTATCTGTTAACTTGTCCACTATCACCCTAAAAAATCAAACTTTACCTTATGTAAAGTTATCACAGTACGATTAATCTCTGGGTTTGAAATCACTATTTATATACTTAGTTATTAGTCATAATTCATAAGAACATTTTATAGTCTTAGTAAGAGGGAGAAGGGTTAAGGATTTACCCGGTATGAAATATCGTATTATTCGAGAAACCCTAGATGCCGTCGGAAGAATAAAGGATCGTGAAGAAGGCCTTCTAGTATGTTTTTAATAATCCATTTCGAAATGAACCAGAAAATTGAGCATTACACAGGATAGAACAGTAAAAACAAAGATAAAAATCACAAAGATAATGTTGCTTGAAGCCGAAGGTTCTTCCGAAGAAAGGAATCCTCAGAGGCTTAGAGGGCCAAAAGCACCAGCAGCAGAAGGCCAAACCCGAATGTGAGGCATCTCTGGAATCTGTTCCTGTTAGCTGGTGAGGGAGGTGGGCCGCTGGGAGAAGAAGCAGTTTCAGGGGATTCCATTGAAGTAACATCAGCCGGAGATGGACTGACAGGAGCTGATTCCGGTGTTTTCGTTGTCAAGGGAGACATTTCAGGAGCCGGAGACACAGAGGGTGTGGCAGAAGGAGAGGTCTCAGGTGATAGAGTTGAAGATGGACTGCCAGCAGTCGATTCCGGAGTTTTTGCCGGCGAGGGAGAAGTTTTCGGAGCAGGAGATGCCGATGGTGGAATGGAAGGAGATGTTGCTAAAGTGTTAATCTCAATTTTCATCCCTTGGCTACAATGTCCAATTGTTCCACATATGAAGTATCGTTTCCCAGGAGAAGTGAGAGGCACAAGGGTGTTGCCATCGCTATAAGTTCCAAGTGGGCTGCTTGTCTGGCAGGAGTCATAGTCTGCCTTGGTAACTTCAAGCACATCATGGTTCGGAGTATACTGGAAAACTGCACATAACAGGAATGCCAATCTGAAACTCACAGTTATCTTAATAAATTAACATATACTAGTATGTAGAGTTGTGCATTCGACTTACGCAGATTATCGCCAACCGAAAACTTGTGAGATGCAACCCAGGTTTGTACGTCAGTGCTTGAATCCCAGCCTCCATTAGCACCACCAACAGTGTGAGTTGCTGCCATGGCTAACTGGACCAGCATGGCCAAACATACTAATGTCTTCAGCATTGCCATGAAAGGCGGTGTTTCGAATTAAAATCGACTATGGAACGGAGATGGAAAGATGGTGAATTGGGAATTGGGAATTGGTTTTATATAGAAGGAAAGATGGGAGACCAAGAACATGCATTCTCAGTAGGAAGAGAAGATTTGATTAGTTTATTAATAATAATGGAACAGTTGGAGTTGGCTTTATGAACATGAAGACCTGCAAATGACAGCTTGTTTGTTCGAGGATAAAAAAATTCCTCTCTTGCCGATGTGAAAGTTGAAGTCATCATTCACTGCTGTTTTATGACAGAATTTGTGTTATAATTTATGATCTCCCAAAAAGTCAAACCACATAAATTAAACAGAAAGATTCGTGGTTTTTATGTGAACACAATAAGATCGAATTATAATTATTTGAATTGATTCAAATTGCCCAATCCCAGTAAGCTGATACGAGACCCCCAAAACTCCAACCAAATGGTGCCTGAAGCAGACGGATAAGGCTGGAAATGGGGGTTGGGATTTGGGAATTTGGGTTTATTATTTAATTTGAATACAAATACGAAGAATATGAGTTGTTGCAACTGCCTTTGGTTCGTGGGTGGGACTTTCTTTGAAGGAAAAAAAATAATTAGGGTGGAATAGGTAAAAGATACTAGCACTTTTTTTTGAATATGCTGGTGTAATGCAAGGGTAGCATTTGTTTAATTTTTTTAGTATTTTTAAAGACGGCACACATATATCATGTATTACTGGTGCTCGAATTCGGGTCTTAAGGGATGATGAATATTTATCTTTACCATTAGGACACAAAGGGATGAACATTCAGTTTGTTATTTTATGAAGTCTAGTGAGTGAAAAAGTATTTCATAATTATAGTGAATTATTATATTATTATTATTAAGTTTACATTCTTCAGGTAATGTCGAGATTCGAATTTATACCAAACAAAACAACATAATTATTTTATTAAAAAAATAATATAATTATCTTTAATTACTAGACCAATTAATAGATCCTAATTGTCTTTGTCTTTAATAAAATGAATAAGAACATCAATAAATAAAGAAATTTCATAATTATAAGATTATATAATATTGCATTTGTTTAGAAGAAAAGATTATGACCATGTTTGGCAATTAGCGGATAGCATATAGCTGATTGTAATAGCTGATTTGACTAGCAATTATATTAGCTGATTGTATAAAGGTGTTTGGTAAAATTAACTTATAACTGATAGATGTTTAATTATTTGAATAAGAAAAATGACATATAAGGACATGCTTATATTTGATATTTGTTTGAATAATTTATTAGTTATTAATATTTTGTATCTATTAATATTAATTAAATTATAAAATTTAATTTTTTTAATATCATTACTGAGCATATATGAGGATGTACATGTTAATATTTTATTTGTGAAATTATATTTTTAATATAATTTTAATAATTATTAAATTTAGATGTATACATTGATTTTTTATCTATGGAATTATATTTTGAATATAATTTTATTAATTAGTAAATTTATGTGTATTTATTAATTTATATATTAATTTTTTATTTATGAAATTATTTTTAAAATTTTATTAGTTAATTAAATTTATGTTATTTAAAGAAATTATTTTTTATAATTATTAAGGACAAAGTAGTCTTTACAAGTCTTTTATCTAAACCTCTAACTCAAAAAGCTCCTAAAAGGAGTTTTTTCAAAATGAGAGGTTTCACATCAATCCTCTATTATAATCATCTATTTACCAAACATCTAAATTAACAGATTTGATTGGTCAGACCTCTAAAAATACTTCAAACCTCTAATTTTAGCTCAAAAAATTGTTTACTAAACGGACCTATATAATATTACTATTGTTTAGGCACTTAAACAAAAAAAGCATCTTAAAATAATTAAGTATATATATATATATATTATATATATATATATATATATATATATATTTGTTACAAAACAGCTACAAAGACCCAAATCAAGCATTCATGAAATTATATTAAAACGCCCAAATCGGGGCCATGGATGTTACGAAGTTGTAGACTTAGCATAGTTGATGGATATAATTCAACAAGTTGCTGAACTTAAATATCTGTAACATTGTTATATTCAAATTTTAATCTCGCTTCAATTTAAGAAAAAACTGAATTATATTATATACCGTTAAACTTTAAATTCAATATAAATTATTTTACTGAATTATTTTAACACTAAAATTTAGGCTTCAATTATATCATTAGGGTGTTAAAATCTTTTCACGTCATCGTATGCAGACTATTAAGACTGATCCACGTCATTAATTTTAATAATCTAATGGTAGGGAAAACATAAAAGATTAAAGGAGTAATATTTTTTCATTCATTGTTTGGTAGGAGAAATTATATCATAGGTCCGTCATGCCATGTCATCCATGGTCTCAACCAATAAAAACTATTCATTTTATTAATTTTTTTTCATGTCATCTTTTTACAAAGTGAATCTTTAATTGGTAAAAGTTATTATTTTAATTTGATTTACTGTAAATATGACTGAAGATTCACTTGGTAAAAAATAACATAGAAAAATTAATAAAATGTATAATTTTTATTAGTTGAAGCCATAAATTACGTGGCGAAATGAGCCTATAATATAATTTCTCGTTTGATAAAATTGAAAACGAGCCTATAATATAATTTCATTTTCTCTCGTAATTTCAACACATTTTTTTTATACATGATGATGAAAAATAACAATCTCTCCCACTTTTCTTTCTTATCAAACCAACTAAAATTTATTTTCCTTTTACTTTTCTTCTCCCTCTTTTTATCTTTACACTGTAATTCCCAACCAAACACGCCATCAATATTAGAGAGAAAACATAGAGAATTCTGTCATGTAGTGTGGCTAATAAAAAATATTAGTTCATATTTTTCTCATGCAACCACCCCCTAATTTTATTGAGAGTTTATTTTTGTCAATTTTTAAATATTTATTTTTAACAACTTTTTTAGTAAGTGTCTGTTTTGAAAACAATTTTTAATAAGAATTAAACAGATATTTGAAATGCATACTTAAAAATTTTGAAATAATTTTTAAATATTTTAAATAGTTTACATATGAATTTATTAAGTTATATTAGCTTTTGAAACAAAATTTAATATATATATATATATATTAAAATAGGTTTAAATTTGATTTGAAATACCTTTAAAAAGAGAATTTTAATCTATTTTAACATTTAGTTGGATTAGACATGCCATAGAAACGACACACGTGTATGAACATTGATTTCAAACATTCAAGGAGAATGAATCCACATTATGAATGAAATAAATTGAATTGATAAAATAATCTCATAATTTATTTATATAATATTTTATCCAAATTATTCAACCAATAAGTGTTGATTGTAAAAAAAAAAGTATTCCTATTTCCTACTTTAATATCAAAGAACATGGTAAAAGATTGGGGGAAAAGAGTTTTGTCAATGTAGTGTGCCTATTCATTTCATAGTGCAAAATTCATCTACATAAACTGCATGCGTAAATATATTGGGTCATATTTTCCTCCAAAAATGTATAAAGGTTTACAACATTATTTGCTTCCTGCATTTACATGTTACATTATCCTCTTCCTCTTCTTTTTTCTTCAAGCAATTTCCCTATTTCATTCTTGAGAGTTCATTTCATCTGCAACTGAAAAAGCAGGCACAATAAGAATTTACGGTACTCGAAATATGAAAGAAATCAAGAAGGATAAATTGTGACCAAGTTCTACTACTCCTTATATCGATTCGATGACCAAGGATCAATGTTTATTACATGGAACAGAGCACGGGTTGTGTACCGATTCGAAAGATAAAATAATACTGAGCAGAATTAACTTGCAACAAGGGTTGCCTTGTGCAACGGAGACATTAGATGGTTGGAAAAAGCTAAGAAAAAGGGTCTAAGTCAGAAATAATATGCACCAAAGGTTTTCACTTCAAGGTTCTTCAAAGCCAGTTGGACACCTTGATGTGTACCTTCATAGTTTCCTGCAAAGAAACAATAGAATAACATACTCGGTATGATGTGTAGAATTTTCCTTTTACTGTGGTTAATGAAGTATAGAAAATTATCATGTCAACTTCAAGCGTGGCGTGTAACATATATAAGAAGTGATTTTACATGAATAATATATTGTTACGAGCCCCATTAGCAATCATACGGAACTATAACGCAAGCATAACCGAGGCGGTTCATAGATGGTCAGGGATGAGCTCAGTAAATCAGTAATAACAAGTTCAATTGAAAAGGTCTAAGTTGAGCATGTATACAAGGAAATGACGCACTAAAAAGTACTTTAACAGAGGAAAATCATAAAAGTTGCATAAGTTGAGCATGTATACAAGCAATGAAATGAAAGGGTTAACACTTGAACTTTGAAAGTGCATGCAATATGCTATCGATGCTGAGATTAATCTCTCTGTATGCCATACTCAACCCTAGAAACTTCCGCAAAGGTAGCGGAAAACACTCATTTTTGCAGCAATCGTATCTGAATCCTGTTTACCTTTTATTATACTAAAAACCAAGTAAATGCAGGCTACCCCAGAGATGACGGTATTTATTTCTATTTTCTTCGCTCTAACATTACTGGTTTCTTAATTTTTCAATCTAGCATTCTACAGCAATTTGATCCATTATAGACCATTTATCTCTTTGTTGAAAATAGGCTATATAGTCTAAGTTCAGTTTGCCAAAAAACAAATATATGAAGGATAAGACTTTACAAAAAAAAAAGAGAAGAAGCTGAATCACACAAAGTACCATTCACTAGCTGAGCCAAGTAATTAGCATTTTGAGTCCACAGAGTTTGGATATACACGGTATATCTAATTCTGAATGACTGCGTTTTAGATCTTCAATGCTTACCAGGTCATTGCAAATAGCATTATTTACAAACATTTTTAGGAAGACTGACTATTATCTTATTAAATATGTTACCTCCATGATCAGGGGCTTTCATAATCTGCCTTAGCAGTTCCGTACAACGAGAGGATCATAGTCATATTCTTCACCTGCTTTCACAAATCTGCCTTTCACGCGTTTCCTAGTGTCAGCTCTGGCCTTACGGGAGGCATATCTTATTTGCTTCCCAAATCTGTAAATAGAAAAATGAAAAATACCAGTTAAGACTTTAATTTAAATGGAATCTGTCATATGCCACTCTGACCATGGGAATGAGTAAGTAGTAACTATTTAAACTGAATGTTGAAAAAAAATGCGAAAACACGTCTTATATCGGTAAAACATCACTTTGAACATATTTTTAACCCAAAACAGAATTATCTCATAATCATATTAACCTGAAAACAGAAGGTGAAACATTACTTTCAAGGTAACAAAGATGAGAAACATACACTCGTGTTTTCTTTTTTTCATTGTATCTCTTCTTCGCCTTCTCCCTAGCTTGTGGGCAACTAGCTTCTGAATTTGATTCCCATGGGGAGTCACCAGTTAGAAAAGCTGGTAACAATCCACAGTCTTTATAATCAGCAGAGCTATTTTCCCCTGTAAAGTTGGATAGTGGAAGAGCTATGTTTGAAGGAATTTGGCCAACAGGATATCCTAGATTGATGTTTCTGTTGCAACCTGGATCCATAAGCATGCAATTGGAAGTGTCGGTCATGGCAGCCACCATACTAGCTGAGCCACCAACTTGAGACGATGGAAAAGGCGGGCACTCCGTTTGTCCCAATGGTGATGCCTGTTAAGATACACAAGAGTGGCTTGTCAACCATAATCGTGCCTAAAATCCCTTATCCAATTTAACAAGGAAACGTAGATAAAAACAAGAACACAATTAAGCATGTAGTTGCAGGTTTGTCATTTCTCCTGAATAACAGCAATAATAAGTATGCTCGATAAATGATAAGCATGCAAATGCTAAAATGTCTTATCAGCATAATAACATGACTACCATACTAATCTTGTTTCTTATGAAAGTCGATGACTAGGCCTGACAGGTTAAAGCATCTAATAATGGATCATGGAGCAGACTCTTGACTTGATCCTAACAATTATTAACTTGACATAAATAAAATGGAGGTTTTGAAACGAATGCTGCAAATGGAGGTGACTTAGGACATAAATAAAATGTGTTCTATTAGAGCACAAGGTTTCCATGTACAGGATTTTACCTCATATCAGAAACATATTACTGAATGGAAACTATAGCTATATAGTAGATGGATTTTGAGCTGTTATCCCTCTCACATCTCAGTGAATAAAGTTCGAAAAAAGTGGGATTTATAACTTTTATGAGAAACAACTTAGATAGTTAGATGCACACACTCACAATACTACAAATTAGATTAGAAAATGGGAAAGAAAGAAATAGAATACTTAACAATAGATGACACTATTCTCAATTGAAATTGGAATAAAAACCTCTAACATGTCCCCAATAGGACCATTAGATTCGGTTACTGATAAAGTTTTGTCCATTACTAGGCAGTCTGTCCCAATCTTCTCAAACTGGTACCTAGTTTGACCTTGATAACAGCCAAATATCTCATCGGAAGTTTCGAAGCTTAATTGAACATCATCCATGTTGAGACCTTCACATAGGCCATCACCATCAGGAACTTTGCAATCTCTGAGGTCAGAATAACCCTGCAACAAAGGAGGCAAATGATTACTTAAACTCAGTAGTTTCAATCACCAATTCAAATAACTACAGCAGAAAGAAGCATACATTTGGCATACTCGGCTCGCCTGAGAAAAGAGGTTCTCCATCTCCACGATAAGGAACATAATTTGCATCGGGTGACATCAGAGAACTTAACTCCACACAAGGCTTCATCTTAGAACAAGAATCCAGTTCATTTAACTTAGTACCAGCCAATTCAAATGAGCCCTCTTGTTCTGTTTGATTCAAACAGTTAGCTAAACAATTGTCATTAGCAGGCAAAGCACCCACATCAACAACGGCGGGAGACGAAGCGCCAAGAACCGAAGACCAGATTCTTCTAAACTCAGCCAAAGAAGGACAATCTGTATAAGAATTCAAGGCCTCTCGACAATGTCCCAAACTCGAGCAACAGTCGCCATTCTTATCACAATCTTGACAAAGAGACAATTTCTCATCCAAGCATCTAACTACGGCCGATTGAGAATTGCATTTCTCACACAGAAGAGAACGAGCGTGTCTACGTGACAACAAATTCGCAGAGTGAACGCACCCATCACAGCTCAAGCAAAGCCGAGCTGAATCCGATTTACAGTAAACCACCGCTCTTTCCCCTCGACAAAAATCGCATATAGGTTCCATTCCGTTCTCCTAGCTTTTTTTCCAGTAAACTACTGCTCGTGGGCGGGAATCCTAGCGAAAACTACCCTAAATCATTGACATTAACAGAAAAAAAAACCCATTACAATATACCCAAATTATGTTCAAAGAAGGAATGAATCGAATCATTTGAATGGTTTAAGATCGTAAAGAAAGTAAGCACCGATTTCCCGCCTCCGAATCAGCCAAAGTCGAGGAACACATCATAATTCATCAAGAAATGGCAAACATGTTTGTTTGAGCGAAACAATGCGAAACTGGAAAAGGAAAACGTTTAAAAAAACTGGAACAGTGATAAAGGAGGAGGTATTTCATCTAGGTGATCCGGGTTTGACCTCCAGCTTTATATGATGTGTATGCATATTAAAAAAATTAAGAAAATTAAACAGATATTATCTTTGTATTACACCGGATATTAAAAAAAATTGAAAAACTGTAAGGGTTGGCCGGTTACTTGAAATTTAAATTTTTTTGTAATGAAATACTGACCTCAAAATTTATAATTTGTTTTTATTCTGATCACTACCGATAATTTTAAAATACTGACCTGGCATGTTAAAGTCTTCTTTCACAAAAAGAACTTTAATTTTTTAAGTTTACAACTATTTCTAACATTAAAATTTTGATTAACAGAACGATCGTCGATCAATTCCAACGACGGAAAAGATTCGTTTTGCCAAAAGTTTAAAATAATTTAATTTTAAGTTGATTTAACGAATAACATTGGTGAATCATAACAAAAAATCTCAATTAAAATTTAAAAATAACTTTTTGATCTTTTATTGTTAACCGCCAGAGCAACATGAAACCAAATTGTCTAACGAATAACATTAGTGAATCATAACAAAATATCTCAATTGAAATTAAAAGAAAACTTTTTGATCTATTATTGTTAACCACCAGTTCAACATGAAATCAAACTATATTGATATTTTGGCCAAATGGATCCACATCATTAGTATTGACGGTGGTGTCTTCGTTCATCGAAATTTTGACTTTAGTGGCGGTTGTAAATTTAAAATATTAGAGTTTTTTTCTGAAACTAAAAAATTTAACATGTCACATCAGTATTTTTTAATGACAGTAACCGTAATGAAATCAAATTAAAATTTTACTAACTATAATAAAAGTTTTCGATTTCAATGATAAAAGTTAGAGTGCTCTAAAAGTAGTGAATACTAGTGTTATTTACCCTAAAAATATTAAGTATTTATTTTTGTTTAAGTGAAAAACCAGCCCTTAAATTTTTTATTTTTTTTATTGTAAGCTCCTAAACTATTTCAAGTATATTTGTTAGTCCTGTTAAAAAGAATTTGGTTAAATACATTGACACTCATTTCAAATAATTTAACTAAAATTTCAATTTAAAATTTTCAAAATAATTACAATTTAATTTCAGTAAAATTAAAAACTAGTAAATTATTTTTTTAGTTCTCAAATAAACACGTCTAGCTCCAAAAATATGTTTTCTAATCTTGTAATCATCTTTGTTTGGAAAAGCTCTTTTGGTTCAAACCATTTTGAAATCTAAATTCCTCTTCGATATCTTTTTTTGTTTATGATAAGTTGTAACTAATTTGAGTATTTGATACCTAAAACGATTTTGATTTCGTGATTTTTTTGAAAAATGTTATAACTCTAAATCGGTTTTGAAATATAAAATTTATGTTTGCTTACACAACAATTGTCACTATCAATACTTATTTTTACTAGAGTAATTTTTTATACTCTCTAAAATGCAATTACATCGGTTTAAGGTAATTCTAATCTCTCAAACATATTTATATCGTATAGATTTGTTCTTCAATATTAATTTATCTCTGACTATAACTCATATTTGCTTGCATAATAATTATCTATTATAAATATATTATTGAAAAGGTGTAAATTAATTTTAAATTATTATATATATATCAGTGAACAACCAAGATTAAATTTTTACATTCGTCCCTGTTTTCAAGAACAGAAGTAGTCAAGCCACCGTTGATAGCACATTAATGTTGCTATTATAAGTAAAGCTCTGAGATGTTGATAGCAACAACTATTGCAAGGCGCGCGAACGAGGAAGACAATTGCTCGGCGTTGGGTTAGGGTAAACGACGATAATAAAGGATGGACGGCGGCAATAAATTTTTCGTGGTAGCAGCGGTTATGAAAAGAAATGGGTTTAAAATTTTTGTATGATGTAAATTTTAATATTAATATTTTTATTTTTTTAAATAATCTAAACGTAATATTTCTAATATTTTAAATTAAATATTAAAAATAAAAAAAGTATTGAAATGTTGTTCAACTCAAATTTTAATTTTATTTTAAAATATGAGTTATTGTATATTAAGTTCTTAGTATTTTTAATAATTATTTAAAGATACTATAGTGGTGTGTGACAGTTTATGTGTATAACACAACATTTCGTGATGTATAAAAGCTACCTAATCGTGGTACAATCATTCGAAAGTCAAATCACTCATGAGAATAAAGAGTAATTTGAGGAGTAAAATTGGTAATAAAATAAGAATCTACAACAATAACTTGAGGGGCAAATTGAAAGCCAAATAATCAATGTTATTAAAGATTTCATGAGGATATTTACGGTAAAACATTTTTTCTTTGGTATATTTATGGTAAGGTTAAATGAATTCACTTGATATTTTTTTTGAATATGCTGGTGTGATGCAAGAGTAGTATCTGTTCAATTTTTTTAGTTTTTTCAAAGACGGCACACACAACATGCATTATTAGTGCTTGAACTCGGATCTCAAAGGATGATAAACATCTACATTTGCCACCAGGACACAAGGGGATGAGCAATTCACTTGATATTTTATTTTTATTACATATTATAAATTTTTATATATATAAGTTTTATATAATAATTTTTTTGCCGTTTTTGTTATGTTTGTATATTTTTGTATTTTATTCTTGTTATCTTTTTAATATATATTTGTGTTATTTTTACAATGTATTTGTATTTATATATTTTTTGTGTTTGAATTGTTATACTTTTGTATGTACCATTAGACAATAATAATTTACATAATTTTTCATACTTAATTAATTTAAAGAATAAAAAAATCATGTGTTCATAATTTATTCACATAGTTTGTTTTTTACTTTCAAAGTTTTATAAATTTATTCAAAATCTTACATGTTATTTAGGGTAAACTACATAAATGATCATTGACCACCATACTATTAAAAAAGTCGTGATTTAACTACATTACTTTTTTCGAAGCAATTAAACCATCATACTATTAAATTTGATGCAATTTGACCACTAGCCGTTAGAGGTTAACAGAAATGTGACGCGGCAGTTAAAAAAAATAAAAGTATAATTACACAGTTGGTCCTCGTTACTTACCACTAGGCCAAGCCTATTTTTATATTATGAAGTACCACATATATTATATGTTAAAATCGTTATTAATGCCTGGAAAAATTGAAAGTAACAAAATTGAGGCTAAAGGGATTCGAACCAAGGATCCCTTGGTGAAAAAAAAGGATATGCTTGCCACTAGGCTAAAGTTATTGTAAAACATATGCTTTAATTTTGATATAACTAAAAACCTAAGGACTAAAATGAAAATATCAAAACAAACTTTAAAGTCCTAAAATTCCCTATATCTTGTTAAAGACCACTTCATAGCTAAAACCAAAGACTTACAAAATATTTTTTAAGTATTTCAAAGTCAAAACAGTGATTTTTCAAGCCCCGTTTCGAAACGGCCCAAGACGTTTCGAAACACTTTCAGTTCGATGTGCACCTGTTCCGAAACGCGTATCGGAACGGGTCAAGGCGTTTCGAAACGGTATGACTCGTTTCGAAACTGTTCTTCATTTAAACGAACAAGGGCAACGGCTATAAACTGAAATTTGAAAATAAACAGGGCGTTCCGAAACGGGCTTAGGCCGTTTCGAAACACCCCTTTGACAGTGGCAAACCTGTTCCGAAACGGGCTAAGGCCGTTTCGAAACACCCCTTTGGCAGTGGCAAAACCGTTCCGAAACGGCCCCTAGGCGTTTCGAAACGGGCTCTCGTAGACGCTCCAACGGCTATATTATTTGAAATCCGTTCCGAAACAGGTGACCCCGTTCCGAAACGGTAGGCGTCTGGGAGCTGAAAAGTTGTGAGAAAAATACCCCAACGGCTCTAATCTTTAGCCCATCACCCACAACGGTTGGAAATCATCAAGAGGCTATAAATAGACCCCAAGAAGCTCCAGCAATCAACAATTAAGCTACAAGCATACATCTCATCATCAAATACAAGCATTTGTGTTCAAATCCCATTTTTATCTAGAAACCCCAATTGTATCCTTCATTTACATTTTGTTCAATTGGGTTGAGTGCTTGATATTGGGCTATCATTTGTATTGAGAGATACCTTATTACCCACCAAATTTCTTTGTTCTATTGTGTGAGGATTGGGTTAATTTTTGGGTAGAAAAATTAACCGAAATTGTAAAGGTTGCCTCCTTGTCCTGGAAAAAGGGGACGAACAATTTAGTGGAAATTGTTGGAAATCCTTGGTGAGACTAAGGTAGTGGATGTAGAGTTCGGTTGGTGAACTTGAACCACTCTAAATTCCCGTGTCAATATTTTTAAGTTGCAATTTCCGTTACAAAATCGTTAAAATTCCAATTCACCCCCCCTCTTGGTTATTATCATTCGTGTGATCCACTCAACAGTTATTTTTGTGATATAAAGAACAACATAAAATATATTTGTTATATTACTGTTAATGCATGGAAAATATAGAAAATGCGGTTTTAGGGAACTCGAACACAACATACTTATGATGTATAAAAACATCTAACCCAACTAAATAAATTTAATAATTAAATCAAAATTAACAATACTTTGTATACATTTTAAATTATGTTTAGTGTACGATTAAAATAAAAAATAATATTAATTTTTTTATATAACGATTAAAATATATACAAATTTAATTTTTTTACAAATTTAATTAGTTCAAGATTTTCGTTATTTTAAATTTGTATATATTTTAATTGTTATATAAAAAAATTTAATATAATTTTAAATTTTTTATTTTAATTGTAGACTAAACATAATTTAAAATATATACAAAATATTGTTAATTTTAATTTAATTATTAGATTTATTTAATTGGGTTAGATGTTTTTATGCATTAACATTAATATAACAGATATATTATATGTTGTACTTCATATCACAAAAATAACCTTGGCTTAGTGGTAAGCACATGCTTCTTTTCACCAAGAGATCCTTTGTTCGAATCTCTTCAACCCTAATTTTGTTACTTTCAATTTTTCCAGACATTAATAACGATTTAAACATATAATATATGTGGTACTTTATAACACAAAAGTAGGCATGGCCTAATGGCAAGCCCAGCATCCTTCCACTCTCCTAAGTCCTAACCCAGCGTCACAACCTGATTGCTCCAATAAGGTGGTGACACATGTCACCAAATAATTAATTTATTTTATTAAATTAAAATTAGGACCAAATTAATAGAGTGTATAAGTAACGAGGACCAATTGTATAATTATACCTTTATTTTTTTAACTGCCATGTCACCCTTACGTTAACCTCTAATGGCTGGTGGTCAAATTGCATCCAATTTAATAGTATGGTGGTTTAATTGCTTCGAAAAAATAAAGTGGTCAAATCGCGACTTTTTTAATAATATGGTGGTCATTTATGTAGTTTACCCTATTATTTAATAAATTTATGGAAATTTTGATAGATTTGTATATTTTTATTCAAAATCATGATCCTCTTCGCACACAACAAATGTCAAATGACTCAAATCCCATAACCGGAACGGTTTATACGTTACTCTTGACTCGCCCGCTCAACCCAGCCATCTCGCCCGAGCCACCCTGCTCTAGCTTCTTTTCTTCCACTAAATTCCCTCCCCGTTAGTCCTAAACAATCTCCCATCTTCCCTATTCGAAACAATTCACAGTCCTCAAACCCCTACAGTTTACCACTTTATCCGCCACCGCCGTCAACCGTTTCGATTACAAGCCCAAACTGCCGGCAATGGAGCCTATGCCGACGGACTCGGATCAACCTAGCGGCGAAGATTATGTGCACATCGACAACCCTAACCCTAATTTTGTGGACGCGTTGAGCGATAGCATCGTGAATGTTGAAAAGGAGGAGGAGGAGGAGGAAGGAGAAGAAGATATGCAAAACGAGGGTTATGAAGGCAACAATGACGAAGATGTTTCTACGAACGACAGATCCGATTCCTTGGAGAGAAGGGAGCTCCCGGAGGAGCTTCTGAGGAGCGTGATGATTCTCTCGTGCGAATCTTCCGCCGAGGGCGGCAATTGCGATGTGTACTTGGTTGGGACTGCGCATGTCTCCATGGCACGTGCCGGTCTTGGTTTCTGTTTGGTTTGCGAGAAAATGCTGGAAATTGATAGAATTTAAAAATCGGGATTTTTTTTTAATTGAGCTTAAAATGAAACCTATCTGTAAATTCTCTGGAGGTTATCGGTGATAATTTTGAATGGGCAATGAGTATCGTAGAAAGATATTGATATTTACTTTTTGTGGTTTTGCAGGAATCATGCAGAGAAGTTGAAGCTGTAATCAGTTGTTTGAAACCACAGGTGCTTTTCTTCCGAAACTAATTAACTCTTGATTCATGGATGGATCACCTCAGCAATTAACTTGAACATAGAAACTCACATGCATCTTTTTTTGGGGGGAAAAACAACTGTTTCCTTTAGGTTGTTTTCTTGGAGTTATGCTCAAGTCGAGTTGCAGTGCTTACTCCGCAAAATTTGAAGGTTTGTTCTTTCTTTGGTAAATTCTTTGCTTTTAATGAAGGGCTAACATGAGGCTCCAGATATTGGAATTTGAATATTGATGGCATAATTTTTCTATCCTTTTTCGAGCTTGTTGCTGCTGCACTCTTTTGATATTCCTGTGCATTCTCTAATTAATCTTGCATAACTTAGTCATCATGACCCTGGGCTTTTGTTTTGATTGTAAAACTGTTTGACCGCTGTCACATATTTTCCAGGCTTTGATATTCTGCTGCTAAATTTTCATCTTCTTATTTTAAATCTATCGACTATCAGGTACCAACCATGGGAGAAATGGTGGATATGTGGAAAAAAAAGCATAATATGTTTGGAATCCTTTACAGCTGGTTTCTTGCTAAGGTAGTTATCTCTTAGTATCTTTTGTCTCCGTTCCTTATTGAGTAAGCAATTTGTGTGTCCTAAATCATTACTCAATACTGTAGGTCGCTAGTAGGCTTGAGGTCTTCCCTGGGTCTGAATTTCGTGTGGCATATGAAGAAGCAATGAAGTATGGTGGCAAGGTGATTCTTGGTGATCGTCCTGTGCAGGTAAGATGTTTCACTGGTTGCTAAAAGAAAACGTTATTGTCTAAAGTCATTGGAAAAAACTCAAATTTATGTACGACAATCTAGTTATTGTTCGGAGGCAAGTTGTTGACTTGAGAAGGTAGTCAAATGTTTATGTTTCTCAATAAAGGAAGTTGGACAGCTTTTCTCAACCTAATTGCTTGAGGAAACCTTTTAAAACATTTGTTTTGTTTGAATATTTAAAACGCCTAATGTTGGTTGCATGATAATGTGCATAAACCTCTCAGCATTGCAAATTATGGTGTCGTGGTGGTGCTATATGTGGCTATGCTACCGTTTTCTCAACATTTTGGGCTAGGGTGGCATTTTATATATGTTTACTTTTAATATTGACCTGCAAGCATTTTCAAAGCTTTGATTGGATGAAACAGATTACGTTGCGCAGAACCTGGGGGAAAATGCCACTTTGGCATAAGATAAAGTTACTGTATTCCTTACTTTTTCAAGCAGTATTCTTGCCGAGCCCTGAAGAGCTTAACAAAATGGTGAACATCCTTTTTCTCTTATTTCATCATCAATAAATGTGCTTTCTTTACATTTTCATATGTTAAAGCACTTGGACTTTATGAAAACTAAAGTCCTTATGATGCTAAAAATTGTATCGTATGTTCAGTTGAAGGACATGGATGATGTTGACATGCTGACTCTTGTGATTCAAGAAATGAGCAAGGAATTCCCAACTCTAATGGAAACTCTTGTACATGAACGAGACCAGTCAGTATTCTTTTGCTCCCTTAGATGCTTTTCAAATTATTTGTATCTGATTATGTTACTCTTAACTTTTATTTTTTCTAAAGCACCATTGTCCAGCACATATTCGGACATAGATATAGGAGCATGACCTTCCAAATATGTGTGTATAAACTAGAAAAAATTGAGCATACCTTTTTCATACACATACCCATGTCCAACACATCAAATTTGGTAACTTATGGACACTTGCTTGACTACAAATCTAAACTGTATTGTTTTCTTCCCCTCTTCAAAATTTATATAACCATGTATGATTTAAGTCTGCCTGTATAATTTTTTGCCAAGCCTTGCTTCATATTGTTAAATAACTTGTCAAGTATTGTTAAGCCTTTTCATTTTATACCTTTTGAAGCACACATTTTATACCTGTGTTACTTTTTGTGTTTTATCTTCTAAAACTTGCGTAAACATTCAGGTTCATGTCATCAACGTTACTAAGAATTGCGAGAGAGCACAGTTCAGTTGTTGCGGTCGTTGGTAAAGGCCACTTGCAAGGAATTAAGAAATATTGGAAGCAGCCTGTTTTGATGGATAATCTCATGACACTTCCTTCACAGAAGCCGGCAGTTTCAACCGGCAAAATACTCGTATCCCTGGGCATCGCTGCTGCTGGTGTGGCTATTGCTTCAGGCATCTATCTTGCAGGCAAGAAATAATCCAGCAATAGCATTTTTTTGATTGAGTAAAACTTGGAATTTTGGTGAAGAATCTCACCTTAAGCTTCATATATTATAAGGTTCAAACTCCATGGAACGGACTGATAAGATAACCGGTTTCTTTGACAACAAAAATTGGGACCCATAGAAAAAACAGATGTTCTGATGCTTATTATTTTTGGTATAAATGATATTGTTCAAAGCAGTTTTATCTTTTTGAATCCATCTTCAAATTCATAAATTTTCTTTTTCTGTTTTTTGATTTCCCTCAATTTTGTGTACTTGGGCATGGTTTAGACCGGTAGCTGTTCTCCTGGCTTCTACTTCACTTATCAGGCTGCTTTACCCGCAGGTACATAGAAACCAGATCAGTTTTCTTTAGGGTTTAGGCATTTGGGCATGTTACTCGAGGTCTAAGGCCCCGTTTGTGGTTGCGTTTGGCAACCCAAACGGGTTTTTTAAGTGCTTTCACTTGTTTTTGGTGTTTTTGGTTGTTTTTGGTTGTTTTTAAAACTAGTTTTTCACCCAAACTAAAAAGCTAGATTTTATAGCTTCTTGAGTGGAGAAGCTAATATGAAAATAAAATTACTTTTTTATCCTTATTATTTAATTATAATTTATTATACATTATGCATACATAATTGTAAAATAATATATATTTTATAATATTTATATTGAGAATAAAATTATTTTATATTTATTATTAATTTGTAAGTGATATGTCCGTATATAATCTAGAATAGTTTATATTTTCAAATTAAATTTTATAAAAAAATAAATTTTTTATTATAATTAAAATTGACTTATTTCATATATCATAACATTAACTATTTGAACATCACTCAAGTTTACTTTTACTTTTCAATATCATGTCTAAAATAGACATTTTATCTCCTTAAAATCACTTTTTGACATCAATGACAAACACTAACCGGCTTTTCAAAATTATTTTTCAACAACTAGTTTGAAAATCATTTTTTTTACCGCACTTTTTTAAAAGCAACAACAAACTAAGCCTAAGTTTAAAAAGAATCCACTTATATTTGAGTCGAGCTTAATTAATTTTCTCATTCTCATGACTTTCAAAGCTAACATGTTGTGTCACAATGTTTTTACTTGATATTTTTTAAAAGATAAAAATTTTAAATATATATATTTTTAAAATATTGTAAATATCAGAATTATAGTGTATTTTTGGTTTAAGGGTTAATTAGGTATAAATTTGATATTTTTCAAAAATTCAAAAACTTCTTGCACGCTTTGATATTTTTTATTGCATAAGATCAGTTTTTTTTTTTTTTTTTTTTTGTAATTTACTCGGAACGATCGTGAGTATTATTATGTTATTACGCATCCATATCCGACACCTCCAACTTTAACCTAACTAGGTTACATCCTTTGAGAGAATTTATGAGAATAAAATCCAAAATTTCAACATACAGTTCCATCGAATTTTTGTTACAATTGAAAGTGAAGTACAAAAATCTCGTATTTACAAGCTACAAAAGTCCAACTACACTGACATGAAAAATACTCAATTCAAAGGCCAATCTAAGCTTTTATCGTCATTGCTTACAGTCCAGCCACCTTCCTCAATCTCCTGAAACATTTGGCGCCACCCCCAACCTGTGTATCCAAAGAAAAACCAGTAGTCATTGATCGATTGATTTCCAGCCTTTAGCTTCTCAATATTAGCAACCGTGGCAAATTGGTCAAGAAAGTAGATGCCTGGAGATACTTCGACACGCCGAGTTTCATTAACTGTCCTAGTTAAAGCAACCAAGGGCATCCCCCGTCTTAAAACAGGGCCTCCGAAATACAAAGGAGCCTCTTTCAGGAACTCTAACCCTTCTTCGAGTTGGTCTAGAGCGTCCCATCTGATTGGCTTGTTAAATATCAAACCCTGAAATCCATTTTCTTCATCTGCCTTCACAATGACAATCTTCGAATTATCAAATGGGACGACCTCGAGAAGTTTATCGGTGGCAGTAAGGATTGAACCAACAACCACCTCAGATGTGGCTTTATTCGAGACAACTGATACGTACGACCTCGACTTGCCCCCATTGTATTTTGCAACTCTTTTTGGGCTCTGGTTTTTCAATATAACTTCATGAAATTTGTCCTTTGCAGATTGAGCTTCCTCATGACCTGCAACCCTAGTTGAATCCTGATTATTCTCACCTCCTTCTGTCCTCGTTAATAAAATTCCTACAAAAAAGTCAGAGAAAACAAAGTATACGGTTTTCTCTTAACCAGAAAGATGAAAGAAAAAACAGAAAATCGAAAAACAAACACCCCCATGTGCAAAATATAATATGCTCCAGAGCATGCGTGTTCCTTCATATAGTGACTAAGTTTTGATTTAGGACCCAACTTATATGGATTTATCTTTCTTATTTAAGCGATAAAATCTAAAATCTAAATCTCTAACCATAAAACTAAATCATAAATTCTAAACCCTAAAATAAACAAACTTGTGTAAAGTTTACACAGCCACCATATCAAATAATTTTCCTCTATATCTATAGCATTTAACAAAACTGAAAAAGTATACAAACTCAAATTCATTGCACCGGGGTCTAAAATGGAACTAAAAAATTATTATGAAGGAAAAATTCCACATAAATTCTTTAAAGCTTAAATGGACAAGCAGAACATGCTTTCAACCATCAAAGTCGGAGTTGCATTTGCCTACAAAAGCTTTAAAATAGAACCGCTAGAAGAGTACTTTCTTCATTCTTGAGTACAAAATTAAGCTTCATTCTGAAAGAGAATTGAACAAGGGAACTTATAGAGCCTTCACTGCTATTAATTTATCCCCCTTTAGAAAGCATAGTAGATGTCAAACTGATGGTTTATCAATTGAAAATGAACAATCAAGTTGAGGAGGCTGAGACAATCTAACTTAGAACAAAGTTAGAAGAAACATAGCCAGAAATAAGGAAACTAACCTCAGTTACTGACAGTAGAACAGAAGTAATTTAAAATTTGAGTCACTATGAGATACATAAGAGAACCAAATAACTATAGCGGGGACACTTGAACCGTGTAGAGAGTTGGAATGAAGGAAATTACAAGTACACCGAAGAAATTAAGTCTACGCTAACAGGAAATGTTTAAAAAAGGAAGAAAAGTAAGAAGGGAAGGGAAAAGGGAATAGTGGGTGTGAAGAATGGTTAAAAGTAGGGTGCAAACATCCAAATTTTATCCGTTTATTTCAAAGATTAAGAGCTGTACATGTCAAAAGTTACCTTTCTCGCTATAGAGATGATGAGAATTACTTCCATGATGAGCTATAAACTTGATTATATTAGCTACTGATATATCTCCAGTGTAAGAGATAACAGTTTCAGTTTCAGCTGGGAATAACATCAGAGCAGGATAAACTTCCCTCTGCAAAGCCCAGGTTTTATTGACAGTTAAAAAAATACATAAACATAAACAAAAATTATCTTTTTTCTTTTACAGCAATGAGTGGATTCAATTTACTAAAAAAACAATGCATGCATACAATCTCAACATAGTAGAGAATAGGAGGATTGGGAAAAAGGACAACCATATTTCACAAAGAATCAGAAGATAGTATAAATTAACCTGGTTTGCTGATTTTAGGATTAAACTGCAGTCATTCAATGTGCAATCCATCAGATAGATGAGTGGAAGTTTCATATTATTCATCGAGTTGTCTGCCACACAAATAGCATTAGTCAGTACATAACATTTTTCCCATTTTAGCATTCTTTCTACCAAACAAACAAGAAAAAAAGTTGTTCAGAAAGTCCATAGAATGGATCACCGATTTACACAATTTTTATTTTTTCAAGTTGAGGAGACAGAGAAACAACAGATCATAACGGCTACAAAAAGGCGCCTTGGGAAGCATGTCTACTGAACTACTATAACTAGTTATCATAAGGTTTTCTGAACAGGATTTCTGTACTGCTACTCAAAACATAACACAACTCCAAGATAATCAATAAATATCCGCATCCAAAAACAGCCAAATGTGACTCTAAGCCACGTGCCTATTTACAAATTCACACAGATTTTTTTATTTCAAAATATCAAATAATAGGCCTACTTATTTATTATATCTCTCTTTCAATAAGGAGTACACAAAAAGCCATAGGTCTAAATATGACAAGAAGAATAAAGGATTGAATATTTAATTGATTATAAATGCGAAAAGCACTTACCAGCATCAAATGGTGCTTGCTCTTTCCCAGAGGCACTTTTAAACATTTTCATGTAACCCCTTATGGCCCGATATGCTTCACGAACAACCAACTCCATTCTCTGGCAAAAGCCACACCAATTACTACTAAAAAGTACAACAATATCCTCACTACGGGTATGGGCCGCATTTATGTTAGATTGGTTAGACCCAAAAACAAGCTTGGACAAAGTATGCATCGTAACTTGAGGGATGGAATCCATTTCACGAAAATCTAGATTAACAAACGGCGGAGAAGTAGATTCCCTGCGGCTGTGAAGAACAGGCACAGACCGCTGATACGGAACAAGACTTCCTCTAATATATTCATGAAGAAATTCAGAAATTGAAAAGTAACTTAAAATTTTATCTTCAGAGTGGACATAATGATGCTGAGATCTAGGATCAACTAAAACCAATGATGGAATTGTTGATCCACCAGTCAAAGATTCAAGTAGTCGATAGTTATCATCACATAAGAGAAAAGAACCCTTAAACTCTTGAACTTGGGGTTCTTGTTCCCCAGACTTCTCTATCTCCGAAGAATTTTTCTCTTTTGCCTTAAAAGCTTCAGCCATAACTAGCTCAAGACCTTCCAAAAGTTTGTCAGCTTCTATAGATATGAAATGTTTACTTTTATCAGGAGAAATTCCCTCATCTTCCTTGTATGGAGAAGAAGGTCCAACTTCAACACCAATTGATTTTGTTTTTTCCTCACGCTCCAAAGCATTTTCAGTTTCCATTGGTAGACTTTGTGGATCAACAATACTAATTAAAGGAAATTCCTGAGATGATGGCGGCGAGGCATCATTAGATTGACCATCCGTTTCTGATGGTACTTCCTGGGCTGTTTTGATGTCAACATCATCTGATAAAAGACGAAAGCCTAACTCCTTTGCAAGTGAGCTCAATTTGGTTTCCTTCTCTCTCTCAAGAAGATAAGCTAAGGTCTCTTGCAAAGATTTACCTTGCAAATCTGAGGCTATTTTATCTAGAGTGACATGCTTACCCTCATTTATAATCATGAATGACACTTTATCCTTTAACCTAATCTTCTGAGCAGTTTCAGATAGCTGTAGTCTTGGATGTCCTGATGTACCCTTATAAGCTAGAAGTGATGACTTTTCTTGATGATTAGTATTTTGTGAACTCATCCAATCTGAAATCTGGTAGTGAAGCGCTACTTCTCTAAATGCATCAAGAGCTTCCCTACTTTTTCTTCTAGTTTCTGATGTCTCAGATGATCTATCAACAAAAAGGATTACTGATGCCTTATTTGCAGGTAAAGAAAGCGGAAGATCTTGGCCATCAAATTGTAGCTACATTGCAGGGGAAGTAAGTGAGACACAGAGAGAAAGAGATATAATCAGTATAGGAGAGACAAACTATAAGAAATTAAAATCAATATTCTACAAAAAAGAAAGAAAGAACAAGATAAAGATAACCACATTGTACGTGGAGATGGGAACTTAAATATAAATTCACAGGAAATAGGCAAAAAATGGCAGTTGGACTACCACCCTTGTGCAAGAGAATCAATTGTACTACATGCATAATAAGCATACTATGCTTGCTCCTAGTTAACAAATACATTGTTAAGGAGCCTTAGACACAACTAGATAGCGGTAACGCCAGTGGTGGTCGGATAGATAGTGACCAAGTTCCTTTAATCCATTATGCTTTAGTAATAGGCAAAAAGGGTAATTGCAACTTCAAGCTAGAGCATTTGTAGTAGAGCAAGGTGTAACAGAACTGGCAGAAGCATACTATTCATGTTTCCTACGGTCCTACCCATGATAAGAAAAGAAGAAGCAATTAGTGATGTGCCTGTTTCATGTATTTCAGCGGCATACAATCAACCTAAGATTATTCTTTTCCCACCAAGCCTAAAACGCCATAAAAAAGGAGTTCTAAACCTAGAAGGCTAGAGGGCTTTCAGTCACCACAATCTTTTGGAGGGCACTGAGAAGTAGAAAAATTCATACCTCGCGAACAACCGAATTGTCTGTCATTAAGGCATTCTTCAGGTCATCCTCATCTTTAATAACTTTTGAACAACCAGGACATCCTTTGAAATACATCACTGCCACCCATGTACCAGAATCTTCAACATCAAGCAATGACATCAATGATCTATGAGAAATCAACCCAAATCTAAGCCTTTCAGGAGGAACTAAGAACTCTCTTCTAACATCAATCAACTTTGAGAAAAACGAATCAAATTGCTTATATTCTTTTAAGGTACAGCTCAATCCAAGACCAAATTTCAAATAATCACTCTCCCGTGAAGAAACACTATCATTTACCATACTAAACTCCGTAATCCAAGGAATTCCAGCAATCCCATTTTCAACACCACATTTCAGCATCCCACTTTCCATTTCCTGAATTTTAAGAAGACAAAAACAAACAAACAAACAAAAGTTTAAGCAACATTACTTCTAACCACAACCCAAAAATCTCTCTTCATTAATTAAATTAAATCTGGAAACAAAATGTAATAAGAAACTACCAGCAACCTTAGGCGTCAAATCAGTTCCAGTGCCATTATTCTTGACCTTAGCCACTAACTTGGGAGCCCAACCACAAAATTCAGCTAAAATCAAAGCTTTGTCAGTTGATTCGAGAAACGATTTCAAGTCCTCCTGAGAATTAAGGGTATTTAAAGGGAGTTCTTCAGGTGAAGCAGCTGACATATAAGGATGAATGGAGTTCAATATACTTCGTGCTCGAAGCTTTCCTCGGTACTTATAAGATACGGATTGATCATAATAAAACACCGTTATTTGATCCGATGCACCAATGGAATCGGCCAACATTTTCTCCGTGTTCCTATGAATATACATCAGTTTCAAGGAGTCAAAATCCGTTGACTTATCGGAAACTAATCGGGACACTTCCCTCATAAGGGACCGGGACTCGCCGCACCCTGTAAAACAAATGAGAATATCGTGATTACAGATTACAATTGGAATATATATTCAAATTCGCAACCGCAAACCGAACTGAAAAACCAATTTGATTTGATTGAATTGAGTTGTAGGTTACATGGGACGGTGACGAGAAGGAGAGTGTGAGGGTGGCGACGGATCTGAGAAGAATAGTTTAGATTGGTGAGGATCTGCCATTCCCCTGCACCGTTTGATGCGCAATCAACGGCTGAAAACAACGCGAGTGAAATTATCAAAATCGGGATCGAGAAAATGTTCTTCATCGCCTCCACGAATCACGATTACGTTGCGACGAACACAAAGACACCGCACCGCTGCTGCAGTGCTGCTTTTTCCCAATTTCCCAGCCCAGGTTTGAGCGAAGGAGACCCGAATCTTGGGTCGGATATATGGGTATGGATTTCTGGTTTATGCGGAAACCCAAAATCAATTTCAACAGTTGGGTCGGATATATGGATATGGATTTCTTATTTATGCGAAAACCCCAAATTCATTTTCAGTGGGTTCAGCATTTCGACTTCAAAACGGGTCATAAATTGGGCCTCGTTTTCACTTTTAAAAAATGAAATTTGAGATTTAATTTCGGTGTGAAAAAAGTTAAAAAGTCTGATTTTAATATTAAGGAAATTATCTTAATAGTCACTCATTTATTAGCGTATTTATATTTCGATCACCGTTTTTTTAATTACGTCACCAAATTTACAAAATTCAACATTTTTGTCACCTCCATTTAAAGAATTATTGACGTGATAAATTTTTAGTTGGTATAATAATGCATAAAACCTTCTTAAATTTATGATTCCGCCCCTAGATTTTTATGATTTTACATAAAGACTCCTTTCTACAAACATTGATTTGTATTGATTGTTCTGACAAATAAGTTGCATCTGAATTCCCCTTTTTACATGTTAAGTGTATGCCAATTATAATTTGATTTTTTATGTGATTGATGCGATAATATAATTTTAAAAGGTTTAAATTTAATCTGGATTTTCACGCCAATCACAAAATGTAATCTTTTTAACAAAAATGAAATATTTTTCTGTTCGAAAAAAGTTACTTACTAGACCGGACAAGAGAATAATATGCATGGCAGTTGGCACAGGTAAGAAAATCATAAATACATTAATTTAGATTTTAAAAAGGGTCCAATTAAATTGCACATGAAGAATTGCCTAATAAAAGAAACAGCTAATGAAAGTAAAAAAATGAACGGGCAGATTCATGGAGCAAAATGGTTAATACAGCTAATGCTTTCCAATTAATTTATGAATTTATTACCATTTCAAACTCAAAATTGTGATTATATGAGGGGGAATGTGTTCAAGATTAGTCCATAATGGTCTCAATTCCCCACCACTGATACTAAATAAATTACTAAATTAATTTAAATCCTAATACTTACCAAAACTTTAATGTGTGCTCAATCAACCAAATCTTTGACTAATTCATTCAAATGTTCAACCTCGGTCTAGTGAAGACCGAAAATAAAAACACAAACATAATAGGACAGTGTCTTTGACTAACTCGTTTGTTTTTTTCTTGTGTCTCTTTATACGTTTCACCAATAATTTTATCTCATGTGTATTAATAATTATTTTCACCATTTTATTAATTATTTATATTTTATTGATAATACACGTAGTATAAAATAATTGGTGTGGCATATAAAAAGTGAAAAAAGAGTATACGAATTCTATTCTCTTTAGAGCGCATTCGATAAAATGATTATTAAGCATTAAATTGTATAAATTTGCATCTTATTAACATTGAAAATGCGGATTGCCCCAAGGAAACGCTTTCTCTGCAAAGTGTATGCGCATTGTCAAAAAATTAAGAATATGTATAAATATATAATACCTTATAATCACCCTTAGACCACTAAAAAATATTGAAAATGAATATAAAAAATTTAATGAATAATAATGAGATTTTCGTTACTTCAAAACTTGTTACTAATAATAAATGGAAATAAACATTATTTTGTTATAATATTTTATTAATCTGGAATAGTATGTTATACTTATCTATCCTTGTTTAGAAACAGCTTAATATCGTTTAAATAAATCTAGAGTTCGAAGCTTTATGTATGTAACAAAATTTTACGAAAAGACTCACTAACCAAAACTAAATGTAAGATAAATATCGGTCTAAATTAATAGGAACAAAGCCATGAAAAAACGATGACAACCAAATAATAATAATAAATTTTAAAAAATAACAAGTAATATAATTAATACAATATTATTTCCATAAAGAGAGAATTCCGTGTATCATTTCTATATCAAAAGAAGGAATGAACACTGTCAGTGTCACTAACCCTCATTGAATCCAGATTCTCTCAGATTCATTTCCCATTGATCGTAGCTGTGTGCCACCCTGTAGGCTGTAACCGTTACCACTACAATGTCTCTCAGCCTTTGGATGATCTCCATCAGCTCACATTTAGCTGGGTTTTCCCAACATTCCTTCATATATTTAAGGACTTGGGTTCTCTTCCGATTCTACTTTCTCTTCAAAAATAAAAATAAAAACTCAAAGGAATCATGGGGAGTTCAAGACACCAAAATGATGGACAAGAAGGGTGGGAAACGCCAGCCCTTGTTGATGATGAACATCAATCAACCGATAAAGTCTTGGTGGAGGCTGCTTTCAAGTCCACGCCGGTACCGCCATGGACTCAGCAGATAACGGTGAGGGCTATGGGGACTAGCCTTGTTCTGAGCTTGGTCTTCAACTTCATCGTTTGCAAGCTTAATCTCACCACCGGTGTTATCCCGTCTCTCAACGTCGCCGCCGGTTTGTTGGGGTTTGCCGTCATCAAAGCATGGACCACCACTCTCTCAAAGGTTGGACTTTTGAAACAACCCTTCACCAGGCAAGAGAATACCGTCATCCAAACATGTGTCGTCGCCTCATCCGGAATTGCATTCAGCAGTAGGCATTTAAAAATTAAAACCCAGGTTTTTCTTTAATAAAATTTTCCTTCTTTTGTTGTTGTTTACAATAATCTTTGTGTTTTAAAGGTGGCACTGCAAGTTACTTGTTGGGGATGAGCCCGTATGTTGCTAGTCAGGGAGGCAGTGGAAATATGCCGGTGAATGTGAAGAAACTATCTGTTGGTTGGATGATTGGTTTTCTCTTTGTTGTTAGTTTTGTTGGCTTGTTTTCTATTGTGCCCCTCAGAAAGGTCATTTCATCTCTTTCTTCCATTCATTTCTCAAAATATTTGATTCTATTAGCATCCATATCATCAAAACAATGATTCGAAGCATTATTTACAGATAATGATCCTAAAATACAAGTTAACATATCCTAGCGGGACGGCAACTGCATACCTTATCAACAGTTTTCATACCCCCAAAGGTGCAAAGTTAGCCAAGTAAGTGTAATTTGATCACATCCCTTTGAATTTACCTTTCTTGCTTATATGATTTCCATTGTTACTTGTTTCTCTTTGATTATTAATTGTTTTTGCAGGAAACAAGTTATGGTTCTGTTCAAAAGCTTTGTCTTTAGCTTTTTATTTGCCTTTTTCCAATGGTTTTACACTGGTCTTGATGGATGTGGATTTTCTACCTTTCCTACTTTTGGCTTTCAAGCATACAAACAGAGGTATGTGTCTGGTTTGAATTTGTTTTTGTTGTTTAATCTCGATAACTAGTGACTAACTAGATTGATTACATTGTAATCCTTTTTTGTAAGGTTTTACTTTGATTTTTCATCAACATATGTTGGTGTGGGGATGATTTGTCCATATATGGTGAATGTTTCTTTGCTTGTTGGAGCCATCTTCTCATGGGCACTCATGTGGCCAATGATTGAGAGCAAGAAAGGCATCTGGTATAGCGCTGATCTTGAGTCGAGTAATCTCCATGGTCTCCAAGGATATAAGGTATCCTTTATTTCTAGTTTTTGATCTACTAGAGATATCCTTTGTTATATAGTCGTATTTATTTTGTTTGAGCGTAACAGGTGTTTATTGCTATCGCTATGATGCTCGGTGATGGTTTATTTCATGTTGTCTACATGCTAAGCAAAACTATACTCAGCCTAATAGCTAAAAACTCCGGTAAGGACTCGTCTGTTGTTGACCCTGGTGGTTCCGACCTCGATTCCCAGACGGGAGATTATGATGAAATTAGACGAACTGAGTTCTTCTTAAAAGACCAGATTCCCAATAAGGTAGCCATTTCAGGCTATGTTATCTTGGCGGTCATATCCATCATTGCTGTTCCCTTCATCTTTCACCAACTAAAATGGTACCACATTTTAGTTGCTTATGCCATTGCCCCTGTATTGGCCTTCTGCAATGCTTATGGTTGTGGTCTCACTGACTGGTCTCTAGCCTCCAACTATGGGAAATTGTGCATTATCATTTTCAGCTCGTGGGTTGGCCTCGAACACGGTGGTGTCATTGCCGGTCTTGCATCTTGTGGTGTGATGATGAGCATTGTTTCTACCGCCTCTGATCTCATGCAGGACTTCAAAACAGGATATCTAACCCTTTCATCTCCCCGTTCTATGTTTTTCAGCCAAGTAATTGGGACCGCCATGGGCTGTGTATTGACACCATTGGTCTTTTGGTTCTTCTATAAGGCTTACAAAATTGGTGACCCGGATGGCCCCTATCCAGCACCTTACGGTCTCTTATACCGTGGAATTGCACTTCTCGGTGTCGAAGGCATCTCTTCACTCCCCAAAAACTGTCTCAATCTTGTCATTGCATTCTTCCTTGTTGGTTTTTTCATAAACTTGATTCAAGAGCTGCTGAGGCGTTATGAGACCAAACTTCGGATTTATCGGTTCATCCCGAGTCCAATGTGCATGGCTATTCCGTTCTACCTTGGTGGATACTTTGCCATAGACATGTGCGTCGGGAGTTTGATTCTCTTCATGTGGGAGTTGAGCAACAAGCAGAGGGCTACCGACTTTGCACCGGCAGTGGCGTCCGGGCTCATCTGTGGCGATTCGTTGTGGAGTGTACCGGCTGCTATTCTAGCACTTCTTAATGTCAACCCTCCTCTTTGCATGAAGTTCTTCACCGTGGCACAGCTGAAAGAGCTCTTGAAAGAAAGCTAAGTCACCCCCTTGTTTCTTATGTATTGTGTCGGTCCACACAGAATATTATAATGTACATAGGGTGCAGCAGCTGTTCTATCAGGTCTGAATATTTTAGGTTTTTATCATAAGGTTTTTAAAACAACTACAAAACAATGACTTGGAAATTTGGATTTTGTGGTTTGTGGACATGTCTTTTTTTTCTTCTTCTTCTTGTGTGTGTTTCTTGTTAGTTTGATTTTATTTTATTTATGTATTTTGGCTATTAATTTCTTCTCTGTGGCTTATTTTCTTTCTGTTGTAGTATTTTCTTTAATTAGCAATCTTATTAATGTACATTTTAAATAGTTTTTTATATTAAAGTTTATGAACATACAAGAAATAAATAAAATAATTACGATTTGAATTGCTTTAACTTTTTTTTTACTTTTTAATGAATATTAATTTTATGTTTGATTTATATTATTAAAAATTGAATGTATAAAACTCGAACATTTTTCAAATTTTAAGATATTTTATATTTATATATTTAAATTATATTTGCAGGAAATAAAAACAGTCATTAAGTAATAAGGATAATTGCGTACATACATTTCCCAGTGATGAATAAAACTATTTCTTTTAGGCAAAAAAATAAAACTATTTCTACTTTAAAATTAAAATAGTAATATATGTATATATAATACTTCTAATTTATTTTTGATTAAATAAAAAATATTACATTCTTATATCTAAATTTGAACTCATACAAAATGAGACGATATAAGTATCTTTAACCATTTCAATGGATCTCAATACTTCTAATTCATTAAAATCATATGTGTACATGCAAAGTAAAATGTAATAATTTATTATCAAAATAAAATAAAATAGAAAAATAATAAAATACTATTAACAAGAAATTAACATTTTAATTATAGTAATAGAAATGCTTTGATTTCTATTCAGAAAAAAGAAATGCTTTGATTTCTATTCAGAAAAAAGAAATGCTTTGATTTTATTTTTATTGAGTAAGAAAAATACTGTTTAAAGCATATAAAATTTTAATAATAAAAAAATATAAATAAAAATATTTCATTATATTAGATTTTCGTTACACTCACGATGTAGGCATAAAAGAATGCAGAATTAGCACGAACCAACTTGCCTTAGTGGTTAAGGGAACAATTGTTGTTCTTAGAGGTTACGGGTTCGAGCACCAGCAGCTGCAGCAGGGTGATTGAGCGTTCATTGTCAAATGGTTGAGAGTATATTTAGAACATATACTACTTGTAATTACTTTAGCTTTCATAAAAAAAAATGCAGAATTAGAAAAATCAGTTTGGAGTGTTAGAATTTAAAAATTCTATGAATGAATTTTTTTAAGTACGTGAGAACAAATCATGTGTATTAATTTTTTAAGGGTGTTAATATTCATTTAAAGTTGTATTAATTATATTTTTAATATTATTTTATATTAATTTTATAGAGAAATACTTCTCTTTAAAAATTTTGGGGTGTTGTGATTAAGCAAAGTATTTTATGTAAAAATATATTTTTAAAGTTATTCGATAAATGATTATAGATAGAGTGCTAAAATATTTGTATACAATTTTATTAATCTCGTGGTGTAAAAAGATGAAAATAAATTTGTAATAAAAAGATGATATTTTAGTTATTTTTGAATAGATTTGATATTCGATTATCCCATGATACAAATTTATTAATTATTATTTTTATAATTATTTAATTCTAAAATATAAATTTATTTTGAACCATATGTTTTTAAAATATAATTTTTATTTGGGTAAACTAACCCAATGACCACCATACTATGATAAATGTATTAAAATGACCACATTAAAAAAATCGACTCAATTGATCACCCAAACTATTGAAATTGGATCAATGTGACCACCAGCCGTTAATGGGCTAACGGAAGGTGATGTGGCAGTTAAAATATTAAAGGTATAATTACACATTTGGTCTTTACTATTTACACATTCTTTCAATTCAGTCATAATTTTAAACTAATAAAATAAATTAATTAGGTGTTGACACGTGTCAACACCTTATAGGATTCCTCCTCCAATCAGGTGGTGACACGTGTCACCACCTATTTAGAGGAGGAAAACAAATTTTAGCATACATGCTGCTAAGGGGATTCAAACCTGAGCATTGTAGAAGCAAAAGCAATGGGTTAGCCACTGCACTAAGAACAATATTGTATTCTAAAGCACAAACTTTAATATATGTCTTATTATTTTCTACATTTATTTTTTTAATTTCACATATAAAATCATCCAATTATTTTTTAATTTAATTAAAAAATATCTGAAATGAGTGATCTTTACTACTGTTATAAATAGATTTTAAGACGGAACACTTCTCGATTTCCCGGATTCCTGTTGGAGGATAACTTCATGCACAATCACCTAACTTCATCATCACTTACTGTAAACTTGTTCATGTAAATTATTATATAAAAGGTCTCAAAAGTTTCAGATCTCTATGGTTGCTGTGATAACAGTTTTAGCAGCTCAAAATTCGACATTTTAGAGAGAAAAACATGAATCAGAGAACAGCAGGCAAAGAAAACACAGATCTCAGTTACAATAATAATAAATGAAAGGAAAAATGATGAAATGGCTTACAAGAGGAGTGTAGATTCCCATCACAATGTATTGAAATTTCTCATTCCCAACAAAAGGAGCAAAGAACACATAGAAAGCAAATCCAAGTGCCAAGAACACAGCAACAGCCACCACCTTTACAAATATAAGTTCAAAAAATGAAAACTTTGAAATTACCCCAAATTTAAAACAACAAATAGACAACAAGGTAAAAACAAATACCTGGAGTGGATGATAAGGAAGCTCCCATCCATGCTTCCTCATTTCCTCTTCAAAATGTTACAGCTCCAGCAAAAGTAGAACAAGAACAGAGAAGGAAGTGAAAGTCAAAAGCTGGTGTTTTTTTTCTTAGTTTCTCACACTTTCCCTCATTTTCCTGGAAAATAAAGATCACTCATTTCAGACCACCCCAAGCAAACAAAAGCAGCAGTATCCTTTCTTTTTAAATTAAAAAAAATAATGGGATGATTTTATATGTGAAATTAAAAAAATAAATATAGAAAACAATAAGGCATATATTAAAGTTGTTGTTTTATAGCATGATATTGTTCTTAGTGCAGTGGCTAACCCACTATTTTTGCTTTTACAATGCCCGGGTTCGAATTCCCTTAGCAGCATGTATGTTGAAATTTGTTTTTCTCCTCTAAATAGGTGGTAACACGTGTCAACACTTTATTGGAGAATTTAATTAATTTATTTTATTAGTTTAAAATTAGGACTAAATTAAAAGAATTTAATGTAGTCATTTTAATACATTTAACATAGTACGGTGTTCATTTAGTTGGTTTACCTTTCTTTTATTTTAAGTTGATATTTGGTCGTAATTTCAAATTTGGTTATTTCCGGATCGAACTAGATCGAGCTGTCGGACGCGCCCCAAATTTTCTCTCCCCCGGAATCCCCGAGCCTCAACCGGTGGAGTGCTGCCTGGTCCTGGTTGTATTGAACGGTCGCGTCGCCGGGTGGTTGGCCCCCTGCAACGACTGTCGTGCTCCGGTGGTGAAGGTACCGTCCCCGGAGGTGGTTTGCTCGTGGCGTTTTTCTTGGTGGCGGAGAAGTTTGCAGTGGGAACGGCCTCTCGTTTTTAAAGCACGGTCTTCCGACTGGTTTTTCGGATCGACAAATTGGTTTAATCTCTGGAAGCACTGTAAGTCCCCGGCTATCCATGTCCTCCCGCCGGTCAGTCCCGCGTCGCCCCGATATCTTGTGATTGATCCCCTTTCTCCCCCCCTGTTTTTGCCCCGCTCTCTGGTGGTTGCACCCTTTCTCCCCCATATCCGCCCCGTTATCTGGTGATTTGTCCCTTTCTGTTGAATTGTGATTTGGTGCTTCGATTGTATATGAATGCTGATTTTCTATGCTGAGGTTACTTGGAATGTCCATGAATGTTTTTATTCTATGCTAAACTTACTTGGACTGTCCGTGGCCTGTGTGTTTTTCTCCCTTGATTGTGGCGCTGAAAGTTTGGATCCAAGGTGGTTCACGGTTAACACTTGAGGGCCTGAGCGTTGCCTCCAGTGGAGGTTGTTATTTTTCGCGGTGGAGTTTTATGTGATTCAATACGGGTGTGAAACTTATTTCAGAATTTCCGGAGGGAGCTTCGGTGAATTGGGTTCCACCTGCTGATTTATCTCTCCTAAAGGCCGGTGGTACTGCTGTAGTGATTTGAGATAATCATGTCTATACTTGCGTGGAACATCAGAGGGATAGGGAACCGAAAATCCGTGAGAGCTCTTCAAAACTCTATTTTCAAGGTCAAGCCGACAATCATTTTCCTCAGCGAAACAAAACAGAAAAAGAGGTACCTGGAGAAAATAAGAATGAAAATGAAGATAGATTTCTCCTTCTATGTTGAACCACTAGGCCTTGCCGGAGGACTTGCCTTGTGGTGGAAGTCGGAAGTTGATATAACGATTCTGGAATATAATCAAAACTTTATTGACACGAAGCAAGTCTTCAGGAGGGGGACTCGTGGTATAATACTTTCATATATGACCCTCCAAACAAAGAAAACCTCAAGAATTTTGGAAGATGCTTCCGAAGTGTAGAGAGAATTTACAGGATAAATGGGTGATTATCGGAGATTCAAATACGGTTGCCTGCCAGGAAGATAAAGAAGGGGGAAATCCTGTTAGCCCATCGGAAACAAAGTGGTATAATGACTTTATCGACTCCTCAGGTATGATTGAGGTTCCCATTAAGGGAGGTGTATTCTCTTGGTACAACCAAAGAGGGGGAGAACACGCTATACTTGAGAAGTTGGATAGAATTTTATGCTCTCCAGAATGGAGTCTCGCCTTTCCCAAAGCCATGGGAGTGATGGAAATCACCACTGCATCTGACCACACCCCTATAGTCCTCCTTACTAAAGGGCTATCCAGGAAATACAAGAGAGACTTCAAATTCGAATCTAAATGGCTTTTGGAAAAAGATTGCTCCCAGACAGTGGAAAAAGGATGGAATATCGCTCCAGGAGAGAGAGTCTTGTCAAGGTTCCGAAGGAAGATCCATAGCACACAAAAGACCCTTCTGAAATGGAACAAAGAAAAGATGAAAAAGAGAAATGAGAGAAAGCAATTTCTGATGGATAGGTTATCGAAACTTCAAGGAAGGAAGATGTCAGAAAGGGAGCTGAACGAGTATAAAAGGCTGAAGAAAGAGCTCGATACTGAATGGGAAGGCGAGGAGCGATATTGGCATCAAAGATCTAGAGTGAACTGGCTAAAGTGGGGAGACAAAAATACTAAATTTTTCAATGCTACAACCATCCAACACCGTAGGGCTAATTCGATTGTCAAAATCAAGCATGAGAATGGATCCTGGCTCGAGGAACCGGAGGAGATAGCCACTTATCTACTCCAGCACTTTAAAAATGTTTTCATGAAAGACCATTCCATTGATACTAGTCAGCTTAAAGATGTCATTCCCAGGGTTGTTACAACTGAAATGAATATAGCCCTGTGTAAGCAAATAAACGAGGAAGAGATAAAGAAGGCAGTGTTTGAGATGGGAGCAACGAAAGCCCCGGGCCCAGATGGCTTTCCCGGTTGTTTTTACCAGTCCTTCTGGAATACGGTAAAGGATGATCTCATTGGAATGGTAACTACCTTCTTCAAGGAGGGGGAGTTAGACCCCACAATTAACAAGACCAACATTGTGCTTATCCCGAAAAAGGCAAACCCCTCGGAAGTCTCCCAGCTAAGACCGATCAGCCTATGTAACTTCTCACTCAAAGTGATCACCAAAGTCTTCGCAACTAGGCTAAAGGTATTCCTTCCGGATATCATCCCGCAGTTCCAATCCGCATTCGTGAAAGGCAGAGCAATTCATGATAACATCATCCTGGCAAATGAGGCCTTTCATGCTATTAAGAGAACGAGAAAAGGACGAAAGGGCTTAATGGCTCTTAAGATTGACTTGGAAAAAGCTTATGATAAAGTGGATTGGAACCTCCTTCGGTTTGTTATGACGGAAATGGGTTTTGACGAGTGGTGGATCAATAGAGTGATGAAATGTGTTTCCTCCGTCTCCTTCTCACTGGTGGTCAATGGCGAACGCAAAGGAGAATTTCAGGCAGAGAGAGGTCTACGGCAGGGGGACCCACTTTCTCCTTTCCTCTTCACGCTCATTTCAAGTACTTTCTCCTGGTTTATTGAAAGAGGGATTGAAATGGATCTTTTCAAAGGTCTGAGAATTAAAAGGAGATGCCCCATTCTGAGCCATCTGCTGTTTGCGGACGATTGCCTTGTGTTCACAGAGGCATCGGAAAGTAACTGTAAAGGGTTAATGCAGATTCTTCAACTCTTTCAATCCTCCACAGGCCAAACAGTTAGTCACATGAAATCCTCTGTTTTTTTCTCTCCAAATGTGAGCAACAGTCTTAGCTCCCATCTCCAGAATATTCTGGGTTTCAAGATAATGGAGGAGGACTCGAAATATCTCGGATTGCCTTCATTCTGGGGACGAAGCAAAAAAGAAGCGTTGGCCTATATTCGCGATAGAGTCCTTAACAGGCTCAGAGGCTGGAAGACCAAATTCTTGTCTAGTGCTGGAAAAGAGGTACTTATCAAAGCAGTTGCTCAGGCTATTCCCACCTATGTGATGCAGTGTTTCCTTCTTCCAGTTACCTTCTGCGATGAGATAAGCTCCATTGTTGCCAGATTTTGGTGGAATAACTGCGCAGAGAAGGAGAAGAGTATCCACTGGATCAACTGGAAGGATCTGTGTAAGCCTAAAGAACAAGGGGGAATGGGTTTCAGAAACCTCAGACTGTTCAATAAAGCCCTTGTCTCTAAGATTACTTGGAAGGTGATTAGGAATCCAGAATCCCTGCTCTCTCAAGTCCTCTGAGGAATCTACTTTCCAAATGGGAACATATTTGAAGCCCTGAAATGCTCCAATCCATCTTGGGCTTGGTCTGGAATAAGAGAAGGAATCAAGGTCATCAAAAAGGGTTCTCTCTGGAGGGTCGGGAATGGAAAAAGCATCTCTACCTGGTTTGACAACTGGATTCCGAATATCAAGGGCTTCAGACTTTCCTCGCAGCCGCCACAGGGATTCCCTGCACCGTCCGTCTACTCCCTCATCAGCCCAGATTGGATATGGAATGAAGCGAAGATTCAGGAACTATGCTTCCCAACAGAGACGAAGGCGATATTGACCATTCCGATTGGTGGACCAAATGTCCAGGATGCTTTCATCTGGGCTGGCAATAAAAATGGCGACTACTCTGCGAAATCGGGATATCGTTTTATGGAGGAAGAGACTCGGGAGGACAATAACCCCTCCTCCAGTGAAGGCATTTTAAATAAGAAAGATTTCTGGAATTAAGTTTGGAAGCTTAAAGTCCCTTCTAAGATTCGATCCTTCTTGTGGAGACTATGCCATGATATCGTTCCAACAAAGAGTACGCTGAGAGCCCGGTTACATGGGAATCTCAAGGACCAAGAAGCCTGCCCCCATTGCTCTCACCCTCGGGAATCGGCAGAACATCTTCTGTTCCTCTGCCCTTTTGCTCAAGCCATCTGGAGAGCATCGGCTTTTAACTATTCCCCTGATGCAACTGGTTTCCCAGGATTCCCAAAGTGGTGGTGCCAACTAAGTCACGACCGAAATCTGAGGCTTTCTAAGGAAGGACACGCTCATATTGCCTTCATTCTCTGGAATATATGGAAAACAAGGAACGCCTTGGTTTTTGAAGGGCGAAAGGATTCCCCTTGGGAAGTTTGGCTAAGAGCGGACCGCGACTTCATGGAATTCCAACAAACAAACAAAATTGAATCCACTGGGATGTCGATGGAAACCCCAAAAAAGACGAAGTGGACACCCCCTCCGCCAGGGGTTATCAAAATCAACTGCGATGCCGCTTTTGACCATGACTCAAGGAAAGCATCTATCGCTGCTGTTTTCCGGGAGAATTCAAGCTCTTGCCTCCACGGAATCTCAGCTCCATGTTGGGCGCCGTCTGTTGCTGCTGCTGAAGCCTATGCTATTAAGCTTAGACTCATGAATGCAAAAAATTGTGCCTTCTCAAAAATCATCATTGAAACAGATAGTAAAGCTGTTATTAATCGGCTGAATTCAGGAGAATCTTCAGATTGGGTCACCTCAGCCATCGAAGAAAGCATCAAGATGTTGTCAAAGGATTTTGAGTCCTGTTGTTTTTCCTTTGTGAGTCGGTCTTGTAATCAGCTTGCCGATTGGCTAGCCAAGTCTGCAAAGTCGGAACAGGACCAAGTGATTTGGGATCCTGCAATCCTCCCTTCACATTTGTTGTACTCTTAATTTCGTTTCAATGCAAGTCTCTTTTGATCAAAAAAAAAAAAAAACTAGATCGAGCTGTCAACTTCTTTTCTAAAATAAATTTTCTTTTCGTTCCCGCTAAGCCCCCGCGTTTTATATCTGTTTTCTGCAGTCCTTTTCTCTTTTATTTAACCTTCGAACGAGACTTAGGCAACGCAGAGGCCAGAGGTATGTCGGCGGCGGCGACAACTAGCCGAGTGACTCGGCGGATGGGAGCCGAGGATGAGAAGTTAGTGTTCGAGACGACGGAAGGAATCGAGCCGATAATGAGCTTCGACCAGATGGGACTTAAAGACGACCTCCTCCGTGGAATCTACAATTACGGCTTCGAGAAGCCGTCTGCGATCCAGCAGAGAGCGGTCATGCCGATAATCAACGGTCGCGACGTGATTGCCCAAGCCCAGTCTGGTACCGGCAAAACATCCATGATTGCCCTCACCGTTTGCCAAGTGGTCGACACTGCAAGCAGAGAGTATGTTTAATTTTAAATCCCTTTCAAATTTAGTCCTTTTCTGTTGATTTGAATGTGTTGCAATATCGATTTCGTGTATTTTTATGAAAGCCCTAATTCTTAGATACCTGATTGCTAAACCCTAAATTTGAAACGCATTCGATAAAATTAGTCGTGTCTGTTGCTTTAAATGTGTTGTGATATCGGTTTTGTGCTAAACCCTAAATTTGAAACATGTTCGATAAAAATGTGTGAAAAATAATATTTTTGAAAATGGTAAAATTATGTTATAGCTTTGAGGTGAGTTTCAATTCTCGTGATTGTTCCCTAGAATTAATTAAAATTTTATGTTCTATATTTTGAAGCATGAATTGTCCTTGCATAAGCAATTCTTTCTATAATGTTAGCTGATGCTATTTCAGGGTTCAAGCATTGATCTTGTCACCCACAAGGGAACTGGCTTCGCAAACGGAAAAAGTGATAAGGACAATTGGTGATTTCATGAACATACAAGCACACGCTTGTATTGGAGGCAAAAGTGTGGGTGAAGATATAAGAAAGCTAGAACATGGAGTTCATGTAGTGTCGGGAACTCCTGGTAGAGTTTGTGACATGATCAAGAGGAGAACCCTACGTACAAGGGCTATTAAACTACTGATTCTCGATGAATCTGATGAGATGCTCAGCAGAGGGTTCAAAGATCAAATTTATGATGTTTACCGACATCTTCCACCAGAGCTTCAGGTTCCTTTCTCAGTTTCTTAAAATTTCTGTGTTCAAGATAAATTTTAGAGTTATCAGGGCTCCTCTAACCCTTAAGATAAATTTTATATCAATTTTAGAGTTCTTAGGTACTAAAAGTTTGTGTTGCCTTGCTTGCTTTTACAATTTTAGAATTTAATTTGATTTGCCTTGTTGCTGTTATCTTGCAGCATTTTTGTCGCTGTGGTTAGACGTATCAACTAGGTGAATTGGATTGGTTTCAGATAGGGTTAATTTGGGTTGGATAAATTATGTTTTACATTTTCGGCTTAGTTTCGGGTTTGGGTTATTTTGGGTTCAGGTTATTTTAGGTACTACAAACCTTGTTTTCTCTTTCTTTATCCTCATCTGAGTTCTGTTTATGCTTGTTGAAATTGATTTTAGATTAATGAATTCTTGTAGGTTTGTTTGATATCTGCTACCCTCCCTCATGAAATCCTGGAAATGACAAGCAAATTTATGACTGATCCTATAAGGATCCTCGTGAAGCGTGATGAACTGACTCTGGAGGTAATCAAATGCTCGTCATGCTAATGAGATTTTTACAACTTCTAATATGGGACTGAACTCAAATATTTCTTCTGTTTTCCACTATTACAGGGAATTAAGCAGTTTTTTGTAGCAGTTGAAAGGGAGGAGTGGAAGTTTGATACACTTTGTGATCTTTATGACACGTTGACTATCACTCAAGCTGTTATTTTCTGCAATACAAAACGAAAGGTCTCTTCTGGAGTCTCATAAGCATGCATTTTCAGATTTTCTTTTCAACATTGGAACAGAAACCTCTTCAACGGTGTTCTCATATAATTCTTTTATTCAAGTTTTTGGTTTTCATGCTATGATCTTGAGTCTTGTCATTGTGATTTCTGCTTTTGGAATAGGTTGATTGGCTAACTGAGAAGATGCGTAGCAATAACTTTACGGTATCATCAATGCATGGAGATATGCCTCAGAAGGAAAGAGATGCAATTATGGCCGAGTTTCGTGATGGTGCAACCCGTGTTCTTATCACTACAGATGTTTGGGCCAGAGGGCTTGATGTTCAGCAGGCAAGTCTCTAGGGATGCTTTATATGTCCCCTTTCTGGATGTATTTTTGCTTGTTGTTTCTTGACGAGTGTTGCTCAAGTCTTTTTAGACAAGAAAATATAGTTTGATGCAAGTATAATAATAGTTGGGTATCATCTCGGAGACCAGTTATGTATGGTAGTGGCCTTGAGATATAAGGTTACAAAAATCTAAGAGCATATCACGTGCTTATTTTTCTATAATTGATTGACTTGCTTAATCTAATACGGGAGATGCAGGAGAAAGAAAAGCTTTAATTTTCTATCGCACTAGAAGGGTTTTTGTTTTCCATTTTATATTCTACTAAATTTACCTTTATTGTTTCCAGGTGTCTTTGGTGATCAATTACGACCTGCCAAACAATCGAGAGCTTTACATCCATAGGATTGGACGTTCTGGTCGTTTTGGTCGAAAGGTATTTCTTCTGCTATTATTAGATCCTATTCCCGCCTCCAAGTTACTTTGTATTGTTACTGTATGTGATTACTTGATTGTGTTGTTGCTTTGCAGGGTGTTGCTATTAATTTTGTGAAAAGTGATGACATAAAGATTCTTAGAGACATAGAGCAGTACTATAGTACCCAGATTGATGAAATGCCAATGAATGTTGCGGATCTGATATAAGAATCCCTGGATCGAAGGGTACGGTGGACCACGTTCCTACCGCTGTGTAATTGACTTCTCTATTGCATGCTTCTGTGTGATTGTCTTGGTCTGCAAACTGGAGGTTTTGGTATCAAATTAAGGCATTATCTTTGTGGTTGGATTTGCTGAAATTTCAGTAGTGTTGTTAGGGATTTGAAAGGTTTTGAAGTCTCATCTCTTCATCACACTTCATTTATATGATTTTGGAATTGAGTTTATTCTTCTGGGTTTCTTGACATTTTTTATTCCTCCTGGGATTTACCAAGTGTGAAAAAGAAAGGGAAAAAAAACCGGAATGGAAGTTATCCGTACCTTGTTTCTTAAGTGCGATCTTAAATTTTAATTTATTAACACAAAATTTCAATCGATTACTCTGTTATTGTTAGCAATAATTGTACAATTTCATGAGCATTAATTACTAGTTTATATCATTTAAATGCTTTTACAGTGCTACATGTTTTTTAAGGTCTCTAAACTTTAATCCTTAACTCTAAATTTTAAAAATTAAACCATAAAATTATTCTCAAACTTCAAAAAATATGCATTTGTAGAACAAATATTTTCACCGTCAATGTTTAGAATATTTTCAATATTTAATCCCTTTCTTTTTGTAAATTGTGTTCGTACGGATGTCAATTAGGTTAGATTCGACTGGCCACTGCAATACTCTTTTCAAAGTGAATTACCCACACTAGTCTGATGAAATCAAATTAGAGTATTGTGTATTATATTGTGACGGGGCTAGACTGCTTTAAGCAAGTTCGTATTAAAATACATTAATAGCTCATCTTAATCGTTGACGTATTTTAATTTGAATCGTTGATTGTAGGGGCTCCAATATATAAAAGTAGACTCACCCTCACCTTATTTACTCACTTCATACTTTATATTGTAAACTTCATCTTAGAGTAATAGGTGACTTAGTCACACTTTCGACCAAGAAAACTACTGAGGCCGCACGAGCATGCTAGCAGTAGATTAGCCCCATAATTAGTGGTATTAGAGCGATTTCACGTCGAGCGCCCATAAGTGAGATAGGCAAGATGAACAATTGTGATAATAGCCCATCACGAGTGCGGATAACTCGTGACGAGAGCGTAACGAGGTTGAATGGAGGAGAACGTCAGTCTTGAGAAGAGACGGAGACAATAATTTCACATCAAAAAAAAGGAAAAATCTTAATATATATATATATATATATATATATATAAGCAATAATGTTGCACATCTTATTAAACATGCCTTTAAAGATGAGATAATGACCTCGTTACAATAAATGACATCTGAAAACATTACCAATGTGAAATAGTAAACCAATATAAGATGGTCTTAAACTGTGACCTTGACTAACTACAACTAGGGGTGTTCAAAAATATCCGGCCCGAACTACCCGACCCGCCGACCCGATTAAAATTAACCGGGTATTTATTTTAAAGTACCCGAATTTTTCGGGCCGGGTACCCGACCCGCAATTTTTTCCGGGTAGTTGGGTCGGGTCAGGGTCGAAATTTTTTTATAACCGGGTACCCGACCCGACCCGCTAAGTTTAATATTTATATATTTTATGTTTAAATTTTATTTTTATTTTATGTTTCTTATTACTTTTTTTAAAATTAATTTTAAATCCCTAACTTCTTTTTATACTTGTATTATATACTTTTAAGTTCACAAATTTACAAAAATATTTATATTAATTTGTCAATATAAGAGTCGAAAGAAAAATTATGATCGAAATTAATATTTTTAATACATTCTTTTATCGATAAACTTTAATATATATACAATGTGACACTGCAAAATCTACAGGTTTTCAAGTTCAACATGTGACACTGTAAGTGTCCTTCACTTTCCTAAAAGATTATAATTAAGCTTGAAATTTCAAAAGAGTGTATTAAAACAACATGATTATACATATATATATATATATATATATATATATCCAAATATTTATCTTTTTAAACTAACCTCAAATCAATAACTTTTGTGTTTGAAATATATATCATGAAATTTTATGTGTTTCCTATGTATTTTTAAAAAAAAAATTAAAAAAAAAAGTAAACCGGGTACCCGAATTTTGCGGGTACCCGATTTGCGGGTACCCGGTTCTTATGGGCCGGGTCACGGGCTGACTTTTAGGTACCCGAAAATTCTGAGTACCCGAAATTTAGGGCACCCGGAAATCCGGGTACCCGGATATGAACACCCCTAACTACAGCTATTATACTCTACTTATTTTGATATAAATATTTGGTATGTTCCAAAAATGTCAATATATAAATTTGGTTGGTGAAAATATAGAATAAAATATTTGGGTGATCACTTAATTATTGGGTCTGATCTATTTTGACTACTGAATTACAAAAATTTAAAATACGACTACCTAACTATTTAAATAGACCGATTTTGATCATCAGCCATTAAAATTTAACGGAGAGCGGAGAGGTAATGTGACCGTTAAAGTAAATTTTTTATAATTACACATTTGATCTTTGTTAGTTTCTTATTATATAAATTTAGTCCTGATTTTAATTTAAATAAAATTAATTAACCAATCAGGTGACGACACATGTCATCACCCGGTTGGATGGTTTTAATCTATTTTTTATTTTACTTTATTTTATTTAATATATTTATTTTCCTTCAATCATATGGTGACACGTGTCACCATCTGGTAAAAGAAAAAATCAAGAATAAAGAAAGTGCTTGGAGTGGGGTTTGATTTTTTGAACCAACAACCTCTTAAGAAAAACCTATGACTTTACCACTGCACCAACCCATTTTTTGTGAAATGGATTGCACCATCTTATATACTCCCTCTGTCCTACTAAAACTGTCACATGTTGACTTTTTTTGGGTCAAACTTTTTCAACTTTGACCTCTTATAATTTAAAATTTATTATTGATAAAAATATGAAAAAAAATATATTTTAAAAATCTTGAATCAACTAGTTTTTAAATATATTTTATAATTTTTAATTAATTAAAATATTTAAATAAATTATAGTCAAAGTTGAAAAAATTTGACCAGAAAAATGTCAACATGTGACAGTTTCAGTGGGACGGAGGGAGTATATCGTATAATGTAATAAATGCTAGGTGAAAAAATAAAAATAATTGCAAGGGGACTCAAACTTAAATTACTTAGATTGTAAAAGAAAATATATATTTTTTATATTTTAAAACTAAATTAAATATGTATATATAGTTTTTATATTTTTAAACTAAATTGAATATTTTTTCCTTTTCAAATCCATTTTATTTTTTAAATAAATGTGATTAATGAAAATATTCAATTTAGTTTTAAAATATAAAAATTGTAAATTTCATTTCATTTTAAATCTTACTTTAATTATATGTTAAATATATTTAAATTAATTATTTAAACTTGTTAAGTGATTTGTATGGTTTTACACATCCTAAGTAATTTAGGTTCGAATTCCCTAGCAACCATTTTTATTTCTTTATTCCCTAACATTTACTGCATTATAAGATATATATATATATATAATGATGCAATACATTTTATAAAGAATGAGTTGGTGCAGTAGTAAAGTCATGGGGTTTCCCCCAAGAGGTTGTGAGTTTAGGGTATTTATTTTCGGGTCAGGTTCGAGTGGGCCAAAAACTCGACTCGTGTCCATCCATAGATGACAGTGTCGTCACCTGATTGATTAATTAATTTTATTTATTTAAATTAAAATTAGGACTAAATTAATATAATAAGAAAGTAACAAAGTCTAAATGTGTAATTATACAAATTTTACTTTAACGGCCACGTCACCTCTCCATTAGATTTTAACGACCGGTGGTCAAAATAGGTCTATTTAAATAGTTGAGTGGTCAAATTTTAAATTTTTATAATTCGATGGTCAAAAAAAGTCAGTCCCAATAATTAGATGGTAGTTTACCCTATCACTAATATTCTAGTGCTCACTTTATGTGACCTGCTTAAGTATGCATCCCACCAAACCCATTGTGACAAGCAGCAAGTGATGGTCATGGTCATTATTTTTGATGGTCAGATGTAAAGTTTAGTTTGATTTATTAAAAAAGACAAAAATAGATTCCATTGATTTGGAAATAGAATTTAACCAGTGGAATTTTTAGTCATCGCAACCACAAAAATAATTAATAAATAAGCAAGGATTTTATAAATAAATAAATAAAAATAACCAAGGTTCCTCGGCAATAACGTCAGGGTGTTTAAAGATTTTGGCAGCATTGAATCTCTTGTTGGTTGGAATAGGCGTATCGCACATCACCTATAATTACCCATTTTCATAAATTAGATAACAATCGTAATACACTTAAGTAAATCCAAATTACATATAATGAATAATGATGTACACAATTTTTTTATGCTAAAGTCCAAATTGATTTAATTATTCAATTCTCTCTATTTACTAAATTTGAACATAAATGTAAAATGGGAATTTAAATACATAAATATAATTACCAAAAGGATATTAATTCCTTTTAAAGAATATTTTAGGTTTTTTAAATAAATTTCAAACTAGCACTGTCCTCTAAAAATATTCTGTTTGGATGCATTTTATTGTTAATATGGTATGTTGAGAGTCACCGACTTTCTCTCACATTCTCCAATATTCTAAAGTTCTCTTAATAATTAAGTAATATATATTATAATAATTAAAAGGTACAACAATGCTCTAGAGAGCTCCAAGATATAAAGTATTATTATAATAATATATATATGTAAAATATCTTAAATAGTGAACCAATGTCCACCGCCTCATTATACCTATAAATAGGCATGTAGTTTGTGAGATTGAGATGTGCAAAGTTGAGAGATTGGTGAGGTGTGTGCTAGTGTAGGAGAGTGACGTGAGGTGTGCAAGTGAGAAATATATTTGGGTAAGGATCGAGAGAAATATTGTAGTGAGGTATGTTTGTAATATTTGTGGTATATTAATAAAAGTGTTATTTATTTGTAATTAGAAGTTTCCCGGTTCAGCCTTAATTTATGTATTTCTTTGGTGCACCTGAATTGGTTATTATAATGGTCGGCTATGCCGCCTAAGTTATATGGTCGGCTCTGCCGCCTGAATAGTATATGGTCGGTTCTACCGCCTAATTGGTATATGGTCGGCATTGCCGCCTAAGTTGTGCACTAAGAAATTAAATATAAAAAGGCTAACCGACTCAGGGAGTTGGTGTAGTGTTAGTGGTCAGTCTTAGGTCCTCCATAGTGGGTGTGTTGGGTCCGTCGGGTTTCCAACAATTGGTATCAGAGCGGGCGGTCCGGGACCGTTACCAGTGGAGAAATCTTCGGTAAGCGTTGGACACTTACATTGGTCGGTGCATCAGTTCGTTGAGGGAAGATTCTGTCAAAATACAGTCAGGGACTGTAAAGTTTCGGTAAGCGTTGGACGCTTACATTAGTCGACATTGCATCAAGGTGCTAAGGGGAGACTCTGCCGGAATACAGTCAGGGACTTTGAAGCTATTGGTTTGGAACCAAGCTTAGTGGACGCCGGACGTCAATCAGCATGACAGACTTTGGAAGCACAAGCAATGGGATTAGAAAGCTCAATAACCACAACTACGGTTATTGGGAGACATGCATAGAGTCCTACCTACAAGGTCAGGACTTGTGGGAAATAGTCGCAGGCACCGACACAACTCCTCCACCGAAGGAGAATGCCGAAGCCTTGAGAAAATGGAAGATCAAGGCTGGGAGGGCTTTATATATATTGAAGACCACAATCGAGGAGGACCTATTGGAGCATATTCGTGATGAGAAGACACCAAAGGCAGCCTGGGAAACTTTGGCGAAATTATTTTCAAAGAAGAATGAAGCACGCCTCCAACTCTTGGAAAATGAGCTCGCGAGCATATCACAAGGAAGCTTATCTATTGCTCAGTATTTCACCAAGGTGAAATCTATCTGCCGTGAGATATCTCAACTTGCACCAGATGAGAAGGTTAGCGAGGCAAGGATGAAAAGAATTATCATCCATGGGCTAAGACCCGAGTACAATGGGTTTATCGCCGCTGTAAGGGGATGGCCTACTCAACCATCTCTAGTGGAGTTAGAGAACCTGTTGGCTAACCAGAAGGAATTAGCCAAACAGATGAGTGGCGTAACCCTAAAAGACGAAGAGGAGGCGCTCTTCACCAACAAGAAGAAAGGTACGTCACGAAGACAAGAAGTGACGAAAGGAGGTAAGCTCTATCCAAGAGATAGAAGTAACACTTCAGGGGGAGTTCGACGTAGAAAAGAAGACTATCACCAACAGTACGAGAAGAACGATAGAAGACAAAGTAGTGAATGCTTCAACTGTGGAAGAAAGGGTCACTTTGCTCGAGATTGTAGATTACCCATGAAGGAGAGTCGTGAATGCTTCAATTGTGGCAAGAAGGGCCACTTTGCTCAAGATTGCAGATTACCCAGGAAACAAACTTTCCAAGGAAACATGGCCACCACAAAAGAGGAGAAAAAAAAGAGGTCATGTTGGAAGCTTTCATCAGTGAGGAAGAATGGGAAGTAGACGATGGATTTTTTGTTGAAGAAGATTTGATAGAAGACATAGGTGAATCATCTCTTGTAGCAACCACAGTCTCAAAGATGAACTACGAGAATGAAAAAGAGTTCGAAGAAGACATGGAGGCACCAACTCTCGTTGCAACTACAAATACAAATACAAAATACAAGGATGAAGAGTTGGAAGAAGACATGGAGAAACCATCTCTTGCAACAATTATGGAGTCAAAAAATTGATTACGAGGAGGATTGGATCGTCGACTCTGAGTGCTCCAATGATGAGAGATGTTGTGATCCAACCAATTGCAAATGCTACACTTCAAGGAATGTGATGTTTGATGAAGCTTCTTCTTGGAGGTCGCCTCAGAAGATCGAGCTTTCAGAATCTCATGACCTAGAAGAACTTTTAGAAGATAATAAAGAAGGTAAAGAGCAAACATCGGATCCAAGTGAAGAAAGAGAAAGCTCACCCTCGAAAGATAAAAGCCCCTGGAAGACGGTTGTACATCAACCTGCATCTGAGGAGCTTCGTCCAAGCCAAATGGAAGTCGATGAGCTTCGCGAAGAAATGTCGAGAGCCCTAAACGAGACTATTGGTAAGTGTTCGCAACGATGTGAGACCTCTTCTAGTGAAATTCTTATTCTTAAAGAAGAGAACAAAGCTCTAAAGGAAGAGCTTAAGACGGTACGTGGGGAATTGAAAGATATGAAGGAAAAGATGGTGTTTCTTAAGAAGGTATTAGCTCATGACGGGGGAGCTGCATCATCCGTCCCAATTCCAACTTATTCGAGAATAGAAGTTTCTAAAGCCAAGTCTTATAAAGGGGATGAGAACGCGAAGGATGTAGATGACTTTCCGTGGAGCTTGGAACAATACATCCAAGCTACAAACGTCGTAGATGGTGCTAAGAAGATCAACCATGCCAGGAAGATCGACCATGCCTTACTTTATTTGGAAGATACTAAGATGCTATGGTTGTGGCGTAAGCATGGCAAAATGAAGAAGGGAGTTTGCTCTGTTGCTATTTCTGAATCCCTCTCCAACTTTAAGAAACGTGAGAGCTCCAAGAAAAAGGGGAACAAAAGCCATAACGCGGGAAGAAATAAATCACACAAAAGGCGAAGATTAAAGCTAGCATACAAGGAAGAAGCCTTCAAGGGAAAGAGAGATGCCAAAAGAGAAAGAGAGCAAGTTACTCAACAACAAGGAGATATGAGTATGCAATCTCTCCATATCCTGAATTCTATCAAAGCCAATGACGAAGTGCCTACGTTTGAAAAGAAAGGATTGTTGTTGGAGCAAGTGAAGATTGGAGGACAACCGGTACGTGTCTTAGTCGACAATGGAGCAACAAACAAGTTTATCAAGGAGATCTTTGAAAGAGAGATCAAGACGAGGTTATCAAAGATAGATGAAGAAGTTGCAGACATATTCACAAAAGTATGAGTAGACCGAAGTTTGAGAATTAAGAGAAACACTCGGTATGATCTACAAATCATTTGTGGAGAGAAGTTGTTGAGGGGGAGTGTTGAGAGTCACCGACTTTCTCTCACATTCTTCAATATTCTAAAGTTCTCTTAATAATTAAGTAATATATATTATAATAATTAAAAGGCACAACAATGCTCTAGAGAGCTCCAAGATATAAAGTATTATTATAATAATATATATATGTAAAATATCTTAAATAGTGAACCAATGTCCACCGCCTCATTATACCTATAAATAGGCATGTAGTTTGTGAAATTGAGATGTGCAAAGTTGAGAGATTGGTGAGGTGTGTGCTAGTGTAGGAGAGTGACGTGAGGTGTGCAAGTGAGAAATATATTTGGGTAAGGATCGAGAGAAATATTGTAGTGAGGTATGTTTGTAATATTTGTGGTATATTAATAAAAGTGTTATTTATTTGTAATTAGAAGTTTCCTGGTTCAGCCTTAATTTATGTATTTCTTTGGTGCACCTGAATTGGTTATTATAATGGTCGGCTATGCCGCCTAAGTTATATGGTCGGCTCTGCCGCCTGAATAGTATATGGTCGGTTCTACCGCCTAATTGGTATATGGTCGGCACTGCCGCCTAAGTTGTGCACTAAGAAATTAAATATAAAAAGGCTAACCGACTCAGGGAGTTAGTGTAGTGTTAGTGGTCAGTCTTAGGTCCTCCATAGTGGGTGTGTTGGGTCCGTCGGGTTTCCAACATGGTACTATGTCTATATTTCATGCCCCCGATAACAACATGATGTCATCCATTAAATATATATATTATTTAAAATCATTTACTAATTTATTAATGACATAACATAATATGACGTGCTAATCATTTATACACTATTTTTGTGTCAAAGAATAATAGGAAAATGCACAAAATTCTACTACTAGGGATCAACTTATTTTTTATTAAAGCATTCTCAAATTTGATATGAATAATGGAATTTGATAGCGTAAGGTCAAATATAAGGATACTAATATAAATAATATAAAGATTAAAGAGTCAGTGTTTTTACTTCTTCTGGTATTAATTACCAAGATATTGTTCACTCGCCTAAAGGGATCCTTGAATGTAGATTGAGTGCTGCAGATTGTAAACTTCACCTTAGGGTAATACAAGGTGATTTTGCCACATTTTGACCGAGAGAGTGACTAAGGTAGTACGAGCGTATTAGAAGCAATTTAGTTTCGTAACAAGTGGTATTATAGCGACCCTTTGACTATTATGATTTCACGTTGAGTGCCTATGAATGGGATAAGCATGATGAACAATCGTGACAATGGTTCATCACGAGTGCAGATAACTCGTGATAAGGACGTCAAGAAATTAAGTGAGAGAGAACATCACACTTGAAGAAGAAAAAAGATCTTAAAATATATAAGCAATGACATTGCAAATCACTTTTTTTGAGGGGAAGAAATGACCCTGTCATAATATATATTATTTCGCTTAAAACACAAAATTGTACTCTTCGAATTTGTTACGCTTTGATTAAATTGAGGTTTTTAATTATTATTTCAAATCTAATTGATCTTTAAACTTGACAAGCTTCTTAAATTGACCCTTCTATCATGCAATTCATATTTAACAGACAAAATGTATTTTATACGAGCAGGCTCAATCATAAACAAAAGTAAGCAAAGTTGATAAAACTTAGAAGTAAATTATAAAAAAGGCATCAATAAAACACAAGTTCTGACCACCACTCATCCATCGAAGAAGAAGAGAGGGTTATTTAAATAGGATCTAATCTGAACCATCTAATCCACTAACCAATGCTCCAATTTCCACTTCTAAGGCTTCCAGAGAATGGTGGTATCAGCCACCATTGATGTCACAACATAAGGATCCATATTGGATGCTGGCCTCCGGTCTTCAAAGTACCCTGTGCGTGTCATTTCATACATTTCCAGGAATGTTAGAATCAAAGTGATTCAAAAGATATGAGACAAATAGAGTAACACAAAGGATGCTGACCTTTTCCTTCTTTCTCGGTGTCACGGCCAACTCGAATGGAAGCTCCCCTGTTTGCTACGCCCTGGTGTTCGGAGATTGCAAGCAATATTAGTACTGCTAAATGAGAAGGAAAAAAAAAAAGAACACAAGTGTGCTACTGCTAAAGGCCTTGGCTTATATATACAAACACACACATAGTGACTTACCCAAGAGAACGTAGAGATACTTGCAGTTTCATGACGACCGGTGAGGCGTCTCTCGTTACCCTCTCCATATGCAGCAATGTGTTCCTTGTGGCGCAAACCCAACTTCTCAATTGCCTTCTTTATCACATGAATGCCGCCATCACTCCTCATAGACTTTGTGCTGAAAACAAATTTTATTCCCACAAATTAGCTCTTCATTCATGGAGAACAATACTTAGAATATAGTGGTCGTTGATTAAGTACATACCTGTAATTGGTATGAGCCCCAGCACCATTCCAATCACCCTGATAAAGGGGGAAATGTCAATAGGGGGAATGGTAAATTGAGTTCAAGAAAAATAGCTAAAGGATAAAGAATGGTGTGAGAACAAACCGGGATAGGTTTGGGATCGAAAGAGAGAACAACTCCAGCAATTTCGGTGATACGCTGTTCGAGAAAAAAAAGAAGTATGATACGATAAAGAACTTAAAATGAAACTACATTGATTAAATACACCGGTATAAAAATAATGAAATACCTCGAGTATGTATCTAGCAACCCATAATTGATCCCCTGCTGTTATTCCGGTGGCTGGACCAACTTGGAACTCCCACTGTTCAAACCATAAGAACATTCATGAAAAATAAAGCTCAATCAAATATGAAAGAAAAAAAAAGGAAAGAACGAAAACCTGGCTTAATTTCTAACAAACTATAAAACCCACCTGTGCAGGCATAACTTCGCCGTTGATTCCACTGATATTAATCCCAGCATAAAGACAGGCTTTGTAATGGGAGTCGACGATGTCCCGACCAAAGGACTTGTCAGCCCCTACTCCACAGTAGTATGGTCCCTGCATGCATGGTTTAGAATACAGCATATTTCACTGTAACCAGAGAAAATTAAACCACGCCAAAAAAAAGCAGTGAGATATATAAACCTGTGGGCCGGGAAACCCTCCAACGGGCCAGTCCAAAGGCCAATTGACCTGTTTTTGAAGAAGAGTGTACTCTTGCTCTATTCCGAACCTGATTTCAATTAATCAGATATAAATACATAAAAAAAAGATAATGAAATGGAGTAAAATTATGTTCACAAAATAAATGACATCTCAAAACATTAAACATTTAATATGTTTCAAAAAAACATGTATATTTAAATTTGGTTGGTGAAAATAACACTAATATTCTAGTGCTAACTTTATGTGATCTGCTGAAGTATGTATACCACCAAACCCATTGTGACAAGAAGCGAGTGATGGTCATGGTCATTGTTTTTGATGGTCCCATGTAAAGTTTAGTTTGATTTATTAAAAAAGACAAAAGAGATACCATTGATTTGGAAATGGAATTTAACCAGTGGAATTTTTACTGATCTCAACCATAAAAATAATTAATTAATTAATAAGCAATGATTTTATATAAAAAATTACCAAGGTTCCTCGGCAACAACGTCAGGGTGTTTAAAGATTTTGGCTGCATTGAATCTCTTATTGGTTGGAATAGGATCTCCAGCTGGCGTGTAAGTATCGCACATCACCTATAATTACACATTTTTTATAAATTAGATAAAAATCGTAGTAGACTTAAATGAATCCAAATTAGTAAAAAAATTATTGATGCTAAAGTCCAAATTGAATTAATTACTCAATTCTCTTTATTTACTAAAACTGAACCTAAATATAAAATGGGAATTTAAATACATAAAAATAATTACCAAAAAGATAATATTAATTCCTTTAAAAGAATATTTTAGGTTTTTTTACATAAATTTCAAACAAGCACCATCCTCTAAAAACATTTTATATAGATGCATTTATTGTTAATATGGTGTTATATTTCATGCCCCGATAACAACATGGTGTTGTTATTAGAAAATATATAATACTAGTATATATTTTTTATTATTTAAAATGCACAAAATTTCACTATTACGGATCAAGTTATTTTTATGTACTTTTATTAAAGCATTCACAAAATTTATATGAACAATAGAATTTTTGATGGCGCAAGGTCAATACATTGACACTAATATCAATAATATAAATAGTCACGGTTTTTACATCTCCTGGTATTAATTAAAGCAAAAAATCACCGAAAATCACGAGAGAAAGAAAGAATTAATTACCAAGATATTATTTCCTCGCCTAAAGGGATCTTTGAATATAGCTTGAGGGCTGCAGAGTTCAGTCAAAATCACAGAAAACATAATAATCATTATTAACGTAGAAAAATATAATCACGGAATCTGAACCAGTAACAATGATCTAACAAAAAGCATATACTCGTACCGTAAAATAACTTCACTATCGTTTCCGGGAGCCTGGCCCGTACTCGAACCGTCGTAGTTCCAGAGAGGGAGTTCCGACGGATCAGTCACTGGTCCAGGCAAAGTCTGTAGAAATCGTAAACGGTAATATCAACATTTTTCTTGAAAAAGATTAAAAAAAAACAGATTGAAAATTGAAAACTAAGAACCGCACCCTTGCTTTGCTCCTCAAATCCATTCCCGATCCACCGATCCTGAAACAGAATTCAAAAAGCTTTAACAGAAAGCAAATCACTAGTAATCAAACAAAAACTAAGGAAGAAATGATTCGTCAAACCATATATATTCCGCAATGATCTTTTTGGTGCTCTCGCCGAGGTTGAGGTTGATGAGATCGCTGAGAAGAGACATGGCTACGGCTGCTACTGGTTGTAGAGGAAGAATCTCTCAGAGAAATAGATTTGGTTGGTAGCTTTTAAATAGAGAGGATGGAAAGTTCTAAGAAAACAGATGTATATATATATATATTTGAAATTATGTGTATATATTTATTGGACAGTAAGAAAATCAAAATAGAGATCACATTATTTTGGCAACGGAATCTTCAAGGAAAAATGAGAGAATCAAGGTGATTGCCAGTTGTGCCACTAATCCCCTTGCCCTTTTTCCCTTTTTCTTTTTTTCTATATATTTCCAAATTTGTTGGAAAAATAATCTTTTACTTTTATAATGTCAATAGTAAATCCAGCTCGTTCACTATTTGGTTAAAATACTTGTATAATTTTTCAATATATATACTAACAAGAATAGTTAATTATATTAATGATTTAGATTTATTACTGATATTATAAAAAGAGAAATAAAATCATGCCAAATCAAAATACAATAATTAAATCTCTAATTTTAATATAATGAAGGGACCAAAATCATAACTTACGTAAAAGGTCATTTCAATTCCCAAAATAACTTGGTGAAATTATAATAAATTCAAATTTTTTAGAGACAAGTATATGTGGTAATAATATATATTATTTTCATTTAAAATATGTCGATCGGCCGATTCGACTAAAAATTTTACCATCTAGATAATCGAATGTGATTGAAAAAGAGAGGATTTGTCATAAAAATGTATACGAAATGTACAAATTGTTTTTTATATACTTAATATTTTTTACTGTTATTTCTTTTTTTTTAATTTAATTATCCGTTGATAAGTTCTTCAAGTCTTATAATTTTTTTCTTAATTCGTCACTATAAGCGAAATCAAAGTGTTTTCTTAGAATTGAGTTCTTAATTTCACTTTTTACATATATGGGTTTTCACAACCGAAATATTTTTAGATAAATTTTTTGTTTTGGAGTTTTTTATTTCACAAAAAAAAATGAAAATAAAAATGAAAAATCATATATTAAAATTGATGCATCATGATTGTTCACATGATAATATATATCGTGGGTTGTATACTACTATGGAATTCAATTGGTCACTTCAAGCAAGGTAACTGAAGATATATGACAAGTTCACATTACAAAATAAAAATTTAATTAATATTGTTGTTATAATAAAACTATAAAAATATAATATGATATATAAATTATAAATTGTGATATTGTCCACTAAAACTTGAGATCATTCGTATAATTTTTTAAAATCTAAAAAAACAATTGAAAATTGTAATAAAAAAAAGAGAGGAAAGAAGATGTTTGCCGAGTCGCAACCTGTTTCACAATGCATCGTAATTAGTATAATTATTTTTTACAGGCGTTGCAATCTGCGATTTACATTGTTTGTTTGGTTCTAGGTAGGGTTTCGTTGTATATATATATTTTAAAAGAATAAGAAAACTAAATTTAGGCATTGAAGTAATCGTCAACATTCTATTGTAGTCATCATGTGTTACACATTCGAACAATTATTATCGCTATTTTGTTTGGTGCAACGTTTCCAACCTGTTACGTCAAATATTTTATTTTTTCTTCATATTATTATTAGTAACTTATTCATTAATCAACTATTATTCTATCTACAAATGTTAAAATTTAAACCTTAAATGTTATTTAAGGATCTAATATTTAATCTCATTATATCGACTAGTAATTAATTTTGAAAGTGATGGTTTATTAGTGAATATGAAAGGCAGTGGATACTAAGTCTTAGCATGGGGCATTGGCATTAATACAGTCCTACGAGTAGAGTTGCGGACTATACTAAATTAAGTTATAGAGATTAAATATCAAACTCCAGTATAATAAATGAATTGAAACCGTAGCCAACCCATTAGAAAAGAGAATTTTTTTTTATTAATTCAAGATATTCACATTTTCATGTAAATGTTATCATTTGAATTTATATAAGTTGGAGCAACAAGAGCATTCTTTGTCAACTAGTGAATCTCAAATAGTTATATTTTTTTAGTATAATTATTAATATTTGACTCATTGGTCGACTAATCCGGATTAAATTTTGTAGAGGGTAGTTATGGGATGACCCTTCCGACAATTTTCTCCATTCACAACGACATGATTTGAACAATTGACTTTGCTTAAGCGACTTAACGCCTCATCCTGTTAGACCAACTTGTTGTTGATAAAAAGAGTTGAATTTTAATAAATATAAATCTTATGTTCTTTTTTGATGTCTCTATTTATTACCTAACACTAAAAAATAGATTTAAGGTGAATGGTTAGGGTTTAAGTTTGGAGTGTAGTGTATATGATTTAGTTTTTTAAGTTTAGGGTTGTAGATTTAGAGGTTAGAATTTAGGGTTTAGATTTTTTAGTATTGTAGCATAGGTAGGGCAAAAAACTTTTGTTCGTATATTGATACACAATATGTATAAAAACATTTACACAACTCTTCTTATTTAAACTATAAAAATCTAAAACCCTAACCATAAACTCTAAATTCTAAGTGCTAAACCTACATCATAAAACCTTAAATCATAAATCATAAACTAAATTCATACACTTTAAAATTGACCAACTTCAACCAGTGGCAATCTACTTAGGAGTTGGGGTGGGCCTAGATCCACCCTGAACTTTTAAAAGTTCACACATTTGGCTTTGATTTTATTTTTATTTTTATGAATTAGTCTTTAATTTTTTAACTTGTGCTCATCTTGAAATTTTAAAATTTGTACGACTTGTGCCCACTCTAAAAAATATTTTAACGTGTGCCCACCCAAAAATAATTTATAAATCCGCCACTGACTTTAACTTATGTATCAAAGTATTTTTCATTAGAAAATATGCATAGAAAATAGTTGTTTGTGGTGATTAAAAAAGATCGAAAAGGTTAACTCGAATTTGGTTTCAAATTTCAAATCAAAAGTTTTTTTGTCAAGTCACATTTTGGTACTTTATCTTGACTCTGTTTAAATAGCAATATCGATCATAAAATCAAATTTAGGAACCAGATTGTATATAAAAAAAGGAAAAAAGAACGAAAAAAAGGGGTGAAAGAACAAAGAAAAACAGAGAAATGCCGAGTGATATAACAATCAGTTATTTAAGGCCGAGCTTGAAATGATCGGACAATGAGCCTAACATAATTGGGCCTGAGCCAACCCAATCTAAACCCGTATATAACAGTTCGGTCCCATTAAAAGATCGTCAATGATTGGACCGTTGCCCAAAAATGTCTCATTTTTTCTTCATCCACCGGTTCATTATTTGCATCATTGCCCAATAATTTCAAATCTTTTAAGATTTAATTTAATGAGAACTTGGGGAAGGCCTAGCGTATAGTATGTCGAGGTTAAAAGACGATAAATTTTAAAATTTGTCATCAAATAAAAAAATATTTGATTTTTTGATACTCCTTCCGTCCCATAATTTTTGTTTTTTATTAACTTTTTTGGGTCAATTTTTTTCAACTTTGACTCATAATTATTTAAAATGTATCATTGATAAAAATATGAAAAATATATTTTAAAAACCTCTAATCGAGTAGTTTTCAAATATATATTTTATAAAAATTAATTATTTAAATATTCAATATAATCATAGTCAAAGTTTAAAGATTTTGACTTTCAAAAAATCAATAGGGACCTTTTTTATGGGACGGAGGGATTAATATTTTTTATTGGTTTTTTAAAATTTCTCATAAACTAAATGTAACCCCCTAGACCGGCCTATGCGGAATAACCAAGTCTAGTAAGGCACATCAAAGTTTAAACTCAAGTGGAAAACCTGTTGTCAAATTAAGTATTTATTTCGACAGCATAACGGCAGGACTTAAAGAAAACCATCAAGAGAAATGAAGCTGTTTAATACGTCAAGCAGTAATACTTTTCAAAATCATTCACAACATAGACTTCATAAAAAATATAAGCAGCCATGATTTCTTAAATAAACCCATCATATGATGGTTACAAAATAAGTATCAGTTAGCATAATAAAATACTTATAGTTTAATACCATACATAACAAAATATAGGCACATGTCACCCTGAAAATACAAACGGTGGATAGAAACATTACATTCAAAAAGAATACCAAATGTGTCGATCCTCCAAGTGTCGGCTACGGGGTGGCCTATCCAAAATATCTGAAAGGGAAAAGAATTTGGGGCGTGAGCTAGAAAGCTCAGTGTGTTCCAACAGTGCAAGTAAAACATGTACATCAACAGTATAATATTCATTTCTAGTTCAAAAACATTAAGTTCAAATAACAATACGGTTCGGTTTAATCTTTTATCTACCCTCCAACCATACTCCAAGAGGCAGTTCCCCAAAACTGCGTCAAAGGCATTAACCAATGCCCAATGGGAATAGGTGCCAACCTAAGGGAATACCTTAGGAACGGTACGGTAAAGTAGGAATTACCCTAGCCGAAGCATAGGAACCTGTAACGGTAAGGAATTACCAGCTGGATCAGAGCTGAACCTGCGGTCACTTCACATTCTATCCCAAGTACCCCAGTAACAACCTATGTAATAGTTCGATTATCAATAACAACTGTAATTTCGGTAAATATAAAATAGACATGTATTTTCCATAAAACGATAATCAGAGAGCATATTGTTCAATCAAACTACGATGTATCACACATATGAAATAATCATGCTTATTTTAGAGTTCATATCATAATCATGCAAAAACACTTTATCAATCATGAGCATGTGATTAATTTAATATCATACTTTCATCATGTAAAACAATATTAAAACGGTTATATAGCACACAAGGAACACACCTCAAAAGATGAGATCGGTCAGAAGATCTATCGAGCACCGAGATCACGCTCCGCTACAGTACTGGAACCTAAATAGACAGGGATTATGGTTACTAACAGATTTACACCTTAATCATAATAAAATACTAAGTTTTCGGGTCGTACGAGTGACGATAAGATCACGAGGCGGTACAGATCGGGACGAGCTGGGCTGGGCGTCGGTACGGTCGAGAGATCCACGAGTACCTATTAAATCAGAAAATCACTATCAGTCCTCAATCATCAATCTCTCTTGAAAGACATAACTTATACATATGCATGTTCAGGTTCAACGTCTAATTTAGAGGCTTTCGGGTTAGAATTTTGCGAAACGGGCTTTAAAATCGGACTCAGGACGTCGAAAAACATAAGATATGGCTTTTCGGGAAAAGTTGACTTTTTGGTCAAAGTCAACGCTGACGTCAGTGGTCAAAGTCAACGCTGACGTCATGCTGACGTCACTGGTCCAATGCTGACTCGGCGAGTTGACTCACTGAGTTGACTCGGACGAGTTGACTCACTGAGTTGATTTGGACGAGTTGACTCGGTCAACGGGTCGGGTCAACGGGTCAACGGGTCGGGTCAACGGGTCAACGGGTCGGGTCAACGGGTCAACGGGTCGGGTCAACGGGTCAACGGGTCGGGTCAACGGGTTTGACCGAGTTGACCGGTTCAACCGGTTCGGTCCACACGGACCGGCCTTTTACCTTAAAAAAAACTGAAGGTCGCCGGACGGTCACCGGAACATCGCCGGAAAGCTCCTTTCGCGTCGTTTCTGCCGGAAAAACTTAGATTTTTAGACAAGCAATTTACCTCACACGATTAATCACGAAACAAGGCCTAAAACCGATGAAAAAAACTCACATTAAAGCTTTGATATCGCCGGACAATATGTAGCTCCGACCAAGCCCTTTCCGGTACCGATAGGACGTGAAGTCTTAGGGGTTTTGCTCAGCTCGGGACGGGGAACCCAACGACGGTGGTGGCGCGGCGAACCGACGTCAACAACGGCCGTAATCGAAGAAAAACCGATCGGCCTCAAACCCTCGGTTCGTCGAACGTTCAACGCGTGATTGCTGGCGATTGCGGCTACGGTTACGCGAGTGGCCTTAGGGGTTTTGTTTGGGACACCGAGGTGGTTTGTATGGCGGTGGCGGTGGAGAGCACGGCGCGGCGGTGACGATGGACGGATGGCGGCGGTTCGTTTAGGGTAAGGGCTAAAAGGGGCGACAGTAAGGGAATTGGGTTCTCCAATTTTCTCTCACACATGCCTAATTAATTCCCACTGAGATGGTAGGTAGGATATTTTGAATTTAATATTATTTTATTTCAAATGACATGGTTTAAATGAATCATGGGGAAAATTTAGAGCCAAGAACTCTCTTAGCTCAGTGGCTGGGCACCCGTCTAAAAAACCAAAGGTTGTGGGTTCGATTCCCACAACCCTCACCTCCCATCTGAATATATATATATATATATATATATTATTTTCTTTACATCTTTTTTTTAAATTTATTTTCTGGGTGTTACAACTCTCCCCCCCCTAAAAAGAAATTTCGGCCTCGAAATTTACCTGAGTGGAATAAGTGCGGAAACTGCTCTTTCATCGACTCCAGAGTCTCCCAGGTAGCTTCTTCAGGACCTCGATTACTCCACTGTACTTTGACCATTGGAATACGTCGATTCCTTAAAACTCTCTCGTCTTGATCCAAGATCTGAACAGGTTCCTCCTCATAAGACAAATCTGGTCTCAACTCCACATCCTGTACCTGAATAACATGGCTCGGATCTGGGTGGTACTGCCTCAACATAGATACATGGAACACATCATAAATACGACTAAGCTGAGGAGGTAACTCAAGCTGATAAGAAACAGGCCCGACTCTCTTCCGAATACGGTACGGTCCGATAAATCTTGGACTTAGTTTGCCTTTGCGCCCAAATCTCATAACTTTCTTCCATGGAGACACCTTCAGAAAAACCTGATCACCAACCTCAAACTCAATGTCTTTCCTCCTCCGATCAGCATAGGACTTCTGCCTATCAAAAGCTACTTTCAGACGGCTGCGGATCAATCTGACAGTCTCCTCGGTCTCTCGAACCAGCTCTGGGCCCAAAGTCTTCTTCTCGTACAACTCTGTCCAACAGATGGGAGTACGACACTTACGGCCATACAAAGCCTCATACGGTGCCATACGGATACTAGCCTGATAGCTGTTATTGTATGCAAACTCAGCCAAGGGCAAGAAATCCTCCCAACTACCACGGAAATCTATCACACATCCCCGTAACATGTCCTCAAGAATCTGAATCACCCACTCCGATTGTCCATCTGTCTGCGGATGGAAGGATGTACTGAAATTCAGACGGGTACCCAAAGCACTGTGCAAGGCCAACCAGAATCGGGAGGTAAATCTCGGATCCCGATCAGAGATGATAGATAAAGGTACCCCATGTAGTCTAACAATCTCAAAGATGTACAGTTTAGCCAGCTTCTCCAAAGAGTAGGTGACTCGAACTGGAATAAAATGAGCTGACTTGGTGAGTCGGTCAACAATCACCCAGATCGAATCCTTTTTAGAAGGTGTCAAAGGAAGCCCTGTAACGAAATCCATCGTGACACGTTCCCATTTCCACTCGGGGATCTGAATGGGCTGCAACAAACCAGAAGGATGCTGGTGTTCTGCCTTAACCTGTTGGCAAGTTAAACACCGAGATACATAATCTGAAATGTCCTTCTTCATGCCTTCCCAACGATATCTCTGCCTCAGGTTTTGATACATCTTGTCTCCACCGGGATGCATAGCATAAGGGCTGTTATGAGCCTCACTAAGAATAGCGACCCTTGAAGCACAAGACTCCATCCTGATCAAAGGCATAGATAGAAGTAGATCCCTGTTCAACCTGCTGCATGACAGGGAGTAAGGAACTGTCTAGAAGCTGTTTGACCTTAATTTCCTCGGCCAATGTCGGTTTAACCTGCAGCTCAGCTACTAAACTACCATCACTGTATATACTCATCCTGGCAAACAAGGATCTCAAGTCTGATATAGCCTTACGGCTCAAAGCATCAGCAACAACATTAGCCTTCCCTGGGTGGTACTCAATCACACAGTCATAATCCTTAAGAAGCTCAATCCAACGATGTTGTCTAAGATTAAGCTCTCTCTGTGTAAGAATGTACTTCAGGCTCTTGTGATCTGTGTAGATATAACACTTTTCTCCGTAGAGATAGTGTCTCCAAATCTTCAGGGCAAAGACCACAACGGCCAACTCTAGATCATGGGTAGGATAATTACACTCATGTGGCCTCAACTGACGGGACGCATAATCTATTACCTTCCCATCCTGCATCAGAACACAACCAAGCCCAGAACGCGATGCATCACTATAAACTGCAAAATCCTTCCTAGACTCGGGCTGCGTCAAAACTGGAGCTTGCGTTAGAGCTGTCTTCAACTTCTCAAAACTATCCTGCTGAGCATCTGTCCAGATGAATGGAACATCCTTCCTCAACAGCTCCGTCAAGGGAGCGGCAATAATAGAAAAGCCCTCGACGAAACGCCTGTAATACCCAGCTAAACCCAAGAAGCTGCGGATCTCGGAAACATTCTTGGGTTGCTTCCAACTCACAATGGCCTCTATCTTGCTCGGATCAACCTGAATACCCCGAGCCGATACCACATGCCCTAGAAATGTCACCTCACTGAGCCAAAATTCACACTTGCTTAACTTGGCGTACAATTTGTGCTCTCTAAGAGTCTGCAGAACAATCCTCAAATGCTCAGCATGTTCTGCTTCAGTCCGGGAGTAGACTAGAATGTCGTCAATGAACACAACCACAAATTGGTCCAAATAAGGCTGGAACACACGGTTCATTAGATCCATAAAAATGGCGGGAGCATTAGTCAGACCAAACGACATTACTAAAAACTCGTAATGCCCATATCTGGTGCGAATGGCCGTCTTAGCTACATCAGACCCCTTTATCTTAAGCTGATAATACCCGGAACGAAGATCAATCTTCGAGAAAACTGTGGCTCCTCGAAACTGATCGAACAAGTCGTCGATCATGGGTAGAGGATACTTGTTCTTTACGGTCAGCTTATTCAGCTTACGATAATCAATACACAACCGAAGGGAACCATCTTTCTTTTTCACAAACAAGACCGGAGCTCCCCAAGGTGAAGAGCTAGGTCGGATGAAACCTCGGTCAAGGAGCTCTTGCAACTGAATTTTCAGCTCTTTAAGTTCCTTTGGGGCCATATGGTAAGGATTCATAGAGACTGGTGCAGATCCCGGATAAGTCTCAATTTTGAACTCAACATCTCTATCCGGAGGTAATCCAGGTAATTCCTCAGGAAAGACATCAAGGAACTCGCTAACAGTGCGAATCTCGTCAATCTTTGACAAGGAACCCTTGGTATTCAAGAAACAGGCGATGAAAGTCTGATAGCCCTTCCGGATCATCCTGTCGGCAGCCAAAGCAGATATCACATTGGACAGATACCCTCGGCGCTCACCAACAAGAACCACTGTACGATCATCAGAAGTCTTCAAAACTGCTCTCTTGGACTCACAATCTAAGTTAACCCGGTGCTCAGTCAACCAATCCATGCCAAGAATCAGATCGAACTCTTCTAACGGTAGTTCCATAAGGCCAGCTAGAAAGATTTCCCCTTGCACCTCGAGGGGACATCGCCTGAAAACCTTATTTACAACCACAGACTAGCCCACTGGACTCATAACGGTAACTACATTCTCGGTGCTCTCATCAGGAATCTGGAGATCCCGGGACACGGATCTCGATACATAGGAATAGGTAGAACCATTGTCGAGCAATGCAAAGTATGGAACAGAAAACATAGTAAATATACCTGCAATGACGTCTGGCTCATCTCTGTCATCTCGACGTCTGGTGGCATAAACAAGTGCAGACTGCCTAGCCTCGGTCATAACTGGTCCCCCACTCTGATAAGATCGGCCTCTACTCTCAGATCTAACAGCAGACCCAGAAGCTCTACCCTGATTACGGCCTCTAACCGGAGTCTGAACAGATGTCTGTGAACGAGCAGGTGTTTGAGTACGGGCAGGAGTCTGAGTGGACACCCCCGTGGAAGGTGAACGTGGACAATCCCTAAGGAAATAATCCATAGACCCACACCGGAAGCAAGCACCAATCATCTTCCAACACTCTCCTCTGTGTTTCCTACCACAGTGCTCACATGCAGGCATGGATGAAAAACCCAAAGAATCACCTCGACTGGCAGCTGGGACAGAAGGCGCTAAAGACCTATAACTCGTATTACTCTTTTGAGACTCAGCGGTGCGGGTTCTCTTATCTGGACGTCCGTAGGACTCACCCTGACTAGGTCTCCTAGATCGATCCCAATCTCGGCCTCGATCTCGACCCCGATCTCGATCTCTATCCCTGCCACCCTGACTAGCTGCCAAAATCTCCATCTGCTCTGCAGTCTTAGCCCGATCTACTAAATTCTCAAATACCTCATCGTGATGTGTAGCCACTCTGTCACGTATCCCAATACGGAGGCCCTCTAAGAACTTTTCGCATCTGTCCTTCTCGGTAGGAACCAAACCATGACCATACTTTTGTAGCTCCAGAAACTGTATCTCGTACTCGGCCACTGTCATAGAACCCTGCACCAAGTCCTTGAATGCCTGACGCCTCTCCCTCAAGAACCGCTCGCCCAGATAACGGTTCCTAAAACGCTCCTTAAAGAAATCCCATGTCAACCGATCAGAGGGAACGCTACTCATAATAGACTCCCACCAGGTGCGGGCATTCCCGTTCAGCATAGATACATCACATAAGTATTTCTTGGATGGCTCAAAACCCATCTCTGTCATACGTCGCTCGATATCATACAACCACTCCTCAGCGTCGGTCGGTGCTCCACTAAGAGATCCAGAGAAAGTCTTAATCCCGTTAGCAAACAAGGTCTGGGAGATAGAGACTTCTGGAACGACACTCGATACTCTAACTACACCCTGAATCAGCTGAAGAAACTGTCTACTCAAACCCTCATCAGTAACCACAGTCGTAGGCTCGGGCCCAGAAATCGTCGCTCCTCTAACCAGAGTAGCCACATCAACATCAGGAGCGGATGACGGAGCAGGCGGGACAGATGTCGGAGCAGTCGAGGTGGTCGAAACTGAAGGACCACGAGGGGTAGAAGGCTCGGTAGAAGGTGGAGGATCTACGGGGGCAGGAGCATCAACATGAGTAGATGGAGCAATCACTGGATCGTCCATCGAGTCTGCAAATCTAACGGGTCGACCTCGCCTACGAGCGGGTCGACGACCCCTGCTGGTGCTCATCTCAGAGAATCTCTACAAAGATAAAACTTAGGATCAGTTTATGACACTGGAGAATCGAACACAATTAAACAGGTAAAATTGGGTGACATGGCCTCTTTTCACAATACTTTGAAAAAAAAAACGTTTTTAAAACAGTACATTATAAGGGCTTTTCCACAGTCCGAGGGTTTAAAACCAAAAGCTCTGATACCAACTAAATGTAACCCCCTAGACCGGCCTATGCGGAATGACCAAGTCTAGTAAGGCACATCAAAGTTTAAACTCAAGTGGAAAACATGTTGTCAAATTAAGTATTTATTTCGACAGCATAACGGCAGGACTTAAAGAAAACCATCAAGTGAAATGAACCTGTTTAATACGTCAAGCAGTAATACTTTTCAAAATCATTCACAACATAGACTTCATAAAAAATATAAGCAGCCATGATTTCTTAAATAAACCCATCATATGATGGTTACAAAATAAGTATCAGTTAGCATAACAAAATACTTATAGTTTAATACCATACATAACAAAATATAGGCACATGTCACCCTGAAAATACAAACGGTGGATAGAAACATTACATTCAAAAAGAATACCAAATGTGTCGATCCTCCAAGTGTCGGCTACGTGGTGACCTATCCAAAATATCTGAAAGGGAAAAGAATTTGGGGCGTGAGCTAGAAAGCTCAGTGTGTTTCAACAGTGCAAGTAAAACATGTACATCAACAGTATAGTATTCATTTCTAGTTCAAAAACATTAAGTTCAAGTAACAATACGGTTCGGTTTAATCTTTTATCTACCCTCCAACCATACTCCAAGAGGCAGTTCCCCAAAACTGCGTCAAAGGCATTAACCAATGCCCAATGGGCATAGGTGCCAACCTAAGGGAATACCTTAGGAACGGTACGGTAAAGTAGGAATTACCCTAGCCGAAGCATAGAAACCTGTAACGGTAAGGAATTACCAGCTGGATCAGAGCTGAACCTGCGGTCACTTCACATTCTATCCCAAGTACCCCAGTAACAACCTATGTAATAGTTCGATTATCAATAACAACTGTAATTTCGGTAAATGTAAAATAGACATGTATTTTCCATAAAACGGTAATCAGAGAGCATATTGTTCAATCAAACTACGATGTATCACACATATGAAATAATCATGCTTATTTTAGAGTTCATATCATAATCATGCAAAAACACTTTATCAATCATGAGCATGTGATTAATTTAATATCATACTTTCATCATGTAAAACAATATTAAAACGGTTATATAGCACACAAGGAACACACCTTAAAAGATGAGATCGGTCAGAAGATCTATCGAGCACCGAGATCACGCTCCGCTACAGTACTGGAACCTAAATAGACATGGATTATGGTTACTAACAGATTTACACCTTAATCATAATAAAATACTAAGTTTTCGGGTCGTACGAGTGACGATAGGATCACGAGGCGGTACAGATCGGGACGAGCTGGGCTGGGCGTCGGTACGGTCGAGAGATCCACGAGTACCTATTAAATTAGAAAATCACTATCAGTCCTCAATCATCAATCTCTCTTGAAAGACATAACTTATACATATGCATGTTCAGGTTCAACGTCTAATTTAGAGGCTTTCGGGTTAGAATTTTGCGAAACGGGCTTCAAAATCGGACTCAGGACGTCGAAAAACATAAAATAGGGCTTTTCGGGAAAAGTTGACTTTTTGGTCAAAGTCAACGTTGACGTCAGCGGTCAAAGTCAACGATGACGTCATGCTGACGTCACTGGTCCAATGCTGACTCGGCGAGTTGACTCACTGAGTTGACTCGGACGAGTTGACTCACTGAGTTGACTCGGACGAGTTGACTCACTGAGTTGACTCGGACGAGTTGACTCACTGAGTTGACTCGGTCAACGGGTCGGGTCAACGGGTCAACGGGTCGGGTCAACGAGTTAACAGGTCGGGTCAACGGGTTTGACCGAGTTGACCGGTTCAACCGGTTCGGTCCACACGGACCGGCCTTTTACCTTTAAAAAAACCGAAGGTCGCTGGACGGTCACCGGAACATCGCCAGAAAGCTCCTTTCGCGTCGTTTCTGCCGGAAAAACTTAGATTTTTAGACAATCAATTTACCTCACACGATTAAACACGAAACAAGGCCTAAAACCGATGAAAAAAACTCACCTTAAAGCTTCGATATCGCCGGACAATATGTAGCTCCGACCAAGCCCTTTCCGGCACCGATAGGACGTGAAGTCTTAGGGGTTTTGCTCAGCTCGGGACGGGGAACCCAACGGCGGTGGTGGCGCGGCGAACCGACGTCAACAACGGCCGTAATCGACGAAAAACCGATCGACCTTAAACCCTCGGTTCGTCGAACGTTCAACGCGTGATTGCCGGCGATTGCGGCTACGGTTACGCGAGTGACCTTAGGGGTTTTGTTTGGGACACCGAGGTGGTTCGTATGGCGGTGGCGGTGGAGAGCACGGCGCGGCAGTGACGATGGACGGACGGCGGCGGTTCGTTTAGGGTAAGGGCGAAAATGGGCGACGGTAAGGGAATTGGGTTCTCCAATTTTCTCTCACACATGCCTAATTAATTCCCACTGAGACGGTAGGTAGGATATTTTGAATTTAATATTATTTTATTTCAAATGACATGGTTTAAATGAATCATGGGGAAAATTTAGAGCCAAGAGCTCTCTTAGCTCAGTGGCTGGGCACCCGTCTAAAGAAGCAAAGGTTGTGGGTTCGATTCCCACAACCCTCACCTCCCATCTGAATATATATATATATTTTATTTTCTTTACATTTTTTTAATTTATTTTCTGGGTGTTACATTTCGGTACTTAATTTTTTTTATATAATTTTTTAGTTTAGGACAAAACATCAAAACTTACAAAATAAATATCGACACTTACAAAAAAATTTATAATCTTTTAACCACACTTTAAACATATTGTAAGTTAGACTCGCCCCACCAGGAGTCGTCCTTTAGGTCATCATTTTTTCTTGCCGCCGTCTAACGTCAGCTTTGACGAATTGAGATTGTCAAAGTAATTATCTCCTCTTCTTTTTATTTCTTCTGTGTCTAATTAATGAATTACCAGTTTACATTCGAAAAATATGTGTGGGTTACCAAGATAATTAGTTTTTATATTGTCAGTAACTAAATAGGAAAAAGATGGCCTAAAACATAAATCACATCCTGAACTTGACAACTTTGGCAAAGTTACCCCATGTCTTTTTTTTCCTGTCAAAATTGACTCATAAACTTGACAAGTTTGATCAACTTACACCATAAACATAAAACGTTCTCTAAAATTAACAACATTAAAATTTTAATATTATATTACCCGTTTCTTTTTCTTTTTCGATCCGTTCACCTCTCCTCGTTTCACCTTTCCTTTTTCATCTCTTTATCTCCTGCTTTACCTATGTTGAAGATTGTTAGCTGTTGCTGTTAGCTGCTGTTAAAGGTTGTTAGTCAGCTGTTGAGCTGTTAGCTTTCGGTTAGGGTTATCAGTTAGTTAGTTAACCTAATTCTATGAAAGTTAGCATACGATGCATGTACATAAGGATCAATATAGTCTTTGTAGTCCTTGTATATAAGGATGGTGTACATACATACATGATGATATGAATGGAAATAAGTTTCCAAGATAATCTTCTTTCTAAATCACTTTCCAATATGGTATCAATCGCCGGAGAAGCTTGAGCTTGTAACGAGTTCTTCAAGCTTGCTATCCTGAAAAGTCTTCCGCGTTTCTCTGTGTGTTTTTTCTTTGCTCTTTGTTCGTTGTGCTGCGATGTTCACCAACAAGAAAATCAGTGTTTTTCTAGATGAAATGAATTACCTGTTGTGGAAGCAGCAGGTGTTGCTGACTGTTAGGAGTCATAAGCTGGAGAAGCTCTTGACTGGAAAGATGACGGTTCCACCTGAGACCGTTACTGCTGCCGATGGAACGTCTTCTCCAAATGATGCTTATGAGGATTATGTTGCGCAGGACAGTGCGTTAGCATCGTGGCTGCTGTCTACGGTGAGTTCGAATCTTCTTGCTCAGTTCGTTGGAGCTGAAACAGCTGCTGGGGTATGGAAAACAGTTCAAGAGTTTTTCTCTAATCGTTCGACTACCTCTGTTATGGGTTTACATTATAAACTTCGATCTTTCAAGAAGGGTGATGAATCCATGCGTGTTTATCTTACGCAAATTAAAGAAGTTTGTGATGCTTTAGTTTCTTGCAATAGTAAAATTTCAGATGTTGAACAGATTGCAAGTATTCTCAATGGTTTACCAAAAGATTATCAACCTTTTGTTGCTGTTATTACATCGAGTAAAGATCTGGTTCCTGTTGATCGAGTGAGGTCTTTGTTAATTGATGCTGAAGCTCAGATTGCAGGGTTTAATGCTCGAAGCAATCTTGACTTGCCCTTCAGTGCAAATGTAGCCCAAGCAGGTGGTGGTGGTTTCAATTCTCGTGGTTCAGCTCCTGCTCGTGGTACAAACTCTCGAGGTAGTTATGGCAACCCTCGAGGTGGTTATGGCTACAGAGGTGCTGGTGGTCGAATGAGTGGAAGAGGCCGTGGTGGTCGTACTAAAATTCAATGCCAAATCTGTGGCAAGATTGGTCATCTGGCTACTCGTTGTTGGTATCGCTTTGATGAGGAATTTCAAGCTGAGGGTGATCAAGAAGGTCAGGCTTCTGGACAGGTTCAGTTGGGAGCATTTGATGAATCAGAAGAGGCTGATGAAGGTCAAGATTCACCTCAGATCAATGTTGCCACAACTTCTCGAAATACATGGGTGGTTGACTCTGGTGCAACACACCATGTCACTCCTGATTCTGCCAATCTTTTGAGGTCTTCGAGTTATAATGGTCCAGGTAAGATCATTGTTGGAAATAACATTAAGCTAGATATTAAACATCTTGGTTATTCAATTATTTCTTCTGCTTCTTCATCTCGCAAGTTATTTCTATATGATTTGTTGCATGTACCTTGTGTTACTAAGAATCTGCTCTCGGTCTCTAAGTTTGCTAGAGACAACGGAGTGTTCTTTGAGTTCCATGCCTCTACTTGCTTGGTTCGTGATGAAAGCTCAGGAGAAGTTCTTCTTCAAGGTGTTGAGAAAGATGGCTTGTATCAGTTTGCTACTTAGTTGATTTCTTCATTTACTAATGTTGATTGTAATGTTGTTCATAGTGAAGATGGCCCTAGTAATAAGATTGGTAACAGCTATGAGCTTTGGCATAGGCGTCTTGGGCATCCTGCTCATGAAAGCCTTGTGCAAATTTGTAATGAAACAAATGTAAAGTTTGCTTCCAGTTTCAATAAAACAGAATTACCTGTTTGTGTAGCTTGTCGTGTAGGGAAGAGTCATAAACTTCCTTTTCCTTCTTCTACAACAGTGTATTCTCAACCATTTCAATTGATTTTCTCTGATCTATGGGGACCTGCACACATTTCTTCTAATGGGTTCAAGTATTACATCACCTTTGTTGATGCATTCACAAGACATACATGGTTGTATATGTTGCGAGATAAGAGTCAAGCTATTCAAGCTTTTGAGTTGTTCTCTAAGCTGGTTCAGACTCAGTTTGGGTCACATATTAAAGAATTTCAATCTGACTGGGGTGGTGAGTACAAATCTTTGTCTCGAGTGCTGGCTAAGGAAGGTATTCGACATAGAGTATCTTGTCCACATACCTCGAAGCAAAATGGAACAGTTGAACGCAAGCACAGACATGTCATTGAGCTAGCTTTAGTGTTGTTGGCACAGTCATCTTTGCCTTTGAGTTATTGGTCATTTGCTGTATGCACAGCTGTACATCTCATCAACAGAATGCCTACTAAGGTGTTGCAAAATAAGTCTCCATATGAATGCTTATTTCTGAAGAAACCTGACTATGGCAGCTTAAAGGTTTTTGGTTGTAGGTGTTTCCCTCATCTAAGAATGTTCCAGACACACAAGCTTGCGTTTCGATCACAAGAATGCACTTTCTTAGGGTATAGTTGTCAGCATAAGGGGTATCTGTGCTTGGCTCCAAATGGGAAAATCTATGTCTCACGACATGTGATTTTTGATGAATTGTTTTTTCCTTTTGCAGTTAAGAAAGATGTTAAAAGTGCTCCAGTGGTGCAAAAGGTTCGATCGGGTGCGTTGCCTATTGTTGTTCCTACGTGTGGTGCTAGTAGGAATCGAACTCGTGTCGAAGATCAGACTGAAACTCAAGTTGGTCCTGCTAACCCTACTACAACAACAAGTGTATCTGCACCTGTACCTGAAGTTGAAGCAAGCCTGTCGAATCCTACTGATGCTGCAGGACCTGAAGCTGCTAATCACAATGAAAAGGTTCCTGAACCATAGTTTTCCTCGAATGATTCAAGGCAAAACGATAGTGGTCGAGATGGAGGCAGTATTGTGGGTGATTCTGGTACATCACCACATGACGTATCACATGAAATACCATATGAGGGTCAACATGAAATAACAAATGAAGGTTCGCAGCAAGTGTCAACTAATGTGGACCAGGAAGGAAACTCTCATGAGGGTCATGATGCTTCACAACTTGAAGATAAAGAGGTTGGAAGTATTACAGATGTGGCTGAGGTCAACACTGGACATCCAATGATAACAAGGAGTAAAATTGGGATCTTCAGACCAAAAGTGTTCAATGTTGAAGAGGTGGAGCCTCTGAATATTCAGGAAGCTTTGAAGTCTTCTGAGTGGACAGGTGCTGTTCGTGCTGAGTTGGATGCTTTGAATAACAATGGAACATGGTCTTTGGTTAAGTTGCCCGAGGGTCAGTCCACAGTTGGCTGCAAGTGGGTTTTCAGGCTTAAACGCAACCCTGATGGTACAATTTCCAAGCACAAAGCAAGGTTAGTTGCTAAGGGCTTCTCTCAAATACCTGGCCAAGATTTTAGAAACACTTTCAGTCCAGTTGTTCGAATGACTACTGTAAATGTTGTGCTATCCCTTACTGTGTCAAATGATTGGGCTCTACGGCAAGTCGACATAAATAATGCCTTCTTGAACGGTGACCTTGATGAGAATGTTTACATGGACCAGCCACCAGGCTTTGAGGAGACTGCACCAGATGGTTCCAGGTTAGTTTGCAAGTTACAACGTGCACTCTATGGGCTAAGACAGGCACCTCGCAATTGGCATGAGAAACTTAAAAATTTCGTGTTGGCCATTGGTTTTGTTGAATCAAAAGCAGATGCATCACTTTTTGTGCTTAAGCATGCAACTGGTTATACCTATATGTTGGTATATGTGGATGATATAATTTTGACAGGGCATTCGACTGTTGAAATAGAAAAAGTCATTGTTTTACTTGGTGAGAGGTTTGCCTTGAAAGATTTAGGTCACTTGAATTTCTTTCTTGGCCTAGAAGTTGTTCGAGGGTCTGATTACTTGGTCTTGAACCAACAAAAGTATTTGCGTGATCTCTTGGTTCGAGCTAATATGCACAAAGCTAATGCAGTTCCTACACCTATGGTTAGTAATGCTGTGTTAGATAAAGTGTCAGGTAGCCCTATCGAAGATGCAAAATACTACAAGAGCATTGTTGGAGCTCTTTTATATGCTTGTCACACAAGGCCTGATATAGCCTTTAGTGTGAACAAACTAGCTCAGTTCATGCATGAGCCCAGGGAACATCACTTGGTTGCTGTTAAACGTGTGTTACGCTATATCAGTGGCACCTTAGACTATGGTTTGGTGTATAGGAAGTCTTCAGTTCATGCTTGTCATATTGCAGCCTTTGCATATGCAGATTGGGGAGCAAATGTTTGTGATCGAAGATCTGTATCAGGCTCTTGTGTCTATCTTGGTGACAATCTGATTTCTTGGAGTTCTCGAAAACAGAAAACTGTTGCAAGGTCTACAACAGAGGCTGAATATAGGAGTATTGCTGATGTTACAGCAGAGGTTTGCTGGGTTGTGTCTCTTCTTGAAGAAATGGGCTATGCCAAAATCAGAGTTCCTGAGGTTTGGAACGACAATACTAGTGCTATTGCCATTAGTGAAAATCCTGTGTATCACTCACGTATTAAACATGTCGATCTAGATGTACATTTTGTTCGAGAAAGAATAGCAGCTGGTAAAATTTGTATTGGTTACATTCCAGCTGCATGTCAAGTAGCTGATGGGCTAACTAAACCCTTAACTCGATCCTACTTTGAAGAGTTTAGACAACGACTTCAAGTGATGTCCAGAAGCAGTGTTGCTACTATTCAAGACAATTCAACAAAGGCAGAGAACAGGGAGAGTATTGAAGTTTGAAGCTGCAGATGCAAAGAGCAGGGAGGATGTTGAAGATTGTTAGTTGTTGCTGTTAGCTGCTGTTAAAGGTTGTTAGTCAGCTGTTGAGCTGTTAGCTTTCGGTTAGGGTTATCAGTTAGTTAGTTAACCTAATTCTATGAAAGTTAGCATACGATGCATGTACATGAAGATCAATGTAGTCTTTGTAGTCCTTGTATATAAGGATGGTGTACATACATACATGATGATATGAATGGAAATAAGTTTCCAAGATAATCTTCTTTCTAAATCACTTTCCAATAACCTAACTCCCCGACTTGAAACGTTTTTCATTAATGGCCACCAACCTTGACAGTCCATCACTTGTTGTAGCAGCTCCACTTTCTCCAAACTCAAACAACCCTTTTAATGACAACCTGGAACTGCTTGACCTTAATGAGGATGAGGAAGTTAACTTCACCATCAAAAATCATGCTTTGGTTGGTAAGCTTTTGTCGGAAATAAATGCAAAACACCTGACCTTAAATGTCATTCTCCGCAAAGCTTGGAAATGCCCAAGTTTGGAGTGTCATGACTTGGGGGGAAACATCTTCCTCTTTGTGTTTCAATCCCCGAAAGACATGCTTAGAATTTTAGGGAACATACCCTGGGCGGTCCACGATAATCTCTTGGTGCTTAAGGAATGGCGTCTAGAAGAGACCTTTGAGGAGATCGACTTCTCTACTGAGAATTTATAGGTGCAAGTGCACAACTTACCCATCTCCCTCATTACACCAGACAACATCAAAAGAATAGGGAACTTGTTTCCACGTTTCTACGGATCAAACTTTGATCACTCTGGTAAGGTAAAATGGGACGGGCATCTCAATATCAGGGTTGCAATTTGAGTGGAAGATCCCCTCAAGACCGGCTTCTACCTGAACTGTAGAAGCTTCAAACCGTTGGAGGTAAACTTCAAGTACGAAAGAGTGCCTAAGTTTTGTTACAAATGTGGAAGGCTCGGGCACACTGATAAGGAGTGTTGGCACGTCATGTGTTTATTCAAACTCTCCAGAAGGTTTGGTCCGTGGTTACGAGCAACTCACGTATGGGAAAGGAAGACGCCATCGGAATCTTACCATCACTGGAGAAAAATCACGCTTGGTGAAAACTTCGTTGCCCAACACTCCTCAAAAGCAACTAAGGATAATTTACTAGCAGATACGCAACACTCGGTCCTCAAGGAAACCTCGAATGCAACAATCCCAGTTCCCAAGGGTACGAGGATGAAACTTGGCACAGATGATGGGACTCCAAGTTTGCTGGTACACGCTGCTTCCACTTTTGGAAATGACATAGCAACAAACCCTTTCCTTTTAAAGGAAAAGGAAGTTGACCTTGAAACCTCTACTTCTTTGCCTATGTGCGTAGAGACAAAGAGCCCAAAATCTTATACTGCTAAGCCTGGAGCTAGTTCAAAAATCATACTACCTACGAACATGAACCCTAAAGAAGTCTGGAATGAAATACTTATAGATGGAGTGAGCAATCTTAACGTTACAGAAAGCAGGAAACGGAAAAGATTCGAATCTGAAGAAAATTTATTTTTTGTTGCCAAAAGAAGAGAATTGTGGAATTACATTTCCGATGGCATATTCCAGATAGCTCCTGACAACTGGGGAGCAAACAACTTTGGAGATATTGCCATCGAGGATGTTCTGAAGATTGCCCTCTTCCACGAGTCTTTTACATTTGCTTCCCCAATCATCAACATCATAGAAAGGAAAAAGAAGGGTTTTTCTTACGGAACGTGGAGGCTAACCCTCATAAAATAAGTTGCCCGTCGCAAGCACGCTATGGATATAACTAGGGTTATACTGGATGAAGTCGGGGTTAAAGAATTAGGTATTGACCATTTTGGAAAGAAGATCACGGAAGTAGCCTCCATGTTCGTTGATGAAAGCGTTCTTCTCAATGAAGAAATAGTGGTGAGTGATGACGAGGGGAATATCAATCCAAAACAAGCCCTCCCCTCAACCAACTGTGTGAGCGAAATTAAGGAAGCGGGTAACCACTCCGTTGGTTACCCGACTAAGGGATGAGTCACTATTAAAACACCTCAGTCGTGAGGAAGGCACGACTGTAGGTTTACAATCTTTTTCCTTCCCCGGGGATCAGCCTAATCGAGTCTGTGTCTGCTGATCTAAGGCATCGTGATTTCTGGTATGGCTTTTGCGTCGGTTATGCTCTATTTACTGTTTATTTAGGTCCGTTCTCCGTTCCAACCAGTGCCTCTTGCTCCGAGTCAAAGTTTAAGATCGTTGCGTCGAAGTTGACAAGACCCACGTCTTTAGACGAGAGAGCTTGCCTCAGAGAGAAGCTCTCACCTTTACTCAACTATCGTTTTTATCCTAAGAAGACTTGGATTGTGAATATGGCGTTTCCTGGTGCATGGAATTGTTTTAAGTCTCTCCGCATCAACTCCCTCTGGAGTGTTGCGGAGAATCGTGCTTTCTTAGGAACTGTTGACATCTGTCGCTTTGTGTCCTTGTTTATTTTCGCCGGTTACGGCTGTTTGCGCATCGATGTTTGCTGCCTTAGGCTATGGTTTTGTGTTTGGTTCCCTTGCCCTTGTGGGCGGGAACTTGTGTTTGTTGTCCCCCTTGCATGGCTTTGCATGGCCCGGGGTGATTGCATGTATGAAATATGTATTGCGTTTTTACTTTAGTAATGAATTTCCTTTTTCTGCGATAAAAAAAGAAGGTGGTGCCATTACCAATAGAAGAGGGTTTTAAACTCCAATTTCAAAAGTAACATTGTGATCTTAGGGGCCCTTTTTGTTATATTATAAAAGTTATGCGGTAATTTGACTAAATCTTCTAAGTTTAATGGGAGATTTGACTAAAATAAAGGTTAATTTAAACAATTTTTATTGTTTATGGGTTAATTTGATTAATTTTCTCAAGTTCAGAGACCAAATTAAAAGAAAAAATATGGCTTAAATAAAAAATAAGTGCTCAAATTATATCTTTTTGAACGTTAAGTACTTAAAGTATTATTTTTTTTACTAAAAATAGGTGCCCAAACTAAATCTAGTCATGCAAATTACACCATTAAAAAACTCCGTAAACCAATCAACGTTTGACACGTAACAATAATTTGACTTTTTAATATATTTTTTGAAGAAAAACCCATTTATTTTTAGTTTAAAAAAAAATCTTGAAATTCTCCCATTTTTACAAACAACCCCAAAATTCCTAAAATTTCCTAAATCCAAACTCCCCAAATCATCGCTGATTGTTGTCTTTGAGCACACCCCTTTGGTCGTTAAATCTAGCCGGTCATTTCCCCTGATACAATATCATTGGAAACGACGAATGACGTGTCAGTTGAACGTCGATTTTACGTTTGACGTTTTTGACAATGTCGTGTTGAGAGAAATGACCGGATAAGTTCAGCGACCAAAGGAGTGTGCTCATGGATGACAACCAGTGACATAAGCGACGATGATTTGGGGACTGCTTTGTAAAAAATAGAGAATTTTAGGATTTTCTAAAAAAATGTTTTTTGTGTAAAAAAATGTTTTAAGTTTCAATTTTTTTAAATAAAATAAACACGTCACATGTCATATTTTGATTGATATAAATTTTAACGGTAATTAACTACCACGCACCTAAAATTGTAATGGTATAAATTTTAGGTGCATGTTTTTAGTAAAAAATACTTTAATCGCCTAAAGTTCACAAGAAGCATAGTCTGGACACTTATTTTTTATTGGGTTTTGCTATACACAACCCTCAAAATTGTGTATAAGAACTACTATATTCCTATCAATAATAGTTATTTTACTTTTCAATAGAATCTATTAGAATGTAATTAATTACATTCCTAAAAATTAGATATTGTTGATTTATGGTGTTTAATAGAATTAAACCCTAAACCTTCACCCTAACCATAAGCTTAATCCTAAGCCCTATGCCATGAACCTTAACCCTAACTCTAGACACTAAGCCATAAACATTAACCTTAAACCCTATGTCCTAAACACTAAAACTTAAGCCATAAACCCTAAAAACTATACATTAATCTTAAACTTTAACCATAAATCATAGCCCTAAAACTTAAACCAAAAGCTCTAAACCATAAAACCCATAAAAACAACAAACACTAAAACCCAAAAACGATAAACCTTAAACACTATTATAAATCATAAACCCTAAACATCTAAACCTTTTTACATTATTATTAATTACATTAAACACCATGAATAAATATTGTTTAACATTTTAGGAATGTAATTAATTACATTCTAATATATTCTATTGAAAAATAAAATTACAATTAATCATAGGAATTTAGTAGTTTTTATACACAACCTATATAACAAAACCTTTTTTTATTTAATCTATTTTTTTTGGAGCAACTTAACGAAAATGACCAAATTTAAGATTATTTGTTGTTAAGTAAAAAATAATAATTTTCTCTTATAGCTTAACCAGTGGTCGAAGGTTCAATTTTCGCCCTGACCATAAAACAACTTTAAAACTTATAAGTTATAATCAATGTTTATATTTATATAGACTAATAAAACATAAGTAATTAGTCATTGGACTTTTTCTATTAAATACATTGAAAAAATTAAAAATAAATAATTCAGTTACCAAGCTAATAATTACGTGATCAATTGTATAGTTTAATAAAAAAACTGTACAAAACGACCCACGCGCTGAACCAGTTGCGTACATGCAAAAATGCCAAACCCCCAACCTCTCTCGCCTTTGGCGCGTTTACACTTCCTCCGCGCGTAAATAAAACAAGACATAATAATCGTTGCTTCACAAAACCCTAAACCCCTTAAAATATCTAAATTAAATAGGGTTTTGTACTTTTTCAGAGCCTGCTGTTTTTTCTCTAACAAATTTAGAAATCCAAAATAAAACGATCTAATTTTCCGTTTTTACGTTCTCTTTCTTCCAACAATGGGGAAATCAAGCAAGTCATCAACCCCCAAACTGGTCACCTTCTTTCGTTTTTTAATATCTCTCTTCAGTTGGTTTAGTCGCCCTTTTAATTTTAGTTTTGAATTAATTCTGTGTTTTTCTCCTCTAATTAGGTCGAAGCAGCACCTGCTGTAGCTACTCCTAAGTCCGGGAAGAAAGGTATTTATTTTTCTCTTTCGTTTTGTTTGAATTCTTTGGTATATGTGATGAATTATAAGATTTTTAGATTGATTTGCTCGGTCCGGAAGCTGTTTGTTTATGATTTCATATTTTTATGATGATTATATAGGCAAGAGAGAAACTAAGGAAACTCTTGAAAATCAAGTGGTTGCGAAAAAGCAGAAGAAGAACGATGGCGTCGCACAGGCTGTGGTAAAGAAGAAGGTTGAAGCAAAGACCCAAAAGAAGAAGAGAGACGAAACTAGTAGTTCTTCCGACGACTCTTCTGATTCCGAGGACGTATGTCCAGTACAATTATCCCGTTTACTTATTATTTTTACATTTGTTAGTGTTGTTATTGATTTATGCTGATTGTTCACTTTTCATATCATGGTTGATTCCGTGCCGGTTCCTTTCATTATTATGTTAATTCTTTAACTTATTTATATGTTTTTTTCCGCACATTTGGCTCTTAATTCGCTTAATTGTATTAGTAGCACGTTCATAGGATATGATAAAATGAAATATATGAAGACATATCTGCATCTGCTTTGCCTATTTAATGTCTCTTCTTTTCTGGTTCAGGAACCTGTGCCGCCGAAAAAGCAGCCAGCTATTTCTAAGAACGGCACTCTACCTGCAAAGAAAGCAAAGAAAGAGAGCAGTTCAAACTCTTCTGAGTCTAGTAGCGAGGAAGATTCATCTTCTGATGAAGTAAGTATTATGCTCATGCTTGTAACATTAGCATGGTTGGACATTTTCTTTTGTATGATTGATTGATTGTTAATGTTCAATTTTTTACCCTCTTAAATTCCAGGATCCTCCTGCTCAGAGTAAAAAAGCTGTAGTTGCTAAAAATGCCGCCAAGACGGTGAAAGCTGGTAGTAGTTCTGAGTCTAGTAGTGAGGAAGATTCATCCTCTGATGAAGTTAGTATTATGCTCATGATTATAACTTTAGCTTGATTGGATGTGTTCTTTTGTATGATTATTAGTTCATTTTTTTTATTCCAGGAAGCTCCTACACCGAATAAAAAACCCACAGCTGCTAAAAATGGCCCTGTTGTAGCTGCTAAGACGGTTAAAGCTGATGAGTCTAGTAGTGAGGAAGATTCTTCCTCCGAGGACGTGAGTATTATACTCATGCTTATAGTATTAGCATGGTTGGGGATATTCTTTTATATGATTGTTAATGTTCAAGCTTTTGCTTATTCTAGGAAGCCCCTGCTCAGGATAAGAAAACTGTTGCTGCAAAAGCTGTCTCTCTCCCGGCTGCTAAGACAGTGAAAGCTGATAGCGGTTCTGAGTCTAGTAGTGAGGAAGATTCTTCCTCTGATGAAGTGAGTATTATGCTCATGCTTACAGTTTTAGCATGGTTGAAATAATCTTGTATGATTGTTAATGTTAAAGTTTTTGTTTATTCCAGGAAGCTCCTGCTCAGAATAAAAAACCTGTAGTTGCACAGACTGGCTCTGTTCCAGCTTCTAAGACAGTGAAAGCTGATAGCAGTTCTGATTCTAGTAGTGAGGATGATTCAACATCAGAAGAAGTGAGTATTCTGCTCATGCTTGTACTTAGCATGGTGGGATTATTCTTTTGTATGATTATTAATGTTCAAGTTTTTGTTTATTCCAGGAAGCTCCTTCACAGAATAAAAAACCCGTAGTTGCTAAAAATGCTGCTAAGACAGTGAAAGCTGATAGCAGTTCTGATTCTAGTAGCGAGGATGATTCATCTTCAGACGAAGTGAGTATTCTGCTCATGCTTATACTTAGCATGGTGGAATTATTCTTTTGCATGATTATTAATGTTCAGTTTTTGTTTATTCCAGGAAGCTCCTTCTCAGAATAAAAAACCTGTAGTTGCTAAAAATTCTACTAAGTCGGTGAAAGCTGATAGCAGTTCTGAGTCTAGTAGTGAGGAAGATTCATCCTCCGACGAAGTAAGTACAACGCTCATGCTACATTGCATGGTTGGACATATTCTTTTGTATTCTCACGCAGATTAAAAATAAAATCCAGGAAGCCCCCTCTCAGAATAAAAAACATGTAGTTGCTAAAAGTGGCTCTGTTCCAGCTGCTAAGCCGGTGAAAGCCAAAAGCAGTTCAGACTCTTCTGATGATGATTCCAGTGAAGATGATGTGAGTATTGAGGCTAATGCAGGATAGATCACAAGAATGTCTATACAAGGTCTTGATTTTTTTTATCTTTGTTGTTGAATTTTGGCTTAGGAGCATGTAGCAAAGACAAAGTTAGCAACATCTGTTAAAAATGACTCTGTTCCTGTTAAGAAAGGCAAGTCCTCCACCAGTTCAGATTCTTCAGATGAAGATAGCAGCTCCGATGAAAATGAAGTAAGTGCTGGATTGTTGAATGATATTTTCTTTTAAATTTGATTGGGTAACCTTTTGTATAAATTGTATTATAATTAATGTGAGCTTTTGCCTTGGCATATACAGGAAAAATCAAAACTTGCCTCTAAGAAAGGACCTACTACTGTTCCAAAAAAGGCGACGAGTGAAAGTTCAGAAAGTGATAGCTCATCGGATGAAGAGGATGTGAGTATTGTGTTGCCTGCAATGTTACAATAAATGAATATTTGGAGTATCTTGCAAATCTAGTCATGCAAATACGCTTTTTGGAAAGCATGTTAAATTTTGGTGTTATAATAGACTTTGATGTCCTTTTGAAACCTACCTTTTAATTATGATTGACTTATCTTTTGGTATTTTGTAATTTCATTACTTGTATAGGAACCACCTCGCAAGGCTACGTTACCAGCTTCTGCTCCGAAGAATGTACCTTCACTGCTTGCAAAGGATAAAACTGCATCCAGTGATAGCAGCTCTGAGGAGGATTCTGATGAAGAAGTGCGATGTCTCATTCATGAAGTTCCCTTTTCCATGCCTTTTTTTTTTGTTTCTAAACCATCTTTTATTCATTCTGTTGCCTGCACTAGGATGCAAAGAAAGCAATTTCTGTGAAGAAAACTTCTGTTCCTACCGCCAAGAAAATTGAGGATTCCAGTAGCTCTTCTGATGATAGTGATTCTGAGGAAGAAAAGGTGTGTCCTTTAACTTATAAATTTGTTAGTATATTTGTTTCGGTTTGGTTTTGGTTTTGTCCTTATTGTTAATGAATAAATATTAGCAGAAAGTTGAAGGAAAGGGTGGTAAGAAACCTGTTGCTGCAAAAACTGCAAAGAAAGAATATTCATCTGAAAGTTCCGAAGACTCTGATTCCTCTGAGGAAGAGGTAATTGGTAATCCTGTGGTATTTAGTTTGGTGGCAAGTTCCTTTTAATAAGATCCCAAGTATGAGGAATTAACAGTTTCTGAATTCTGAGGAGGCATTTCCTATTACCATGTTTGTGTTCACGTTAAATTCATGCTAATTTGTCTCTGCATCAATATCTTACTGCAGGCTCCTACAAACAAAGCTCCTGTTGCTGCAAAAAGGCCATTCCCCGCAGCTGGGACCAAAAAATCAAAACAGGTTGCTTCTTCTTATAGTCTGTGTCTGTAGTTTCTCTCATGCATGTGTACAACTCCTGATATTACGTATACCTGCTCGGACGCGTTTTTCTTTTCCCTTAATGAACTTTTTAACTTATTTTGACGTGCTTGTATTTGTATTCACATGTGCATTAATCAGACAGTCTGTTTTGGTATTTGCTAAATATTGATACGGGAGGACAAAACACACCGATGCTTTCCTTGAATTTTGGGTTGGTCATTTTTATTTTGTCATATGTTTTCCGGTTTGATTTCCTGAGATTTGCTCAGCAACTCTAATTTATCGAATGTTTTACTTGATTCAGGGATTTAAATATGTAATCTTTATTTGATGTATCTTCGAACATTGTTTGAACTGTGACCAAAATATGATTGTGCTTCTTACTAACCTTCCTACTCACATTGCAGGAAAGCGATGATAGCGAAGACGATAGTTCTGATGAAAGCGAGGATGAACAACCTGCAGCCAAAAAGGTCAAATTTTCTTGATCATCTATGTTCCACTGGATGTTTCTTTTATTATTGATATACTGTTGATTTACTGATTTGTCTAGTTCTGTAACCTGCAGTCAAAGGTTTCTTCAGATAGCAGTAAGGATGCTAAGGTTGTTAAAAAAGTAAGCAGTAGTGAAGAGGATGAATCTGATGAATCATCCGATGATGAGGAAAGTGATGATGAAGAAACTCCCAAGAAAAAGGTTGGATCTTTGGAACCTTTTTTTTTCTCTATACTTTTGGAAGGTGGATGTGATGATTTCTTAATGAAATGTTGTACATTGGAATCAGGACTCGGATGTAGAAATGGTGGATGCTGCAACACCACAGAAAATTACCAAGCAGCAAGATTTGAAGTCTGGGAAGAAAGCTGTAAGTGCCAATTCCATTCCAGTTTCTGTAAAATCTTATCCCGATTGCTTTTTCGCCTCATTTCGTCAATCAGGTGGGAATCTAATGAGATTCTTTTTTCAGCCCCAAACTCCCGCAACTCCTCAAGTTCAATCCACAGGGTCAAAGACACTGTTTGTTGGAAACTTACCTTTTCAAGTAGAACACGCTGATATGTACGGTCAGGTTCTCCTGTCCTTCTAAATTGACTTTTATGTTATTTTCATCTGATAATTGTTATCCTACAGAAAGAATTTTTTTAAAGATGCTGGTGAGGTTGTGGATATACGTTTGTCCACTGATTTTGAAGGGAATTTTAAGGGGTATGGACATGTTGAATTTGCTACTGCAGAGGGTGCACAGAAGGTAATTTCTTTCTCTGTCTTGGATTTGCAGATTGATGTCTGATCTATAAACTAAACTAATGTTTTCTGCAATTAATTAGTTAGTGTTTGTATCAACTGTTTTTACGAAAATAGATTTGTCAAGCATGTGCTTGTGAGTATGATATGTGGAATAACTGCAGGCAACATGCCAATCTTTACAAGGCCTTCTTCAATGAACTGATTTTAATCATGAAAAATAAACTGCTGAAATTTAGTATTGAAATCTGCAAGTCTTGTATTCCTTCTATAAAATGTTTTTATGTCAAGAAAATTGAATACCAAATAGATTTACATTTTAGATTTTTGTAAAATTTGTATGATTTTTCTCAAATTGTATGTCTAGTGAATGATGATTCAAAATTATAAAATAAAATATTCTATGAATTGTTTCATGAAATATGAAGCCAAACCTGTTTAAAAATCAACACATTACAAGATAGTCTTGAGGTGAATTTCAAATGTTATTGCTCTTGTACTTCTTTTCTCATCGGTTAATTATAACGCTATATTAGCTAACATCATCTGCATTGTAGGCTCTAGAGTTGAATGGTGAATATTTGATGAATCGTTCTCTTAGACTTGATTTGGCCCGTGAAAGGGGTGCAAATACACCACACAGCAGGTAAACTTATCAATTTCTCAACATGTGAATCCATATTTAATTTGAAAACCCCCATCTTGACATTGCCATTTATTGAATCAATTTCTTCTGGCGCCTCCCATTGCAGCGATCGTAACAATTCGTTCCAGAAAGGTGGAAGAGGTCAGGCTCAGACAATATATGTTAGAGGATTTGATCAATCTCTTGGCCAGGATGAGGTGAGTGGTTTGTTCTAAATACTAGCTTTTTTGTCCTCTACTCATCCTCCTCCACTGTTGTGTGATATTTGTATTTTATTTATATTATCTTCCATGTCCAATACATTTGCAGGCTAAGAAATCCTTGGAGGAGCACTTTGGTTCTTGTGGAGAGATTTCTAGGGTGGCAATACCTGTGGATTGGGAAACTGGTGCCGTGAGAGGGTTTGTTTCTATTGTTGCTCCGAACATTATCGGTTTTCACCGTTTTTACTTCTTTATCCTCTTCTTTAGTGATACACATTTATCCACGAGATGTAGCCTGCTATGTTTGTAGATAAGAAGCTTACACCTTGTGCTTTTAGCATAATGCTAGAGAAATAATGCATGTGTAATTGTCCAGCATATCTGATAATGTACAATTGAATTGCAGCTATGCTTATTTGGATTTCACCGATGGTGGTAGTTTCAACAAAGCCCTAGAACTTGATGGATCTGCACTTAAGAATCATTCCTTGTCTGTGGAGGAGGCAAAGCCGAGAGGTGAATTCCGTGATAGTCCTGGCAGTGGAAGAGGTGGCAGGGGTGGTGGCAGGAGCGGGGGAAGGGATGGTGGTGGTGGCAGGAGTGGTGGATGGAGTGGGGGAAGAGATGGCGGCGGTCGCGGTGGTCGTGGTGGTAGACGTGGGGGTGGTCGATTTGGTGGTGGCGGTGGAGGCAGAGGACGTGGAGCACCTAATAAACCGAACCTAGCTGCTGCTGGCACAGGTATATATCATTACCAATTGCTTTGCTTACAATAAATCCTAAAAGATTAATGTCGCAGCTCTTTCCAATTGAAAAATCAATCGGCATCGTCCCATGGGGTTCTCCAAGTTTATAATGTAATTTAAATTGATATCTTATTGCAGGGAAGAAGACCACTTTCACCGATGAGGATTAATGAATAGAGTAGAGTAATTGTTTTTGTGACGGATTATTATTATTATTAGGTACTCTTTTGAACTTAAATCTGGAGAATCTCTTCTAAGTTAAATAATAATAATAATAATTTAAAGATCCAAAAGAAACGAGAAATTTAGAAAATCTCATTTTTTTAAAGGGCAATGGAACTATGGTTTTTCATAGTTTCATTTACATGAAATTATTTATTTCCTATACACCACATAAAATTATTAAGATTATTAACAACGATAAGCGAATTTTGAAGGAAATGATTCTCTTTTGTGCGAGTATAATAATACATTTTTAAAGCGTCAGATAACTTTTTTTAATGGAAAATGGGATGAATATCGTACTTGACAAAAGAAAGAATGAAGCTGGAAACGATCTCGATGTCTCAATTTTTCTCCAATTTGAAATCGGGTTTGATTGTTCTCTTATAAGGACTGATTTTTCTTCAAAGAGTATGGTCGTCCTCCCACATGGACTGTTCGTTTTGATAATAGCCACCATGTAATATCGTCTGTCGTTCTACCTCGTACATTTTGACTGTAAGAATTCCTCCTTATAAGTTGTGATTTGTTCTTGTTCGGATCTTCTCAATCTTTGAATAAAAACTTGAGCATCGGTTTTCACCCAAAACGTTAAGTGATCTCTCAGAACTCTGAAAGACGTCTTATGTCCTTGCCAAGGCTTTGCAACTCCACCAATTATTGGGCAATATTTTTTGCACCCTACACCCAATAAACTAGACAAATTAAACTCAAAAGCACTATAATTTGTTTGAGATGTACCTTCTTTGGTTTCTTTCTGTTGCTATTTACTCTGACTCGCATTAACTCGTTTTTTTTCACGATGTTTGATGCACTATCGTCTTCGGACAAATCTTCGCTCATCAGACCTTTTTTTCCGTTAAAATTCGACGTCTCGTCTTGCATTGTCACTTTTTTATCTACGAAATTCAATGCACCATCCACCTTCTCCATTGGTGGTAAGCTCTTTGGCAGCTTCCCGCACATCGAACTAAGCTTCAAAGCCTCGCTCTCTTCGGGCTTGTCCTTTTTCTTCGACGGCTTGAATCGAACCGTGCAACGATTGAACCTATGTGGCCCCATACATCGGTAACACACTAGTTGGTTTCCATACCTTCTACACCAGGCAGAAAAGTCGCTCCTTTTTCGAGAGTCAAACTCTGAGTGTAGACCATCGCAGATATAACATTTCAGCAGTCATGTCTCTCTCAATCGGTAGTTTCTCCTCGCCATGCGAAGTCTCCACAATCTCAATCCTCAAAGTCGACACCTCGGCTCCAAGCACATTACTTCGTCTTTCCATTCTGTTAGTTGTTTTGGTGCCTTCTACTCCCTCTTCAGGTCTTTCATCACTTCGAGACTTTTAATCTCGTAGTTGATCTCCCTTCAACTCTTTACAACGACAAAAAAATGTATCTTGAACAGATGTTCTTGGTCTTTTCAACATGGGCCTCCACACACAGCTTTGTTGTAATAGTCTTTTCTTTTTGTGCCATCTTAAATTAGTGTCTTCATTCGAACCAATGGACTCTGATACAACTCTGGCATTTATTTATTCTCTTTTATGCGTTGCCTCTCTTAGTGATTAGAGTAGCCACTTTGGTATTCAAGCTTCAGTATCCATCGAAACTTTAAGGGCTTATCTGAGCCTTTGGCGAGATTAGGTTCTCACAAGACTAGTTTAAGACTTACTTAGGCACACAACCGACTAGGGAGCCTCACGTACTGGGGCAGTGAAACTCTAGGGATATGACAAGGTTTAAATTAATATTCGATAAATTAATAACCTCTCTAAAATAATAATTTTTTTCGGTCCGGACTTGGGCCCAAGGTCTAAATTAATAATTTTGATAAACTAATAAGATACTAATTTTCCGAAAGACCCTTATATAAATTTATGGTCCCTTCAATATTATAAATTAATTATTCTATAAAATTAAAAATATAACTAGTACAACTTAGTAAAATATGATTTTATTGTTGTTTGTTTCTTTTTAAAATTTAAATCTAGTTGTATTTTATTCATGGGCGAAACCACATGGGCGGCTGGCAGGGGCCATGGTTGATTTTAAAATGGGTAATCTTCATCAGTGGTCCTTTTTGTTTATGGTGTGTTTTATTTTGGTCATCAGAATTCAAAAAAGATTATTCTGGTCACTTGCGTTTAGAATCGTTTCTATTTTGGTCCCTTGGCCGTTAGTCTCTGTTACTTAAAAAAATAGTTTCTAATTTAACCCCCAAATTTTTAAAATTTTATTTTTCACCATCTAATTTAACCCCCAAACTTTCAAAATTTTATTTTTCACCATTTTTTTTGTGTCTTGTCTCTTAATAAGCTTAACAGAGTCTTTGCTCTTGTTCTTTCCTCAGGCAAGACCCGAGGAAAAACAAAATCATCAACCAGCGTAGTGCAAAAGCAAACAAAAAAATATCCCAGGAAAATATATGATAGCTAATGCTACTATAAAAGAATCATGTCAGCTATTTTAACTTCAAAATTCATCTAAATTCCAGGAAAAATGATTTGTTATGATAAAGCAATCAAGTTATACTTACAATGCATGTTAGAAAGTATCTTCAAAAGACTTAACAATAGATAACCACTAGTCTGCTCATCATTCAGTGAATTGCCATTGGCAACAATGTCGAGATTTGTTTTCCTCCTCCTTTTATTGTGGCCCGCCAAACGTCTGCGACAGCTTCTCTTACCTTCATCAAACTCTTGAAGGACATGAAACCTAAAAACCAAACAACACGTCAGCTTGAACAACAAAAATTCATCAAGATTCAAGACTTCTTCTCAATCAGAATTTCTACATATTAAATTTTAGATACTTACCTACCGCACTGTTGACAAAATCGCTGCATGACATTTCCAACCAATGCCTTACTAGTTTTGGAATGCATCTCACAAATCTTATGCCGTCTATGATAATCCTTGGCCTGGCTCAGATCAGCACCACAGTCCTCAACCTAACAAACCGCGCGATTTCCAGAACCTCCGCTCAACTTAGTCTTCTTTTCCAATTCTCTTTTCCCTTTATCAGTTTTAGGATTCATTTCTTCGGAGCATGACGATGAACTATTCGACGAATTTTCAGAAACCCCAGACCCGAGTGGGAAAAACTGCCTTCTCATGCTATCAGCAGACACTTGATTTATCGAGCTAGCAATGAAAAGGTCACCATCCCATTTCCAATCATTCAAATCCCACTCCACTGACCTTTTCTCAACTGCCCGCAAATCCACCGGATTCATTCCATAAAATGGACGAGCTTCAGTTGCAAGTCTAGCTTCTATTTTTCAAACCCAGATACACAACAAGATCCCAACCCAGTAATTCAACCTAAAAATTTAATTTTTAACAACAAAAGCCCAAAACCTATAATTCCAATTAAGAGCAACCCACATACCAAATTAACTTATGATAGGGGAAGAAATCAAGAAACCCACTTCTCAAATCCCCAAATCTAAAACACCAAGCCTCTTTTTTTCTATTTCCAATCTCACAACAACAACAACAACAAAACCCCAAAAATAAAATTGAAATAAACCAAAATCTAATCAAACAAGCAAAGGGAATCAAAAGGTGAAAGAATAACAAACTTAAAGGTAAGTTGCTGAGAAGAGAAACGGCGGGAAGGGTAGGGAAAGTGGTAGACGGAAATTTTCTCGACAAGTTGCGCTTTGAGGAAAGAACAAGAGCAAAGATTCTGTTAAGCTTATTAAGAGACAAGACATAAAAAAAAAAGGTGAAAAATAAAATTTTAAAAGTTTGGAGTTAAATTAGATGGTGAAAAATAAAATTTTGAAAGTTTGGGGGTTAAATTAGAAACTAATTTTTTTAAGTAACAGAGACTAACGGTCAAGGGACCAAAATGGAAACGATTCTAAACGTAAGTGACCAGAATAATCTTTTTTAAATTCTAGTGACCAAAATAAAACACACCCTAAACAAAAGGACCACTGGTGAAGATTACCCTTTTAAAATTGAATTAAACACTATTAAATACACAATTAAATATCTTTTAAAATAGTTTTTTTCTGCACCTTTAACTTTTAATTCATGATTTTGCCCCTATTTTCATCTCTAACTTAGGAATGGCTAATTAGGAAGTCATGGTTAATTTTTGGACACCTTTTAGATATGAAGCCATGGTTGATATTGTTTATATGTATAGTGGTTGATTTCCTTATCATACATGAATTTGCATTAAGTTCTAACTAGTACTACATACTACAATGAATTTTGTTTTTTAGGGGTATGTATTATATCTAATTAGTCACATTGTACATTAACATCATTCAATTAGTCAATACAATGTATATGTTTTATTCATGAAGAATAATGTAGATTCGTTGAATCGGAAAAATCTTTTTACAAATAAATTATTAATTTATCGATTAATTAACACATCTTTAAATTAATAAAATTACGTGGTCTCAACTTTAAGAAGGGACTGAATTAAATAAGAAGAAAAAAAATTAAGGCTAAATTAAATAAAAAATTATAAACATGTTTATCACGTCCAAAAACACATGTTTTACGTGTCGTAGACACATATCAACATAATCGCGAGACTTTATTAGAATCGTTAGGTAGAGACTAAATTGAATGAAAAAAATAAAAATAAAACAAGTTTAGTGTACCCAAAATGAAACATTGGAATATTATTCAAGTCATAAACAGAAATTGGATCACGCAGCAACAACAATACACACATGTGATGATCATATTCATCACTCTAATCGCAGAGTGAGAATAAATAATTGGTTTTGCTGTTAATTCTTATTTTCAGGTATCAGGAGATTTTGAACAAGTCGTGGCTTTGCCATTCTGGAAAACCCATCGCAAGTCGCAACTACGTGGCTTGCCTTCAGGGGAAATGAAGCAATAGAGAGTAAAAGAAAAAAGGAAAATTGAGGAAGAAGTAAAAAGTGGAGATGCGGGGTATCGATCCCCGTACCTCTCGCATGCTAAGCGAGCGCTCTACCATCTGAGCTACATCCCCTGTTGAAATTGTAGACCAGAAATTATTTTAATAGGTAGAGAAAAATAATTAGCGTCTAAAGGTTTAAACTTTATATGGGTTGGGTTGGGTGGTTCTCCGGACTTGGTTTAAACATGTTTATGGTTTAACTATTCCTTTATCCTATATTATATTATTATAATGAAAAATTAGCTGAACAAATCAGACAAGTTGCATACCAAATAATAATTTGATTTAATTAATTGAAAAGTTTTGTAAATGTCAACTTCGGACTGTGCTTTTATTATATGGATTATATTTAAATATATTGTTAGTGAAACGTTTTTAATTTCATAAGCAGTTAGGGAGGATGTAACACCCGGGTTTAGGGGTCGGGTGAAAATAATATTTTAGTATTGTCTCGGGTTTCGATTCTAATATTTTATTTAATAAAGTAATGGTTTGGGCCTCGGGTTTTAAGATTTGGACCAATTTTAAATTGAGCCCAAAAGCCATGGATGGCACCTATTGTGGTTCCCCTTTTTCTTTAAGGGCATTTTGGTCTTTGAACATTGAAATTTAAATTATTATAAAATAAAGTTTTAAGTTATCTTCTTCTTCCTCTCCCTTCCATTTCTTTCCAGCGCCAAAATCATCTCTCCCTCCCCAAATACTATTTCATCTCCTTTCTCCTTCGTTTTGGCTCGGTTTTGAAAGGTAATTACGTTTTTGACTTGCTCTCAACTTCCTCTCTTCAAAAGTACAAGTAGTTTTCATTTTCATCCATGTTTTAGAATTTGGATTTTTGGGAGATTTGAATGAAAATGGTTGTTTTATGGTGTTTAACTTAAGATTTTGATTTAACAGTGATAGATATGAAGTTTATGAACCAAACGGTTCAACATATATGATTTTTAGAGAGTTTTGTTAAGTTTCCCGAATTTGTGTTTTTATAGGTTTTTAGGAGGGTTTTTAGTTGAATTTTGGATGTGGTTTGTGTTGGAAATTGAGGGTTGATGTTAGGGTATTGGTTGGGGGTCGTTTTGGAAGCAATTGGAAGTGTTAAATGTGTTGGAATCATCGGTTTTGGACTGTGCTAAAGGGCTGCTCGGGAATGGCTTTTTAGTGGTTGTTTTTGGTTCGAAAAACAAGTGTTTGATGTTTGAATTTCATTCTGGGTTTGCTATGTTGTGTTGTGGACTGATTTGAAGTTAATTTACTTGTGTTGAGATGATTAGGAGCAAGGAATTTCGTTGGTAAAGTCTCGGGATCGATATCGGAAGTCATGGAGGCTGGAGTCGGCTTTGCTTGATTTACTTAAGGAAGTGAGGTGAGTGGTTAATGTTTTAATTTGATTTCAAAGGTTGATTCAAGCATGTGGATGCGAAAATGTTTTTAAGTATCATTTTGGTTCAAGGTTGGTTTTGAAGAGTTTAGTTTGGGCTTGGAAAATCAATTTTAAATTCAAGAGTAAATTGTGGTGAATTGCCTCTTTAATTTCCCCTTTTTACTATTTGTTTTCAATTCTTGTGGTGGTGAATTGTTATGTGTGAATTCCAATATTTGAGAGGAAGCATGTTGCTTCTTATTATATCGTTGATTTTGTGTGATGGTAATTATAGTGTTGTTGATGTGCCTTGTATGATAGGTGTAAGTGGGTGCAGGTTGTGCACGGAAATGGTGAGTAAGACCAATTATGGTTGGTAAGGTTGTTTGTAGTAAGTTGGTACAGGTTGTGCACGGAAATGGTGAGTAAGACCATTTGTGATTGGTAAGGTTGTTTGTAGCAATTTGGTGCCTAGTTGTGGATTTTGTTGCAGCTTGTGTGGTTGTGCATGATATAGTGAGTACATGTTGTGTGATGGTGATTTGTGTGTTGTGTTGCATGGTTGTCGTTGCTCTGGTGATGTGTAGTCCCGCCGGTAGCAAAAGTATAAGACTCTAGTGATGTGTAGTCCCACCGGTAGTCACTGGTTGGGTATTCCTTTGATGTGTAGTCCCATTGGAAACCCACTAGTTGAAACGGTGATGTGTAGTCCCACCGTACTTGTATGCTGATTGTGTTTGTGTAAACTACGTGTGTTGTCGTTGCTCCGGTGATGTGTAGTCCCGCCGGTAGCAAGTGTTATAAGACTCCGGTGATGTGTAGTCCCACCGGTAGTCACTAGTTGGGTAGTACTTTGATGTGTAGTCCCATTGGAAACCCACTAGTCGAAACGGTGATGTGTAGTCCCACCGTATGTGTAAGTTTGGTTATGTTTGTGCGTACCATGAAGTGAATTGTCTATGTTGTTGACCTTTGGTTGAACTTGTATGTTAGTAGATGGATTAGGTTGTTGGATGACTTGTATGTGTTGGCCTTTACTTTTAAAGGAAGCTTTAAACCCTGCATTGTTGTTATTATGTTTTAGAGCTCTGCTCACTAAGCTTTATGCTTACACTCTCCTTTTTCCGTCAATGCAGATCTTTAGCTTGGAGTTAGCAAGGAGCAGGAAAAAGGGCGTCCAAGCGTGTGGTAGTTTGCTCAAGTATGGCTTATTAAATAATGTAGTAGTCTAGCAATGGGAAATGCTACGTGTTTTAGGAGCTTGTATCTAGACTCCTTTATGTTGGCTTTATGTTGTCTTATGCCTTTTGGGGCCTTTTGAGCCTTTATGTATGCCTTATGTTGACTACCTTGTGTATGGGGCCTTTTTGGTGTTAAGTATGTTCATTTGGTGAGATTGCATGGACTATTTTGAATTGTATAATCCTTGTTAGATTTAATGCCTTGTAGGCTAAGTCTCGGTTGTAGTTTTGATGCATGTATGTTTGTATGTGTATAGGCGGGTCTAAAATGCATCAAGGGTCGAGTTTGGGGTCACCATGTTGGAAAAAGGTTGAGTTGCAAAGCAGGGCGTATCGATACGCTCAAGGGTGTATCGATACGGTCTTGCCTGCAGAACTCAGTTTTGGCTGGGCGTATCGATACACTGGGGTGTATCGATACGGTATTAATTCTCTGGAATTCAAGTCGGCTGAAGCGTATCGATACACAAGGGTGTATCGATACGGTCCCAACTCTCTGAAATTCAGAGGAGTTGGTGGGTTTAGGTCGTATCGATACGGGGTTGTAGCGTATCGGTACGGTTCCATCTCGTTGACCTCGAAATGTTGACCGAGAGGGACGTATCGATACGCTCAAGGGTGTATCGATACGGTCTTCCCTGAGCTGACTGAGAGGGTTGACTTTGGTCAAGGCGTATCGATACCCTCTGTAGGTGTATCGATACGGCCTGCTTAAAAGGGAAAATTTGGTTGTTTAATTGCATGTCTTGTGGGTTTTGTATCCGTGTTCGTTCGCTGCGTGTCCCATTACATAGGATTTAATACATGCATCTAGAAAAAAAAAATAGGGTTGCTAACCGAGGGGAAACTTAACGGGTTTCACTCGGTTTTCCCCGTGTGGCCCACTCGGACCGGCCATCCGGCCAGACCGGGACGAGGGGGTTACATTTAGTGGTATCAGAGCCTAAGGTTACCGAGACCTTGGGCAGGTAAGTGAGGTAAGTTTGATGTGTTATGCTGTTGTTGTGTCTCGGTGAATATTTTGCCATGTATGCTTGATGTTTGCTTGTTAGTACGGTGTTTGAAAGCATGTGTAAGCTTGATGGTTGTGTTGAGGCGTAGTGTCGAGTTCCCATTGCTACTATTACTTATTGAAAGGATTTTTGTAAAGGAGTATACTTGAGCACCTTGGACCCTTGCTCTTGCTAACCCTGAATATTTTTGTTTGTGTGTTTTGTTTATTATTGTATTGTTGTCTTTGGGAAGTTTGAGGCCGAGGTGTAGGCCTGGAGTTTGTAATTATGAATCTGAAGTTTTAGAGGATGTGAATGATGAGTGAGTTCATCGCATTAGTTCAGGGCAGTACGACAGTACCATAGTTAGAGGTACAGTTTGTTTTTTTTTGGTCAGTGTGCCTTTGAGCTGGTTCCTGTTGAGAGAGAGCAATGTGACCGATCTTGATATGAGTTGGTAATAGAAGTGAAGACCTATGAGTTGGCTTCGGAATGATGTCGATGTTATAGCAAGTAATTCCTCGATACAGTCAATGGGCTTGTTTTTCTGATTAATTTTGGATCTATGTGACCGTGTAGTTGGAGTGAGCATGCGAAGTTGTTGAATCTACATTGTGAGGTACTAGAGGTAGGTGTTGGTATTGCTAGCTTCTTCGGGGATACAATCGTGGTCAGAAAGAATTACAAGGAGTGTCCGTTAATGGTTCAGTGGCACGTGTTTTCAGTTGGTGCGATGGAATTGTTTTTTTCGGTTTTGATGTGAAGCTGTGCATGGATTGGCTTGTAAAACATAGAGTTAGGGTAGGCTTTGAGACAAATGGAAGTTTTCTTAAAGCTTACGGATGACTATGAGATTGTAATGGTAGGTGGAATGTGGATTTCGTATCGAATGTTGACCCATCCTTAGAGGTCAAAGATTGATTGAGTTTGGTTGACAGGTTTGCCTAAAAGATGTGATGGATTTAAATTTTTGAGTGAGGATTAGACCGCAGAATGTTAGAATAGTTGACGTTTTCCTAAAGGTGTTGGCAAGAATTACTCGATTTGTCTCTTGTTAGGGAAGAAGAGTTTGTTATTGATACCGTCTCCGAGTTTGCTCCTGTTTTGTTTGCTTTGTATCTCGTGATTCTCGACCGACTTGAGAGAGTGTTGAAGAATCAACTTCGAGATTTGTTAGACCTTAGATTCGTTTGGCTTAGTACATTATCATAGGGTGTGACAGTGTAACTTGTGAAGAAGAGTGATGACACTACGAGAATGTGTTTAGATTGCAGACAATTGAGATAATTGACAGTGAGTAGTTAGTATCCGTTTCCAAACGTCAGTGATTTGTTGATCAGTTGAGGGGTGTTTCAGTCTTTACAAGATTAATTTGAGATCTGATTACTACCAGTTGATAGTGAGAGAGGTTGATGTACCGAATGAAGCTTTCGAGGCAGATGTGATCACTTAGAATTTTGGGTTATGTCGTTTGTTTGACTAGTGTGTTAATTACTCTTATAGAGATGTTGAGCAGAATGTTTTCCTAAATCCTCGGTCAGTTTGTGGTAGTTCTCTTGGATGATACGTGGGAATATTCACGTACTGAAGAAGATCATGACAAGCCTTGAAGTTAAGGTTGTGGATCCTTTTAGAGAATCAGTTGTATGCCAAGTTGAGCAAGTGTGGACTCTGAGTTGAGGAAGATGTTCCCCTAGGTCATGTAGATCAGTCGAGTATATTAGTGCAAACCTCAATTGGGCAGAAGGAGATATGAGTTGGAAGAAATTAAAGTCAGTGACATGTATCTATAGTTCCTAGGTCTAGCGCTGTTACTATCGAAGGTTTGTAAATGATCTTTTGAAGATAGCTGCCCCTTTGATAGATTGCTACAGAAGAACGTTCAGTTTGTGTGTTAGATACGAGACGTTGAGCCCTTTAGAAACTGAAAGAAACTTCGAAGAGAGTTAATGTAGTAACCGATGTTCCGAGTTAAATTTGTTGTTAGAGTAGTAGCCAAGTTGTGAGTTGTGTTTGCCGGATTCAGTTTATCATTGATAGTGGTTCTGTGGTCGAGTTTCGCGTTAAGCCTGCTCTGAGTCAGATACTTAGAGAGAAACAGTTGTAAGACAGGTTCTTGGCACCTCACGTGCAAGAATTAGTGAAAAGAAGACCTCTAGAATACAGTTTTAGAGATGACAGAGTTTTGCAGTTCAGAGATAGAATAGTGGTGCCGACTAACATAGTGTTTTGAGACGTACTGTTTTGGCCGAAGCACATGGCAGTTCTTGTGTATTGCATCCGAATAGTGTGAAGACATATTGTAGGTTGAAGATGAGTACTCCTGGATTGAGTTGATGGATAATGTGGTTCAGTATGAGAGTAAGTGTGTAATTTGTCAGCGTGCCAAGACCGAGCATCAGTTTCTTCTAGTTTGTTACATTCGGGGGAAATTCGTATTGAAAGTGGGTAATAGATTCGAGAGATCTTGTGTCTGATTCGCCTCCTATTTCCTCAGTGAGAACTTAGTTGAGTAATCAATGTTAGTTGCACTGTATGTGGTCCTTTATACATGTTCAAGCTACTTGTACCGTGAGTAAGATGGCGGAGTTGTGCCTTAGCAAGATTGTGAGTTGTACATTGTCTTGAGATCGATAATGGCCGATAGAGATTCGAGTTTTGACTAAATTTTTGAAGTCGTCTGCATAGTGTTTGGTTGTATGTTGAGGTCTAATGATCAGTCAGAGAAAGTTATGGGTTAGGTAATCAAACATTGTTGTATGAGATGGTGAATCAGGTTAGTCCTGTTGTTTGTTTGTTGCAGTTACCACCATAGTTAAAAGGAGGTATGTAATGTGTTCTGTGTATCTATGATTCAGAAGTGTGAATCAATTTTGTCCCGTGTTATGTTGTTAAAGAGTTTGAGTTGAGATTAAAATGGTCATGCATTGAAGGACCCGTTGAGATCTTGGCATCAGATAGCTAATGTTGTGTGGTAAGTCTACCGAGTAGGAGAGTATGTTGTAGTAAGAGAGAAAGTGTGGAGGAGCATGTGTTAGTGACTCTTCCTGTCTAATAAATTTCGAGGACGAAATTCCTTAAGTGGGGGAGAGTTGTAACACCCGGGTTTAGGGGTCGGGTGAAAATAATATTTTAGTATTGTCTCGGGTTTCGATTCTAATATTTTATTTAATAAAGTAATGGTTTGGGCCTCGGGTTTTAAGATTTGGACCAATTTTAAATTGAGCCCAAAAGCCATGGATGGCACCTATTGTGGTTCCCCTTTTTCTTTAAGGGCATTTTGGTCTTTGAACATTGAAATTTAAATTATTATAAAATAAAGTTTTAAGTTATCTTCTTCTTCCTCTCCCTTCCATTTCTTTCCAGCGCCAAAATCATCTCTCCCTCCCCAAATACTATTTCATCTCCTTTCTCCTTCGTTTTGGCTCAGTTTTGAAAGGTAATTACGTTTTTGACTTGCTCTCAACTTCCTCTCTTCAAAAGTACAAGTAGTTTTCATTTTCATCCATGTTTTAGAATTTGGATTTTTGGGAGATTTGAATGAAAATGGTTGTTTTATGGTGTTTAACTTAAGATTTTGATTTAACAGTGATAGATATGAAGTTTATGAACCAAACGGTTCAACATATATGATTTTTAGAGAGTTTTGTTAAGTTTCCCGAATTTGTGTTTTTATAGGTTTTTAGGAGGGTTTTTAGTTGAATTTTGGATGTGGTTTGTGTTGGAAATTGAGGGTTGATGTTAGGGTATTGGTTGGGGGTCGTTTTGGAAGCAATTGGAAGTGTTAAATGTGTTGGAATCATCGGTTTTGGACTGTGCTAAAGGGCTGCTCGGGAATGGCTTTTTAGTGGTTGTTCTTGGTTCGAAAAACAAGTGTTTGATGTTTGAATTTCATTCCGGGTTTGCTATGTTGTGTTGTGGACTGATTTGAAGTTAATTTACTTGTGTTGAGATGATTAGGAGCAAGGAATTTCGTAGGTAAAGTCTCGGGATCGATATCGGAAGTCATGGAGGCTGGAGTCGGCTTTGCTTGATTTACTTAAGGAAGTGAGGTGAGTGGTTAATGTTTTAATTTGATTTCAAAGGTTGATTCAAGCATGTGGATGCGAAAATGTTTTTAAGTATCATTTTGGTTCAAGGTTGGTTTTGAAGAGTTTAGTTTGGGCTTGGAAAATCAATTTTAAATTCAAGAGTAAATTGTGGTGAATTGCCTCTTTAATTTCCCCTTTTTACTATTTGTTTTCAATTCTTGTGGTGGTGAATAGTTATGTGTGAATTCCAATATTTGAGAGGAAGCATGTTGCTTCTTATTATATCGTTGATTTTGTGTGATGGTAATTATAGTGTTGTTGATGTGCCTTGTATGATAGGTGTAAGTGGGTGCAGGTTGTGCACGGAAATGGTGAGTAAGACCAATTATGGTTGGTAAGGTTGTTTGTAGTAAGTTGGTACAGGTTGTGCACGGAAATGGTGAGTAAGACCATTTGTGATTGGTAAGGTTGTTTGTAGCAATTTGGTGCCTAGTTGTGGATTTTGTTGCAGCTTGTGTGGTTGTGCATGATATAGTGAGTACATGTTGTGTGATGGTGATTTGTGTGTTGTGTTGCATGGTTGTCGTTGCTCTGGTGATGTGTAGTCCCGCCGGTAGCAAAAGTATAAGACTCTGGTGATGTGTAGTCCCACCGGTAGTCACTGGTTGGGTATTCCTTTGATGTGTAGTCCCATTGGAAACCCACTAGTTGAAACGGTGATGTGTAGTCCCACCGTACTTGTATGCTGATTGTGTTTGTGTAAACTACGTGTGTTGTCGTTGCTCCGGTGATGTGTAGTCCCGCCGGTAGCAAGTGTTATAAGACTCCGGTGATGTGTAGTCCCACCGGTAGTCACTAGTTGGGTAGTACTTTGATGTGTAGTCCCATTGGAAACCCACTAGTCGAAACGGTGATGTGTAGTCCCACCGTATGTGTAAGTTTGGTTATGTTTGTGCGTACCATGAAGTGAATTGTCTATGTTGTTGACCTTTGGTTGAACTTGTATGTTAGTAGATGGATTAGGTTGTTGGATGACTTGTATGTGTTGGCCTTTACTTTTAAAGGAAGCTTTAAACCCTGCATTGTTGTTATTATGTTTTAGAGCTCTGCTCACTAAGCTTTATGCTTACGCTCTCCTTTTTCCGTCAATGCAGATCTTTAGCTTGGAGTTAGCAAGGAGCAGGAAAAAGGGCGTCCAAGCGTGTGGTAGTTTGCTCAAGTATGGCTTATTAAATAATGTAGTAGTCTAGCAATGGGAAATGCTACGTGTTTTAGGAGCTTGTATCTAGACTCCTTTATGTTGGCTTTATGTTGTCTTATGCCTTTTGGGGCCTTTTGAGCCTTTATGTATGCCTTATGTTGACTACCTTGTGTATGGGGCCTTTTTGGTGTTAAGTATGTTCATTTGGTGAGATTGCATGGACTATTTTGAATTGTATAATCCTTGTTAGATTTAATGCCTTGTAGGCTAAGTCTCGGTTGTAGTTTTGATGCATGTATGTTTGTATGTGTATAGGCGGGTCTAAAATGCATCAAGGGTCGAGTTTGGGGTCACCATGTTGGAAAAAGGTTGAGTTGCAAAGCAGGGCGTATCGATACGCTCAAGGGTGTATCGATACGGTCTTGCCTGCAGAACTCAGTTTTGGCTGGGCGTATCGATACACTGGGGTGTATCGATACGGTATTAATTCTCTGGAATTCAAGTCGGCAGAAGCGTATCGATACACAAGGGTGTATCGATACGGTCCCAACTCTCTGAAATTCAGAGGAGTTGGTGGGTTTAGGTCGTATCGATACGGGGTTGTAGCGTATCGGTACGGTTCCATCTCGTTGACCTCGAAATGTTGACCGAGAGGGACGTATCGATACGCTCAAGGGTGTATCGATACGGTCTTCCCTGAGCTGACTGAGAGGGTTGACTTTGGTCAAGGCGTATCGATACCCTCTGTAGGTGTATCGATACGACCTGCTTAAAAGGGAAAATTTGGTTGTTTAATTGCACGTCTTGTGGGTTTTGTATCCGTGTTCGTTCGCTGCGTGTCTCATCACATAGGATTTAATACATGCATCTAGAAAAAAAAATAGGGTTGCTAACCGAGAGGAAACTTAACGGGTTTCACTCGGTTTTCCCCGTGTGGCCCACTCGGACCGGCCATCCGGCCAGACCGGGACGAGGGGGTTACAGAGGATCATTTGATCCGGATTTGACAGGTTTTGACAGTCTGATTTTATAAGGTAGGGATCTTTTTTGTTAACAAATTCCGGTTTGGGTCATATTTTTTGAGAATGATGTCGAATCAGGTTGGATTTAGGGTGAAAAATATTCGACCCGAAATAATAGTATAATTTTATTCTGAATATTTAAGGATAATTGTTATAATGCCCCCTCTCTTTATATTTTTTTCAATAACCTACTTATTTTGTATAATAAAAATAGAATAATTATTATAATATCACCTCACTATATATATATATATATATATATATATATATATATATAAATAATGTCAATTAACTCCTTATTTTACCGAATAAAAATGAAAAAATAATTTTTATTTATTTATATTGGATCTGGTTTAGATTTTTACTCTAAAATTCGAATTGAGTGGAGCAATATGTAACGTAGGACCGAGTTGAGTTCAAATGGAGGCTTTAAATTTTTAAGTCGAGTGCGGGTCGACTGACAATCTGACTCATAACCATCTCTACAATTAATGTTTAAATATTATCACATGTTTTCAACCCTAAAAAATAAACCTTAAACTTTCAATGACATGTATCATCTGTTAAACTCTTAATGACATGTGACATTAAAAAAAGTTCAAGGTGTAGTGTTGTAAAATTTAAGTTTAAAATTTAAGTTTAAGGCGTGTGTAGAAATATATCTTTTGATATAATAATTAAAAAATGTTTTGGGCTTAATTGAAAGGAATTTAAAATATTCTTTAAGTCAAAAACAACTTGAAAATAAGTTTGATGTTGTTTAAAATAATTTAGGCAATGTTTGAAACGTTTTTAAGTTGCCAAACTAGTGCTTTTAATGTACTCGTTTAGATACATGCATCATCTTTATCGATATCTTTTGAAACTGCCAGAACCCGTTTCGATACAAGGCTTACTTGTTTCGATACGTACATGTGTTGTTTCGAAACACCAAAGGGTGTTTCGATACGCCTACATGGCATACACCTAACGGCTATTTTCCAACGACTATTTGAATTGCAGACTGTTTCGATACGACACTAGGCGTTCGATATGGGCGTTCCGATACGGCCCAAGGTGTTTTGATACGACTCACTACATCATACTCCAACGGCTAGTTCTGAAGAAGGACGTTTCAATATAGTTACGTGTGAATCGAAACAGACATCACCCTGTATTTATGGTGGAAAATAAAGTCTCTAACGACTCCAATTCAATCCCAACAGTCCTCAATGGTTACAAACTCAAATGAGAGTATAAAAAGGACCTCCAAGCATCAAGGAAAGGTTAATACTTCAATTGTAACAACCATATGATGAGAAAATTTGCTCAAGTGTTTAGGTTTGGGTGAGTGATTTAGTGTGCAAACATCAACCATATAGGGGAGATTTTAGTTTGCTTATCTTTTATCTTTTGTAGAGATGGTTTGATCAAGCTTTGGACCAGAAAATTTTGATCGTTGTAAGGGTTTCCTACCCATCCTAGAAAATGAGACGAATCAATTAGTGGATTGATTGTGAAATCTTGAGTGAGAAGCTAAGGTAGTAGATGTAGGTGCTTTTTAGAAGGCTGAACCATTCTAAATTATTGTGTCTTTTATCTTTTAGCTTCCACACCTCAATCACCCAAAAATCTAACTTCTCCACCACTTGGCTACCTAAATCGGTTGAAGAAAATCGAGCTTATCAAGCCTAACAATGTGACAATATCCAAACATCGGTAGAATTAAAACATTCTACCAACAATGTATCTAATATTAACTCATCCATACGAAAAATAATTATAATTAACAAAGAAAAAGAGTGAAGTTTATAATTTTAATAGCAACAAAATCTGCTTCTTAGCACGTCTTCCTCTGCCTTTTGGCACGCAAAACTCTGCTTTTTAGCACGCTTCTCTGGCTTTTGTCACGTATTTCTTGGTTTTCTCTTTCGTTCATGGCGTCTCAAGTTGAAGCTGATTTGGCTGGGCTCTCTATTGAGGACGATGAGGATTTGGAAGTGGCGTTTGAAGAAGGGGATCAGCAGTCTAATATCTCGTATGATCTTTGCTTTGTCGGTCGTTTCTTGACCTCCAGTGTCATTCATTTTCAGTCTATGAGAATGACGCTTGCAAATTTATGGAGGCCGTTAGGAGGAGTTTCTATTACCGATCTGGGTAATGATCGATTTCTTTTCCGTTTCTTTCATAGTGTTGATATTGATCGAATAGAAGCAGGGGGTCCGTGGAACTTTAATACTCATCTCCTGCTTACTCATCGGCTGCAGCCAGGGGAGGATCCGCAGCAAGTCCCTCTTTTTAATGTTTCTTTCTGGGTTTTAGCACATGAAATTCCACTTGGTTATGTTTCGGAAAAAGTTGCGCAACAGTTGGGAAATTTTATAGGTTCCTTCATTGATTATGACTCGGAAGCTTCTCATCTGGGCTATAAAGGAATTCTTCGTATACGGGTTAGTATGGATACTCGTAAACCTATTAAGAGGCGGAAGAAGTTTGTCCTGAAAAATGGAAGTTCTCACTATGTTCGGTTTGAATATGAGAAGCTCTCTCTCTTCTGTTTCGTGTGTGGAAAGCTGGGTCACAGGGAAACTTTCTGCCCAGTCCGGCTAACTGTTCCGAAAGAGGAGATAACTTTTGGTTGGGATCTCAGTTTGAGGGCAGTTACAAGACGATCGGCGGCGAATTTTACGAGCAGGTGGCTTCGGGAGGAAGGGAGGAACTTTGGGCGAGATATTAGCAATAATTGGGCTGATAATCAGGTCATTTCTCATACTCCAAAATCGGGTGTGGATAAAGGAAATTTAATGAGTCCAGATTTAGGAGGGATTCAAGGCGCTCAAGGGGTTGATGATGGAAAGGCGAAAAATCAGCAATTAACAAGTCCAATAATTGTTATTTCTGAAATTCAAAAGGAAGGTAAGGTTAATTTTGGTGATATCCAAATGGTATCTACTGAGGAGGATAATGAGGATTCTTTAACGGAAGGAGTTAAAAGGAAACGTGCTTTAATTGCGGGTTCGGTGGTTTCACTTTCTGATTCGACAGAGCCATCTACTAGTCTATCGGCAGGCCCAAATCAACGGGCCAGCCGGACCCAATGAAAATCCTAAGCTGGAACGTCCGGGGCTTGGGCCAGTCTCGGACTGTTGGACGTCTCAGAAATCTGTTAAGAGACGTTAACCCAACTGTAATTTTTTTGATTGAAACAAAATTACAGGGGGCCCAGATGGAGAAAATAAGGAAAAGTCTTGGTTTTCAGTTTGGTTTAGATGTTAATTCCCGGGGACGTAGTGGAGGTTTGTCGTTAGCTTGGAAATCCTCTTGTTCGGTTTCTCTTCGGTCCTTTTCTGCACGGCACATTGATGTAGTATTCGAAGAAGACTTAGATGGTCATTCTTGGAGGTTCACTGGTTTTTACGGTGCCCCGGAGGTAGAAAATAGAGCCGCCTCATAGAATTTGCTCCGACAGCTTAATGACTTACCCAACTTCCCCCGGCTGGTGATGGGGGATTTCAACGAGTTGATGTTTGCCTCTGAAAAGTCTGGTGGCCGTTTGTGTAGTTCTTCCCAAATGAACAACTTCTGTTCAGCTTTAGAAGATTGTTCACTTAAAGACGTGGGTTTTCGTGGTCCATGGTATACATGGGAATGGGGCCGTTTATCAAGTAACAACATCAGAGAGAGATTAGATAGAGGGGTTGCTAACGATTCTTGGTGGTCTCTCTTCTCTCAGTTCGATTTGGTGCATCTCCCACATACTATCTCTGACCACTGTCCACTATTGCTCAATACAAAGGCCATGGTTTGTAACCAAAAGCGGTTTGATCACTTTCGGTTCGAGGCAGCATGGTTGATTGAGGATTCTTGTGAACAAGAAGTTGCTCGTCTCTGGTCTGAATCTACTGGATCGGTCCCATCGCGTCTTAGATGGGTAGGTGAAGGATTAAATCGCTGGTTCACGAAAGTACGAAAGGAAAAAAAAGGTTACAGTGGAGGACCTGAAAAATAGGCTAAAGGAGTTATCTGAGTTACAACCGCCAGATGAGATTATTGGGGAAATGCTTGATACTAAAATAGCCCTAAACCTTGAGGCGGACAGAGAAGAATTATATTGGGAACAAAGGGCTCGAGCAAATTGGCTCAAGAATGGGGATCGTAACACGAGTTTCTTTCATAATTTTGCTTCTCAAAGACGAAACCGCAACCGAATTCGGAGACTATGTGGTGCGAATGATGAGATTATTGATTCTGATGAGGGAATCTGTTCAGAAGCTGTCGAATTTTTCACAACTCTCTACAAGACGAAGGGTGTTGAAGACCCTTCAGTTATCCTTGAGGATATTGCAGAGTGTGTTTCCCCAGAAATGAATCGATCCTTGTTACGTCCTTTTTCCCGAGAAGAGGTTCTGACTGCAGTTCGTTCCATGGGTGCCTTGAAAGCATCGGGCAAGGATGGAATCAGAGCAGTTTTCTATCAGAGGTTTTGGTATGTAGTGGGCAAGAAGGTTGCCGACTATTGCATAGAAGTGATTCTGGGTGTGCAGGATATTTCGGAAATTAATTCTACACACATTGTCCTGGTGCCTAAGGTAACTGATCCGACCAACATGTCTCATTTTCGCCCTATTAGTTTATGTAATGTCTTGTATAAGATAGTGGCGAAGGTCCTGGCTAATAGATTTCAACAAGCTCTTTCGGGATGCATTGATGAAGCACAATGAGCTTTTCTTCCGGGACGTCTCATATCGGATAATATTATCGCCGCGTATGAGGTTCTTCATTGTCTTAAAAATAGGCGAACGGGGAAGAGGGGTTCTTTTGCCCTTAAACTCGATATGAGTAAGGCCTACGATATGGTTGAATGACCCTTCATAGAATCTGTTATAAGGAAATTGGGTTTTGAAGAACGGTGGATCTCTATCATATCCAAGTGTATTAGTACGGTCGAATATGCTGTGGTTATTAACGGGGGTTTAAGCGAGTATTTTAAACCCACGAGGGGACTCCGGCAAGGAGATCCCCTAAGTCCTTATCTTTTCCTCCTTTGTAGCGAGGGTCTCTCGGCCTTATTACGTGGTGCTACTTCAAGGGGTTTATTAAAGGGGGCTCGGATTGCTCGAGGGGCTCCGTTAATCTCTCACCTTTTATTTGCGGATGACAACATCATTTTTGGAGAGGCAACGGCAGAGGGAGCGGTGCAGTTAAAGAATTTGCTGGCTTTGTATTCTAGATGCTCGGGTCAGTGTATCAATTTCTCCAAATCTTCAGTCTTCTTAAGCTCTAATGTTGTTGACGCAAATAAGGAAGATGTTTGCCGTGTTTTGGCTGTTCAGACTCAATCTTCCCTTGAGAAATATTTAGGCTTACCTTCTATGGTAGGTCGTGACAAAAAACGATCCCTAAAGTTCTTGGCTGAGAAGTGTTCGAAGAGTTTATCTACTTGGTCACCTAGACTGCTTTCGATGGGGGGCAAGGAAGTTTATATAAATGCTGTTCTTCAAGCTCTACCTTTGTATGGGATGTCGGTCTTTCTTCTTCCTAAAACCTTATGTCAAGAACTACAGGCAAAGTTTGCAAAATTTTGGTGGCAAAAGAAAGCTGACAAAAGAGGAATCCATTGGTGTTCCTGGAGTGAGCTTTGTGTTTCTAAGGAAGAGGGAGGAATGGGGTTTCGTGATTTGGGTAAGTTTAATGTAGCTTTATTGGCTAAACAAGGTTGGATGATCCTAACCAACCCATCATCACTTGTGGGCCGAGTTCTAAAAGCTAAATATTTCCCTACGGTGGACTTTATGAATTCTCGGGTTGGATCAAATCCATCATATATTTGGCGCAGTATTTGGGCCGCCAAGCGAACTCTGGAGATGGGCCTTGTTTGGAGGGTCGACGCTGGACGGTCGGTCTTCATATAGAATGACTTCTGGCTCCCTGGCTTCCCTTCTCGGCTAGTTTCTTCCCCGTTAGTTCCGGAACTCCGAGTTGTGGCCGATTTAATAATCGAAGATGACCGTCGGTGGAACGAACCGCTAGTCCGTAATTCGTTTAACGCGACTGATGCGAATGATATCCTCTCTATCCGTCTCTCAGATGTGAAGCAGGACGATATTCGCGTTTGGGGATGTGAGCTATCAGGTAACTATTCAGTTCGTAGTGCCTACCGTTTACTCTTAAATAATCAGATTATTGATGCAGATTTCAAGTTCCTTTTTAAAACTTTATGGAATTTGAAGTGTCCCTCTAAAATAAAGATTACAGTGTGGAAATTCATTATGAATTATGTTCCTACTATGCACAATTTATGTATCAAAAGAGTAGCTGCTTCAAGTTCTTGTCCGAGATGTTCAGCAACATTAGAAAATGTGATTCATGTGGCTCTCGATTGTCCTTTTGCTAAGAATGTCTGGGGACTACAGCAGTTTCATTGGCCTCAACAACAGTTCCTACTCTTTTCTACGTGGTTAGTGTGGGTGTTCAGGAACATACATAAATCCAGGCATATCGAAGTCTTAATCACAATTTGGAGTTTATGGTTTGCACGTAATAAATTAATTCATGAAGGAGTAAATCAAGAGGCCCTTACAGTGGTGACTTTCATTAGGGGTTATTGTGCCGAGTTGCAGAAGGTATCTTCCTCAGTTTCTCATCCGCATACTCGAGTGGACGTTTCCTGGTCTCCACCCCATGAGCCTTTTGTCAAACTTAACTTCGACGCAAGTTACTGTTCAACAGAAAATAAATCTTGGTCAGGGATTATTCTAAGAAACAACCAAGGTTTAGTTTTAGGATCGTCTCACCAGGCAAATGAATGGGTTCTTTCGGTCTTCGAAGCAGAGGCGGTGGCCTGTGTTCAAGGACTTCGCTTTGCGGCGGATCTGGGTTTTCAGGACATCTTGGTCGAAGGTGATAGTCGGACCGTCATCGAGAAGCTACGATCGCAGGCGGATGACAGATCGATGGTGCGGCCGTTGATAGCAGAAGCCAAGAGTATCTCCAGCCGCTTCAGACGATGTGAGTTCGCCTTTGTTGGTCGGAGCGGTAACCGATCTGCACATGCAATGGCGGATTGTGGAAGACGAGCCCTTGATGATCGTTTCTAGGTGGAAGACGCGCCGGCAACGGTTCTCCTTGCGGTGGACGAAGATCGACGGCATTTGGACCCTCCGTAGGTCTCCGATTGAGGTGTCTTTTTTCAGATTGGGGGTTTCAACATGCATCTTCTCCCCTCTTTACTCTTCCGATCGTGAGCCACAAGGTTTATAAGACTTGGAATCGGAAAGTTTGGATCGCCCGGAGTATTTAGTTTCTTTCGTTTTTTCTTTTCTCTTGGTTTAGGGAACTTATCCCTGACCGAATGTCTTTTCTTTATTGCATTTGTCGTTTCATCTTTTCTTTATTAAATACAATAAAACTCCTAGGCGGTACCGTTTTATTCAAAAAAAAAATATTAACTCATCCAGTAATCCAAATCAATATGAAATGTATATGGAATAATTGTGTCGAAATCAAAATTGAAAATTATACGGTTTTTAAACAGGTTTATATAGTAAACAGATAATACAAAATTAAGAGAGAGATAAACAGGTTTAAATAGTAAACGGATAATACAAAATTAGGAGAGAAAGGGGGGATAATACAAAAATATAATCTGATTTGATTTTAAATATTTCAAAGATAATGGATAGCATATCCATTTGATATCTTTAGTTGAGTAACTTACCTGAAAAAGTTGTAACACATTTGATATTGATGGTTATTTTTTAATGTAGGCTAATTTAACTTCCAGAAAGAAAAAAAAAATTGTTAATTGACTGAAAATTTAAGTGTTCAATTTAAATTATAAAATAATGGTCATGTTTGGCAATTAGAGGATAGCTGATAGCGGACAAGGCCGTCCTTAGGCATGGGCAATAAGGGCGTCCACCTAGGGCCTATTTTTTTTGAATATTTATAGTTAGGGTTTAATATTTTTTAATATTTATTATTTAAAATTTAATTTTTTAAATAATTGTTATTAGGGGTATAATTTTTTTCAATATTTGTTATTATAGTCTCATTTTTTCGAATACTTGTAATTAGGGGCCTATTTTTTATTATTTATTGTTATTTCAATACTTGTTATTAGGTACAAATTTTTTCAATACTTGTTATTATGAGGCCAATTTTTCAATACTTGTTACTAGGGGCCCATCTTTTCTAATATTTGTTATTAGGCCTTACTCTTAAATTTTATTTTTTTCGATATTTGTTATTACGAGTCTAATTTTTTCTAATACTTGTTATTTATGGTCTATTTTTCCTAATATTTGTTATTACATGCATACTCTTAAATTCTAATTTTTTTTGTTACTAGGGGTCTAATTTCAAATTTTATTTTTTCCAATACTCGTTATTAGGGGAAAGGGTGAGCAAAACTCTACTCGACTAAAAAAAACTGATTTTTTCGACTCGACTCATATTGACTCGAATTTTTTTTTAAATAAAGTTTGAGTTGTAAAATAAATATTCTAATAACTCAAAATTTTAGTATTTAGTAGATAAATTTTTAAGTTCGAGTCGTAAGGACTCGTAAACTCGCATAACTTGAAATTTTTTTACTCAACTTAACTCGATCGAACGCTCACCCTTAATTAGGGGCCTATTTTTTAAGTTCGCCCATAGGCCACCAAAATCTCAAAAATGGGCCTGATAGCGGATTACATAAGCTGATAGCTGATTGCATTAGTTGATTTGACTAGCGGATTGTATTAGTTGATTGTATAAAAGTGTTTGGTAAAATTAACTGATAGCTGATAGCTGTTAGATTAAAATAACCTAAATTAAATATTTTCTCACCTTTTTTATAAGCTAATTCTATTTATCTTTTTATTATGACATATTTATATGTGTATTTAAATTTATTAATTAATTAAATTATATTAAAATAATTATATAAATAATAAATTAATACATAAATCATTCAAATATGTTTAAAAAAGTTATATTAAAAATAATTTTATAGATATAATTAATAGTAATTAGATACAAAATATTGATAATTAATAAACTATTCAAACAAGTATTGAATATAATCATGTCTTTATATGTCATTTTGCTTGTTTAAATAATCTAATAGCTATCAGCTAATTTTATCAAACACTTTTATACAATCAGCTAGTCAAATCAACTAATGCAATCAGCTATCAGCTATTCTCTAATTACCAAACAAGGCCATAATATTTTGTTTAAAATCAAATATCGAGTATAATTATTTTGTTTGATAGATTTAAATTTTAGTTGATAATATAAAATTTTAATTGATAATATAGTTAAAAATATATGTTGAGTTGATCGAACAATTGCAAATGGCCAAGAGGGGGGTGAATTGGCAATTAAAAATTTTGTAAAGAGAATGTTGGAAAATAAAAATGACACAAGGGGTTATAGTGGTTCAAGTTCAACAACCGAACTCTACATCCACTACCTTAGCTCCCACTAAGGATTTTCCAAAACAATTCACTACTTGAATTCGTCCCCTTTTCTTGGATGAGGAGGAAACCTTACAATATCGATTAAGCTTTTTAACCCCAAGCTTAATCCACTCAAATATAAAGAAGATTTTGGTAAACTCAAATATTTCCTCTCAAAGGATGATTGTCTACCCACTTACAATTACAACAACCCAAAACTCTCAATACAATATGACAAATTGAAATACAAAGAGTTGGGTACAAGAATATAGCTTTGAATAGCTCTAGGGTTTGTATTTTTGCTTTGATGATGCTTGAATGTGTATTGTTGATCTTCCTGGTGAAATGGAGCTTGTATTTATACCCTTGAATCAGTTTCTAGCCGTTTGGATAATTGGAATCATTGAAGGAGCCGTTGGGAACATTTTTCCAGCTATTAAGGCAGCTCCCCAGCACAGCGTATCGATACACGACAAGGCTGTATCGATACGCTAGTTTAAATAACAACTAGCCGTTGTGCCTGAAAACAGAGTGTATCGATACGGTGGGCGTATCGATACGGTCCAAACTCTCTGTAAATCCCATTTAATTTGTTGCATCAAAGCGTATCGATACGGTGACCAAGCGTATCGGTACGTTATAACGGTCAAAACTGTTTTTCAAAAATTATGCTTAGCGTATCGATACGGTGATGGAGCGTATCGGTACGGTTGCCCAGATGAACACTGTATCGATACGTATGAAAGGCGTATCGATACGCTATGTCCACAAAGAATTACAGTGAGTTTCAAGTGTATCGATACGCTGAGTGTATCGATACGCATGGGCAATTTTGCATATTTTGTTTCTGAAAAACGTGAAAAAGGTTTGAGAAACTTAATGTTTTGAGATCCAATCTTCAAACATTATTTTGTAAAAACATTTTGTTAATTTTTGAAACTTTAAAGAGTTCTTAAAAATTTATTTGTTTTGCAAATTGGTCCTTAAATTTTTATGTTATATCAAAATCAATTTTAGTTTTACAATCTCCCCCTTTTTGATATAACAAAACCATAAATAAATTTTTAAGTTTTTGAAAACTTTGAAAAAGCTTTTCTCCCCCTTACTTGAAGATAGAATTCTTTAAAAATTTTGACCTTGACTTTCAAACTTTCAATGATCCTTCTCCCCCTTTTTGTTAGATCAAAAATGAAACACAAGGATAAGGCAAATACAATATAACAAGCATAGGAATATCAATCATAAAGATCCGAATTCATAAACAAAGCAAACATAATAAGCATAATAATCCAAACTCTTAAAATCCTAAAACATAGAAAATAGGCATAAATCAAGTTCTAATAAAAATGCAATGAAATCCTAACTGTCCTAATATGAGATGCATCATCTACGCGTCTCCACCATCATCATGGTCATCCTCATCATCTTCTTCCTCGTCTTCATCTTCTCAAGGAGGTTGGTTCCTTCGGTTTTGGTTGATCCAAGCACCATGGAAAGCGGTAAGAGAAAGATCCATAGAGTCTTGGCGAGCACTCAAGGTATCCATTTTCTTGTCCATGCCTTGGAGTCGTTCTTCCATGGATGTAAACCGATTATCTATAGCGGTGAAGCGACCATCCATAGCATTGAACTTCTCATTGAGGAAGGTCATGAGATTTGCCATGGAGGAGGAATCATGACTAGCACGGTGAGAGCTTGCGGATGGGCGAGAGGCATCGACCGGGGCAGCGGGAGGATCAGCTTGAGGGTTGTGAACCCATTCATTACCAATAAAAGAGAAACCAGAGCGTGAAAGGGAATGCTCATCAATGGGTTGGCCAAGGGGTTCGGGAGAGTCATGTGTGCAGTCAACACCAAGGGAATGGAATAGACAACTTAAAGCCGTAGAATAGAAAAAGGATTGGACATGTTTTGTGTGACGTTTTTGAACCAAAAAGACAAGATCCGCAAACATGAATTGACACAGATTTGGGCGTTTACCTTCCCTAAAACATGTAAGCCAAAAATCATCCATTTGACGAATGGTTGAATATCTACCACCCGATGGACGAAGAAACCAAGAAATAATAAGGTGAAGGATACGATCATGTGCATCTAAAACTTTTGCGGGACCTAAGTAACCCGAACCCAAAGAGTGTTCATCGTCAATCCCAACATCTTCAAAACCAAAAACAGTGCACAAAACCTTTTGATCAATTCGAATAGGTTTTCCCATAACCGATGATTCAATGGCAATGACATTCTCATTGGCTTCATCATTAACACAATAGGCATTTGAAAAGAAGACAATGACAAGATTTCTATAAAGGACTGGAGGAATATTTAAAAAGGTTAAGAATTTCCATTGCCTAATCAAGGGTAGATATTTAAATTTGAAACGAGCAGAGTTTAAAAAAGGAATTGACACAACCCGTTCTTCCCTAAGACTCATATCCATACAAAGTTTATAATGTTCTCTAGCTAAGGCGGTGGGAAAACTAATTTGGATAATGTGAGGAAGGTTTGGAATAGGATTACCCTCAACATTCTCATTAGGATCGGAAGCGGTGCGACTTCTCTTATTTCCCTTTTTAGGTGCCATAACCCTGAAAATACATCAAAAACGATTCGAATATGTATGCAATTAACATCCAATTTAATCCAATAGATTCTAATAATTCAAGGTATTTTGTTTAAAAAGAATTTTTAAAATTAAAGAATATTTACAACAAATCATAGTTTTAAAAAAATAAACAAAAAATTTATCGAATATAAAATATATTCGAATAAAAAAATTTTAATTTTTTAAAAAAAATTAAGAACAACATTATACCCATGATAGTTTAAACATAATGTATACAAAAATCAATTGAAATAACAATTAAAACATTGACGAAATTTCAAAAGAAAGAGTAAAAAAAATTTTACCTTGATTTCTTAGAATGGATGAAAGAGGAGGTGTTAGTGCACAAGAATTGATGCCCAAGGATAGCCTTGATGTAAGGAGTAAAATCCCTCAAAAAATTTTGAAGTTTTGTGGTAAAAATTGAAGGATTGAGAGGGTTTTTATAGGGGTTTTCGGTTAGGATTTTGAGAGAAAAAAGAGGGGTTTTATAAAATTTTAGTTTTTGATTAAAACAGCCCTAAATAGGCTCTCCGTCCACACCGTATCGATACGCTATACACGCGTATCGATACACATTAACCTAATATTAATCTTATCGTTATCTGTGTATCGATACAGTTTACCGTATCGATACGCATAGGCTTTGACTTTTTCCCTTGACTCTTACCGTATCGATTGTTAGAAAATTGGCGTTAATCCAAGAATAAAATAATAAACAGTAAAATCAAATATTGATATTATTATAAATCGAACAAAATAAGAAATAAAAAATTAATAATTTAGATACAACATATCTAAAACCAAACCGATTGGGGACAAGTTCTGAAAGAAAACGCGTTGAGGCCTGCACGAACGCAGTTTCCTTAAGACAGATTTTCGGCCACTCCTATGGTGCTCGAGTTCATTGGTCGTCTGTCTCCCAGGATACAACAACATAAGATCAGCCACAGTTGCACTACTATGGAGATCACGAACTGACCCTTGCCTTCGCCTATCACCGAAAACCACTTGTAAAATCCACAGAGTAAAACAATAGAAATTTTCTGTGGTTTTGAGTTGTGTAAAACTTAGAAGGTTTACTCCCTATTTATAGGAGTGTCATGAGGGTATAAGTGGAAATTTTGACCTAATGGAGCATTCAATATTGAGAATCAATTGATTCTCCTATAAAGCAATTTCCAAAATTATTATTTGAATTAAAGGTAACTTCTAATATTTACCCTTTTAATTCCAAGATAAAATTTGGCAAATTTTATGCTTTTATTTGAGGAAAATTCATTTTAAATTTGGGTCAAAATATCTGCAAGCCCACGAAGGACCAGACCGGTTCAGACATTTGCGTTACCTACGTCGTGCACGTCTGCACATTTACGAACCAACAATTGGTTCCACATTTTCCTCAACAACATTTGAATCAATTTCTTATTCATAGCTCCAAATTATCAAATTTTTCCAACAATCCCCCACATGAATGAAATTGATTTAATCAAAAACATTTTGACTCGATGTGGTGATAGATTCTACGATCGATAGCTGCATAGGATAGGTAGGTGTCCACCCTTGAACCTTCCCTTGTGAAAGTATATTTACTTTACTAGCTGACCAGTAGACATAATGTCCTTGAACTGTTCTGCCGTTTGTGTAAACGATGATATACTTCACACAACTACCTCTCTGACAAGAGTATTAGTTCTCATGGGTATGTCCATATGGCCGTGGACATCGCCTGGTTCTGCAAGAGTTTGAAAGAACTATGCCTAATAGTCTCATTGAAGCGGCCCCACTTCACTCTCACATAGGTGACTTATGTTGCTTGACTCACAAAAGCACACAATGGTCATTAAAAGCATTGCTTAGCCTAAACCACTTTGATCACCGTTTACATCATAGGAATGGACTTGGGGATAAGAGCCCCTACAGTGACCGCACAGGTCTATGCAATTAGGTTGTCCCTTTGAACCTAGATCTTGGGATCTCCAGTCAACTAGGTAGGGTTTTCCTTCACATAGCAACTTAAATTTACATGGGCTTTAGTCTCATTCCTTTAGATGTTTTCTCAACTTGATATCAATTTAACCCTTTGGTTAATGGATTCACAACGTTATTCTTTGATTTCAAAAAATCAATAGAGATAACTTCATTTGAGATCAGTTGTCTAACGGTATTATGTCGACAACGCATATGTCTCGACTTACCATTATACACAAAGCTCTATGTCCTACCTATTGTGGGCATTGGCTTTGGTTGTTCAGGAATATCCTCCAAGAAATTTCTAAAGCCATTCGACTTCTTTTCTAGACTTGTCTAGAACTTCAAAATCAGATTCTATTATGGATTTGATTATAACCATTTTTCTTGAGGATTTCCATGAAACAGTTTCTCCTCCCAAAGTGAAGACATATCCTCTTATGCCTTTGATATCTTGAATATCAGATATCCAATCGCATCGGAGTATCCTTCTAAATAGAAGAATCTCTGGAATAATGCAATTCATAATCTCGAGTATATCTAAGATATCTCAATGCCCTCACAATTGCTTTCCAGTGATTTTCACTTGAATTGCTTGTGAATCTACTTGAACTGCTCACAGTAGAAACAATATCTGGTCTATTGAATCTACTTGGTCAACACTTTGGTCTTTGTTCTTGGACAAAAGTTGGCATGTATTTATTGGAGTTTTGGCTATGCCGGAAACATCCTTGCCAAACTTCTCTTGTCCGCGTAGTGTGACTACGTCAATATGAGACCTTCAAGTGATCGTTTGATTTGGATGCCCAAACTCAAATATGTTAATCTCATATTTTTCATGTCAATCTTGAATTTGACAAGTCTTTGGTACGTTTACCATTTTATTGTTGCTTCCAACAATGAATATGTTATTAACATACAAACATAGAATAATATATCCAATGTTAGTAGTTTTGACATATACACATTTGTCACACTCAATTATCTTGAAGTCGTTTGTCATCATGACATTATCGAACTTCTCATGTCTTTACTTTGGTGCTTGTTTAAGTCTATACAAGGACTTCACCAACCCACATACTTTTCTCTCTTGACTTGAAACTACATAACCCTCAGGTTGTTCCATGTATATTTCTTCATCAAGATCTTCATTTAGAAAGGCTCTTTTAACATCTATTCGATGTACGTCTAGATTTCGCAAGGCGACAATTGTAAGTATCACACTTATGGAGGTTATCCTTGATACATGAGATTATGCATCGAAATAGTCAAGGCATTCGGTAACCTTTTATTACCAATCTGGCCTTATACTTATCAATTGTTCCATCTACTTTCATTTTCCGTTTGAAAATTCATTCAAAACTTAGTGGTTTAATTTACAGAGAAAGATCCACTAATTCCCACGTATGGTTTTGCATGATGGAATCAATTTCACTCTTAATGACATCATTCCATAAGATGCTTTCATATGAATGTATAACATCATTATACGTTTGAGATTCAACCTCTAACATAAAGTTTAGAAAAATGATCCAAAGAATTTTTCTACCCTTGCTCATTTACTTCTTTGCGGCTCTATTTCAAGCTCAAACCCTTGTTGATCATTTGAGTCATCTTTATCGATAATCTCCGAAGTTCGTTTCATTAAACTTTGACCAACTTTCTTAGCTTTACAAGGGAATACATTTTCAAAGAAAAGGCATCCTTTGCTTCCATTATCGTATGTTTGTGAATCTCAGGGTTCTTTGATTCATACACAAAAAATCGATATACATTGCTATGTTCTATATAGCCAATGAAAATACAATCCACCATTTTTAGGGATCTATTCTCAGTTGCTTTAGTAATGAGGTCATTACCTTTGCAAGACACCCCCACATTTTCAAGTGGTTGTAGGAAGGTTTAATTACCTTTCATAACTTATATGGTGTCTAGTTTCTTTAATTACGGGGAATCTTGTTTAAAAGGTAATTAGCTTATAGAACAGCTTCCCCCACATGTTAGGCACATTATAGTACCAACGTTACTCATATAGAGCTTCTCCCCATCTTAAACCTTTAATTAAGTTTGGGATTCAACATCATGCTCATAGAGAACAATTTTCACTATAGCTTCATCTTTACATTATTTTTGTGCTATCATCAATGAAGGTAATAAACATATTCCTTCAACCAATATGTTGCCATATCAATTGTTATGGCAATAACATTGCCCTCGTTTGGAAGTCTATAGTCCGAATACTTGTTCCTCATCTTATGGCAATTGAAGCATTTTTTCCATGAAATTTTGCTTCTTGAACACACCGTCCAATTTACGGTTTGAAGTCGTTTTTGACTTCTACTACGTTTGCCATGATAATATTTATCTTAGCAATATTTACCTTAGTAACATTTGAAGGTGGTAACAAAATTTACCTTATCCTTTCTAATAATAGGAGGATCATCCTTCAGATATTTAACTAGGTTTATCATGGTCAATTATGCAACATCTTTTGTTGCCATGTATGAAATTTTTTTCCAATAAATTTCACTGATTTTTCCATTGTGTCACGTAGACACAATCCAAAACCAAAAGTTATGAATCTGTTAAACGTTAGGAATTTAGTCAAAGACTAAAACCAGAAACAGAAACATAATTTCTAACTTTTGTTAGACGACAGAGATTTAGTAAACTAAACCTCAAACAAAAGTTCACACGGTATTAATAGAAAGAACAATAATAAACAATGCACCAGGTAGGTAACTTATGAAAGAGAGGTGGTGCACTAGGCACGCTTAAATACCAAGTCTCTCAAAGAACCAATCCTAGACATGCATTTTTAAATTTCCTTTCAATCGCCGTTTATGGATTTTATTCTTGAAATCATTCCAAGCATGGATGATCAATCGGAATCACTACCTTTGATTCACAACAATTTGGAATCTTCCATTTATGGTCCAACGACCCTCTCGATTCTTTAGCCATTTTTAAACACTGTGCACTTCATAGCATGCATCAGAATAGACTTTAAGAATTTAATTTTGACATAGAGAATCAAGTTCTTCTATGCTTTGATTCGAGACCTCAGTCAGAATCAGCGCTCTAAATTTGGTAACCAATGTTACTTTCCGAAATAAATTCACCAATTTATTTCCAAAATAAAATCATACTTGATAATAAATTTGAGTTATTTTTTTTTCAAAATAAATTCACCAATTTATTTCAAGGTTGAATCATTCTAGATTCTCACGAAATTAAATCCAACGATTTATTTTCCTTAACAAGTTAGAATCAACACATGATTCTAGTACAGAAAATAAATTTAATAATTTATTTTCTTTTACACAAATTTAATCATATTTGATTCTTACGGAAATAAATTCGATGATTTCTTTTTCTTAACAAGTTAGAATCAACGCATGATTCTAGCATAGAAATAAATTTAATGATTTATTTCCTTTTACAAAAATTGAATCATACTTGATTCTTACGGAAATAAATTCAATGATTTATTTTCCTTGCAACGTTAGAATCATACAATATTCTCTTGAAAATAAATTCAATGATTTATTTCCTTTTCCAAAATTAGAATCAACACAAGATTCTAACGAAGAAATAAATTCAGTGATTTATTTCTCATATATCTTTTGTTAAATATTGGGATTAGTAGCACTAAAACCCAAACCAAAGATATCAAGGCAACAAAATCAAAGGAATTGATCCTTTAATTTTTTTTTATTCTTGTTTTGGAAAGATCACGTAAATCCGTTAAAACGGCAGAAATTAATTCCTGAAACGAATTATTTACGAGATCTTTGTTTCCACAACAAATCACGATTTCGCTTGAATATTCTGTTCGTCTCTATAAAATTTCTCAAAAGAAATTGTTAGTACAAAATAAAATCCACATAATTTCCAAAAATGCAAAGGATCACAATTAAGACAAAAAATATGACAAAGTATAATTTATATACATGCCATATTTAAAATGTCCACGTTATAAGGTAACACTATCATAATAATATTACCAAAAAATATTATAATTTAAGGATCTACCTTAAATATATTCCAAGTTTGAAACTTGGCAAATCTTTGACTTGTCATCTCCAACATGTATGATATATACTGATCATGACCGTAAATATGGAATCTGTCCGTCTTGGATTAAAACTCAAAAAATCTGTCTTAAGAATGTTAGAAAATTGGCGTTAATCCAAGAATAAAATAATAAACAGTAAAATCAAATATTGATATTATTATAAATCGAACAAAATAAGAAATAAAAAATTAATAATTTAGATACAACATATCTAAAACCAAACCGATTGGGGACAAGTTCTGAAAGAAAACGCGTTGAGGCCTGCACGAACGCAGTTTCCTTAAGACAGATTTTCGGCCACTCCTATGGTGCTCGAGTTCATTGGTCGTCTGTCTCCCAGGATACAACAACATAAGATCAGCCACAGTTGTACTACTATGGAGATCACGAACTGACCCTTGCCTTCGCCTATCACCGAAAACCACTTGTAAAATCCACAGAGTAAAACAATAGAAATTTTCTGTGGTTTTGAGTTGTGTAAAACTTAGAAGGTTTACTCCCTATTTATAGGAGTGTCATGAGGGTATAAGTGGAAATTTTGACCTAATGGAGCATTCAATATTGAGAATCAATTGATTCTCCTATAAAGCAATTTCCAAAATTATTATTTGAATTAAAGGTAACTTCTAATATTTACCCTTTTAATTCCAAGATAAAATTTGGCAAATTTTATGCTTTTATTTGAGGAAAATTCATTTTAAATTTGGGTCAAAATATCTGCAAGCCCACGAAGGACCAGACCGGTTCAGACATTTGCGTTACCCACGTCGTGCACGTCTGCACATTTACGAACCAACAATTGGTTCCACATTTTCCTCAACAACATTTGAATCAATTTCTTATTCATAGCTCCAAATTATCAAATTTTTCCAACATCGATACACTATGCTGTATCGATACGCATTCATCTGCAAAATTCCCAGATTGAATACCGTATCGATACGCTAATATGCAGTATCGATACACCCTTGCCTGTTTCTGCAATTTTGGTATTTTTAAGTGCAAAAATCCAATTTGAAACGCCCCTAAATGCATGTATATGTTATATGAGCAAGTTTTAATGACTAAACATGATATGTACTCCCCCTAGCAACATGCATAGAAGCAAAAAGAACAAAATTAACATAAGCATGAATCACAAACAATTTCAAGCAAATTTTGTCATTTTTGGAACCAAAAAGGTATCAAGAAAGACTAGTTAAACCTAACTCTCTTCTAAGAGTCCAAAAGCGCTCTTTATCTAAAGGTTTAGTAAATATATCTGCTAATTGGTTCAAGGTGTCTACAAATTCTATAACAACATCATTTTTCAAAACATGATCTCTAATAAAATGATGTCTAATTTCTATGTGTTTTGTTCTAGAGTGTTGAATGGGATTCTTAGTGAGACAAATGGCACTAGTGTTGTCACACCTAAGGGGTATGGATTCCATTTTAACACCATAATCTAAGAGTTGTTGCTTCATCCAAAGGACTTGAGCACAAAAACTCCCTAAGGATATATACTCCGCTTCGGTGGTAGATAATGCTACACTATTTTGTTTCTTAGAGAACCAAGATACGAGCATACTACCTAAAAATTGGCATGTACCGGAAGTACTTTTCCTATCTATCTTACAACCCCCATAATCCGCATCCGAAAAAGCATGAAGGCTAAAAGTTGAATCCTTAGGATACCAAAGACCTAAAGTCGGTGTGTCTATTAAGTATCTAAAAATTCTTTTAATGGCAACAAGGTGTGATTCTCTAGGACTAGCTTGAAACCTAGCACACAAGCAAACACTAAACATAATATCTGGTCTACTTGCGGTAAGATAAAGCAAAGAACCTATCATGGATCTATAAAGCTTAGAATCAACACATTTACCTCCTTCATTTTTGTCAAGCTTTATGGAAGAACTCATAGGTGTGGCTTGAGGTTTTGCATTCTCTAAGCCAAACTTCTTGAGCATATCACTTACGTATTTAGCTTGATTTATGAAGGTGCCATCATTTATTTGTTTGATTTGGAGTCCCAAGAAGAATGAGAGCTCCCCCATCATGCTCATCTCGAACTCACCTTGCATTAGCTTAGAAAAATCCTTACAATAACACACATTAGTAGATCCAAAAATGATATCATCAACATAAATTTGAACTACTAAGATGTCATTATTATATCTTTTTTATGAAGAGTGTTGTATCCACTTTTCCTTTTTCAAAACTCTTTTCAATTAAGAAAGTTGAAAGTCTCTCATACCAAGCTCTTGGAGCTTGTTTTAAACCATAGAGAGCTTTTGTAAGTTTATACACATGGTTTGGAAATTTTGAATCCTCAAAACCTGGTGGTTGTTCAACATATACCTCTTCATTTATAAAACCATTTAAAAAGGCACTTTTCACATCCATTTGAAAAAGCTTGAAATCATGATAACATGCAAATGCAAGTAACATTCTAATAGCTTCCATTCTTGCTACGGGTGCATAAGTCTCATCAAAATCAATTCCCTCTTCTTGTGTATAGCCTTGAGCAACAAGTCTAGCCTTGTTTCTCACTATATTACCACTTTCATCTAATTTATTTCTAAAAACCCATTTTGTACCTATAGTAGATTGATTATTAGGCCTTTCAACTAATGTCCAAACTTTACTTCTCTCAAATTGGTTTAATTCCTCTTGCATGGCCAAAATCCAAAAATCATCTTTTAAAGCTTCTTTTATGTTTTTAGGCTCAATGCATGAAAGAAATGCAACATGATTCATTAATTTGAGAGAGGATCTAGTGGTTACCCCCTTGGATGGATCACCCAAGATTTCACCATCTTTGACATAGTTTAACTCCCTTGGGTAAGATACCTCTTTTTCTTCACGAGCTAAGTCTTTTAAGCCTTCAAGAGGTGGTTCTTGTGAATCTTCTTCTTTAGTTAGAATCTTATCCTCTTTTGATGTTTGTCCTCCATCAATAGTATCAATAATTCCTACATCATCATCATCACAAGATTCCTTTCTCGAAAGGAGGTTATCATCGAAAACAACATGTATCGACTCTTCAACAACTAAAGTTCTTTTATTAAATACACGATAGGCTTTAGAGTTTAAAGAATACCCTAAGAAAATGGCTTCATCACTTTTAGCATCAAATTTACCTAAGTTTTCTTTACCATTATTTAAAACAAAACATTTACAACCAAAAGGATGAAAATAGCTAATGTTAGGCTTTTTGGACCTTAAAATCTCATAAGGTGTTTTCTTTAAGATTGGCCTAATCATTACTCGATTTATTATACAACAAGCGGTATTTGTGGCTTCTGCCCAAAAATATTTAGGTAAATTATTTTCGCAAAGCATGGTTCTAGCCATTTCTTCTAAAGTTCGATTTTTCCTCTCAACTACCCCATTTTGTTGAGGAGTGCGAGGTGCAGAAAAATTATGGCTAATCCCATTTTCATTTAAAAACTCATCAAAACCCAAATTTTGAAATTCAGTTCCATGATCACTTTTAATATGAGAAATTTTAAGTTCAAGATCATTTTGAGTTATTTTAGAAAATGTGATGAATTTTTCTAAAGCCTCATCTTTTGTACTTAAGAATAGAACCCAAGTATATCTAGAAAAGTCATCTACAAGCACAAATGCATATGATTTTCCACCCAAGCTCATTGTTCTAATTGGCCCAAAAAGATCCATATGAATCAATTGTAAACATCTACTAGTAGAGACATCATTTATGGATTTAAAAGAACTTCTATGTTGTTTACCCTTTGAACATGCATCACAAATTTTATCATTTGAAAATTTAAGTTTGGGTAAACCTCTAACTAGATTAAGGGAATTTAATTTTTCTAGAACACTCATGCTTGCATGTCCTAACTTTCTATGTCATAGCCATGAGTCATGTTCATCATGTGCTACTAAGCATGCATGGGATGAATGAATGTCATCTAAATGCACCATGTAAATATTGCCTATTCTATGTCCTATGAGCATTATTTGATTTGTTTTAATGTTTACAATTTTACAACCACTTTTATCAAATAAAACATTAAAACCTTTATCACATAATTGACTAATGCTCAACAAATTATGTTTAAGACCGTTGACATACAAAACATCTTTAATGTAGATAGAAGAGTGATTACCAATAGAGCCTATTCCTTCAATGAGTCCTTTTGAGTTATCACCGAAGGTCACTACTCCACCACTCTTAGGCTTTATTTCCACAAATCTACTCTTGTCACCGGTCATGTGTCTTGAGCATCCACTATCAAGGTACCAAGAATTTTTGCTTGAAGCTTTAGCCTTGAAGCAATGCTCCCCCTACAAACAAAGAATTTAGGCCTTGGTTTTTGGTACCCAAATCATTTTGGGTCCATGAGTGTTAGCCTTCAACAATTTGGTTCCCTTGGGAATCCAAGAAGCAATAGCATTTAAGTCATTAGAAATAATAAGTTCTTTAGGAACCCAAACATTTCTAGTTTTATGACTTTTAGTTTGCTTATAAAAATTTCTTTGTTTAGGTATAAAATATTTTCTTTTTGTATATTGGGGTTTAAAATGATTTTCTTTCTTAAAATTCTTTTTCCCAATATCAAAAGATGTTTTAAGATTATCCACTTCCTTTGTGTGATAATCTTGAAAATCGGAAAGAAGTTTTTCAAGTTCAAAATTTTTAGTTTTAAGATCATTTGAAAGATTAACTAAAAACAAAACTTTCTTTTCCAATTCGGAGTTATTTTTTAAAAATGTCTCATTTTGAATTTTTAAATCAGAAATTATTTTCTTGTTTTTCAAAATGGACTCCTTGTATTTTTCTACTAACTCATCATACACTTCTTGTAGTTCATCATAAGCATCTTGAAGTTCCTCAAAAGAAAAATCTAAATTGGATGAATTAGAGGTTACCTTTGATTCATCATCGATGGCCATGAGACATAGGTTAGCCACTTCTTCCTCTTCCTCGGAAGACTCATCATCACTCCAAGTTGCAATTTGTGCTTTGAGCTTGTTCTTTCTCCCAAAGCTTTTCTTTTTCAATTGCGGACACTCGGAACGAATGTGACCCGGTTTCTTGCATTCATAGCAAGTAATTTGGTCTATTTCCTCTTCCTTGATTTTACTCTTGAAGTCTCCCTTTCTAATGAATTTTCTTCCACGATTTGACTTCATAAATCGAGTAAAGCGTTTTGCCAACATAGCCATTTCTTCATCTTCATCCTCACTAGAATCGCTTTCTTGTTGTGAAGCTTTTAGTGCGATTCCAACTTTCTTCTTTTCAATTTCCTTCTTCTCCATTATTTTCTTTTCTAGTTCTCTTCCCTTTCTCATAATCTCGTGCGTGAGTAGAGATCCAACAAGAGCATCTAGTTTGAGAGTTTTTAAATCTCTTGCTTCAATAATGGCCGTTCTCTTGCTATCCCATGATTCCGAAAGAGAGTATAACAACTTTCTCACTAGCTTGTCTTCGGGAATGATTTCACCGAAACCCTTCAAACCGTTGACAATGACCGAGAATCGATCAAACATTTGGGAAACACTTTCATCGGGATCCATCTTGAAGTTCTCATAGTTTAGATTAAGTAGTCCAATCTTTGTCTCCTTGACATCGCTAGTTCCTTCATATGTTGTCTCGAGAGTGTCCCAAACCTCCTTGGCATTTTCGATTGAAGACACCTTAGAGTAGATATTCGGACCAAGTGCACAAAATATTACATGAAGAGCTTTGTCATTCACTTGCATCCTTCTTCTTTCATCGTCGGTCATTTCGGTTTTGACTTTTGGGACAAGCCTTTCTCCATCTCTCCTCATGGGAATGTATGGACCTTCTTCAACTACATCCCACACCATATAGTCGGCAGACTTGATGAATAGCTTCATCTTATTCTTCCAATAAGGATAGTTATCCCCATTGAAGAATGGTGGCTTGGTGGTGGATTGAGACTCGTAGTTGGAGGTGAATGCCATTGCTTGACTTGTTGTTGATCAAACTTTCAACTTTCCAAGGATCGACTCAAGAGGGTTGTAATCCTTCTAAAGAGTGTAGCTCTGATACCAATTGTTGAGTTGATCGAACAATTGCAAATGGCCAAGAGGGGGGTGAATTGGCAATTAAAAATTTTGTAAAGAGAATGTTGGAAAATAAAAATGACACAAGGGGTTATAGTGGTTCAAGTTCAACAACCGAACTCTACATCCACTACCTTAGCTCCCACTAAGGATTTTCCAAAACAATTCACTACTTGAATTCGTCCCCTTTTCTTGGATGAGGAGGAAACCTTACAATATCGATTAAGCTTTTTAACCCCAAGCTTAATCCACTCAAATACAAAGAAGATTTTGGTAAACTCAAATATTTCCTCTCAAAGGATGATTGTCTACCCACTTACAATTACAACAACCCAAAACTCTCAATACAATATGACAAATTGAAATACAAAGAGTTGGGTACAAGAATATAGCTTTGAATAGCTCTAGGGTTTGGATTTTTGCTTTGATGATGCTTGAATGTGTATTGTTGATCTTCCTGGTGAAATGGAGCTTGTATTTATACCCTTGAATCAGTTTCTAGCCGTTTGGATAATTGGAATCATTGAAGGAGCCGTTGGGAATATTTTTCCAGCTATTAAGGCAGCTTCCCAGCACAGCGTATCGATACACGACAAGGCTGTATCGATACGCTAGTTTAAATAACAACTAGCCGTTATGCCTGAAAACAGAGTGTATCGATACGGTGGGCGTATCGATACGGTCCAAACTCTCTGTAAATTCCATTTAATTTGTTGCATCAAAGCGTATCGATACGGTGACCAAGCGTATCGGTACGTTATAACGGTCAAAACTGTTTTTCAAAAATTATGCTTAGCGTATCGATACGGTGATGGAGCGTATCGGTACGGTTGCCCAGATGAACATTGTATCGATACGTATGAAAGGCGTATCGATACGCTATGTCCACAAAGAATTACAGTGAGTTTCAAGTGTATCGATACGCTGAGTGTATCGATACGCATGGGCAATTTTGCATATTTTGTTTCTGAAAAACGTGAAAAAGGTTTGAGAAACTTAATATTTTGAGATCCAATCTTCAAACATTATTTTGTAAAAACATTTTGTTAATTTTTGAAACTTTAAAGAGTTCTTAAAAATTTATTTGTTTTGCAAATTTTTATGTTATATCAAAATCAATTTTAGTTTTACAATATAAAATAAAAAAAACGTTGAAAATATTTTCATTAAATGATAAGTTGGTCTTCACTTACGGGAATATAAGGAACAAAGATAAACAATTTGGCTAATTGACCAAATGTGCTCGCTCTAAAAGGTTAAATCATTAATCGTTTATTAAATTATATTTTTAATAAATTCTCAAGTATATCCAAGTAAGATATTTTGTGCATTATTAAAATAGAAGCCTATCATATTATTGAAGTGTTTTCTTTCAGAAAGTCTGACAATTTAATATTCGTACTTTTATACTTTAAATTGATAATTTAAAATAGTTTATTTATTGACGATAAATAACTCATAACTATCATTTAAAAGTTGAATTAAACACTATTAAATGCACAATCAAATATCTTTTTTTCTTCATAAAATCGAGACAGAAAAAATGTATGTACATATTAGTCAATGGATGGATCAAAATAAATTAAAGAATGAACAAAAAAAACGCTTTATTTTTGGTTTGGCTTAATTGTAAAAAAAAGTCCTCATATATATTTTTAGGTATCTAATTTTTTTTATCAAAATAATGACCAACAACGTTTGTATTATTACTATTTTATGTGTTTCATCGTCAACGGTCATTAAAAAATCGTTAACCAATTGCAACATGACATATAGTAAAATTTTAATTTATAATTTATTTTACTTAAAAAACTTTAATTAAAAAAAACTTTAAAATCTCAAATTTCGTAACACCTAATTTCAAAAAAAAACGTGACTTAAATTCACAAATCCTTAAATTCATCTGATGTAGTCCTTGGATTAACCACCACCGTTCACCCCTTCCATCGTCAAACTATTGAACTAACCATTGCTAACCCTTTATGTCGTCAAACCACTACCGAATACACGACTCTCATGTCATCAAAAATCGACAAAAGACATGTTAACAAAACATCAAACCTCGAAAACCTCCACCAAACGACGAACAATGTACATACAAAAGACGAACGATACCGCTGAAAGGAGACTTTTTGTGGTGGTGACAACAAAAGTATTTGAGAATTTTGGAGCGTTTTGTAAATTTAGGGTTTTATGAGAAATTATGAAAATTTAGTATTTTTTTAAAGTTTAAAGATTTAGATTTAAGAAAAAAATCAAAGCCACATGTTAAGTAGTGATTAAATGCCGAATTCTATTTAATAAGTAAATTTTAAAATATTAATGGATGAACAGTGGCGGAGCCGCATATAGTATTCATTTGACTCCGTTTGATTTGTTATGATATGAAATTTTTAAAGAGTTAAAATAGATTTTTAAGGAGTTAGTATAATTTTTTGTTGTGAAAATATTAGAATTGACCCCACTTGATTTGTTTGGGTAATATTTATATTGTAGTGGTATGAAAATTCTCGTACCTCAACCCCACTATATGAAAATACTGACTCCGCCACCGCGGATAAAATATTAGACATCTAAAATAACAACAAAATAAATGTTAGACATTTTTATTTTATTTTTTGTTCAAAAAATACTTTAGTCTCTTAATAATAATAATAATAATAATAATAATAATAATAATAATAATAATAATAAGTAATTTTTAAATGTGTGGTGTACATTGACCGGAAGAGGCCAATAAAAATTAGGATAAATTACACTGGTAGTTCCTTTTTATTTTTCAGCTATTTTGATCATTAATTTTTTTTAAATGATTTTGATTACTTATATTATCAGTTCGTTTCATTTTAGCCACTGAAACAGAACATATCGAAAAGAAAAAAGATCACTTATATAGTTTACCGTAAAAATTAAAACGACAGCAGCCGAGTGAGCCAACCCGCCCGCTTGTTTCTCGTTTCTCAAAACAAAAACAAACGCACCAAACACGCGTTTTTATTATTTTCATATATTATTGTTATTAATTTATCATTTCAATTTATATATATTTTGTGAAATGATAATAAAAAAAAAGTTGACCTTCTTCTTCTCTCTTCCCAGAAATTGAAGGTAACCTCTCTCTAAATTCTTTTTTTTATTTGTTTCCTTTTTGTTTATTGTTTTCCTTTTCTTCATGAAAACAGAGCTTCTATCATTCATTTTCCCGGAAATACTGGAACAATGCACCCGCCCCTTTAACTGTTAACTTATTCACGATTTTTCTCATTCTACGTTTTCTTTTTTCTTTTCTTTTTACTTAAAAACTGTAATTTTCAAAATTTTATCAACAATTTCGATTTGGTTTGGTTTCTTCGTTTCAATACCTCAGTTTTTTTTTTATAAAAAAAAATCGACTCAACCGATAAAAAAGAAAAGAATCGGAGGTCAAATACCGGAGACTGATAAGATTAGGATAAATCAATTGTTGTTGTTTTTCAAAGAAACGGGGGGATATTCAGATGGAAAGGGAGAGGCGGAATAGCGCCATTCCAAATGGACACTACAGTTACAATACGAATGGGCATTGTAGTCGGTTTTGCAATGATTATAGTCTATCGGACGGAGATAAGATTCCTTCTTCCCCGTTACCTTCTTCCGGTTACATTGAACACACTGTTTCCCGGTTCGATACTCTCGCCGGCGTCGCCATCAAGTACGGCGTCGAGGTAACTAGATTTCTTTAGAATAGGATTCTCAATCATTTACGTTTAACCTTGGATTTAAATCTGATTTTCGGAGGAAATGATGAATTGTTGTTGTTGATATATCAGGTAGCTGACATTAAAAAGATGAATGGTCTGGTTACAGATCTTCAAATGTTTGCTCTTAAGACGCTCCAGATCCCTTTACCCGGGCGGCATCCACCGTCACCTTGTTTGTCAAATGATTCCACGGCATCAGGGTATTTTCTCTTTTTCAATACTAATTCTTTTGTTTTTTAAAACTTGTAAAATTACTCTCTGGATGTTATTTACATCGCAGTAATTGTTTTTTGGAATGTTGGATTATGTTTGCGTATGCGAAACTAAATATCCAGAAGCCTTAAGACTTGGTAATTTATGTGAGGAAACATTTCTGTGATGCTTAAGCCTTAAAGAGTTAGGCTCAAATCGATTCAAGCGGCGATATGGTGTAATAATCTTGACATAGGTAGTTTTGATTTGCAGAGTGATTGTAGTTGGGCTGAAATCGATTTAAGCGGCTGTATGGTGTAACAATTTGAGGGTTTTTGTGTTGTTTCAATCGAGCTGCAGAAGTGCAGTTCGATTTAAGTGACCCTCCTTATCGAACTGCACTTCTGCAGCTTTGCTTTGTGGAAAGGAATTGAGGGTCCTTTTTTTCCATCTCTGGTATTTGTGTTTCCTAGTATTGATCGGTTGTTTCAATCGAGCTCATGTTGTACAACTTTTGCAGGCAAAGCAGTGGCGACCAAACCCCGACAAAGCATTTGCCACCTGATTTGCTCGACTCATTCCAGTCTTTGAAATTGAAGAGTCCTCGAAAAGTCTCCCCGGCAATGAGCTCGTTACAGGGTTACTATGGCCTTAAAGCAACAGAAAGAAAGACGTTGTCCGAAGTTTTTGAAATGGCAGTATACAGGAAAGGAGAAACTGATTATGTGGATGATGGTCTGTTCCTTAGACACTCCTACCCACTTTTGAGGCTTAAACAGAAGAGTGGAAGCCTAGCTAACGGATTTTACGACGAGAACGGTGAAAACTTGGTGGATTTCACGTCCGCAGGAGAAGGCAAAGACAGTGAACCCGAAAAATCCAACGAGAATCTAATTAGAAGACGGCAGAAATCGGAGGCCGACTTTGCTGCTGGCGTGATGGAGGAAAACAACAGCAGTGGCGCTGGAGGGTTTTCATTATCGAAACGACTGGCACTGAGAACAAAAAGCGGTAGCCGCATGAATTCAGGGCCAGTAGCGGATGGTGAGATGACGAGGTTCAATCCCGCAACAACAATCGGTGAAGATGAATACGTGATCGATGGATTCGAAGTGAGGAAGTCGTCAAGCGCATCGTGTTTGCATGATCAGCAGGAGAACGGCAGCAGTAATGGCAGTGGTAGTTTGACATCATTGTTTTGGATGGATTTACAAGGGCTTTCAACTGCAGGTATTACGAGACCTATTCTGGATGGATTCACGACCATGTCAGCTCGTAAAAACAAAACTGCGCTTGATTAGCTTTCACTAGCGTAGCTTCAAATGCCATCATCTTATTCCCATGTCAAATTTTCACAATCTGTGAGCCACCCCCAAACTGCTACTTGCTAGCTCTTCCAGGAGTATATAATATAGAAAGAAAGAAGAAAACAGTTCATAAATTGAAATTAAATAATAACTAATTCTTTTTTGTTGTTACTCGATTGAACATTTTATTTTCTTTATTTCCGTTGCCATTTAGTTGAATTTGAAGAATTTATTTGAGAAAACTGAGTTGAGAGGGTCACCCTCTCATGTTAGGTCTCTGCAAAACTCGATTTAAATTAGTCGACCTTAGATGCCGGTGATTAAAAAAATTTATTTCCAAAACCCAAACCAGTAATTGTTTCAATCATGTATTCTCTCACTAAGATTTGCCATTTTCGTAGCAAAAGCATGAACCCCATCCATCTAAGGTACAAACATTCATTCGTGTATACTTTTCAACGCAAGTTTTAAAACCTTTGCAACAAAACTTTAGAAGTCGGATATGCATCAACAACAGCAGAAGGAAGAAAAAAAAAACTGGCTGGAAAGAAGCAATTAAACCATGGAATTAGAGAATATAAACATTTAATGTACAAACATTCATTGTTTCTTTTTTCTTTTCATTATGAAAATTAGTAGGTACAAGTCGATAACATTGTTATGGTTATTAATATTAGAGGTGAACAAAGCTGATTCGATTAAAACATTAATCTTTTTAATTTCGAGTTATTTAAGTGAGTTAGCTAATGCGAATTAGTATATTGATTAGTTACAGTCGAGTTCAAATTTTATCAATTCAAAAAAAAATAAAAAAATAAATTTCTTTATTTTACATTTTATCATTGATTTCCTTGTTTTTTTTTCAATTCTTCCTTTCGACTGAATTTTATTTTACCAATTTTAAATCACATACTCCTCAACAACCATGGTAGAATAAATAACTTTATTTCTCTTTTGAAACATATATCTTATATTTACAATTTAATATCTCAATTTTGTATGATTTCTTTCTTCTATTCCTCATTCATGTTAAAGCTCATTTGACCAAAATTGAACATATTCTTAAATCACTGTAAAATACCTTTATAACTTCAATTCCTCCTTTTTGCAATTTAATCCATTTCCTTTTTATTTTGTTTAAATTTGTCATCCAACTGTAACTTTTTGTAAATCATCTTCTCATTAATTTAGTTCATGGATCAATGAAAATCTTGTATGGTACTTTTCGAGCCTATCAAACTGAAACAACCATCAAATTTCTAAAAATAACTCAAATAAAGCTAAAAACAATACTATAGGTCAAATTAGAGTTTATCCCTTTACTATTTTCAACTTGAGACTATTATTAGTAGTACATATCACTAACACCATTTAAAAAATTATTTATAAAATATTTTTTATATGTTAGTAATTTTAGATTAAAACATAAGATTTATAATAATTGGAGAATCCTGTTAAATCTGTGTAAAAACTCAATTGACTCAATTCAACTCGAGAAATTTTATTAAAAAAATTGAATGATAAATTAAAACTTGTCAACTTGACTACTTTTTTTGACCCAACTCGAATACTCACCCCTAACCAGTAACCACGACCAGCACACTAATTTTCTAAAATTTTTAGACAATTTTAAAGATTTGACTGATATAAGTTTATGTAAATTATTTATTTGTTGAATATGAATAATGAATTTTTACAGAATAACAATATAAAAGTAAAGAAAAAATCACATCACCTTAGGGACAATAACTAGTGACGTTATTCTTTTGGAACTACTCCTAATAATATTATAAATATATAAAATAAATAAATCTTAACATAAGAACTAAGGAAACAACTGCTAACAATGAGTGTAGCCAATAGAGTGTAACAAAAGAATTTGTAAACATCAGAACTAGTGAAACAACAGCTAACAATGAGAGTAACCAATGGCATTAAGTGACCTTAAACAAGACAATATCCTCTGGAAACAACATTAGAAAACTAAAAGCAAACTTAACAAAATTCCAAGTAAAACCCATAAACATAACATTTGACATGAAGAACATCGGATTTAGAAAAGAGATGTTCCCTTCCCCTTCTTGTCTCCACCAATCTCAAAGTGCTTGCACCTCTGCAAAAACCCCAATATCCGAAAACAACCAAAGGCTAGCTCATTAAAAACCATGGCTAATGGAAACAAAAACAAAACAGTAAAGGTGTTTTCGATGCACCGACCTTGATTGGATGCTGCGAGACATGCTTGCAACCCTGGCATTGAAGCCTTAGCACAATCTTCTTGGTGGTCTTTGCCTGTTCAGAGGATACACAATCGTTTATTTATGTAAAGGCTTTTACAGACAGTGTAAGAGAAGATGGAAATAATCGAATTGACAAAGGCTTGGCCTTTGACAAAATGGATAAATAAACAGTTGCTTACAACCTAGTACCGGATTACGCAGCGCATAAGATTATCGATCTATTCAACATATATCTAACATCCATTGAAGGGATACAAGATAAGCAAAACGAAAACTTACCTTCTTGTGGAAGACTGGTTTGGTCTGACCACCGTAACCTGATTGTTTGCGATCATAACGACGCTTTCCTTGAGCAGCCAAACTATCCTTACCCTTCTTATACTGTGTAACCTTGTGCAAAGTGTGCTTCCTGCACTCCTTGCTCTTGCAATAAGTCTTCTTTGTCTTAGGTACATTCACCTGCAATACCAATTCACAACTAAGCTAAAAAGAGAAAAGAGGGGTGAATTTAGCAACCATTTCCACAATGAAAACCTAGATTAGACTTCATCGACAAACGGCCAATATTTACCCTTTGCAATCTCATCAGCACTAGGGTTTCTGATTCCACATAGTAAAGTTAAAATCGATTCATCAAAACAGAATAAATTCTGCATCTTTACTGGAAATCTCTTGAATTCATGCGTCATATGCAAATACAAACTTAAAAGTGGAAAACGAAAACACAAACTCGACATCCTACCACTTCGATTAAAACATTTTGTAAGGAGAAAAAGATCAGATCCAGAACATGCTCCAGAGAAAAATGAAAACCAAAGAAAGAAAGAATACCATGGTAGCAGCTGAAGTGCGATAACCCGTGCTTTGTTTCGGACTGGATGGTGGTGAACTAGGAAGCAGCCAATGTAACAATCTTAACTATCTAGGGTTTTTTAATGGCTCCAATCTAGGCCTAGATTTTGGGCTTAAACGGAAAAACTGTCCAGAATTACAAAAATTATTAATTTGATTTTATTTTGAACTAACATTTTTAATATAATTTTTGTGGTTAACGTATTTGTTGACTTGGTAATTAAATAAATTTTTAATATAAATTTTTTCTTACGTGGCAGTCCATTTAATAGGTTTTAAAAAAAATATTTACGTGAAAGACATATTTCGTCGGTCGTATTCTTTTAAGAGTTGGAATAAAAATTGATTTTTTTTTCATAATGCACCTTTGTGGTGGTAGTTTTTTACACTAAAGGTCCAAATTGATGGGCCAAAATGGAAATTTGTAGAATGAAGTAAGATTACAATTTTAAATCGTTATAAATAATGACACAGTTCTATATAAAAAATCGAATATGTAAATGTGTCAAGTTAAAAAGATGATGCTAAAGTTTTAAAATTATCAATAAAATAAAAAAATTAAAATTAAAGGCTAAAACAAGTTTTTTCACAAAGAAAACAACGACAATGTGTCTTCGGCTCTTTATTAATGTTTAAATCTCAAATCGAAAAATTCGAGTACAAAATTATGATCTTTTAGAGTTTTACCATACTTATGGTTTAAACAATATAATTTATTTTTTAACACAACATTCAAACAAAGTTTTTCTCGGAGAGAAAAGACCTCTTTGTTTTCGGTCCATTCCAAAACTTCGACGGCCCCTCTGTGGATACCTTCTCTGGTTTTGAAGACCTAGACTGAGGCCTATGATCCAGCGGCCGCTCGGTTATCGGCCGACTTTGGTTTTCAGCTCAACAGTGCACTGTAAAGTATTTCTTTCCCGTCGCACGGCTCTCTTATCATCCCGCTTCTGGTGGCTTGTTTCCCTTTCTCCCCGCTGACCCTCCCCGTTTTTCTGGTGAATTTTCCCGTTCTTCCCCCCGTAATTGTCGCGTCTTCTGGTGGACTTCACTCTTCTTGGTTTTCTGTTTTTCCTCTGGGTGTTGGTTTTTGAATGCTGAATTTTGGCGTGTGATTTGGCCCTGTTTGTGGTCTGGTTTGCTGTTCTGATTGGTTGAGGCTTTTTACTCTGATATCTGTTCTATTACTGGTTTTGAATGCTGGAGTACCGTGGGTATTGAGGACCTCTAGGTGGAATTTTTCCTGTGCCGTTCCTTGTGTTTTTTGCTTCATCGGTTCTGGTTTCGGTCTCTCCCGAGGCCCGGTGCCTTCCTGTGCCTCATTTCCGTGCCGCGGGAGGTTCTTGCTAGTGGTAGCACCATGTCAATCCTAGCATGGAATTGTCGAGGGTTGGGCATTAGGAAAACAGTGAGGGCTCTTCAAAACATCATCTTCAAAATCAAACCTAATGTCATATTTCTCAGTGAAACGAAGCAGAAGAAGAGGTACTTGGAAAAAATAAAAATGAAGATGAAAATGGACCATTCCTTCTATGTGGACCCGATAGGCCTATCAGGGGGTCTTGCCTTATGGTGGAAATCAGACTCAGATATTACAATTCTGAGTTATGATCACAACCACATTGATACGAAGGTTACTCTCCCGGAGGGGGGTGCTTGGTACAATACCTTTATGTATGGTCCCCCTAAAAAAGAAGATCGGAAGGATTTCTGGGAAGGGCTCTCAAATCTTCGGGAGTCTACTCAGGAAAAATGGTTGTTAATAGGGGATTCTAATACGGTGACGAGTCAGGAAGAAAAGAAAGGTGGAAATCCCTTTAATCCGTCGGAGGCGAGATGGTATGAGGATTTTATTAACTCCTCCGGCTTGGTGGAAGTAACGATCAAAGGAGATAAATTTTCCTGGTACAATTAAAGGGGGGGATAATGCCATCCTCGAAAAACTTGATCGGATTCTATGCTCTCCGGAGTGGAGCTTTGCTTTTCCGAAGGCCCTCGGGGTAATGGAGATGGCTTTAGCCTCTGATCACGCCCCTATTGTCCTTCTAACAAAAGGGCTACCCAGGAAATACAAGAAGGAGTTCAAATTTGAAGCTAAATGGCTCCTGGAAGAAGACTGCCCTCAGACGGTGGAGAAAGAGTGGTCCCTAGATTCCGCAGGAAAATTTGTAACACCAGAATAGCTCTCGTAAAATGGAACAAAGAGAAGTTGAAAAAGAAAAATGAAAAAAAAAAACAGCTCTTGTTGGATAGATTCTCCAAGCTCCAGGGGAAGAAACTATCTATTCAGGAATTGGAAGAATTCAATAAACTGAAACAAGAAATTGATGCTGAATGGGAAAGCGAGGAAAGGTTCTGGCACCAGAGATCTCGAGTGAATTGGTTGAAATTGGGAGATAAAAACACTAAATTCTTCAATGCCACAACAATTCAGCACCGGAACTCCAATTCTATTGTCAAAATTAAAGATGGGAATGGATTATGGCTAGAGGATCCGGACGAGATAGCCAATCTTTTGCTTAGTCATTTTAAGCAAGTTTTCACCAGAGACAAAACAGTTGACTTCCGTTGTCTCAGAGAATATATCCCTAAGGTAATCACACAAGAAATGAACACTTCTCTTTGTAAGCCGATTAGCGAAGAAGACATTAAGAAGGCGATGTTCGAGATGGGTGCAACGAAAGCTCCGGGTCCCGACGGATTCCCTAGATGCTTTTATCAGACCTTTTGGGATACGGTCAAGGATGACCTCATTGGGATGGTTACAGCCTTTTTCAGAGAAGGTGCCTTGGATTCTTCAATCAACAAAACTAATATTGTGCTCATTCCTAAAAGACCCATTCCCACGAATGTCTCTCACTTGAGACCTATTAGTTTGTGCAACTTTTCCCTAAAAGTGATTACCAAGATTCTTGCATCGAGACTGAAGATCTTCCTCCCCAACATTATTCCTCAAGCTCAATCCGCTTTCGTGAAAGGTAGATCTATTCATGACAATATCATCCTGGCTAATGAGGCTTTTCACGCGATAAAGCGAACAAAAAAGGCAAAAATGGATTTATGGCCCTCAAGATTGATCTGGAGAAAGCTTATGACAAAGTGGATTGGAATCTGTTGCATTTTGTGATGGAAGAAATGGGGTTTGATGAATGGTGGATAAACAGAGTGATGAGCTGTGTTTCGACGGTCTCCTTCTCTCTAGTTGTTAATGGTGAACGTAAGGGGGAGTTTCGAGCAGGTAGAGGGATGAGACAGGGGGACCCGCTTTCCCCCTTTCTCTTCACCTTCATTTCGAGCATCCTATCTTGGATTATCGAAAAGAAATTGGAAGAGATCTTTTTCCTGGGCTAAGAATCAAAAGAAGATGTCCCATCCTGAGTCACCTTCTGTTCGCGGATGATTGCCTTGTTTTCACAGAGGCAAATGAGGAAGACTGTTCTAAACTGCTGCAAATTCTCCAGCTTTTCTAGTCGTCTACAGGACAGACAGTTTGCCATATGAAATCCTCTGTCTTCTTCTCACTGAATGTCAGCAACAGACTCAAAGCCCATCTTCATAACATTCTGGGATTCAAAGCAATGGAGGAGGACACTAAATACCTAGGTCTGCCCTCCTTTTGGGGCCGAAGCAAAAAGGAAGCCTTGACATTTATCAGAGAACGGGTCCAAAATAGACTCCGAGGATGGAAAACTAAATTCTTAACTAGTGCTGGGAAAGAGATTCTCATAAAAGCAGTTGCTCAAGCTATTCCCACCTATGTTATGCAGTGCTTCCTGCTTCAGTCACCTTCTGCGATGAAATCAACTCTATTGTGGCAAAATTCAGGTGGAATAACTGTGCAGAGAAGGAGAAAGGTATTCACTGGATAATCTGGAAGGATCTTTGTAAATCCAAGGAAAAAGGGGGAATGGGTTTTAAGAATCTCAGATTGTTCAATAAAGCCTTGGTTTCCAAAGTCTCATGGAAATTAGTTAGAAATCCAGATTCCCTCATTGCTCAGACCCTCAAAGGCATCTACTACCCAAATGGAAACATTTTCGATGCTCCAAAATGCTCTAACCCTTCTTGGGCTTGGTCGGGCATAAGGGAAGGAATCAAGATCATCAAAAAAGGTTCTCTCTAGAGAGTTGGGAACGGTAAGAATATCTCAACTTGGTTCGACAATTGGATTCCTAAGATTCAGGGCTACAAGCTCACGACGCAGCCGCCGTTAGGCTTTCCGGCTCCCTCAGTGAGCTCTCTCATTAATCCTAACTGAACCTGGAATGAAGCAAGAATCAAAGAGTTGTGTTCTCCCTTGGAAGCTAATGCAATCTTGACTATTCCGATAGGAGGCCCAAACGTCAAGGATGTTCTCATCTGGGCTGGTAACACGAATGGTGAGTATTCGGCCAAATCAGGTTATCGATTCATGGAGGAGGAATCTAGGGATTCTCCCTGTCCATCATCAAGCGAAGACACTCTTTCTAAAAAGGATTTATGGAACTCTATTTGGTCTTTGAAAGTCCCCTCAAAGATTCGTTCCTTCTTGTGGAGGCTATGCCATAATATCGTCCCAACTAAAAGCTCCCTGAAAGCCCGGCTGCATGGGAACTTTAAGGGCCCAGATGTTTGTCATCATTGTGAGAGCTCAGAGGAAACAGCCGAACATATTCTGTTTTTCTGTCCCTTCGCCCAGGCTATCTGGAGGGCTTCGGGGTTCAGCTACTCTCCGGCTGTCGTAGGTTTCCCAGGTTTTCCCAAATGGTGGTGTAAGGTTGTTCAAGACTGTAACCTTGGCCTTGCAGGCGAAGGGCGTGCTCACATTGCCTTCATTCTCTGGAACATTTGGAAGTCAAGGAATGCCAGGATCTTTGAAGAGCGTCGAGACTCTCCTTGGGATGTTTGGTTAAAGGCGGACGGCGAATTCATGGAATTCCACTCCGCAATCTAGGCGGACACCTCTGGTAGTTCTGGTAATGTTTATAACAATCACAAGTGGAATCCACCCCTCCTGGGATTATCAAGATCAACTGCGACGCTGCTTTTGACCGTGAAACAGGGAAAGCCTCAATTGCTGTTGTCTTCAGAGACTGCTCAAGCTCTTGTATTCTCGGGGTTTCTGCTTCGTGCATGGCACCTTCAGTTGCGGCAGCAGAAGCCTATGCAATCAAGTTAGGATTGTCAATGGCAATCCTCAAAGATTTTTCTGATATTATCATTGAGGCTGACAACAAAGCTGTCATTGATCGTTTGCGGTCGGGGTGTTGTTCTAATTGGGTTTCCTCTGCTATTGAGGAAGACATCCTTTGTGTTGCCAAGTCCTTCGAGTCTTGTTCCTTTTCTTTTGTCCGTCGTGCTTGTAATCAGGTAGCCGACTGGCTTGCCAAGGTCGTGAAGACCGAGCAGGACCAAGTTGTTTGGAACCCTGTTGTCTTCCCTCCACACCTTATGTACTCTTAATTTCGGTGATATGAAAGTTCTTTTGATAAAAAAAAGACCTCTTTGTTAAGAACATCTTTTGTAAAAATATTGTTAACATGAAGCAACTTTATATATTGTTATAAAAAAGTGTCATTTTTTGAGAATTAATTTTAAAAGATATTATTTAATAAATAATTAAAATATTATGTTTTGGTTGACGGCCTCATGGAAGTAGGGATTTCAATAGGGTTGATTTTTGTCGTCCCGGCCTGGCCCGAAATTTTAAAATTTTAATACGATATGACCGACTTAAATTTAACCTGTTTTATTTCGACCGAGTCTTTAAAACTCATTTCTTTTGAGAGAAATTAATAAAAATATTAAATATAGTATATAAAATTATAATAAAAATATTTGTGTAATTTTAAATAAACCAGGCCGATCAAGAATTTTCTACCTTAAATTTGAATCCGACTCAATTCTTTCAAAAACTCGACCCGGGTATGATTTTTTAATTAAAGAAAATCCAGCTTTATCTGGCCAGGTCGGGTCGGGTGGAACCCGACGGTGCAGGGTAATTTTGGCAATGGAAGCATGGGTCTGGGGCAAATGGTTTGCGTTCAGAGGAAATAGATGGCCAATTTTTATCTTTCTCAGTTCACAGCGCAGCCAGCAATCTTTGACTACTCAATTTACAGCGCACAACGAAGGCGGCACCGCCCACATCAACCATATAAAGAAGAAAAGTGTACTTACTCGAGTTGAGTCGATTGCATTGGGCAGGCGGAGACGCTACGCAATGGCGAGCACAGACACGGTGAAAAGGGCGGAGCAGCTGGTGGAGACATCAATGAAAGGGAACGATGCCTCCCATGACGCCTCGCACGTGTGGAGGGTCAGAGACCTTGCCATCTCCCTCGCACGAGAGGAAGGCCTCTCCTCCAACCCCGACTCCATGGAAATTGTAATTCATTACATCAGTTCCCCTCTTCCTGTGTGTGTGTGTGTGGATAGAATCAGTTCAAGTCTTCAACTTTAGGTTTCGTTTTTACATAAATTGATCATTTACTGAAACTGAACAATTGATTGGGGCTTTTGCTCACTTTTTATTCCCTTTTAAACTTCTATTTTGCCTTTGGTTTTGCATGTCAGGTGGAGCTTGCTGCACTTCTTCACGATATAGGTCTTCTTCTATCTCTATTTCCTGAAACCCTTTTTTATTCCAAATTTGCTACTCACTTATAAATGTTGGTTTTTGGCTCTGCTGCAGGTGATTACAAATACTTGAGGTTTGTATTTCTAGTTTTTGTTCAAGTATCTGGCTTTTGGCATAAGATATGCTACCCAAAGACGGGTTTCCATTTCATTTTTGCTCTGAATGTTTGAGTTCCTACATTGGCATAAAGGGATCCATCTGAGGAGAAGCTTGTTGAGAATTTTCTCGAGGAAGAGGGCGTAGCTGAGAGCAAAAAGATAAAGATATTAAGCATCATAAAGGGAATGGGTGAGTTTGAGTATTATTTTTTAGGCTAATATTGTAACATTTATGTTTTCATACATATAATCCTACTATCTTAGTCACTAAAGCATCTTATTGTGGGTGTTATTCAATCATTGAATGTCAAGTAGGCTCCCTCATGTGACTCATCATATGAGTGTTCTAATTACCCTTTTCTATGTATTCCTTGATTTATATTTAAATACAAGTATGACAGACTTCTGGTTTTCTCAGGTTTTAAAGATGAACTTGCAGGAGGGGGAAGCCAGGAATTTCCCCCTGAATTTGGGGTTGTGCAAGATGCTGATCGTCTTGATGCAATCGGTGCCATAGGTATATGGTTTACCTTAATCTTCAGTTTCTATGTTAGCTTCCGAAGGAAATTCCTCCATCCATGATCCCTTACGGATGTTATAAACGCAAATTCTTGGCTGACTCGAGAAATCAACTTGCATTTCTTTTGCCTTTTGGGTAGTTTATACATGACACTGCATGCTATACTTACTAATATGCTTGCTTTGAATTACATAAAGATATCCATACCTTTTTTATGCACTTTGCTCAACATGCATAAAAGACCTGGACGTCTTGATCTGAACTAAGTTATTTGATTTAGGAATTGCTCGCTGCTTTACTTTCGGTGGGAACAGAAACAGAGTACTCCATGATCCTGCCATCCGGCCTCGATCCGACTTATCCAAGGAACAATACATGAAGAAGGAAGAGCAGACTACTGTGAATCATTTCCACGAGAAGCTTCTTAAGTTAAAGGATTTGATGAAAACTAAGGTACTCCGACGTGCAATACAATTCTATATAGCTGTAATCATCATTGGGGTGCATGATTTTAATTTATGTATTTCATATATGTGTATGTCACAAGTGTTATTAGTGTCTTTTGCACTATTGAGTTTTGGAACTGTGGAAATTTCAGGCTGGGTTAAGAAGGGCCGAGAGAAGGCATAAGTTCATGGAAGAATTCCTTAAAGAGTTTTACGAGGAGTGGGATGGGAAGGCCTAAATGACTTCGATTGTGTGAGTTCCTACATTGGTATGCAGGGATAATAAAAATTCTGAGATATAAATTACTTGGAACCAATGAACAATATTTTGTTGGGACAATTATTTTCATTTTCTAATAGAGATACCATCAACATGTTGTATCATAAACAGGTTGTCGGCTAAGTTACTTCCCGTGTACTATTTCTTTATTTTCTTCGTTTAAATCATGTCGAATTGCGATCTATACCCAGATTAAGATTTTGTGTTAATATGTCTATTTTCATATCATATATCTGCACCGTGCTTTGCTATGATTAAGATCCAAGTTGGTTTGCTGCAGTAATGTAACTTTGCTGGCCTGGTTTCTTGAAGAAAATTCCATTCTTGCTCTACTCAGAAATAATTTTTTTCAGACCCTTTATATACAGGCAACATGCGTCTCAAGTCTCGAGACATAGCATTGAAATAACTATAGAGATACTTGCATTGATCATTAATTTTTTCAAATTAATAAATGATTCAACAATAATACTAAACAAATCTATTATTGTACAATCCTAAACTAAAGGCAACTCTGCATACAGTCTTTTTTATACGGTTCAATATCATCTGTATATCTTGAAGAAAATGGGCAAACATATTTTCATTAATAGAAGGTTTATTCAAGGTATTGAAGCACATGTCTTCACTTTAGGTAATTTAGAAGCTCTGTTTCATGACGCCTGATGAGGTTCACCTTGAGGCCATGCTTCATATACATGGTCAAGGCAAGTTTTGGTGCAATAGGATGATCCTCAACCACCTTCACATGGTAACGGTATATGATCGAGGCGGCGGTGAACTTCATCTGATAATAAGCAAAATCCTTGCCTAAACAGAGGCGAGGACCGCCATTGAAGGCTGTGAACTTGTAAGCCGACTCGCTCATATACTTGCCGTCTCTTAGCCATCTCTCTGGTTTATATTCCCTGCAGTCTTTTCCCCATATCGCTTCCATTCTTCCCATAGCGTAGATTGCATAAACTACATTCGTCCCTTTCTTTAGCACCGTTCCATCCGGAAATACATCGTCTTCAACAGCCTGAAACGAATATAAAAATTATCGATCATCGATCAGTCACAGTCTCACAGATGAAGAGTTTGGTGAACAAATTTCTAATTTCATTTTCCCTCCTAGGTTAGGTCAACAAGGAACTCACCCAAAAGCATTCCCAAGTTAACAATAATAAACGAGAAGCAAAATTGCATATAGCTAGAAGTTGAAGAATTGTGAGCAAGAAGCAAGAAAATTTCACACTACAATCGGTCATATAAACTAGTTAAGCTTAATGAAATAACAAATACCCAAAGATTAAAATATAATGTAAAATTGTTAATTACCTCCTTGTGATCTACAGGAACTGAAGGATACAGCCTAAGCGCCTCTGATAATGCAGCTTGTAAATAATCCATCTGTTTTATCTCCTCTGGTTTAAATATCAACGTGCTTTTCAATTCATCTCCATTTTTCATCACTTTCCTTTCATTAATGATTCTGCATAGCTCTGCAAGAATTTTTTCTTCGACCCTTGGGTTCTTTTCCAGCAACCAGAAAAACCAGCTCAATGCCACTGAAGAAGTGTCTCTTCCGGCGAGTATGAAGTTCACACAAATATCTCGTAGGAACTTGTCTGAAAATGGCTTCCCTTGCTCATCTTTCGACCTCATAAACACAGTTAACAAATCCGATCTTTGCTTCTGTGTTTCAGTTTCTAAGGACAGTTCTTTTTTCCTTGTTTCGATAACCTTTTCGGCGAATTCGTCGACGCCGTTTATCGATCTTTTCAGCTTCTTTTCCGTTCCGAGATCAAGGTACCTCATGGTTTTCCATATCCATTTTGGCGTAACGAAACGGAGCAGTGTCGCCTCGGTAGCGTCCTCGAAGGCTTTGGCGAATGGTATATCGGGCAATCCGGGGCTCAAGCACCCAGGGTCGACCCCAAAGGCTATCATGCAGACATTATCGAATGTTAATCTCAACAGGATGTCTTGAAGATCAATGGAGATTGATTTGTTCATCGCATTTTCTAAGACAGGCAAGAGCCTAGCGTGAACGAGCTCCAGCAATGACTCGGTCGTCAATTGCCGGAACTTATTCGAGTGGAACTCGATGCTGGCCGTCTTTCTCTGCCGTTGCCAGGTTTCGTTATCGGCACTGAATATCCCATCGCCGAGAAGATCACACATGTTGTCACGAAAATAAGGTCCTTTGGGGTAAACAGAGAACTTGGTCTTGAGAAGATGCTCGAGGTTCCTAGGATCGGCGGTTACCACGCAATTAAGGCTACTGAACCATGGACCTCTAAACACGAAAGTCCCGTTCTGCCGGCAAAGCACGCCGGTAACCCACTCGTAGAGGTTGGACCGGAGACCAGACGCCAACGACGGTAGCATGCCTAGAAATGGCCACACAGGGACACCATAACGTCGTTTCAGCCTCAAGGAATGTATAGCAATGAAGACAATAAGAGCAAGGACAAGCTCCAAAACTTGTAGGTATTGTAAGAAAAACAGCCGCCCGGAAGCAAAGTTTCCGACGAGATTACCACAGTCGCCGGAGGAAGTTAGATTGCTACTAGGGTCGATCATCATGTTTATTCGGATGATGGGAAACTGAAGTAAGGAGTGGTGGCTAATTTGGCATGGGAATTAGTGTGTTATAACTTATAAGGGATGCGTTTCTTGGCGTGCATGTTTTGGCCCTATTGGTTTGATTTGGTGAGCTAAATTGGTGTGATTTAAAACAACTTTATAGGTGTTTTTGCTTTGCTGGTGAGTCTGAACTATGAGAGGTTTGATAGAATTGTGGGGGTGTGAATTGCAGTTTCTACTTTATACAAATGGAGTTCCAATTTGGGTGTGAAAGGGCAGTTTGTAGAAACAGGGTTCCAATTATGGTGTACATCAAAAGTGGGTGGTGTCGGATAACCTAAGTGGAACAATATTCGCAAGTTTTTGTTTTGGTTTAATTACACAATACATCCTCATAGTAATCGCTCCACATCATCACACGTGGACCGATGCGATTCATCTACATCATCGCTTTTAATGATATAATTGAAACCTAAATTAAAGTTCAGTGCTAAAATAATATTAATTTATTGGTATGACCGATACTAAACTTAAAGTTAAATAGTATCGAATAGTGTAACTCGGCAGCTAGGGGTAGGAAAGTATAAATCCATACCACTTGGCAACAACCCAACCGGTCTGATTACTTAGCTCAGCTGACTGGTTTGTTTGGAAGCTAATTTATATAAAAACTGTTGATTCGGGTAAGCTCCTTCACCAACTTCAATTCATTCCATTCCTGGAGATAATGTTTTAATACCCACAACTCGAATCTAACGCCACGCTTCTTTAAAGTTAGGATAAACTACACAAATAATCACTAATTTTTAACGTATTTTTATTTTAGTCACTAAACTTTTAAAACTTGCATTATAGTCATCAAACTTTTAGTCCACTTTCAGTAAGATTCCTCCCGTTAGAAAACGCTGACATAACACATTAGCTTTTCTTCTTCATCCCCTTTGTTTTTCTTCACCCTTGATTTTAATTTAGTATGGATGCCAACATGAGCTATGTGTCACGGGGCCATTACCATCTTCGCAAAAGACATGTCTTATAAGACGTGCAACATCTCCACATTTATATGCCAAGACTTTCATTTCTTTTCCGGCGTAGGATTAATGTCCTCGCCTCTTCTGCATCTTAGGTTTTATTCCAAAGACCAACTTGATCCCTCTTCTGCTCATGGTGAAACACATGATCATGAAAGAGAATGGGATTTGCAACACCAATTGAACCCATGTGTTGAGGAAGTAAAAAATCATGTTCATTGGGTTGGAAGATTGAATGACCACAATGTTCTATAGGATACTTGCATGATTTATTTTTACCTCTTAAGCATGCTAATTGATCTGATGCCCATCATATGTTTTCAAATTATGTTCTTTAGCGAGTTGAGTTTGAGTTGCAGAATGAAGTATTTCATGATCAAGCATCCAGCTTCCTTCATATACACATTCCTCCTGAAGAACATTGTTGACAGTATATGTGTGCAACACCCTTAGACGTGGTTTGAGGGTGTTTCAGACGGTAGAGAGGAGTGGACTGTTGGTTCCTTGATCTGGATTGTGGAGTGCCTTCTTTTTTATTTGAAGGTCCATGCTAGGATGATCTACTAGGGACTACTCACCTCGCCATGGGCTAGCAGCTGAGTTACTTTGGTGTAAAGACCTTTTTCTAGACTCATGTAGGATCTAGGTGTGCGAGCATTGGAGCCAAACGGATGACACAATATCTTTTTAGGAGGACTTCCTAGGGATGGTTTAGAGCCAGAGGGCCTCATATCGCGCTGCGGAAGTCAGGGGTTGGTAACTAGCATTCGCTATACCCCGCGGGTTGCGATATTAAATGTGTATGTTGTCCGAAGGTTTATGAGATGACGCTATCGAGATAAGTGCTTCGATAAAGGACGCGATAAAGGTTGACTTGTTTGGGATGAGTCCATTTCAAGTGCCCTACGACATGTCGATCCGGGCTTGGACGACAAGGCCGTAACACATAGCTCCTTATAACGAGTTGGATGAGGTGAGGACACATGTCAACAAGATAGACAAATATCTTTAGTAAATTGTCGAGTTTCAGATATCGATATGGGTCACATGCATCATCATGTGGTCTGAGATAGCGTTCGTATGTCGAGATCGCAGAGAGTTATAATTGGATATTCGCGTGGTCGTAGTTTGCTAATATTAACAAGCGGCCGATAACTATCCTTACCTGTATGGAGGAAATATGTTCACCAAACATTACATGCAGTGCCGTCCCTGGGTATGGGTAAGAGGGGCGCCCGCCCAGGGCCCCATTTTTTTTTTATAATATTCGATATTAAGATTTATTTTTTAATATTTTATTATTATGGGTGTACTTTTAAAATTTATTTATTTAACGCTTATTATTTAGACTCAATTTTTTTCAACATTTATTATTTGGGGCCTACTCTTAAAATTTAAAATTTCTCAATATTTGTTATAAGGGGTCTAATTTTTTCAATAATTATTATTAAGAGACTATTTTTCTCAATATTTATTATTAGTGGCATACTCTTATTTTTTTTTTCAATAGTTGTTATTAGAAACATTTTTTTAATATTTGTTATTAAGGGTCCAATAGTGACATAATTTTTTTTTCCAATATTTATTATTATGAACAACTCTTAAAATTTATTTTTTTTAATATTTTTTATTAAAAACCTTTTTTAATACTTGTTCTTAGGGACCTACTTTTTTTATTCGCCCTTAAACCACTAAAATTTCAGAAACGACTTTTTTACATATACATGCTTTGTGCAGAAATGCTCAGAATCAAACTCATGGTGCTTATTTTTTAAAGATGTCATTGATCCATCTGGGAAAGAATTACTACCTTGTAGCGTCGTAGATTTCTTGGAGAATAAGTGGTGAGCATAGTGTCATGCACTCCTCCGTCCGAAGGTCTCTATCAAATATTTTTAGAATGGTTTAATATTTCTATATTTTCTAATAATATTTTAAATAATCTTGTAATTTAAAAAATATTGATTTTTACAAATTTATAATAATATTTAATATTTTCTATAATTTTTAAAATAATCTTTCAGCATTTTAGAAATTTTAAAATATTTAATAAATTTTTATCATTTTCAATAAATTTCAACATTTTATAAAAATAATTAATTATTATCTTGACTCTATTACACTCGACTCGATTGAATGTTTAACTTTAATTATTAAAAATATATAAATATTGAAGTCTAAATATGTAATTATATAGATAAAAACTTATGGAAAAGCGAACTATGGCAAGGACAAAATTACTTTTTTTATTTTAAGACTATTCAATTTGCTGATTATCTAAATTGAGAGGAGTTTCATAGGTATTTTTAATGATGTTTGCCATAAAGTCAAAAATTCTTAACGTTTGACTGAATAGCTATTTTGGTCATTATTTATTTTTGGAGCAATTCAATTCTCAATGTTTTATTTTGGGTTAAAATGGTCTTTTTGCGAATGAAAACTGTTAGTCAACTGACAGTAAATGACTTGAAATGACGTGACAAACATATATGACAGTGCATGCTAACATGACATTATTATATAAACAAATTTGTTGACTTGAGAAGATGTTTTAGTCAGGAAATAATTTTATAAAATTATATAAAATATAAAATAATTTTTTCTACTGACTTGTCATTTTGTCAAGTCATTTCAAACTGTTTACCGTCAATTTTTTAATAATTTTCATCCGTAAAGGGGTCATTTTGACTCAAAATAAAATATTGAGAATTGAATTACTCTAAAAAAAATATAAATCAAAATGACATAAATCAAAATGACTATTCAATCAAACAATAAGAATATTTTTTTTACTCTAGGTCATGATTTTTATATATTTTGTGTCAAATTATAGCGTCGTAATCATGAAGTAGTAGGTAGGTATACAAGCAATACACATGTTAGATGGATGTGCATAGGTGAATAAAAGATGGGATTCCTTCAACTCTCGAAACCCTAAATTTGAAGCTAAGATGAGATTAGTACAACTCTTTACCAAACGATCAAATTGGTACGCATGGCATTACTATTTCACCCAAATTCGATCCTCACTCGCCCTTTTCTTTAAACTCGGTTTCATTTCTTTAAAAGTAAAGGAAAAGAGTTTTACGTTTCAAAAGTAAAAAAAAAATCTTATTAACGTTCGGTTGGTCTAATGAGATAAGACGATATTACTTTTTAAACAAGATAAGTTTGAATTTTTTATGTTGTAAATAAAGAAAATTGAGTTTGGATGTCGCTCTCTTACTGATCCTCTATAAAATCTGATATGAAGTAGTCGATCAAAAAGTCAGATATCAGTAATTTAAAAAAAAATTCAAAAGAGAAACTTAAATAATAGGAAATGTTAGAAAGGATAGTAATTAGCAACACCATTACGTAAGGGAAGTGGAATACTTAACCTTTGTCATTACATTTCATAGATGGGGTATATTATCGGTAAAGATATCACATATGAAAATTTTGGACTTCCTATTTTTATTTAAAACACTACATTATATGATAAAACACATATAAATATAGTCATACTTATTTTCTTAAAATTCATTAATTTGTTAAATGTTTATTTTATATACAACTAGGATATGACATTCACGACAATTCAAGAAATAAAAAATTTAAGTATTTATTTTTAATTATTATAATTAAGAATTAAAATTAAATCACTATAAAAAATTATACAACACATATAATAGAATAAGGTAATATGCAGATACAACATTAGAAAAATAACACGTGACATAGCATGAAATAAAAATAACATGAATGCAATATATATACATATATATATTTTTTGATGTCTTTTTGTAATAATTTTATTATATCTTCGAAGTTTATAGCTATTTCTTTCAACTATATTGCCTTATGGTTTGAACTTGTTGATGAGAGGCATTGTTTGACAATTAGCGGGTAGTTGATAGCTTAGTTGATTTGATTAACGAATTGTATTAGCTGATTGTATAAAACTGTTTGGTAAAATTAACTGATAGCTGATAGATGTTAGATTATTTAAGCAAGCAAAATGACATATAAGGACATGATTATATTCAATACTTGTTTAAATAGTTTACTAGTTATCAATATTTTGTATCTAATTAATATTAATTAGATTTATAAAAATTATTTTTAATATAGCTTTTCTAAACATATTCGAATGATTTATATATTAATTTATTATTTATATAATTATTTTAATATAATTTAATTAATTAATAAATTTAAATACATATAAATATGTGATAATAAAAAGAAAAAATAAATAGGATTAACTTATAAATAGAGTGGGAAAATATTTAATTTAAGTTATTTAGAGATTTTTGGTAACTGTTAAAGGGTAAAAGAGTGTTTACAACTCTAATATCAAACTTCTAATCTCAAAAAGGTCTTATTAGGAGCTTTTTTAAAATTAGCGGTTTCACCCCAATCCACTCTTTTAATCCGTTGTTCACAAAACAATAACATTAACGAATTTAACTGGTCAAACCTCTAATTATGTCTAAAACTTTTAATTTTTGCTCAAATCAATCTTTACCAAACATAGTCATAATCAGGGACGAAGCTATGGGCATCGGACAAGCCCAATCCTTATTAATAGAGTTGAAGCCTAAATTAAATGCCTGCTATATTAAAGCCCAATCAAACTGAATCCAATCCAAACCTAATGGTTCCAAAGTTGGTAAAAAGGGGCTTCCCCTTCTCGACTCTCCTCCACCATCGCGTCTCAAATAGGAAAACAGGGTACTCCATTTCCCAAGCTGAGCAAAGCTTAAAGTCTCATACTTTCAGTGCGAATTTTGTTGGCAGCTGCTTTCTCAATGGCTTCCCTTTTCAACAAATTCCAAGATGTAAGTCCCCTTTGTCTCTCCTTCTTCATTTTGGGAACTTAACTGAAACATCGGATTTATGTCAGCTCATTTGTGAAATTGGGTACTAATGAATCAAAGCTGGAGTTTAAGTGTTTAACTGATGCCATTTTATGAATCAAGTAAATGTTTTAGTTCCCGATTGATATTCTTCCAGGCTGTGAGAACTTTTGCAAGAACCCCCAGTTTTTCTAGGGACCCAAGGAGACTACAATTTGAAGCTGATATCAATCGCCTTTTCATGTATACAAGGTCGGTTTATCTTCAATACCCATACCCTTTTTTGTCTCATTCAGTATCATTGTTTTTGGTTCAGTATTTTGATTGCTCGTGCAATGTTCAGTTTCAATAGTTTGGGAAAGAATGCGGATGAGGCGGATGCAGATCAGATCATTGACAAGGCTACTAAAGCCTCTTTTGATGACCAACAGAAGCAAGTGCAAGAAAACATTCATAATCAAGTTAAAAGATTCTGCACTGCTATGGATGGAATTCTTATCGATGTCAATGAGCCGCAAGAATCGCAATCGAAAGCTACTCCATCCCGAAGCGGTCTTGGTCTTGCTGTTGGAAAGAATTCTCCAATTACGAACCATCCCGGTGAGTATATTTCTAGTTTACTTTGTTCACGGTATCATCAATGACTGCATTTTATATATCATCTATGGGATGCTTGGTATCTCTAAATTTTTATTCCCTAAGCTTTTTTCGCAAGGAAATTGACATTTCACTGTCAGTAGTATAGTAGTTTATTTTGCCCGACATCGTATTGCATTGAAGCTATAATGTGATGATTTTGGAACTTAAAATGATAATTATTTTAAGACCTTCACTGAGCTGTTATGCTTTTTTCTATCTAGATGAGCTTCACCGAGATATGATATATGAGCTGATGCTCGTAGATGAACCAATTGTTTTCCCTCTCTGTTACTAATGGAATAAGGGTTTTTTTTTTGCTTTGTTTTGTTCAAGAAAATTGTGATAGGTGCAAAATAAATATGTTGAACATCAATCTTGTTATAACTATTATGAAAAGATAATTGCTATTTGCTAGTGTATATGTTAATAAGAAATTAAAAAAAAAGAGTTTAACTGAAGCTTTTTATCATTCCTAAATTTGTCGTAGATCTGTACAAAAAATGAATAGCAACACGTATTTCTGATATGAACCTTTTGATCTCGGCTCTCTAGTTTCTATTTTGTACCAGTAATAGCAGATATAAATGGTATAGGGCATTTGAATCTTTGATCTGTTATTTAACTTTTATCTATATGCCTTTGCCCGGCTCGCACAATTATAATTGTAGATATTGAAGAACGACAAAGGTCCTTCTCAGCTCTAACTATTGAAGATTTTTCAGTGCAGCTATTCCCAAGACACGGCCATTAAAACGCGCTGAACTCTCTCAGAGGTTGAAGGATTCCATTGGCTACACTCTTGATGTCAAACCATCTCAAATCCCCCACAGTGAAGCTGGTCAAGGTTTATTTCTGAACGGTGAAGCTAATGTTGGTGCTGTAATTGCCATATACCCTGGTGTCATATATTCCCCAGCTTATTACCGATACATTCCTGGATACCCGAGAGTTAATGCACAAAACACATATCTGATAACAAGATATGATGGGACTGTCATCAATGCCCAACCTTGGGGTTATGGAGGTGAAATACGAGAATTATGGGATGGCTCAAAAACGCTAGATACAAGGCCCAACTCGAATGTGACAGAGAAAGGCTCGGACCGGTTTTGGAAAATACTTAGTAAGCCTTTGGAGAGCAAACGAGTGGGGAGTGGTGGTGAAGTTTTGGAACGTAGAAACCCTTTAGCTTTTGCCCATTTCGCCAATCACCCTGCTAAAGAAATGGTGCCGAATGTGATGGTCTGCCCTTATGACTTTCCGCTGACTGAAAAAGACATGAGAACCTACATTCCGAACATATCATTTGGAACTGCTGAAGAAGTAAACATGAGGAGATTTGGCAACTTCTGGTTCAAATGGGGTACACGAAATAGTGAGTCGAATGGTCCTGTTTTGAGGACTCTTGTTTTGGTGGCTACTACATCACTTTGTGATGAAGAAGTGCTGCTGAACTACAGGTTAAGTAACTCGAAGCGAAGACCATCGTGGTATACTCCTGTCGATGAAGAGGAGGATCGGCGGAGATGGAGCTAAATTCAGGGCTACGAGGTATTGAAAATGTCGGACAATCTAAGGGGAAAAATGAAATTCCAGGGGCTGTAGAGGGTAGACACATAAGCCTAGGATTGCTTTGATATTTTTTCATTTTCCCTTTTATTTTCTCGATATATGTCATGGATTTCTTTCTACATGAGGTTTGGCATCTTCTTTTATAATAATGGTCGAAAGAGTACAAAATTATCAGCAACATTTTGACAGAAATTTTACATTTCTCTCTTGATTAAATCGGTTAATTGATCGAATTATTTGACTTAGGTTAGTTGGATTATTATGATTTTTGTTTAAAGTTTATTCTATTATTAATTTTGTTTTTGAAACATCTTACAGTTGGTTGAATAAAATTTGTCTGTTCTTAAGTTAATTTTATTATCAATAATATTATATACCATATGTATTACCAATAAGACATAATTCTATTATCTTAAGTTAATTTTCAGAGTTTTCTATACCTATATTGATTAAATTAAAGATTGATAATTTTTTGAATAGTTTAGAGGTAATTAGAAGATAGTATTTATTCATATAATTTATTTATGTTTTAACAATGTACACATCTTACAAATAAAACGAACTGAATCCGGATCTTTTAAGATGAACATTATTTTTTTTTATTGAAATCAATAGTTGGATTTAATATAAGATTGATAATTTAATGTAAAAATTAATGTAGGAGTAATCTTAATTATTATAGCTCAAGGACAGGCATTATGCATTATACGAGTTAAACTTGAATTTAAAACTCTATCCATATATTCAAGCTACGCCTAATCTAGTCAATCATAAAGGTGTTAATACCTTGCCTAACTTGGCATTTTACATCTAATTCAAACCCTTATTTCCCAACTTCCCTTTTTTCATTGCATTATTGCATTTGGAAATGCAAAACTCGAATCATTACGTGAATTTTATATTAACCTTTTATAATTGAGAGTTTTTTATTTTATTATTTTAAAGATGGAACATGACGATTATGGTGCATGTTGTTACTCCTTGTAATATTTTGTGTATCATTGGTATATTTTTAGTACACATACTCAAATCATAGACATGTGAACGTAGCATTTATACTTTTATATATAAAAAATTATGATACCGAGATAACACTCATAAATAAATTACGAATTTATGAACATATAATCTTGTAAAATTAAATTGAAGAAATAAGATGAAACAACATAAAAATGTGTTGAATAAATTACGAATAAAACTAATATATATAAATAATAATTTTTACTCGTCTCCTCGGTTCATTTCTGATGTATATGGCAGAATATGTGTCGAATTCAAATGTAGCTTTCAACGTCCAGTCTGCATACATTTTAGTACTTCAGCTGTGAAATATTTCAAACCCCACCTCCCCTCCCCTTCATTTAGACATTTTCCAAAACTCTCCAAAATTCCCGTCTTAAGCAACCAGTATTCGGTTACAGCTTCAGTCCCTCAAAAGAGGAAAAAAAAAGAAAAATCAAAGTAAGATTATTCGTTATAAATCTTTGACTGATCATTACTTATGATTCGTATATGCAGTTGCAATATCTCACCATCTTCTCTCTCTCTATATTAACACCACGCGGCAAAGACATAATCTGTTGGTATTTCAAGCAACAATGGCTTCCACTAATGCAGCTGTTTCATTGGCTTTGCTTCTGCTTTTGCTTAGTGCAAGCGTGGCTTTAGCTAGAGTAAGTGTGGGTTATGGAGGATTTTGGCATGGCGGTGATGGGATGAAAGTAAGAGGTGATGTTTTGGGTCGACAAGAAGCCGACCGGGTTGTCGAGCTTCCCGGTCAGCCTCCGGTGGGTTTCAAGCAATATGCAGGGTATGTTACGGTGAATGAGAAACATGGGAGAGCACTGTTCTATTGGTTTTTCGAAGCTATGACTGAACCTGAAAAACGTCCTCTACTGCTCTGGCTCAATGGCGGTAATAATTAACTCTGAAATTCCAGATATTATTTTCATTTTTCATTTGCTTGGAATTTTGCATTTGGGTTTTGAATTCTTTGTTCTGGTGTTGCTCCTGGTGCAAGAACAAGAGCTACTGAGCTGCTTTTAATTTCCATGAAATTTCTTCCTCTTCTTTTACATTTAATTAATGGTTAAATTATGGTTTTGGTCCCTCTACCAGTCTACCATACTCAAACTTATGATTCAGTGCCTGTAATTTGACATAATTTTGATGATGTTAGAAAAACAAATTATCAGAAGGGCCAGGTCGAAATTGTTTTTTTTTTTTTTTTACATTTATGATTTATCGCCTCTCCTTTTCAAGTTTCTACGGATTCGGCCATGCCTAGCCCATAACTTTCCTTCAGTTTCACCATTACTATATGATTTGTGAAATATCTCTCATTTTTGGTCATCTTTCCTTATGAAAATAAATTGTCATCTTTGCTATTTTTCTATAATAATAAAAAAATCTCATGATTCATGCATATTCATATTCAATTATTCATATCATTCTATTTATGTTAGAAATATGTTTCAAATTTTATATACATGTGAATTTCGGAACGTGAATTAAAATTGCACAATCAGTTCATATTTAGCAAAGCTTAAGTTAATTAAAATTGCAGGTCCTGGATGTTCATCAATTGGTTATGGAGAAGCAGAGGAACTGGGGCCTTTCTTCCCTAAGAAAGACCAACAAACGCTGAAGCTCAACCCTCATACATGGAACAAAGGTGTTTCATGTTTGATTAATGGATGTTTATTTCTTCCATTTCATTGACAAAGTAATTTGAGTGTTGTTTCATGTTACTGTCGGGTTTTGATACTAATTTATGTTCTTTTTTTTGTTTTGTTTTCTCATCCAGCTGCCAATTTACTGTTTGTTGAATCTCCAGTTGGTGTTGGGTTTTCTTATACCAACACCAGCGAAGATATCAATGAACTTGGTGATGAAATTACAGGTAAAAAAGAACCCTTTTTTAATGCAATAAAATGTCTAAACACAAATCTCATTTTCTGTTAATTCCCTGCTTTCTTGAATGATTTAGCCAAGGATTCCCATGCATTTCTAGTCAACTGGTTCAAAAGATTCCCTCAGTTCAAATCCCATGATTTCTACATTGCGGGAGAAAGCTATGCCGGTATGAATGATGATGTTCAGTCTCCATTGTGTGTGATTCGATCCGGTTGTTCCACTGCTTCCTTGGTTAACCATGTTTATGCGGTTTTTAATGAAATTTTCAGGGCACTATGTTCCACAGCTAGCCAAGGCCATTTTCGACAGCAACAAGCATGTTCCCAAGTCAGATTACATTAATCTCAAGGGATTTATGGTAAGGGTTTAATTGCACTAACATTCTTTTCTGTCATCAACTCGGATGAGTATTGAATAAGGGTACATATCAATGCAGATTGGGAATGCCTTGTTGGACGACGAAACGGATCAAAAAGGGATGGTAGAGTATGCGTGGGATCATGCAGTGATCTCCGACAGAGTTTACCGCGACATCAAAACCAAATGCGACTTCCGCAGGAAAAAGGCATCTGTGGGTTGCAACACAGCCCTCACTTCTTACTTCAATGTATACGAAATCATTGACATGTACAGCTTGTACACTCCTAGTTGTGTTAGCAACTCCAGCAGTAGTATTAGCAGCAGCAGACAACGCCCGATGATTCAAGGCATTGCTCCTCAGATACTGTCCAAATTTGTAAGTTTGAAAGATTCAAATCGAATCCTGATTAATAATTGCTTGTGATATGCCCCCTGATTCATACCAAACGAGGTTCCTACAGGATGGATGGCACAAGAGATCAGCAGGATACGACCCTTGCGCACCGTACTACACAGAGAGTTATTTCAATAGACCTGATGTTCAAAAAGCACTTCATGCCAATGTTACCAGTATGTCCTATCCATGGACTCATTGCAGGTATTATCAAATTCATTCTCAGTTACCAAATATTAACTTTAATTAACAACAATGGGACAAATACATAAAGTTTGAGGGGTTTTTTTGTACAGTGATGCCATCTCAATTTGGAGGGATTCACCAGCATCTATGCTTCCTACAATTAGAAAGCTTATAGCTGGAGGCATTCGCATATGGGTTTACAGGTAAACTTTTTACCAACAACATTGTAAAATTTCTTCGGTTTATCATTTTCTTCTTTCCATATTTGCAGTGGAGATACTGATGGGAGAATTCCAGTCACTGCAACTAGATTAACCCTCAAAAAGCTTGGATTAAAGATAAATGAAGACTGGACACCATGGTACACCAACAACAAACAGGTTAGTTTTAACACGAAAGTATTCGGTTTTAAGTAACTGCATAAATGAATTGGATTGTCATTGAATTCAGGTTTCCAATATGCTTTCTTTTAAATGTCACAGGTCGGTGGGTGGACGATCGAGTATGATGGGCTAATGTTTGTCACCATTAGAGGAGCTGGTCATGAAGTTCCAAGTTTTAAACCAAAGCAGGCACTTCAGCTAGTTAAACATTTTCTGGCCAATAAGAAACTGCCACCGAAACCATTTTAGGCCGTTATTGCATGCATTTCTGTTGGTTGTTTTCGAGGCAAATGAATTAGAGGAAACTTTTTTTTTATCAGCTTTTTTTAGTTAACAAACAATTGCTGCGGCATAAGTCAAGATTTACTTGGCAATTGGCATGAAACTTGTACAGCATTGTTTCATGAATGGCATAATTTGAAAGCACACTGTAGAACGAATAATGCTATGATCAAATGCATGATAAAATTGACTATAATTGCATAACATGTGTGTGTATATGATATATAATTTAAAAGTTATTGGAATGTATACAAACGTTAGTTGTTAAGTGTTAGTTAGGAAGTTAGTCAGTTTCTTAACCTACATTGTTGTATAAATAAACACCTAAGGTCTTTGAAGAATATCAGAAAGTTTTTCTTCTTTGTATCAATAAACAAATATTACTATCTTCATCTTGTAATATGGTATCAGTTGAAATTTAACGCTTCTTGCGTTTTTCCAGCTTTCCTCTTCTTTCCTTCTTTTCCTCTTTCTTTTCTTTCTTTTCTTCTTGCGTTCTTAGTCATGGTGAATCTCAATGACCAATTTGATGATGGAAGCAATCCATATTATCTGCATCAATCAGATAATCCAGGGATGATTCTCGTTTTGCAACCGTTGACAAATGATAATTACAACAGTCACTACAACAAATTTATCAATTAATGACGAAATTTCTATATGATGATGCATATAACGTCACAAAATGTACTATAAATATGACGCTTACGTGTTTTCGTCACATTTAGTGATTGGTGTCAAATCTTTTATGACAATTTCAAAATGTGTCATTTATTTTCGTCATTATATGTTTGGCGCCAAAATTTGCCTCCAAAAAAATTGGTGGGAAACATTTCAATGACGTTTAAATGAAGTGGTGACGTTGCAAAAAATCGTCACTAATAAAAATTTGTATTAATGACGAATTTTTATTATACCAATTCAATTTGAATTGATGATGTCGTAAATTTGTCATTGATAATTTTTATTCGTGATAATTTTATTTTTCATATTTCATAAGACATAAAATGTGACGAATAATTTTTGTCATAAAAATAGGTTTAGTGTGACAAAAAAACTTATTCATCACTCATTGTCATATCTCTTATGTGTTATATGAAGATTTTAAAAGACATCATAAAATTGTATCATTTAATGTTTAACGTAAAAAAATTAACACAAAATAGTCGGAAAAGTTTTATAGTGATGTCTCAGTTGCATCTCTGATTCAAATTTTATTAGTAATGTATTTTCAAATGTTTTAGATTTTAGGCTCATAATTTCAATAAGATCTAGTTTTCCTAAAGTTGTGTTGTATATATTTATATGTATTTTCAAATTTGTTTTATTAATTTTGATTAATAAATGGAGTTTGTTAGATATAGTGATGCAAATTTCATTTGATCTGGTTTGAGAAGTTTATTGCTCGACTTATTTGGTGAAGAAATTTTTTAAGAGAAAAATGAGGGCTTGTGGTGGACGTAGAGGTTTTTAGGCCGGTCTAAATCATTAAAATTACTAAAATCTAAAAGATAAAGTACACTAGTAGTCACTAAAGGAAGCTAAAATGATCATTTGGTCAATGAAGTTAGGAAGTTGATTATTAAACTTCTAATATTTTTTAATTGATCATCACATTGCTAACTATCTTGAGGGGAGATTGTCACATCCCAAAAACCGGTCTAGTCGAAATTAGGTTCCAGTGACCGAATATTTTAAATAATTTATTCGATCTTATCTGAACTAATAAATAGTATTCGAATTAATTTATGATAATTTATTATTATTATTATTATTATTAAAAATAATATATAAGTGGGACCCACGTCAAATCCTTCATGAAGGAATGCCGTGAGTCACCCGGAAGTGGAGTAGGTAAAATGTTTAAAGGCAATTCTCAAAGACCACATAAGGCCACTAGGCCATTTAAAATAATCAATGTGCAAATTGCCATTATAAAAGGCAATAAAGAAACCAATCATGCCACCCACCCCACGTAGAAATAATAAGGACCATTAGTAGTGGGAAAGCCATTGATACCAAATTATGTATAAATAGAGGGGGGAAACTCTGCAAGGAATACACGAAGAAATGAAGGAATTAGTGAAAGGAAGACAGGAAAATAATTAGGTGGTTCAGTATTAGTTTGGTGGTTCGATATTTTCGATATAGTAATATCGAATCTCTGCCAACGTCGGGGTAAGCTCAAATCTCTAGTTAGTTTAAGTTTCGGTATCGAATTGATTAATATTTTTATATATATTCGATACTGTTTTATTGATTAGTTTTTATTAATTATCATGGTATACGAGGTAGATTCGGAACAACCGTCAAGCCCAAGAAATAAAAATAAAGTACCGATCTGTCAAGGTGAGTAAAACAAATTAGAGTTAAGATTAGAGTCTCAACTACCTTTAATTTAATGTTAGAATATATATTAAGCATGAAATTGGATTAATTAAAAGTTGGTAAATAATAAAGGTAGAAAGAATAAAGAAATTCGGATTTGTAAACTGTCCTGTAGAAAACTGCATTTTTGAGCATGTTAGAGTCATTTCTGGAAAACGGGTTCTTCTACAAAGTTGTAGAGGACAAAATTTTACATGAAATAGAGGTATGATTTGCTCAAAAATGTTAAGTATAGATCTCTGAATTGTTCTTAGAAGTTACGGGACTGAAACTGAATAATTGGAAACTGCTGGGCTAAATTGTGAAATTCGAAATGTTTAGGGGTCAAAATGGTGTTAATAAATTCTGAAAATTTATGATTAAAACATGGGATTCATGAAATGAATTAAATTAAATGTCCAAGCTTGAATTAAGTCTCAATTGGTAGGTTAAACCCATTTAGATCACATATAGGATTATTAAAGAATAAAAATGGGACTGTTTTATGGAAATTGATAAATTGAGGACTTACATGTCCTATTTTTGAGGTTGATGGATTATAAAAATAATGTTATAAGATTAGTGTAAACATGGTTAAAAGCTCAATATTAATAGTGTAGTGAAACATAGATTATAAATGCACTAAAGTCACAAATTAAGCATAGACAGATTAGGTTTCTGAAAATGCTTTATGTTCTAGTAATAAACTGTATTAATATAGAAATGATAAAATTATATTCCATACATGATTTTAATGGTGTGTTTATAAGCTTTCTAGAATGGTAAAGAACTCCTTATTTGGAGTTGTGAGTAAAAAGATATGAATTTTTGAGTAAGTAAAGGTCAAGAAAACAAGGTAACAGTTTGCCCCTAAATCTGCATCAACAGCGATTTTAGAAATTCATTATAAATTGTATAAGAAGAATTAAAAGTTATAATTTATATGGTTTAAAAGGTTATTAAGTCTAGTTTCGTTTACAACAAACGAAATCAGATTTTGAGTTTTAGAACATTTTATATAAATATTTCTTTGAGGACAATGCAAGCTGCCTAATGTACTAAATGATATATTTCTTTAATGTTTGGTTAGAAAAGAGTAGAAATGAAGGAAACCACAAAGTTGGAGAATAAGGAAAATATCTCTAAGCTTGGATTGAGGTGAGTGTAGATGCATTTGTCTCGGGTGACGCGGTGTCATTCCGATATTTTTTATGTTCTGATGTGTGATTGTAGTTGTGTCAAGGAATAGGCTCGGTGCCTTCCCGTTGCATTATTTATGATTATGTTTGCATTTGTTAAGGGCTCACGTAGAGCAACTATGTTCGAATGGCAAATTTGGTAAGTGCCTTGCATTACTTTGATATGTTTGAATATGACTATGAAATGCTACATGATATGGAGCTACGGCTCATCTTGTTATTTCATATGATATGATATGAAAATCATGGACTATGTGAATTTGTGTGTAATTATGGACGTTGGATACAATTGGCATGCCATAGGGTTATTCGAGCTCAACATGTAAGGGAGGACTACGGTCCAGGGCTACGGCCTATATGTGGGAGATAAAAGGATGGAAGTGTAAGGGATATATGGAGCTACGGCTCAGGGCTACGGCTCATTACTGATTCATGATATGGTGTACAGGGAATCCGCGTATCCAATGGTACCAATATATTATGTGTTTTATACGTTATGCTATGTTATGATCATGATATGATATTATGTTTTGTTATGAATATGAAGTATGCCATGTTATTGCATTATGATCATTTTTGGAATAAGTTCTGATCTCTAATATGTTATGTCACTAAAAGATTTATGTCTCCGATCTCCGTTATGTTTTCCGGTAGCGCTCTCCGACCCGGTGCTCTACCAGGCCGGGAAGGGGGTGTTACAGAGATGATGTGATATTTTAAATTAATGACTAACATTCTATTTTGACCACTCGATTGTAAATAAAATTTTATGTTAATATTTTCAAATGTTTTTAAGCAATAATCTAAAAATAAACAAAATTAATTTTTTATATAAAAACATTTAAAAATCATAATTTATTTTTTAAAACTATAATTTTGTGAATTATTAAAAAAATATATAAAATTATGGATAATTATTTCATACAAATGCGGTGGAAACAAAAAGTTTCTACAAGTGCCTTAGATTATGGTTAGAATTTTGGGTTTATGATTAGAATTCAGGGTTTATAGGTTACAACCTAAATATATTATCCTAAACTTTAAACCCTAAATTCTAACTTTAAACCTTACATTCTAACTACAACTCTGAAGTTCTAAACCCCTAAAACCTAAACTCATAACCTCTAAACCCTAAATTCTAAAACTAAACCTTAAAACTAAGGCACTTGTGAAATTTTTTCTATATGTGTATTGAATATAAATCCTAAAATTATTCAAATGAATTAATAGAGTGTCATTCTAATTTTGGCCATTATCTTAGAGTAAAATCTAAAAAATAGTTAGTTTAAACATTTTCATTGATATTGGATTCTTTTAATAACTAAAAACTATTTAATTTATATTTATTAATTATTATACATAAATTATAATAATTCATTACATTCTTGTCCTAGAAATTTAGGGTTTTTTCTTAGGTCTTTAACCTTTTTATTCCAGAAATTCTAAATTTATTGATGCTAAGGTCGGGGATATCAATGAAAGCAAAGAGCATATCCATGGAGGCTGAAGAAATATTTAACGATTTCGTCTCGTTGAGAGAAGCTTAGGTTTCTGATAAGGACTTGCTGAGATTCTGCGACTAAGGTAGCAAGATTTACCTGTTCTATGTGAGTATTATTATTTGATTTGTGGTATGGATACTTTTTTATACCGTGGAATGGGTGTTATTTTGTATTGCTCTTTGTCTTGCCAAACTCTAGAACTATGTATGTTCAACTGACATAAAGGGATATAAAGTTCTCAGATAATCTCGCTTACTTGTTTATTCGGGGCTTAATTTCTCATGGGACTCAAATCTCCAAAGTTCTAATTCTTATGGGCACATGTTGTTTTACATTCTCCATCATCTAATCTCTTTTATTGGTTTGATTTTCTTTACCTTTTTCGTACAGTTTTGAATTATGAATTTTCTTAAAATTTGGGATTTATTTTAACAGATTCAATATTTTAAGGAGTAAAAGACGTGGATGGTGTCCAATTCTCACCATATAAGCATGATCACTTGCTTCTTGAAGATTTGGTACTCTCAATCTCTAGCCTTTTCAATCAAATTCTAGCCTTTTAGTTTACGAAGTACCCAAGTTTTGTATTTTAAGATTATTATTCTAGTATTTAACATGTATATAGAACTTATGCTATTTGATGTTTTGAACTCTCTTTTCTTTGTAAGTACCCATGCCTGACACCTCTGTTTGACAAATATTTGAGCATGTGTATGAGTTTGATCAAGGAAAACATAGAAAAATGAATACTTGTATTGGACTTATGTCGATTATCAACACTTTCCTTAAGTTTGGGTAGCATGGTGTAGAACTTGTTGGACCAATTGTTTTTTCCTTTTTCTTAGGTAGGGTTGGGGTTTTCTTTAACTGTGTTAATTGCTCATTGTAAATTTTTATTTAACCATCTCTATATGATTTTGGGTTTATCCATTTTTAGATTAGACAATTGGAACAAGAGCTCAAGGATTTAATAATGTACAATCTGTAACCATACTTTTTCAGAATTCAGACTCTTGAGGCAATGTACATATATTTCCTACAAATGTCCCTAAATAATTTATATTAGTTATACCTACCTCCTATTTTGCACCGTTTCAATTTAGATATGGCATGATCTATTTTATCTTTCGAGAATTAAATCTGTCAAATTCTTGGCATGTTCTAGATTATTTTGGTTATATAGTTGTCTTTTTTAGTTGGATGATCTATTTCTGGATTATTCTTGGTATGCTTTAGATTAAGTTAGGTGATATGTTCCAGATTATGTTAGGTGATATGTTCATTGTTTTAATGCTATGTTTTTTTTTCTTTTTAATTACTTTTATTTTAGAAGAAAGATATATATATATATATATATATATATATATATATATATATATATATTGAAACCGTTCTCGAAAGATATAATATATGCTTTCCACAAATTTTTGCTTATATTTGCTCTGTTAGAATCGACAATACATTCTCTTCTATGTCATTTCAAACTGTTCCAAGTTTCTACCTTGTGATTCTTGTAACACATCCAGATAATGTTGGTATATGTTTTGATTCGCAAAAAGACGAGGCAACAATCAATTTGAACTTTGGCATTTTCAACTGGTTTGTTTATTAGGTGTGAGTCCCAGCTTGCTGTTATACCACTTGTTTGATATTCTATGAAATTGATAATTAATCTGTTTGTGTTATGTATATGTCTCCCCCATATTAGTGCTACAGTTTGTCCTATTTATTAAATTGTTGTTACTCAATTTAGCATTTTAAATGACCTAAAATATTTGAACTGATGCGAGACTATCTGATTGTTAATGATATCTCTGTTCTGAATTAGGATCAACTAAGCAGTTGAAGTTTACCTAACATTTGGAGCAGAATGTATGAGGATGTATGTACATTAGGTACTTCTGTAGCTTCAGTAGCTATAACATGGTTTGGTAAGTTTTGTTATGGTTCCTAAAGGTAACATATCGAGTATGTTGAATACTATATTTTTTGAGTTGTGCGTATTATGTAATTTAACTATATAATAATATTTAAGGTTTTAAGTTTTTGCAGTAACTTAATTTAATTTTGTGTAACTTTTCAGGCATTTTATTGAGCTTAGATTCACAGGCGACAATACATGGATCCATGATTTTTATTCTAGGGAAGTACCTAATCATGTTCATTTGAAGGTATTTGATGAAATGAGGGGGTTTTGAGGGTTACGAAACAATGACCAACAGTGGTGGCCGGGAAGTAATGGATTGAGGAAGATAGTGAATTTTAGCACTAATAGGGAGGCTTAGGAACCGTGATTGAGATATGGTGAATGGTTTTGGCATTTTAGAGAGAATGGTCAAATTGTAATGATTGTACAATTTTGAGACATTATTATAATTTATAAAATGTACAACCTTTATTGTAATTTGTTTTAAAAAAATTAATCTTTATTGTAATTTATTGAAAGTTTAGGTTTTTATTGTATTTTATAAAAAGTTTTTTCTTTTTAATTTTATGTTTTTAAGTAAGAAAATTAAAAATTATTTAAATAACTTAAAAGTCGAAAATTAAAACTTAAAATTCAAATCTAAATGCAATATGATTGCAAGCACGTGGGCATTATTTAGAATGAAACTAAAAATATGACAATATTATTTCGTCACTTATAAGTTCAAGTTAATGCATTATTCGTGACAAAGAATTATTAATAACGAAATCTTATATAATTTAGTGATGTAACTAGTTGTCATCGAACATATATTATAAAGTGACGTCATATATTATCGTCCTTCATACTACTATTAGGTGACGATATACTATGTCATTAACAATGTGACGATATTTTTTCGTCACTTATACAATAAATTTTTTGTATTATTGGTGACGATACAAATGATTAATGATGAAATTTTATATCAATTGATGACGTAAATAGTTGTCACTAAATACAAATTGTAAGGTGACGTTATACAATAACGTCACTATATTCTCGACAATACGTGACGAAAACAAGTACATCGTCATGCTAGACATTTAGCGACGCACCTAGCGTGACGAACGTCGTGACATCAAATTTTTCGTCACAAAATACAAATGGTGACGTAAATGTAAGTTTTTGTGACAATATTTTAGATGCCACTAATAAACAAAATTGATGTAGTGAGTTGGAAACGATCCATGGTGATGGCTCTCTCGGCCAAAAACAAATTAGGCTTTGTTGATGGCTCCATTTCAGCCCCACCATTGCTCCCTGCTGAGAAGTATAATGTATGGACGCGAGCAAACAATCTTGTCAATTCATGGCTCCTTAATGTTGTTTCTAAAGAAATTGTTGCTAGTCTCTTATACTATTCAACTGCAGCTGAGATTTGGAAAGATCTTGAAGATCGTTTCCAGCAAATGAATGGCCCTCGATTGTTTCATCTCAAGAAGAAAATCAGTGAGCTTGTTCAAGGCACTTCTTCAGTGACAGTTTATTATACTCAGCTCAAGGTTCTCTGGGATGAGTTGTTGTCAGCAAGATCAATCTGTTCTTGTTCTACTTGCACTTGTGGAGGTGTTCGTAAAATGGTGGATGATACTCAAAAGGAACAGACCATTCAGTTTTTGATGGGGCTTAATGAATCTTTTTCCCACATTCGAGGTCAAATCTTGTTAGTTGATCTTTTTCCCTCTCTTTCTAAAGTCTTTTCCTGGGTTGTGCAAAAAGAAAATCAGCGATCAATCTTGACAACCAGGCCAATTGAAGCTGCTCTTGCTGTTAAGACTATAGCCAAGAAGAGTCGCCCTCAGTGCAGTCATTGTAATATGATGGGGCACACTAAAGAAAAATGTTACAGACTTCATGGCTTTCCCCCTGGCTATGGTGCACGATCCAAGTCTTCTCAGAATGTTGTTCACTCCAATGCTGTTAAAGACTTGGATGCTTTGCCTGGTGTTTCTGGTGATTCGTTGACTCCTCAGCAATGTCAACAGTTGATTGCCATGTTGACAAATCAACTACAAGCTGCTTCAACTTCTGATGTTCCTTCTACATCTATTAACTTCACAATGCAAGGCAAGATTCTAGCTTACATTAATAGTCTGAATTTTTCTGATTCTAAGCCTCATTGGGTCATTGATTCTGGTGCTTCGCGGCATATTTGTTATGATAAGAGTTTATTTGAATCTTTCACACCTATTGAAGGAGGGAACATTCTTCTCCCTGACAAATCTCTTATTTCAGTTGGTTTTGCTGGGAATGTTCGTTTGTCTCCTAGCTTGCTTCTTGAATCAGTTCTATTTGTTCCGGAATTCAGTTTCAATTTATTGGCAGTCAGTGCACTGACCAAAGACTCTGATTTTCGTGTGTTGTTTTTTTACTCTGATTGTGTGATTCAGGATCTTCAGCAAGTGGTTGGGAGGGGTGAGCTGTTTCAAGGCCTGTATTTGCTTCGATTGCCTGACATGAATTCTTGTAATGACCAGAATAGTATTTCTTGTATGAACTCAACTTTTGTAGTTCCTTGGCATGACAGATTAGGTCATCCAAGTTCAAATGTATTACATTTGATAAAGGATGTTCTTCCTTCTATGAATAAAACTGAATCTCCTTGTTCCATATGTCCTATGGCTAAGCAATATCGTTTGCCTTTTTCTTCTTCTGTTTCTCGGGCTAATTCTCCCTTTGCTTTAGTACACTGTGATATTTGGGATCCCTTTAAAACTCCAACATACAACAAACAGAGGTTTTTCTTGACCTTAGTTGATGATTTTTCCAGATGCACCTAGACTTTTCTGTTGCAACACAAGTCAGATGTTATTTCAATTGTTCCTTCTTTTATTAACATGGTCAAGAGGCAGTATGGTTATGATGTCAAAGTATTTCGATCGGATAATGCTTTGGAGTTACGCTTCACTGAATTGTTTGCTTCACTCGGCATTGTGCGTCAGTTTTCATGCGTAGAAACTCCTCAACAGAATGTTGTTGTGGAACGAAAACATCAGCATCTTTTGGCTGTGGCTCGAGCTTTATTTTTTCAATCACGTGTTCCAGAAAAGTTTTGGGGTGATTGCTTGTTAACTGCCACCTTTTTGATCAACAGATTACCATCTCCTGTGATAGATGCTAAGTCTCCTTACGAATTGTTGCATGGCCATCTTCCTGATTATGGGGCTCTTCGAGTGTTTGGCAGTATTTGTTTTGCCTCCACATTAAAGGCTCATCGAGGCAAGTTTAGTGAAAGGGTCTTACCTGGTGTTTTTGTTGGGTATGCCCCTGGTATGAAGGGTTACAAGGTTTATGTTCTCAAGAGTAAATCTATTATAGTCTCTCGTGATGTGGTTTTCCATGAAGGGATCTTTCCTTTTCATAGTGTTAATGCTTCTGAAGTCTCCATTGATTTTTTCCCTGACATATGTTTGCCTCGTGGTTCTTCTATTTCTTCTTCTGATTCTTCAGCTCAATTTGAGGTGTTTCGAAGTTCCTCGAGGGTGCAGGATACTGAACCAGCAGTTGGGGTTGATATGCCTGTTGAACCGGTCATTGAAACTGTCATGGACCCGGTTCATGAGTCAATTCCTGATTTATCAACTGAAGGTGTTATGCACAATGTTGAGCCAGTTGTTGTTCCTGACTTGGTTCATGATCGTATGTCACCTAATTTTGATGAGTCTGTTGCTGAATTGGTGAATGATCGTGTGTTACCTGCCAATGTTGAGCCAGCTGTTGAAGGTGGTTCTCTCGATAATTCCTTGCCTGTGCATGGCTCCTCCATTGAACCTGAACCACGTCGATCAACTAGGGTTGCTAAAAAGCCCTCCTATTTGCATCAGTATTATTGTAACCTTACTTCTTCATCGTGTTCATATCCTATTGAACATCAGATTGTGCCATCATCAGTTTCTCCTTCACATGCAGTTTTCCTTGCAAACTTGTCTTCCACATCTGAGCCTTCCTTTTACCATCAAGCTGTTAAGTCTCCTGAATGGCGTGCTGCCATGCAGGATGAATTACATGCTATGGAGAGGCTTCATACATGGATTGTTGTTCCCCTTCCTCCTGGCAAGCAACCAATCGACTGCAAGTGGGTATATCGGATTAAACATAATTCCGATGGCACGATCGATCGTTACAAAGCTCGTTTGGTGGCCAAGGGTTTCACTCAAGTCGAGGGCATCGATTATACTGACACCTTTTCTCCAGTGGCTAAAATGACATCGTTCAAGGTTTTGTTATCCTTAGCTGCTGTTCATGGTTGGCATCTCTTGCAATTGGATGTCAACAATGCTTTTCTCAACGGTACTCTTGATGAGGAGGTGTATATGAAGCTCCCTCTTGGTTACGAGACAAATGTGCAAGGTAATGACTTAGTCTGCAAGCTTCAGAAGTCCATTTATGGTTTAAAGCAGGCTTCTCGACAGTGGTTCCAAACTTTTCATGCTGTGGTCCTGCAATTCGGTTTTGTTCAATCTCCATCTGAACATTCACTCTTCATTAAAGGTTCTGGTGATGATCTCGTTGCCCTTCTTGTTTATGTTGATGACGTGGTGATTGCTGGCAAACATTTGGAGTCGCTGCTTGCTGTTCAAAATTTCCTTAAAAACCATTTCAAGCTTAAGGAGTTGGGTCCCCTGAAATACTTCCTTGGCTTTGAAGTTTCTCGTCAACCTGATGGCATATCTCTGTGTCAGCGCCATTATGCTTTACAATTACTTGAAGAAACTGGTTCTCTTGGTAAGAAACCAGCTGATTTACCTATCGTTGCAAATCATAAGCTTAGTATACATGATGGGGAATTATTGCCTGATCCTCAAGTTTATCGAAGATTGGTTGGGCGTCTCCTCTATCTCACGCATACTCGTCCCGATATCACTTATGCCGTTCATCAGCTGAGTCAATTTGTTTCCACTCCACGACTTCCTCATCTCCATGCAGCACATCACCTTCTTTCTTATATAAAGAAGGCTCCTGGTCTCGGTCTTCTTTTTCATTCCAAAGCTAACCTACAACTTAGCTGTTTTGTGGATTCTGACTATGGTGCTTGTCCAGACACACGACGCTCCGTTACCGGGTTTTGCACATACCGTGGCACTAACCTGATTTCATGGAAGTCGAAGAAGCAGCATACTGTGAGTCGTTCTTCATGCGAGGCAGAGTATAGAGCCATGGCTTCTGCTACCTGTGAACTTGTGTGGTTGGCTGCTTTACTTTCTTCTTTCCACATTGATGCATCACCAGTTTTCCTTTACTGTGATAATCAGGCTGCGTTACATCTTGCCTCGAATCAAGTTTTTCACGAGCGATCGAAGCACATTGAAGTCGATTGCCACTTTGTACGAGAGAAGCTGAATTCTGGATTTCTTAAGTTGTTTCACATTCGATCTCAAGGCCAGCTTGCTGACATCTTCACCAAAGCTTTGCATCTTCCTTCCTTTTCTGCTTTTTTGCTCAAGATGGGACTGATCGATGTTAATCCCAGTCCATCTTGAGGGGGGGCTATTGGAATGTATACAAACTTTAGTTGTTAAGTGTTAGTTAGGAAGTTAGTTAGTCAGTTTCTTAACCTACATTGTTGTATAAATAAACACCTAAGGTCTTTGAAGAAGATCAGAAAGTTTTTCTTCTTTGTATCAATAAACAAAGATTACTATCTTCATCTTGTAATAAAAGTTGATTTGGTTGATGAATTACCAAGAACTTTGAATAGACAAATCTTAAATTTCAATTATTTTCCACCTTGTGCTTTACCCGGGTCTTTTGGGTGATTGTTTCGACCGGCAATTGCTCCCAAAGATACCCCAATAAATACAGCTATTGAGTAGTTGTTACGAGTTACAACTGGGGTCAATTGAAAAAGATCTTCTTGAGAGTCAACTGCCGTAGTGTTTGATTCCTTTTCATTAAAACTTGTGGTTCTAAATTTCTAATAACAAACTCTGAACTTAGATGATGTAGAGGAATTTGACTGAAAATGTGTAATACGTTGCGTATTCTTCATTGATCCTGTGTTGCATGCTAAGTATAAACATTTGCATCCTTCATATCATATGCAAATGGCTGGTGCTTCAATACCTGTGGCGAATCGAATCAAGTAGCAAGTTACAGATGTGGGTGAACCGAGTTGCATTAAGAAACTGTCGCTGAGGGTTAGCCAATTGCCAGCATGCAGTGTCCTCTTAACGATAACGAGCATGTGTGTACTAAAACTGATGTATGTATATACATATGTATGTGTGTACATATCAATTTTTGAAGCTTTAAACATGATCTCGACAAGTATTGTTGAATGTCTGTGTATATGTTGCCGGTGTATTAATTGAAACCAAATAGGCATCATTTCCTTATTCCTGATACATGGTTCTTAGGACTTGGTGGATGAATCTAATTTTAACGTGCTTTTGTCATTGTGCATGCTGCCAAGAGAAATGAGGAAAGAAGCATAAGGCAAACTTTGGAACTCGAACGCGTGATTTGATTTTATTCCAAACAAAATACAGATACTAAAAGGAAAGACAGACCAAAAGGTCCAAAACAGCAAAGTATACAACTAATATCTGACTTTTCTGCACCACTGTAAACTAGTGTTGTGACTGGTGTCTTTGCATTGTCGTCGCATTTGTTTGAAAGTGGAAATCCGCAAAGGCCGGGATTGCCTAAGTAACTGTCGTTTGAAAATGTAGCGAATTGTTTCTCCATTGGTATCATGCCTGATAGATTGTTGAAGGATACGTTAAAAAGCTCGAAAAATACAAGATCAGTTAATTCAGGGGGTATTGCACCGAAGAGATTGTTGTGCGAAAGATCCAGCCTTTCTATCTCTCTCAAGTTTGCCAAGGATGAAGGTATTTGACCTGTGAGAAGGTTGCTCGACATGTTTAGGAAAATAATGCTCCTCAGTCGTGTCATTTGGATTGGAATTCTACCTGTTAGTCGATTCGAAGACACATCTATTCCCGTAAATAATGAAAACATCCTCTCCAAACTCATCAGAACACCTCTGTATAAGATCTCAATACCGTTCCAGGAGTCAGATGCAAAGTAGCGAGGGTAAGAACCATCCGTCCAAGTCCAAGAAGTAACGTTGTCAACACAGTCAGGAATCTCCCCAGAGAGACTGTTTCTTGAAAGATCTAAAATATGCAAATCTCTCATTTGGCAAACTTGCCGTGGTATTTGCCCTTTAAAACGATTCCCGCCGAGCAGTAGATACTTCAACTTTGGGAGGACAGGCAAGTACAATGAAAGCTCACCTGAGAAATCGTTATCCTGAATGTCAACAATTTCCAACTCCACGCTCTTAGACAGGATATATGGGAATGTTCCAGAAAACCGGTTTCTGTTGAGATAAAGCCGTCTTAGATTAGGCAAACTTGAGTTTTTTGGAAACAAGTCTCCTGTCAAATGGTTTCCAGATAGCCTCAAATATAGCAGAGAACTCATATTTGTCATGCTATGGCAGCATCTGCAGTTGGTTCCCGAAGAATGGGGGCAGGTTGCCATTGAAGCTATTATTGGACAGATCTAAATGGCGCAGTTGTCTGGGTAATGTTCCATGCAAGAAATTGTCAGAAATGTCAAGAGTAGTAAGCATTCTTCTGTGTACCAGTTTGAGAAAGCAAACTCCTCGGGGCTGGTCATGGAATCTTTGATTTGTAGAAGAGCAGCTCTTTCAACTTCTAAGCAGCCTTGGGAATCAAAACAAAGAAGCAAAACTAAGAACCATCTACAGAAACTGGTATTCTCCATCACAAGCTTAGCCCTACACATCTCTCGCTGTTTTTTTTTCTTTAATTCGTCGATGAATATTGAATACTCTTTTGGCGAAATTTATAATTGTCATTTGCTGCTTTCCACAGGCCAAAGCCGTGGGTTGCTTTGCAACAGTACTGAAGTTTCGGTTGTCGGAATCAGAGGTAGAAGAAGAGAGAGAGAGAAGTGTGTTTGGGGATTGTAGTCAACATGATAGTTCCAACACGGCAACGTAGGTTTCTCCATTACTTCACTACGGTCTACAAATATTAACATGTATATATATCATAGATTCATAATTGTATATTCACTACGGTCTACAAATAAGTGTTCAATGTTTATTCGGCTATCCGCGCCTAATGTTTATCATGTTAACATTCTAAGTCGATCCGTTAAAATTTTTTGACACTTTTACTTAACATGTGACTTTGATTTTAATTTTTTTTTATTTTTAAAAATTTAAATTTCTTACTTAAAAAAACTTTAAAACTCTCTATTTTTTCAAAAAAAAAAACCCTAAATTCACCAAACACCCCCAAGATTTCCAAACCTCTAACATTGAATATCAAAATTCATCCTATGACATTGTCAATCATCGTGTAGTGGTTATTGCAACGAAGTCTCCTCCTTTCGACTATGTTGTCTGTCTATCATTCGTCGGTCGATTAAAAGTTTTCGAAGTTCAGCTTTCGATGTTTTATCAGCACATCATTCATTAATTTTCGACAATTGAAGAGTATGGTATTCGGTAGTGAGGGTTTGACGACAAAAGGGTGGATTTAGGCCAGAGTTTTCTTAAAATTTTTGAGATTTTAGGAGTTTTTTTTAATTAAGGATTTTAAATTTTAATTTTTTAAAATGAAATTAAAAATTAAAACCTCAACATATGTCACGTTCTAATTTGCTAACTTTTTACAATACAACGGTCGTTAACAACCAGTCACCTGATAATGACATAAACTTTAGATATCTATTTTGATAAAAAAAAAAAATAAACACCTAAAACAATATAATTTGAATTTGTTTTTTCAAGTAGACCTAAAATTATATTAAACTAATTTAGAAGTCTAAATTTCTTCCTGCCATGCACATGGGTAATTTGCTCTGAAGCTGAATGACTTCTGTGGTCAAACTGAGGAAAGGATATGCAATAAAATCCTTGTCATGTGTTAGAGTTTTCCCACAAAATCAACACGGAAAACAGGTCTACTTCCAAGTATTAAGGAACCAACTGCTGGGTGCTGAAGCTATAGGTTCTACTCAGCAAGTTCCCAGCAAATCCCCATTGTTTTTGTAATTACTAGGACAGTGCTAGTTAGTACTATGTCTTTAACACGTAAACATTATGCTTATATAACTGTCTTTAACAGTAAATTCTCTCTTTTTTTTAATATGCCGGTATGATAATTTGATAGTATTTGTTAAATTTATTTAGCTCTTTGATAATACACACACCGTACACATATAATACTCGAAACCGGATCACCTAAATAGAATAAAAAATATATAAAATTTGAAATAAAAAAATCCATGCTAACTTAAAAATTTTAAACTTTTGTGATTTAGACCAATAACCTGTAGAAAATAAAGGGGGATTTTATAATAGTGATTTGAATGAAAAAAATAGTAAAAACGTAAAAATAAATGTTGAGAATGAACTATGGATAAAAATAGCCTCAAGCCACGCTTTGCCACGACATCTTCGATCACTGAAGTTGATTTTTCTTCGACTTTCCTGCAGGTTACAGTCTACAAGACCCAACCCTTGTAACTTACTTATCGTTGGTAAATTCGACTCCCAGGACAATCCTTGAAGTCAAACTTTAGTGAATTAGCCACGACAATCGATACTAACCCAGATCTGAGTTGGTGCTGGAGAAGCCCGTGCTCGGATATTCGTCTCGATGAGAGTTGTTTCCGATTTTGAGAATCTAAAAAGGATTTGTTGAAGGATTGAAGTATTTTCCTAATCTCACGAGGTTTGTCGGGTTTGGCGTTGCTTTTGGCTAAAAGGAATTTAGTTAAACATGGTTTGTGAAAAAACCATACTTAATAAAATAAATAAAGAAAATGGAGAAAAATGTAGAGCTTTATTAACTCAAGGAAGAAGAGAACAATGGAAAATGATTGATGAATAATTCACCCCTAAAGTGGGGTATTTATAGTAGTTGAAAAACCCTAAAAACCTAAGATGATAAATCCTAAAAAATTTAAATAAAATTACATAAGATAAATATCTAAGTTTTGAATTTAAAGATAAAATTCGGATGATAGGCTATCTTGATAAGTAGACTGATAAGTTATCAAGCTTGCTGACGTCATTTTCTAGAAGGTGCTGACGTGGCGCCCAGTCAGCATTCATGCCCTGGTTCATGCCCATGAATCTGCCCACGAATTCAGTATTTTCTGCAGCACTTCAACTCATTTCCGGCATTACGTAACATGCACGAGAACAACACAAAAACAGCCCAATTAAGTCCTTCAAACATATATTCGATCAAAATAAAGACTAAAAATATAACCAAAATAAATACTTATCATTTTGCTTTTAGGCTTTTGGATATAAAATTCTTGAAATATTATTTAATTTTACTTTTACTCTTTAGTCTTTAATCTAATGTCTAAAATTAATATTTTAACTCTCCAGGATACTTTTTTAAACATTTAACACTTTAAACATTTTTCAAAGTTTTTTTAAAAGGGGCTAAGATTTTATATCAAAATGTGAACTTTTAAAAAAATACATTATAAATTCCAGGGTATGAAAATATAAAATTAAATTATCAATAAAAAGTAACTAAACTATATGAAATTTTAAAAGTTAAGACTGCCTTTCAAGACTCTTAATCCATCCCTATTAGCAGGAGCACCGGTTAGATTTTTTTTTTCACAGCAAAAATGGAAGGGGGATGCCGGATGGGGTTGGAGAATTTCTTTGGCTTTTGCAGCCATTCCTCTAAATAGTAATTATGCAAAAGAGTTAATTATTTCACATGTTTCTATAAATTATAGACCGCATTTTAAATTGGCATCAAATTTTAAAATATTTTAATTAAATTATTAAAACATAAATTTCATCTTAATTAAGTTTTTATGTCAGTCTAACCATTAATTTGAGTATACAATATAAATTTACATTTGACACCCAACATATTTGACATATGTGCGATTAAATTTAAACATTGTACACCTCTGTATGGACAATTTGAATTTGATAGGTAAAGAAATAGTCTTATTTAATTTCTAATGACAACCTATTTTTTAGGCATCCAAGTCAATGCAATATCCGTACATTCGATATGGGTATTTTATGTATGCCCCTCTTCATATTTGAATTGACATTTAATATTTAAACATATTGCTAGATCAACATTAATTTGAAATAAATATCAAATCAAACTTAATTAAAAGTGTTTTGAAGTTTTAGACTATTTTGAGATCAATACATAGTTTGATGATGTTCGATACATAGTAGGGTACTTTTTTCTCCTGTTAAGTTTAGAGGAGTTTTTAACGAGGTTCAATTCCTTAAAAAAATTAAGTTATAAATTTTTTACACCATATTTAAGTATTGATCATTTTCTAGTTTTTTTTTGATAAAAAATAACTTACTTCATTAAACATAAAAGGAAACAAACAGGATACAACCAGGTGGTCCCGCCACCACGGGCACCAAACACAAACCTACGACAAACAAAAAGTGCCATGCAAGGCCATGAACACCAACGCACAGACATCTGAAAACCAGAAAAAAGCCAGCAGCATAGCCAGCCACACAACCTAAAAACTTAGGACATCCGCAAACAAGTTTCGAGCCACCCAAGCGAAGCAGACAAAGGGTTCGAAAAACCCAAAAACAACCATCACTGTCTGATATAGAATCAAGAACAGTTTTCACAAAGGAGATAAAACCTGGACGAATCCTGGGACAACTAAAAAATGAAAGCCACTGATCATTCTTAGAGATAACGACAACGGCCGTGTCTGAGAGCTCTTCCCAAAGGCAGGCTTCCGACGAAGATCCGTCGGTCCTTATCAAGACAGCACTCACTATCACCCAATTCGAAAGATGGGATTCCATCAAGTTTTCCCTCAGCCCAGGTTTATCAAAAACATGGCAGACCCGAAACATAAAAGAGAAACACCTAACAAACCTAAAAGAGAAACACCTAACAAACCTAAAAGAGAAACACCTACCAAGCATTAACCAAAAAAAATTAATTCGCTGATCATCCGTTGACGACAAGAACACAACTGCCTGAGAGGTCCAAAGAAAAAACCAAAGCTTTGAGGACCGAGCGGGACCGCCTGGATCCCAGTTGATTCTGAAAATCATCGCCTTGCTATTGTTACCACCCTTCCTAGATCTAAACTTTTCCCCAAATCCATAATTCACGGTGAAGAACACCTTAAAATAGAAAGTATTGGGCCACTTCCCATAAGATCCAGAGAGTAATAGCTGGAAAGGGGATGGATCATAACTGGAAAAGGATAAAGCAAGATTGCCAAATCTTATCACAGGGGTAAAAAACCATATTCCCCTTGATAGGCTCATCTCTTCAACATCGTTGACTTCTCCCTTAGCAGAGAATAAGGAAAGCTTAACACAGCCCACTTTCCTAAGCTGAAAAAACACATCAGCGAGATGACCGAAAGTAGCAAACCTTGGGAACCTGCAAGTCCTATAGGCCATCCCACATCCCTTGGAGACCGTGCCAAACCCTTCACCGTCGAGAAAAACAATATCAATGACTATCCGAAAAGTTAAAACTGTCAATCTCGCCGCCGGTGTGATGCCGTCCACCGCTACTCCTTGGCAAATGTTGCCCTCGTTTAAAGCCGACTGAGGGGCGTAAATAAACGAAAGGTAACAAACCCTCGTCGCTTTGAAAACTTTCCATGAGTGGGAGCCTGCTGCTCCGGCGTCACTGCTCGACGAAAAGGGATGGCCAGATCTGGTGGCCATTTCCTGCGGCAACGATGAAGACACTTTCATCGGAGCGCCTAGGAACGCTCGAGGAGAGGAGCACCGACGTGTAAATGAGACACTGTCGGGGGGCCTGAGTCTTGAGAGCTTGCCTACCGGTGACGAGCTCCGCCGTTTCCCATCACCACCGCCACCCGAAAAGGGTCTTTTGCACCGGCTAAACCGCAGAGGGCAGGGGGCCCTCTTCCGAGCCCTGTTTGACGCATCCTCCTGCGCAAACCTGCGAAAACCCTCCCCTGAGAACCGGACCAAGCCTCCACCAGTCGGCGTCGTCCCCCTAGCACCGACAGCCGACGAGCACAGAAAGGAGGAAACCACCTTCTCATGGCTTCGAGCAAGACAGCCGGCTCGGACAGATCGCATCGCCCTCTGAGGGTCACTAGTTCCAGGAAAAGGGAATAGCAGGAGAAGCGCGTGAGGCGCGTTCTTTTTTTCATTTGTACAGTGGGTTTAGAATCATTCATTTTGAGTTAAATCAATTTTAAATTCGAATTCTTTTAGTTTTATTTTATTTTGAATTTAAATTATTTTAGATTGAAGTCATTCGAATTTAAGATTTTAATTTTCATATTTAATCAGTACAAAATGGAATCATTTTAAGACCCTTTCAAATCCGGGTTAGCTTAACCTCGGGTCAATTTGAGTTTTATGTTGAAATCGAATAAGTTTGAATTTGGATTAGGGTTAATGAATCGGGTATTCGAATTGTAATTTGACAAGTTTAAAGCTAAACCAATATAGAGGAGGGCTTTCGTTTTCGCACGGAATATTATTCTGTCTTCCCAATACTGAATCAACAGCAGCAGCAATGGCTAGACAAGCCTCACGGCTCATCCGATCTTTGTCTTCCCAGATTTCTTCACCCAAAACCCAGATATCCCCTTCTCATTTTCTGACCCAGTCACGCGCTTTCTCGGCGGCTCCAGCGCCTCAGCCGGCGGTTTTCGTTGACAAGAATACTCGCATTATTTGCCAAGGCATAACCGGAAAGAATGGCACTTTCCACACCGAGCAAGCCATCGAATATGGCACTAAGATGGTACTTCATTGATTTTTCATCGATTTTTGCCCCCCCTTTTTTCATGGATTTTATAAATTGCTCTCTTTTCTTCGCTGCAATGATTGGGTATTGAGAAAATCCAGGAAAGTGAGAGCTTTAAATGATTTGTTTGTACATGTCTAAGAACTGGGTTTAAGTTAGTTTTGTAAGATATTATGTGAAATTCTGCATATCATAATGTTACAATTTTGCATTGTGTATTTACGAATTCTGGGAATGATCCAAGGGTTCTTATTAGTCCTTGTTTTATCACATTTTTTTTGATAGGTTGGTGGAGTTACACCAAAGAAGGGTGGCACAGAGCACTTAGGACTTCCTGTTTTCAACTCAGTTGCTGAAGCAAAAGCTGAAACCAAGGCCAATGCTTCTGTCATTTATGTTCCTCCACCTTTTGCTGCGGCTGCTATCATGGAGGCTATGGAAGCTGAACTGGATCTTGTTGTTTGCATCACGGAAGGAATTCCTCAACATGACATGGTAAATGAATCTGTTTTCTTGTGTGTCTAAATCTGTAGTCCTGCTTCCTTTTTTTCTGGAAATGAATTTGTATTGTGCTTTTCATTTTAGAAGTTAACTCGGTCAGCTTATTTCCTTTATGTGCAATTCCAAGAGTATGACCACAATATGCACCTGTGGGCCGCCTGTGACTCAAGCTACACTTTATACATTTGGATTTGTGATTTGGAAATTATTTTTATTGATCATTTTTTATATCAAAGCTGACATCTTTGTGCTGCAGGTCCGTGTGAAGGCTGCCCTTAATCAGCAATCAAAAACCAGGCTGATTGGTCCAAACTGCCCTGGGATCATTAAACCCGGGGAATGTAAGATTGGAATTATGCCTGGATACATTCACAAACCTGGTCGCATAGGAATTGTTTCTCGATCCGGCACTTTAACATATGAAGCTGTAAGACCTTCTTCTATTTGATACATTTAATTTCATGTTCCATATATCACTTTCGTACTTTCATATTTGTGCATACTAGTCACCAACTCACCCTTTTAAGATCATTATGCCTGATGATACATTACCACATTTTTTTCCTAAACCACCTAACCCATTTCTCAAGACATTTTGAAGATGGGATTTTCCCCTTCTGGAAGAGCTTGTGGCCAAGTTGCATGTCTCTGAATTTTCAGTGTCTCTGTTCTAAGTTCTAACCACATGGTTTTGTCCTTTTAAGATACATATCTATGTTACAGAAAACGTGGAGTGGTTCTCATGTAACATTTTTTTTTCTATTTAGTGAAGAATAAATGCCAAAGAAGAAAGTTTTCCAGCCATCAATCTGATTTGATGAAAGTTGTTGAAAAGTATGAATAGAATTAACCCTTTGAAATTTTCTTTGATTCCTAAGTTAATCGTCCCTGTCCTTCAGTAGGTATACATAGATTCACGGTTGTAGTATTTGAATCACCATAGAACTCAAGAAAATCATACAAAGCTGTGTCTTACACTAAACTAACACTGTTTTCCATATGCTAATGACATCTACTCCCCTTTAGTAATTTGTCAATATAAATATTTGTCAATTTATCTTGTAGGTTTTTCAAACAACTGCAGTTGGTCTGGGGCAATCAACCTGTGTAGGAATTGGCGGGGATCCTTTTAACGGGACCAACTTCGTTGATTGTGTGACAAAATTCCTTGCTGATCCTCAGACAGAAGGTAACATTTTCCTAATTTAGTACTGTTTGAGTTGTTAATTCTACAGTACATATTGGATTAAAAGGTCTTCATTACTGTGTGGCTGTATCTTGTCTATTATGGGTTTATCATCTTGTATGTCTGACTGAACAATGGTTAGTTTTCTTTTTATTCCCTTGTTCCAGCATTTGTTGTTTTCATTTTGTCTCATTTACTCTTTCACTTTTCGGTTTATATTTGGTGTAACTTACTATTGTGAAACACTCTTTAATCTGGTTGCGAAATAGAATGCCTACTATTGGATTTTTTCAATTTCATCCAGGTATCATTCTAATTGGTGAGATCGGAGGCACAGCAGAAGAAGATGCTGCTGCACTGATAAAGGTAATATTAATACTTCGGCATAAAGGAACTAAGGACTCCTTGTTCCTGAGACTGAAGTTAGTATTTACTAACTGCTTGTGGTACATATGCGGGTAAAAAATAGTAGACTTCCATGCTGATTCTCACTTAGTTAATAGTAAGTCAAGTTTATTTTGTGAGAGTTGATTTATAATTTATACTTTTGTACACTTCAGCAACATCTAGAATTGGCTTTTCTACTCAATTGGGTTAATATTGAAGCATAAGATAATCAGACATCTTCGCATTTTATTTAATTCTACTGAATTATATTTTAGGAACAGTCCTATTTAACACTGATGTTAACACGAAAATAATGGTAGGATTTAGAGTTTGTTTTTTATGAACGTCTATTTATCTTAAAGAACTCATACTGACCTTAATCTACCTCCTTGGAAAAAAGTAAATTTACCTTTGGGTAAAATAAACATAAACAAAAGAAATAGCTTGGAATAAGATAGGAAACAATAAACATCTAGAGCAAATATAGCCCTTTTATAGTTCAAGTATAGGTTTATTGTTTGCTATACTGTGGGAATCTGGTATATGTTTAACTCGTAAAATTTCTTCACTGTAACTTATGGCTATCTGGACTGCATCTTACACTTTATGTTGAGGCCTGCATGTTATTTATTTGATTGGATCTCTTACAAGTAATTTGATTTCGTGATGAGTATAGAACTTTGTTATCTGTGGATTTGCATGTTCTTTATGGCTATGTTATGTCTTTGTACCCTTATATACGCATATGGTGAATACATAATTCAGCTGCTCTAACATTTTGGTCCTTGTTTGTGCTTCTATGAACATATGATTAATTGGTGTTGCTTTGTGCTGCTTCTTTGTTAATTTTACGTGCTTAGATATAATAGAAATGTTTGAATTTATTTTCTTTTTTCATAGAGCAAAATGGTAGCTAGTAATACTGAACCTTCTTTTTATGTCATTTCTACTGCGCTTGCATATAACTAAAAATGGATATAACATCTGGTTTTGTTTTATAAATGAAACAGGAAAGTGGGACTGAAAAGCCCATTGTTGCCTTCATTGCCGGACTTACTGCTCCTCCAGGACGACGTATGGGTCATGCAGGAGGTAAGACATTGCTTCCATGTTTTGCTTACTAGATTTATTATTGCAGATTCTAGTATTATATATCTCTTGCACAGACTCTTGCATAAGCTCAAATATAGTACAATTCCAAGACCCTCTTTATACAGGAAAAGGAAAATGTTCAGCCTATTATAATAATTCACATTTTAGATGAAATGTAAATTGATATCTTTGTATGTATGTATGTATGGTTAGACCTTTGGTTCTCTGTTCTATCAGATAAAAAAGTTAAGAAAAGATAAATTCATAAAATAAAAGGGAAAAAAATCAAAAAATTATATTTACAACAAGCCAAGGATGAAAATGAATCAAAACGTAATGAATTCTTTTTGTTGTTGTTGAAAACTCCGGTTTTTGGTTTTATGGGGTTCTAGGCTTCTTTTCTTGACCTATTGAACAACCGACCGATCAGTTCTCGGTTCAAGGTTCAACCAATCCGGTTACCGCCATGATGGTGGGATTTTTGTGTGTGGAAATGATAGCCATTTTGCTCTAAACTGTTGTATACTTGTTGTATGTTTGTACAAACAGCTATAGTATCAGGGGGCAAGGGCACGGCTCAGGACAAAATCAAGACTCTAAGGGAAGCTGGAGTAACGGTTGTTGAATCACCTGCAAAGATTGGTACAGCAATGCATGATGTTTTCAAGCAAAGAGGTCTCCTGAATTAGCCCTTTTTCTCCAGAAAATGGAAAAGTTATTTCCTGAATAAGTTTCAGGTGGACATTTTTCATATATTTCCATTGTTTTTTTTTTTTTCATACTGAGAATGAGGGGAAATCATGTATCATCCCTTGATGAAACCATCATTTGGCATAAAAGAAAGGTTTCACTTCTAACTTTATTCTGTCAACTTTATTTCATTATTGATTAGAAAACAAAACAAAAGGTAAAAAAAAAAAAAAAAGATATGTTTTTCATGAAAATAATTGTTTTGGTCAAATTTCTAATTCGCTCTATATCACATGATAAATAGACACCTATTCAAAGGATGTAAAAAGAAAGAAAATCAAATTTAGATAAAAATACGATTAGATGCAAATGGAAGGAAATATGTAATTCAATACTTCTTAACTTTTATTTACAAATTTAAATAAAACAAATATTGGTAGTAAATAAAAGGGCAAACTTCTTACAGACCAGAAAACATAGCAAAACAGGCTTACACTTTAGGTTTTATTAGTTTTCTTCAAATGCTACATTTTCTTGTCCTAAAATCCGTATCAAAATATAATCTTTTATTATTCATAGTAACCTTCCTTTAATATGATCTTAAAGACCAAGATGCATGTGCATGTGGGCAGCTACACACTCTTTTTTAAAAAAAAAAGTATTGTTATTAGGTAAACAAATGTGAAAATAGGAAACAGGAAATCAAGAACAAAATCCACCCATTTCCTTGCCGATAATCAAAGGAAATTTGAAGCTTGATTCATGAACATTGAGTTTTCAAACATGAAACTGGCTTCTGAAGCCACAATTAATGATGGTGAGGTAAGGGGAAAGTGGGGATTCAAATTGAAATTCACATGTACTCGCATCTCTTTTTTTTTATTAATTTATTGACTCCTTTATACTTTCATCAATACTCTATCCTCAAAATTTTCTTCTTTTTAAAATAATGTTATAAATATATTTTAGAATTTCGAATAGTATTTATTTTATTAAATAACATTAAGAATCATGCTTGCACGTGTAAAAAAGAATATATATATATATATATATATATATATATATATATGATTAGAAAATGCCTTTTAAATTATAATCAATTCGTATTATAACATTATAAATAATAACAATTAAATTTGTACAAAAACTCGATAACTCAAACTTTAATTTCATAAACTCGATTCAAATAAAAAAATATTACAAATAAAATTTAAATCGTGAAATATGATTTACTCGAATTCTTTTTACTCGACTCGATTGAATGTTTACCCTAATTCCTACTAATAACATTGTAATAATAGAGGACCAATTTATCTTAAACAACTATAAATTCTAAATTTCAGCCCAATAAAAAAATTAAAACCATAATTAGAGTTTATTGATCATAATTGATTAAGATAACATTCAACGCTTTTAACCATGAGATTGTAAATTAAGCCATTTGCGTCAGGGATGGACTCAGAAGGGAGTTGGAGGGTTAGTTGCTCTCCTAAAATTTTAAATCCATATATGATTTATAAATTTTTTAAAATTTTTTATATATTTTTTATTAAAAATCTATTTTTACCCTTTAAAATTTTTTAAGTTTATCCTCTTAAAATTGTATAAATTCACCTCCTTAACATAAAATAATGTGTGTTCGTCCTTAATTGGCGTTGAGAAGCAATGAAAATGGTAGACAAGGTTTTGGGGACCATACCATTCATGGATAGCAATACCATTGCTAACCTGTTTTGGAAACCCTAATTTGTAGTGTCGGTGTAGGGTATGTTTCTAAAACTAGACATAGACAAATGCTCTGATTAATAAAACAAGCATTTTCAATTTTATGACTATAAGACCGCAGAATTACTTTGCTTAATAAAACAAGAGATGGGTTTAATGTAAAGGTAGAGCCTAACGTATAACATGTTATGGTACGGTTATATTGTGACATCAATTAAAAATATTATAAATACAGAATTTAAAATATTATCTATTAACTTAAAATATTATTAAAAAATATAATATTTTTAAATTCTATTTTATAATATTTTGGTTGGTGACAATTCTAGAGTCACCCTAATATAAAAGCATTTTCAATTTTTGTTGATGTTGCAGAAAGAACAAGTCTCAGTCATGGGATTGTTACAGTTTGTCGTTTTCCATTAGGGGTCTCTATGGTTTTTGGCTTTGGAATTTCCAAAATTTCCTTTCATAGATTGCCCTAGTTTTGTAATTCGTAGCACTGAAAAAGGATTTCCAGAATTGGTAAATGTCATAGAGTCACAGCACCCCTTTGGCAGATGGCCCTACTTATTTATTGCTATTAAATTACTGATAATGCCACTCCTCCTTGTTCAGGCCAATCCATTCCATTAGGTCAAGCTTTTGTTAATGGTTAGGGTGATTATCCATTCAAACTAATGAGCACCACCTATTTCTCTCTTATCATCCCTCAGCCCTAACATTTATTTCAAATAGATTTGACAATTTTAATTCGAGTTTTAACATTTTCGGATCATTTTCACGTCGTTTCAAGTTCAAGTCATTTTAGATTTAAAGTATTATGATGTGAAGTTTTGGTTTTCAAATTGGATCTTTTAAGGTTACTTGTTCATGTTATTTTAGGTTCGAGCTAATTTTGGATCTAAGACGTTTCAGATTCAAGTTGTTTTGAGTAGAAGTGGTCGTTTGAATTTGAAACTCAAGCTTTTCGGATCTAACCATCTCGTATATAGTGATTTTGAGTTACTCTTGTTTTGGTCAAAATTGGGCTCGAGTTGGTTTGAATTCGGATCTAAATTAAAAACATTTTTTGGTAAAATTTAAAAGATTTTTTTACAATAATCTCAAACAGTCATACTTTAAATTAAAATTTTAAAAAATAATTTTCAAAAGTATTGCTCAAACGTAGTCAACGCTTTCAGCACATTCCAACAACACTTCTAAACACTTTCAGTACGTTCCAATTACACATTGCCAAGCTAGTCTTATAGTAGTTTGTTTATCAATAGTTCCGGCGCCGATGAAGGGGCTAAAGCCGACGAGAGCTGCTCATACCGGAGAGTCTGACATGCAGAATAGTTAAGTTAAAGGAACGATCTCGAGGAAGCGACTCAGGAGGAGTACGAGACTCCTTGAAAGCAGGATTCTTAGAGCTAAACCCAACTCAACACAAACCCAAGCAAAACCCACAAATGTAGACGGATTCGCTGTAAAGTTGCCTGCTTTCAAAAGAGCCAAAACTGGGCGAGCCATGTTTTCTTCCGACAAGCTCAAAAAGAAGATTTTTGAAAGGGAAAATGATGAAGAAGAAGCTGCTGCTACGGAGGAGGACGTTGAATCAGAAACTGATAACAGTCAAGAAAATGAAACAGAGAAAACGAATGAACGGGTAAAGAACTATTCAAAGAAGAAGAGAGATACTACTGTAAGAAAATGAACCCTTCCGTTTTACGTTGGCCCTGCTGGTTTTTCTTGATTCGCTTTTCAATTTTTTTTTATTTTTTTTGGGGGGGGGGGGGTGTTCAGGGAAAAGCACCGAGGTGCCATCAGTGCCAGAGGAATGGCCGCCGAGTTATTAACTGCAAAACTTGCCTCCGGAAACGATTTTGCATCTCCTGTATAAATACTTGGTATCCTTTATTTCAGTTAACTTTGTTCTCTCTTTTTTTGATTCAATTCAGTTAACTTTGTTTTCTTTCTTTAAATATTGATATCTAATATCTTCCTTAGTTCCTTGGGTTTCATTCTTATAAGTTATTACTATTGTCCATCTCCATAACTTGTTTACATTTAGGGGCTTTAATTCGCGAAAAAATTTAGGGAAATATATTTTTTCCGGAGTTATATATCCACGTTTGGTTGGAGAGCATTCCCTTCAAGGGTAATATTGTATTCTAATCGTAGCTTTTTTTTCCTTAAATGGTGGGAATGTGATTCCCTTGATTTTCTTAGGTATTTGTCAATTCCCACAATTTGAACTATATTACCCTCAAGTTAATGAATTTTGTTCACATGGATCCTTTATTTAATTTAGGGTAAAGTACACAGACGGTCACTGAATTTTAGTAAAAAAAACAAAATGGTAACCAAACTTTCAAAAATCACAAAATGACAATTAAACTTTATGTTTTAGAACAAAATAGTAACTAGACGTTAAATGTCGTTAAGTGACTGTTATAAAATTTGATATAATAACACATTTAGTCCTTCATATGTATACATTCAATCAATTTAACCCTAATTCGAACCAATTCACTAAATTTAGCCCTCGTAATTTATGCATTCTTTCAATTTGGTCCTTAAAGCAAAATTCCAAAGTATGGTAACATAATAAATAATTACAATTAAATTTTTATAGGAATTCGAATACTCGACTCGAATAAAAAAAATTTCAAATAAAGTTTAAGTTGTAAAATATGACGCGTCAACTCGAATAACTCGAAATTTTTTGACTCGACTCGATCGAACGCTCACCTCTATATTAAGATATGATGCGTCAACTCGAATAACTCGAAATATTCAAATTTTTTAAATCATTTTTTCTTTTAAATCACATAGAATATTTAATAACTACTTTAAATATTCGATTTAATTTAAAAATGTTCTATTTACAAAAAAATTGATTTAAAATATTCGAATATTTAATAAATATTTAAAGTAGTTATTAAATATTCTAATATTTAAAAGAAAAATATTTAAAATAGTTATTAAATATTCGAATATTTTAAATCATTTTTCTTTTAAATCAAATATTTTTAAATTGAATTGAATATTTAAAGTTGTTATTAAATATTCGAATATTTTAAATCATTTTTTCTTTTTAATCGAATATTTTTAAATTAAATTGAATATTTAAAGTATTTATTAAATATTCGATGTGATTTAAATATGAAAGTATTAAATATTCTATTTCAAAAAATATTCGATTTAAAAGGAAAAAATGATTTAAAATATTCGAATATTTCGAGTTATTCGAGTTGACGTGTCATATCTTAAGATAAAGATGAGTGTTTGATCGAGTCGAGTCAAAAAATTTCGAGCTATTCGAGTTGACACGTCATATTTTACAGCTCAAACTTTATTTGAAATTTTTTCGATTCGAATCGAGTTTTCGAGTTCCTATAAAAATTTAATTGTAATTATTTATCATGTTACCATACTTTGGAATTTTGCTTTAAGGACCAAATTGAAAGAATGCGTAAATAACGAGGGCTAAATTTAGTGAATTGTTTGGAATTAGGACTAAAATGATTAAATGTATAAATATGAAAGACTAAATGTGTTATTATACCAAATTTTATAACAGTCACTTAACGGCATTTAACGTCTAGTTACCATTTTGTTATAAAACATAAAGTTTAATTGCCATTTTGTGATTTTTGAAAGTTTAGTTACCATTTTGTTTTTTCTACCAAAGTTCAGTGACCATCTGTGTACTTTACCCTTTAATTTAGTTAGATGATTGAATATGTGTGATGTAAATTAATAAGTTAAGAGGTAATATTTTCAGACAATATTCTTTTATTTATAAGATGATAACATCTTATAAAATATTTTAGTAGGTACTTATAATATAATTTCTTATCAGTATTACACAACTTATTTACTTTAATTTACTTGACAATCTGTCATAAGTAATAAAAAATTAAAAAATGAGCATATTAAAAGTTTAGCATTTAAAAAATTCACAAAAATATTTTAATAGAATGTAACGAGAGTATGTAAATATAAATTATTTTTTTATTAAAAATAATAATATAATAATTATATTAATAATATGATAAATATATCATTTTTATAAATTTTAAATAGTGTAACAAAAATAATTCTACAACTTTTTGTGCATATGTTTTTAATTTACTATTGAAAGTTTAACATGTTAAAAAGAAAATATAACACACGGTCAATTTAATAAATTTCACTTCCAGATAATCTTATTTACCTCCAACCAAATACAATAATCTTATATTCCTACCAAATAAACCAAACAAGATAATGTAACATTCCTAATAATATGTCATGTAATGTTACATTCCAGTAATCTTATTCTCAGAGGTAATCTTTCATTCCGTGAACCAAACACGTCCTTAGTGCATTATTTTAATATTCAATGAAAGCCTTACATTGGTAGGAGCTTTTGTATAACTTACCTAGGGATGAGCATGGACCCCGACCGGTCCCTACAGGGTTGAGTTTTTAGATTTCGGGTTCGAGCGAAGAAATAATAAATGTCGAATCGAATTTATGGTAAAAAATATGACATGATTCAAGATGTTTATATAACTTTTATTTAGAAGTAACTATTATAATGCCCATATCTTTATATATTTTTTCAATTGCATCCCTAATTTTATTAAATAAAAAATGAGGTGAATAGGGATAATTACTATAAATACTGATATTTATAACTTTCTCTTATTATCCCTTTTATTTTTAATAAAAATGAAAAAAAAATTATTTATTTATTTATTAATGAATCTTAAAGTTTGGATCAAGTGAAAAATCACCGCTTGTCGGGGCAGGGCGGGTATAAAATTTATATTTTTCGGATTGGTTAAAAACTCGACCCGTGCTCATCTCTAATCTTAGCTCTGCTTTTCTTCTTCTTCTTCTTCTTTTTTGTCTCGTTGCTCCAAACTTTGATACTGTATTTGTGTTTTCATGAGATGGTTTTTAACAAAAGATAAATATGGTCAGAACTAGATAATGTTAACCAGACAATGCTACATTTTAATCGAAAGTCTGTCTTGAACCATCAACGCTTCTGTTGAATGTAACTGAGAAGATCTAACGCCCCGTACATTTATTTAAAAAATGAAATATGTTGAGAAATGGACAGAATTATTTACAGAAAATGGAAGTATTTCTTGTTCCCCAAAATGGTGGTAATAATCAACATTTTCAATCATTTAAGAGTAGAAATTCTACACATTGCCTCTTATTCTACCAAAAAAAAATTACATACTTTGCTAGACCAAAGTGTTTGGATTCTTTGCTTACTCGTTGCCTCGAATGCCTAGTTCTCTGCATTGATGAAACAAATGAGCGTAAGCACGAAGCTTTATGATTATCGCTAAACAACATTCATCAATGCTTTTCACACAAATGACAAAACACTATTATCATCACGACTTTACATAAAACATGCTCTTTTAGGACATCATTGCATTTTCTGTCTTTTAGTGTTTACAGAAAATGTTGTTGAATTGGTAGAAAAAGCAGAGGCAATAGCCAAAGATCTCAATATTGGGACCACACTTAACTTAAGTCCCTTAAACAGAAGTGCCTTTGTTACACCTCAACTGATGAAATTGACTTTGCCAATAGTAAGCCGAGGAAAGCATGATAACTATTTATATAGACCAACAGCTAAAGATATTGTTTGAAGCATTTCCAAATGCAGTGGAGTAAAGTCACCCATTGAACCCAAATTTGTAACGAATCAATCTTCAAAGTTCAAACGGCAGTGAATAAAATTCATCAACTTTGTCGCTGAGAACCAGTCTAGGGCCATACATTACGAGTCAGGCGACAACAGACAAGATCGTCTCATTTCTTCAATTTATTTTTCGTTTAAGTTAATTTTCTGACAAAATTTGAATCATGTACACCTAAGCCACTATAGGATAAATATTTAGATGCAAATGATATTTTTAAAATTAAGTTTTTTATTTTTGTAATTTATCCCTTCAAGTTTGTAAATTCAATTAATATTTTTAACAAAAATATTCTTTATTCAATTTGGTCCTTCAGTTGTAATTTTTTCTTTCTAAATTCTTTCTTCTCATCAATACTTCATCCTCAAAATTTATTTCTTAAAAATAATATTATAAATATATTTATAATTTTAGTTAATATTTGATATTAAATAACATTACAAATCTCACTCGCACGTGTAAAAAAAATAATATGAATATCCGCTCGAGTGAGCTCGACTCGAGACCTTAACGAGCCGAGCCGAGCTTGCGTGAACGATCTCTAGATAATTATATATATATATATATATATTATATGCTACATGTGCGCTAAATATAATCTTTTTAGCAAATGAAAAGTAATAAAATAAATTAAGGAAAATCTACTAAAAATAAATTAACTAAAATAAATTGGGCATTATGTGTTTGTATTGTAAGAATATTTATTGGTTATTTGGATTAATCTACTTTTTAGGCACTCTTTTCCCCTTTACCGACATTGAATTTCACTTTGGTGTTGGTTATGAAAGGGTTTTTTAACGAGGTCACATCTTTTATATAAAAAAATTTATAGTAAAATTATCCATTTCGAGCCGAGCCCGAGCCGAGCCCAGTAGTATTGTTTTCGAGCCGAGCTCGAGCCTAAATTTTCGAGCGAGCCGAGCCCAATATAATTGTTTCCGAGTCTCAGCTCGTTATCACCCGTAGATGAGATAAAATTGTTTACATTAATCAATTAGTACTATAACATTATAAATAATTACAATTAAATTTGTTTAAAAACTCGATAATTATACTCGAATTTCATAAACTCGACTCGAACTGAAATTTTTTCAAATATACTTTGAATCATAAAATAAGATTTGTCAACTCAAATAAGTCGAATTCTTTTGATTCGACTCGATCAAGTGTTCTCCGGTATTCTTACTAATAACATTAAAATAATAGAGGACCAAATTGTCTTAAGCAATTAAATTCTAAATTTCAGCCCAATAAAAAATTAAAACCATAATTAGACTTTATTTAGATATTTAATATTGATCATAATTGATTAAGATAAGATTAATTAAATCCGTAATTGGTTGAGATGGTACACGGAGTCACGGACTCGCTTCCAAGGAAGCGCACTCGTCGGAAGGGTTTTACATTTAACGCTTTTAACTGTGAGGCCGTAAATTAAATCATTGGCGTTGAGAAGCAATAAAAATGGTAGCCAAACTTTTGGGGATCATACCATTCATGGAACAGAAATCCTCTACTCTTTTTGATATTTCTATTCATATCTAACAACGGACCTATAATTTTACGTCAAGTGCCTGAAGTTATACCATTCTAGTGGGGTAAATTTATAAATTTATTTTAGGGGTGAAAATAAACTATCAATAGAAAATATATAGAAAATTTTTAAAATACTTCTAAATTATATACAATTTTTAATTTCAGGGGCGATTGCAGACAAAATTTTTTGTTTGTGCTGCCCTTATTTAAACCCTAATCCTTAAAAATACACTTCATCCCAATTTTTGTAAACTTTAATCTTAAACCCTAATTTTAAACTTTAACCTTAAATTTAAAATTTTAATGTGAGTAATAAATAAAGGCATCGAAAAAGAACATGAAATTTATAATCAGCGACCGCCCCTCTAGCCCACCCTCGGCTCATTCATGTCCATGTCCCAATATTAAAAATGAATTTAAGGGTTAAGTTTGAGGGTTTAATGCCTAAAATATAGGATTTAGTCTTTAAGGTTTTTAGTTTAGTATTTATGATTTAATTTTTATTCACCATTCATGGATAACAATAGCAACCTGTTTTGAAACCCTAATTTGTAGTGTCAGTGTAGGGCATGTTTCCAAAACTAGAGACAGATTAAAAAAACACCCACAACCCCTCCCCGCCTCAACAACAATCTCAAAGAGATATTGTCCAAAACCAACCATTTTCAATTTTCTGACTATAAAGCATCTGCGAGTGGAGAAACTAATGATTAAAAGCTTTACATTGGTTCTTTCAAAGGAACCATTTACAGCAAGAGAAATACAGAATTACCCTTTTGATTTTACTTTTACTTTTACCTCCCAGTCATGGGATTGTTACAGTTTGTCGTTTTCCATTAGGGGTCTCTATGGTTTTTGGCTCTGAAATTTCCAATTTTTCCTTTCCTAGATGCCCATAGTTTGTTTTGTAACTCGTAGCACTGAAAAAGGATTTACAGAATTGGTATTTCACAGAGTCACAGGCTCACAGCACCCCTTTGGCAGATGGTCATACTTATTGCTATTAAATTACTGATAATGCCACACTCCTCCTTGTTCAGGCCAATCCATTCCACTAGGTCAAGCCTTTGTTAATGGCTAGGGTGATTATCCACTTAAACTAATGATCACCATCTATTTCTCTCTTATCAAGGACGGAACCGGGATTTAAAGTTGAGGAGCAAAACATAAATTTTGAAAGGTGGGGGGCAAATTCATAATTATCCCAATTTTTTCAAGTAAAATATAAGAAATCAAAAGGTAAAAAAAATTTCTTCCCTACCGGGGGCCACAGCCCCTCACATTCAACATGTAGCATCGTCTCTGTCTCTTATTATCCCTCACCCCTAACAATACATGTTATTGCAGATTTCTTTATTTTCTCACTTATAATATTCAGACAATTTCAAATGAAAAGACCCACAAAGACTACAGAAAATTGTTAAAATTTTAATTTCTTGATGAATCCCTAAGAATGACTTATCAGAGCTCATCGTGGTATATTAACATCAATATTGTATTATGAATAATGTCATGAGTTGCATTTAGGATATGCTAACAACTCAAAACCAACACCTTTTGCACATGATTTTGGTTAAAAAGGTTAAAGGTGGAAGAGCTGGGTGGTGCTAACGGAGAAGGAAAGTGGTGGCGGCAGCGACAGGAATGGTAGCTATAAGCTGTTGTCATGGCTATCGAAAGAAAAAGATAAAAGGAAGAAATGTGAGAGGAGAGAGAAACAAATATTATTTTAGTAAAGAAAATAAAGTTAACGGTTCATGTTAGTTTTTTAACAACATGTACTGTCATGAAAGCGATATAAAAATTGGGTGACCGTAATAAAAGTTTTAAAAGTTCGGTAATTATAATGGAAGCGCTCTAAAAGTTCGGTGACTTGTAGTTTAACCTAAACTTTTTAATTAACTTGAGATCACATGATAAGTAGACACCTATTCAAAGGATGTAAAAAGAAAGAAAGAAAACAAATTTAGATATAAGTACGATTAGATGCAGATGGAAGGAAAGAGGTAATTCAACACTTTTAAATTTTAACCTTTATTTATGTAAAGAAAACGTTTTAACCTTTATTTAAAAATTTAAATAAAAATGGAACTGAATTTTAGTAATTAAGTATGTAAAAATTAATCGTTTTCTCTCTGTGACGGTTAAGTCTGCAGTTTTTGCACGCCATTTGTCTGCATTTTTGTACGCTTGTAAGAATTTGTTTATTGTTCTCTGATGATCTTATGCATTAATTCATGGATTCAGAATTGGCAGCGTTATCGATTGAAGATGGTGAGGAAGAGGTTCTTGAACTCCCACCAGAAATTACAGAAGTGAAGGAAGATTATTCTTTGTGTTTGGTTGGCCGATTCCTCACGACAAGCGTAATTCATTTTCTATCAATGAGGAATACTCTTGCAGATCTATGGCATCCTTTAGGTGGAGTCTCCATCACTGATCTTGGAGACAAAAGAGTTTGCTTCCGTTTCTACAACGAAGTAGATTTTAACAGAGTTCTAAACGGATGTCCATGGTTCTTCAACAACCATCTTCTACTGGTAAACAAAATAGAGAAAGGTGACGATCCTCTCACTGTCCCATTGGATACTGCGATGTTTTGGATGCAGGTACATGACTTGCCTACAGGATTAATGTCTGAGATAATGGCCAAACAACTTGGTAATTTTGTGGGACAATTTGTGGAATATGATTCAAAATTGATCCTGTCAGGAATGAAGCAATTCAAGCGAGTGAAAGTCTGTATTAATGTGCTCCTTCCTCTTAAACGTAAAAAGAGAATCGCCTTAGGGAAGGATCGCAGCACTTTTGTGAGATTCCAATATGAGAAACTTCCTATTTTCTGCTTCATATGTGGAAAGCTAGGTCACGGAGAGAACTTTTGCCCCCTACGCTTGACAATTCCGCCAGACGATGTGGTTTTCGGATGGGATGTTTCTTTACGCGCTTTATCGAGAAGAAGCTCTCCGGCACTGAGTCCTTGGCTGAGGGAGGAGGTTACTGGTCTTTCTCTCATGGAAGCAAAAGCTGTTACGCATTTGCATGGGCAGATGAAAATGCATGGGCCACTATCAGGTTTGGGTTCCACCTCACGTGGGATTCCATCACGTATGTTTGATATAACTGCTCAACTTAAAGGCATTGCACCGGACGGCACCATGGAATTGGGGTCTGATTCAGAAGAACATCCAATGAACATTCAGGATGGAAAGAAGAGGCAAAGGTTGACTGGAGAGGGAGTAGCAGTTTCGGGACATGACGATCCTGCTGCACCTGTAGAGACTAATGACATTTCGGCTAGCTCTGCCATGCAGGGCAGCCGGCAGACATGAAGATCCTTTCCTGGAACGTCCGTGGTCTAGGGAAGACACGGACGGTTAACCGTCTCAAAAACTCGTTGAGACGTAGTAATCCCCCGGTTTTGTTTCTTATCGAAACGAAACTGAATGCCCGTAGAATGGAGAAGGTTAGATATAAATGTGGATACATATTTGGGATTGATGTTGGTTCCGTGGGATCAAGGGGTGGTTTATCGATAGGGTGGAAGCCAGAATGTGACGTTAATTTGCTAAGCTACTCGCAGTATCATATTGATGTCGTAATCCAAGAATTAGAAAATCTGCAATGGAGATTTACTGGGTTTTATGGTAGACCCGTTGAGAGAGATCGTGAGTTATCTTGGAATCTCTTACGTCAACTGCATTCCAACCAAAGTATGTCGTGGTTAGTGGCTGGTGACTTCAACGAGATCATGTATTCCTATGAGAAGAAAGGTCGAAGGCTCAGGCCGGAAAGGAATATGGTGTGCTTTCGCGATGCTTTACATGACTGTGACTTATCTGATCTTGGATTCACTGGGACGTGGTTCACCTGGGAAAGAGGCAAGCTTACAGATAATAATGTGCGCGAACGTCTTGATAGAGCTATTGCTAATCAAGGTTGGTGGGATATGTTTCCTAATTATTCTGTTTCTCATGAATTACACACCATATCAGACCATTGTCCTCTGTTAATAAATACGGCAGGCCACATTTTCTCCTACCAAAGGGATCGAGCAAGTATGTTTAGATTTGACGCTAGTTGGATTATGGAGGATGCTGTGGAAGATATAATTAAGAAGACGTGGGAGGAACCTGTTGATGTACTCACTAAGCTTGAAAGACTGGGTAAGGATCTTACTTCATGGAATCATGATAATCGAAGCAGAATGAACTCACGAAAGAAACATCTAACCAGTCGTTTACAAGAATTGATAAACTCAGATCCGGAGGAGGACAAACTACAGGAGCTTATCGAAGTTAAACTCGGACTGAATCTGGAGGCTGACAAAGAAGAGTTATTTTGGGAGCAGCGATCTCGATGCAACTGGCTTAAAAATGGTGACAAAAACACTTCATTCTTCCATAATTTTGCTATATCTCGTAGAAAGATTAATAAGATTGAAGGTTTGTATGATGATGGTGGGAGATGGCTAGAGTCCGAACCAGAAATGCTTGAGTTGGCTACTGCATACTTCAAAAATATTTTTACAACTTCTTCCCCAACCGATGCAGCTACCATACTGGAAAAGGTTCAAACCAAGGTAACTGCTGAGATGAATGATAGACTTTTAGCACCGTTCAGCACAAAGGAAATTTGGCAGGCTGTCAAATGCATGGCACCAATGAAAGCCTGTGGTCCTGATGGATTGCCGGCTTTATTCTACCAGAAATATTGACATATGATTGGAGCGGATATCACCTCCTTTTGCCAATCTGTTCTGAATGGAAACGCAAGTGTGCAGAATATAAACAGTACTGTAATTGTGCTGGTTCCTAAGATAAAGAAGCCTGAGTACATGGTCCAATTTAGGCCTATAAGCCTTTGTAACGTCTTGTATAAGATCATTGCAAAGTCAATGGCAAATCGTTTCTCCTTGATGCTGGATGCTTGTATTGACGAATGCCAAGGTGCTTTTATACCAAACAGGCAGATTTCGGACAATATAGTTGTAGCTTATGAAATCCTGAATGCAATGAAAAAGAGAAGGCATGGGAATCAAGGATCTTTTGCATTGAAAGCTGATCTAAGCAAAGCTTATGATCGTGTGGAGTGGCTATTTCTAGAAAAGATGCTTCTAAAACTGGGTTTTGCTGATCGTTGGGTAAAACTGCTGATGGATTGTGTATCAACGGTTTCCTATTCTGTGGGATTGAATGGGATTGCTGGGAATCAATTCGCTCCAACTCGAGGCATTAGACAAGGATGTCCATTGAGTCCTTATTTGTTTTTAATTTGCGCAGAAGGCTTGTCAATTTTGATGCATAGTGCAAACCAATCAGGAAGTGTTAAGGGTGCAACAATTGGTTGTGAAAGGCTCTCAATAGGACATCTCTTATTCGCAGACGACAGTATATGTTTTGCTCAAGCAACTATCGAAGGTGCTTTGAACATGAAGGCTTTGTTGGAAACCTATGGTCGAGCATCTGGTCAAAGAGTTAACTATGAGAAATCTCTTGTTTTTTTCAGTGGCAATGTCCCTCAACAACTGCAGGCTTCTATTGGTTCGTTGCTAGGGGTGAGGGTGTCTTCAAACCCTGAGAAGTACTTGGGATTACCAACAATAGTTGGTCGGAACAAGAAAGCAGCTTTTGGTTACTATCTGGATAGACTCAATGCAAAGACAAGCAACTATGGAATCAAGTTTTTGTCTATGGGCGGGAAAGCAACGCTGATTAGAAGTGTGCTACAGGCTATACCAGTGTATGCCATGTACTGTTTCCTTCTGCCTACAACTTTATGCCGTGACATGGAACAAGCCATGGCAAAATTCTGGTGGCAAAACGCTGATTCTAAACGAGGTATTCACTGGAGCACATGGGCATATTTGACACGTTCGAAGCAAGAAGGAGGACTTGGATTTCGAGATCTTGCACAATTCAACGTTGCACTTTTAGCTAAGCAATGTTGGAGACTACTTACACAACCAGATTCCTTGATGGCTAAGGTATTGAGGGCCAGATAATATCCTTCAGGTGATTTTCTTCACGCTAACCTAGGATCAAACCCATCTTATATCTGGCGTAGCTTGTGGAGTGCTTCAGGTCTTCTTAGTAAAGGGGTCAGTTGGCGAATTGGAGATGGAAGAAATGTTAATATTTGGGGTGACTTATGGATACCAGACAAAGATGATGGCCGACTTAGAGTTGACAATATAAATATCAACTACACTAGAGTATCCGACCTGATACAGCTTCCCTCCAAAACTTGGAATGTGCCGGTGCTGCAACAGCTTTTTAATGAAGATACTGTGGACATGATTTGTGATATTCCTTTATCAAAATCTGAGATACGAGATACAATCATATGGAGATATGATGGAACGGGATCATACACAGTGAAGAGTGGTTACAAGCTGCTACGAATGGACTGCAATCCAGATTCAGCTGCAAGCAACAACATTTTGCAAGGTGATTTCTCAAATTCTTACAAGCATTTGTGGTCGATGAAGCTCCCTGAGAAAGTTAAAATAACGATGTGGAGGGTTATTAATAATTTCCTGTCAACTCTTGACAATTTACAACGTCGAAGGATAGACGTGCAGAATCTTTGTCCTCTCTGCCACACTCCTGGAGAATCAATAATGCACATTATGAGGGAATGTCCGTTTTCTCAGGAAATCTACAGCATAAATAACTTGCCACTAAACAACATTAGTGGTGAATTAGAATGGAGGAATTGGGTGCTTACAACCTTTGAGCAATTACCGGAAAAGGGAAGAAAGATGATGGCAGTCTCGTTTTGGGCAATATGGTATGCTCGCAATAAAGCTGTCCATGAGGAGTTTAATCCGTCAACAACTGAAACTGTGGCATTTATACAAGCTTTCCTGAGGGAACAGGAAACGATCGATGCTTGTACAGGGTCAACCTTAGGCTCTAAATGTGTCTACTGGAAACCACCGATGGATGAGATTATAAAAGTGAACTTTGATGCGGCATTTGAAGTGCAAACCAAGGAGTCTCAATCGGGAGTAATCTGCAGGAATAATATTGGTCTCATCATGGGAGCCTGTACGAAAAAGCACTCCCATATACCAAACGCATTTGTTGCAGAGGCATATGCATGCTTAGTAGCAATGGAGCTAACAAGAGATTTGGGATTCCATGATATAGTTGTTGAGGGTGACTCACTAACAATTGCAAAGAAAACAAACTCTCGTGTTGATGATCGATCACCTATCACTCCATTGATAACAGACATCAAAGAGGTAGCTAAGGGATTCCGCACTTGCATCTTCACATTTGTTCCAAGAGAAGCCAATGTTGCTGCGCACACTCTAGCAAGAGAAGGACGAACTTTCCCAGAAACTATGTGTTGGATCGAGGAAGCTCCATCGAGAACAACGAGGGCTGCTGAAAAGGATAGGAGGGTTTATGATCACAGTCACAATCCAGTAGTTGGATAACTATCTGGATTTTGTCAGCAGCATTTACATATTTTGCTTGGTTTCTTTATATTTGCATTTTTAGATGCTTCCAAGCGTTCCTTAAGTTTTGCTGATTTCTTTTCTTTTGGTCTAGGGATGAGTCATTGTCTTAGAATTTATTTTCTTGCAAGTCTTATATTTGTAATGTTTACTCATTCCTAAATAGAATCCAACTTTTTTCAAAAAAAAAAAATTAAATAAAACAAATATTGGCAGTAAATAAAAGGGTAAACCAGGATAATTTTTTTACATTGAAACTTGAAAGAAATATTTTACTAGCCTCGGGCCTTGTTATTAGACACCATGTACAAATGGATTACCATTTTTGGTTGTTTCGTGGTTCAGATGCCAACTTCTTACAGACCAGAAAACATAGCCAAACAAGCTTACACTTCCGGTTTTGTTATTTTTCTTTAAATGCAACTCCTTCTTGTTCAGGCCAATCCATTCCATTAGGCATTAGGTATTAGAACTTGTTTGTTAAATTTGATAATAATAAAAAACTTGTTTGTTAAAAAAAACCCATTTCTTTGCTCTTTCTTCTTTTTTGTGGTTTCAAGAAGTGAATAAAAGACCTGATCTCGTCTTTCCTTAACTAGAGATTGATAGGCAAGTATGGGACGTAGAAAGATGGGCATCGAGAGGGTTGAGAACCATAGGAGTCGAGGAAACACCTTTTGCAAACGCCGGGCTAGTCTTTTGAAGAAGACCCACGAGCTCTCCGTGCTCTGCGATGCTCAGATTGGCCTCATCATCTTCTCCTGCACCGGCAAGATGTTCCAATACTGCACTCAACCTTATAGGTCTTCACTCTCACTCTCCTCCTCTTCTTTCCTTTCTTCTTCTTCTTCTTCCATTTCATCGTTGATCTGTAGGGTACGTTTGCATGATCAGTCAATATTGCTTACAACAAAGCTGCCCTTTTTCAGAGTTTCCCCTCTACACCTTGGCCTAAAAATGCAAGAAAAAGTTCTGAGCCCTTGTAGCCTGTGGCTGTAGGGCGGGAAATGGACCTTTACAGGACAGTAATTAAACGCATCACTACATTATACTGTTAACCATCTTCGGTATATGGTAACGTTAAATTCCAGGAAAATTTGGAGGAGAAAAGAGGCCTGTTTAGCCCTTAGTTCTGCCAATTGCCTCTTTTGTTTGGTAACATAATACTTAATAATAATATTGGCAGAATGGAGCACATCATAGAAAGGTACCAGAAGGTCAGTGGGAGTCACATTCCTGAGCAAGACAATCGGGTAAGATTCATTGATTGGAAACTTTTCATGTCCTACCCTTTGATTTTATACAACATATGTGTATGTGTATGTATATGTATAGGAACAATTGTACAATGAATTGGCTGTGTTGAGGGAAGAAACCAGTCGTCTTCAGCTAAGCATGAGACGCTACACTGGTGAGGACGTGAGCTCTATTCCATACCAAGAGCTTGAACAACTTGAACAAGAGCTTGAGCGCTCGGTCAACAAGGTCCGACAACGAAAGGTACTGTTTTAAGAATCTGGGTTTCATTTTTGATTCATACAATTACTTGTAACAAAAAAACACAGTGAATTTGAAGTTCGAATCTAAACGTTTGTAACATTAGCAGAATGAGCTCTTGCAACAACAGCTGCTGGAGAAGGAAGTTGCCGTGGACGCCAACAATGACCCGGAGAAGGAAGTCGAGACTGAGGCAGATGCCATGGACGCCAACAATGACATGGAGAAAGAAGTGGGGGCTGAGGCAGATGCCATGGACGCCAACAATGACGAGGAAAATCCTGACATCGAAGAGGAAGATACTGAAATTGAAGAAGAAGATGAGGTTGCTCATGATCAAGAAACACAAGTCCAGAATGAAGCGGTTGTTGGGGACCCTGTTGAAGGCAGAATGGAAAAGGAAGTTAAGATTGAGAAAGTTGTAATCGAAATTGACAGTGACAGTGACACTGACATGAAAGATCCAATAAACACCGCTGCTTCAACTTATCCAGATGATTGTTGTATTGTTGATTTCTATGGCTTTCGGGTGTCATCAACACACAAGCCATATTTGGAAGTGATCCATGGCATCGAGGGTACTTTCTGGAAGAGCTGTCCCTTCGAAAGTTCAGAGTTGATCTCTTCCGTGCTGAAGCTATTTGGTGATGCTTTGAAATTGTCTGATACACCGTGGTGCTCGTTGTCTCGAGAAGATATTGTACGCATGGTTCGGTCCATCAAGGATGCTAAGACAGTAGGATTCAGTACTGGTTGTTTGGAGCCTCTCATTGAAGAGGCTAGGAACATGATAGCTTCTTATGACGAATGCGTGGGACTGATAGACAAGCAGAGTAAAGTGAAGGAGGAAATAGAATCAGTGAAGTGGAAGCTGACATTCTTGAGAAATGAGAAGAAAGAACTTAAAAGAAAGATATATGCTCATTCCAGCACGATTGGGTGTTCATCTACTGCATTTAGCTTCGTTTCTAGAGTTAATTACACACTTGTTGCCTCTCCCAAATAGGAACATGTGCAAGTGTAAGTTTGCTGCACACTTGTAAATAAGAGAAAGGCGAGCAAGGCCACATAAAGAAAGGAGGCTGCTGAGCAAGAAGCAAAGATGGCTGCGAAGAAAGAAACTGTGGAATCAATTGCTAAGAAACCAAGCATTTCCAATTTTCCAACTCTAAGATATTAAGGGATTGGAGTTAAGTGCTGCAGATGTACAATGAAACACCTTTGGGAGAGTTTTTTCAATTTCTTCCTCTTGTATATATCAACATGGTATGATACATGTCTATGCATTCTTAGGATTCAGTATTAAAAGAAACATTGTTGCTAATGTTGGAATTCGAGGACTTTTCTTAAGCTTTGAAATGGGTTTAATTTAGTTGATTCGTGTAGTAATTTTTTTAATATATCAAGTAGGTTTAAATTTTGAATTTTAAAATGTCTATTTAGGCCTTGTGAGTTTAAACATTTGTCAATTTAACCTTTGCCCTTGAAATTTGAGGTTTAAATATTCAATAGGTACTTCTTTTAAGTTAGATAATTTGTGGTTTAAACATTGTTGCTAATGTTGGAATCCGAGGACTTTATAAAAAAATTGATTAATAAAGGGTGAAGTATCACCTAGAGCCTCATTAAAAAACCTCTCTAAACCTAAATGGATGAAAAAGAGTGCTCTGGGTGATACTTTATAAGGCATAGAGAAAGTCTCTACATCGACATGCAGCTAAAAATTAACCTGAAATATCTAAGTGCGCCTAAAAATCTCTTGACGGTTCAATGAACTCGTGAAAACCAAATGAAAGTGTCCAAGCAAGACGAGCAAGAGTATCTGTCACTTTGTTACTTTCTCGACCTATAATTATCAATTGCACCTCCCATCTCCTATCAAGAAGATCCTAAATGTGTTGGAACATCGATAAAAGTAAATATCCTCCTTAAAACCTTTCATCTAAACACATTCTTTGGATGGTAAAATGGGGGGGGGGGGGGGGAGGAATACACAAGTATTTATTTTGAAGGTCTAAAAAAATATGCTAATCACTTTAACGGTAACAAATAACGCTGTTATCAATTAGAACCTATTAACAGAGGCATAGCCAGCCGGGGCTGGTAGTGGCATTGCTCTCCTTGGTTAAATGGTCCAATTGTGTTCAGTCCTTCCAAAACTATAAAAATTCAATTCCCAAAAAAATCTTAGTTAACTGAAAATTTTGCATGGACCCTTCTAAAAATCTAGCAATTCAATTTGAAACATTTTAACACACAAATCTTTAACTTTAGCCTCTAAAATATTTTAAATTTTATCTCGAACTTCCAAGACAAAAAATTTAGCTTTAGGAAAATTCTACAATGTACGACGAACACCGCTAAACACTACTAACGTTGAACACCGATGAGCACTATTAAACTAATTAATAAAGACTAAAATTTTCAAGGACTCGACATACAATTAATAATTATTTTAAAAAATTCAATTAAATTATTTTCCATATATATATATATATATATATATTAAATTTTTGAATTTTTTAATAAGGGTAAACCACATATTTAGTATCTCACTTATTTTCGTATTTTCATTTTGGTACCCAAGCTAATATTTTTAGCAAAATTGTACCCAACGTTACGTGTTGTTTCTATTTTAGTACCATGACTATTAAAAATAACAGTTTTAGTCTCTAAAACTTATATAATCTATCAATTTAAACTTCATTTTTAATTTTTGGATTGAAAGTATAAATTTATTCTTTCTTCTCTTTCCATTCGAAGTATGAAAAATTAGGTATCGAACATCTTCTTCATTGTCACTACAATTTTCTGTAAGAACTTGGTTTGCTCATGTTTTTTACCGGTCAGAGAATGCCATTCTCAAATCTGGAACAAATTTGCTCCATTACATGGCTTATGTACAATACCGAAGATGGATCATCGATAGTTTTCCCGACATCATAAGAGGCCCTGTGCTCGATCTCGTGACTGGAGCATTTGTTGGTGGAACTGTTGTGCTTTTTACTTATCCTCTCGATTTGGTTCGGACTAAGTTAGCTTATCAGGTAAGTAGTTGAATATAAACCCGAATTACTCTCATATCCTCTGTGCTTGATCATGTTATATTGGTTAATGTAGGTTGTTGGTCCACCAAAGATTAATGTGAAAGGTTTAGTTAAAACAAAACAAGTTTATAGTAGAATTCTTGATTGTTTTTCGAAGACCTACAAAGGGTTAGGGCTCAGAGGTCTCTATCGTGGCGTTGGTATGTGTTTCAACACTTGTGATGCTTTTAACTCGTGTTTCGGCAGTTCGGTTCTTGTTAGGGTATTCATTTTAAAATGTGCGATTCTTTTCGCAGCACCATCGCTTTACGGAATATTTTCCTATGCGGGTTTGAAGTTTTACTTCTACGAGGAGATGAAGCGCCATGTCCCGAACGACCAGAAGAAAAATATAGTGGTGAATTTAGTGTGTGGATCTGTAGCTGGTTTGTTGGGACAAACTTTCATATATCCTCTTGATGTTGTGAGGAGGCAAATGCGCAGGTATTTAAACTCTTTTGAATCCAAATTCATAATGAAAAGTGATTGTTGGAAACCCGACGGACCCAATACACCCACTATGGAGGACCTAAGACTGACCACTAACACTAAACCAACTCCCTGAGTCGGTTAGCCTTTTTATATTTAATTTCTTAGTGCACAACTTAGGCGGCAGTGCCAACCATATATCAATTAGGCGGTAGAACCGACCATATATTATTCAGGCGGCAGAGCCGACCATATAACTTAAGCGGCAAAGCCGGCCATATATCAAGTATTAATTCAAGTGCACTAAAAAATATAAAACCAAGGCTTCACCGAAAAACTTTTAAATACAAATGTACTTCTATTAAAATACAAATATATTACACGTACCTCACAAATCTTTCTCTCAACTCTAGCCAAAATTCACTCACTCACCCTTCACTCACACCTCACGTCACTTACACTCCACACACACTCAATCTTCACACTTTTGCACTCACCCCACAATTGCACTAACCCCACACTCCACTCACTCTTCTTTTTTAACTTTCCAATTTGCACACACTACACACAAATGCTTAGCCTTTATATAGGCTTGATAAGTCGGTGAATCATTGAGATATTTTTACATTATTATTATTATAATAATATATTAGTTAATTATTATGAGAACTTTATAGGTTTTTCTAGAGAGAAGTCGGTTGACTTCTAACACTCCCCCTCAACGACTTCTTTCTATAAATGATTTGCAGATCATACCGAGTGCTTCTCTGAATTTCTCGAACTTTGGTTTACTTAGACTCTTCGTGAATATGTCTGCAACTTGTTCATCTGTCTTTGTTGGCTCCATTTTGATCTCCCCTTCAAGGACTTTCTCGCGAATGTAGTGATGGTGCACTTCTATATGTTTTGTCCTTACATGAAAGACTGGATTTTCTGCTAGACGTATGGCTGATAAATTATCGCAGAAAAGTCTTACTTGATAGTCCGTTGGCTGATGTAGATCTTCCATTAATTGCTTTAGCCAAGTACTCTCTTGTGCTGCTGATGCTGCTGATCGATATTCAACTTCCGTGCTTGATAATGATATTGTTGGTTGTCTCTTACTGCACCACGATATTGCTCCTGAACCAAGACTGAAGATGTATCCAGTTGTAGATCGTCGTGTACTATGATCTCCAGCATAGTCGGCATCACAATATCCAATCATCTGGCATTCTTTTACTTTCTTGTATAGGATGCCAAAATCGATGGTGCCTTTAACATACCTTAGAATACGTCTTACTGCATCAAGATGAGGCTTCTTAGGATTACTCATGTATCGGCTAGCCACACCAACTGCGTAAGTAATGTCTGGTCGGCTTAGAGTAAGATAAATGAGGCTTCCAACTAGCTGTCGGTACATGGTTGTATCTTCTAGATCTTTCCCTTCATCTATTTGTAGCTTTATATTGGGATCCATGGGAGTAGAGATAGGCTTGCAGTCAAGCATCCCATACCTCTGTAGAAGATCCTTTGCATATTTTTGTTGACCAAGAAATATACCTTCCTTCATATGCTCCACTTCTAGCCCAAGAAAGTGTTTGAGTTCTCCAAGTTCCTTCATATGAAATCTGATAGACAAATTTTTCCTTGTTCGCTCTATTTCCTCGTAATAATCTCCTGTGATGATTAAGTCATCTACGTATACTAGCACTATGGCTAGTTTTCCTTGATTTTCTTTCACGAATAAGCTGGAATCTGAAGGGGCAACTGTAAAACCGCTTTGTATTAAGAACTCACCAATCTTTCCGTACCATGCTCTTGGTGCCTGCTTCAAGCCGTAGAGTGCCTTTTTCAATTTGCAGACATGCTCAGGGTGACTTTTGCTCTCGAAGCCTCTTGGTTGCTCCATATAAATGTCTTTATCAAGCTCTCCATGTAAGAAAGCATTCTTGACATCCATCTGCCACAACTTCCAAGATTTGTTGGCTGCCAATGCCAGTAAGACTCGAACGGTTGTAATCTTTGCCACCGGGCTGAATGTTTCTTCATAATCTATCCCATATTGTTGAGAAAAACCTCGAGCAACCAGTCTGGCTTTATACCTTTCAATTGAGTTATCTGGTCGAGTCTTCACCTTGTATACCCACTTGCAAGATATTGGCTTCACATCTTTCGGCTTTGGCACTAGATCCCATGTTTGATTATTGTTTAATGCCTCAATCTCTTCCTCCATAGCTTTCTTCCACTTAGGGCTTCGTGCTGCTTCTTCATAATTGGCTGGTTCGATCGGTATGGGCTCATATACTAAAGCAGCGTTGGCATACCTTGGATTAGGTTGCCTTTGCCTTGTTGATCTTCGTATTTCTTGTACAGGCTCGTCAGCTTCTATTTGACTTGGACGAAGCTCCTCAGATGTAAACTGGTGTACGCCCGTCTTCCATGGACTTTTGTCTTTAGAGGTTGAGCTATCTCTTTCTTTACTTGGATCCGGTGCTGGCGCTTCACCTTCTTTATTGTCTTCTGAAACCTTTTCTAGGTCACGAGGTTCAGAAAACTTGATCTTCTGAGGCGACCACCATGAAGAAGCTTCATCAAACACCACATTTCTTGAAGTGTGACACTTTCCAGTGGTTGGATCACAACATTTCCAACCTTTTCGTGCATCATCATATCCCACGAAGATGCATCAAATTGCCTTTTTGTCAAATTTACTTCTTTGATGATCTGGCACGAAAACGTAGCATACACAACCAAATACCTTGAGATGGCTGACTGTTGGCTTGATTTTCCATAACTTTTCATGTGGTGAAATGAATCCCAACTTAGCTTGTGGTAGCCTATTAATCACGTAGGCTGCTGTCCTCATACACTCGGCCCAAAATCTTCCTGGTACATTCTTGGCATGAAGCATGCTTCGACATGTTTCAGCAAGATGACGATTCTTCCGCTCCGCTACTCCATTTTGTTGTGGAGTATTGGGGCAAGTTAATTGTCGTCTGATCTTGTGTTCTTGAAGATAGGTACTGAACTCTGTAGATAGATATTCCTTCCCATTATCAGTGCGTAGACACTGAATTTTCTCATTGAGTTCACTTTCTATCTTTTCCTTAAACTCCTTAAACTTCGTAAAAGTCTCTGACTTTTCTTTCATAAAGTAAACCCACACGTACCTTGAGAAGTCATCAATAAATGTCACTATGTACTTCATACCTCCAAGTGATATTTGCTTCACTGGGCCAAATACGTCTGAGTGTATGAGCTCTAATGGTGTCTGGGACTGATGCTCCGACTCCTTGAATGGCAACTGATAAGCCTTACCAAACTGACATCCAGCACAAACTGTATCTGTTCGGATGTCTACTTGAGGAAGTCCCCTTATTATCTGTTTCTTCATCATTACCTTCAATTTGTTATAGCTTACATGTCCAAGGCGCTCATGCAAAAGATCGACTGTCTCATTTTTCCGGGTCTTGTCCACATATGCTGACTCCGCAGATAGCACATAAACTGATTCTGTTCTTCTTCCTTTCACAATAGGAGTGCCGATCACCTCCACTTGCTGAAATATAGACACGTCTTCAGGCCCAAATAGCACATAATTTCCTGCTGCTGTCAGTTGGGGCACTGACAACAAATTCTTCTTTAAGCCAGGAACAAGGTAGACCTTCTCGAGTTGAAGCTTCTGAGAGTCGTTCCTTGGAAGTGTTGTCTTTCCAATGTGAGAAATAGGCAACCTTGAATTGTTGGATGTCAACACCACTCTTTTTCCTTTGTACTCGTCTATGTCTTGCAGTTTCTTCTCGTCATTGGTCATGTGATTGGAGCATCCAGAATCAACGATCCAATCTTCTTTGTAGTCAATTTTTGACCTTATGGTTGTTGCAAGAACTGGTTTCTCCATGTCTTCTTTCACCTCTTCTTCATCCTTGTAGTCTGTTTTTGAATATGTGGTTGCTACTAAGGATGTCTCTTCCATGTCTTCTATTAACTCTTCTTGTTCTACTCCAATAGAGAATCTAGCTTCTGCATCCCATTCTTCTTCGCTGATGGGAGTTTCCAACATGGCTTCTCTCTTCTCCTCTTTTGTGGTGGCCATGTTTCCTTGGAAAGTTTGTCTCCTGGGCATTCTGCAATCTTGAGCAAAGTGGCCCTTCTTGCCACAATTGAAGCATTCACGACTCTCCTTCATGGGTAATCTACAATCTCGAGCAAAGTGACCCTTTCTTCCACAGTTGAAGCATTCACCATTTTTTCTTCTATCGTTCTCCTCGTACTATTGGTGATAGTCTTCTTTTCTACGTCGAACTCCCCCTGAAGTGTTACTTCTATCTCTTGGATAGAGCTTGCCTCCTTTCGTCACTTCTTGTCTTCGTGATGTACCTTTCTTCTTGTTGATGAAGAGTGTCTCATCTTCGTCTTTTATGGTTACGCCACTCATCTGTTTGGTTAATTCCTCCTGGTTAGCCAACAGGTTCTCCAGCTCGACTAAGGATGGTTGGGTAGGCCATCCCCTCACAGTAGCGATAAACCCATTGTACTCGGGTCTTAGGCCATGGATGATAATTCTTTTCATCCTTGCCTCGCTAACCTTCTCATCTAGTGCAAGTTGAGATATCTCACGGCAGATAGATTTCACCTTGGTAAAATACTGAGCAATAGATAGGCTTCCTTGTGAGATGCTCGCGAGCTCATTTTCCAAGAGTTGGAGGCGTGCTTCATTCTTATTTGAAAATAATTTTGCTAAAGTTTCCCAGGCTGCCTTTGGTGTCTTCTCATCACGAATATGCTCCAATAGGTCCTCCTCGATTATGGTCTTCAATGTATATAAAGCCTTCCCAGCCTTGATGTTCTATTTTCTCAAGGCTTCGGCATTCTCCTTCGGTGGAGGAGTTGTGTCGGTGCCTGCGACTATTTCCCACAAGTCCTGACCTTGTAAATAGGACTCTATGCATGTCTCCCAATAACCGTAGTTGTGGTTATTGAGCTTCCTAATCCCGTTGCTTGTGCTTCCAAAGTCTGCCATGCTGACTGACGCCCGGCGTCCACTAAGCTTGGTTCCAAACCAATAGCTTTACAGTCCCCGACTGTATTCCGGCAGTGTCTCCCCTTAGCACCTTGATGCAACGTCGACTAATATAAGCGTCCAACGCTTACCGAAACTTTACAATCCCTGACTGTATTTCGACATAATCTTTCCTCAACGAACTGATGCACCGACCAATGTAAACGTCCAACGCTTACCGAAGATTTCTCCACTGGTAACGGTCCCGGACCGCCTGCTCTGATGCCAATTGTTGGAAACCCGACGGACCCAACACACCCACTATGGAGGACCTAAGACTGACCACTAACACTAAACCAACTCCCTGAGTCGGTTAGTCTTTTTATATTTAATTTCTTAGTGCACAACTTAGGCGGCAGTGCCAACCATATATCAATTAGGCGGTAGAACCGACCATATATTATTCAGGCGGCAGAGCCGACCATATAACTTAAGCGGCAAAGCCGGCCATATATCAAGTATTAATTCAAGTGCACTAAAAAATATAAAACCAAGGCTTCACCGAAAAACTTTTAAATACAAATGTACTTCTATTAAAATACAAATATATTACACGTACCTCACAAATCTTTCTCTCAACTCTAGCCAAAATTCACTCACTCACCCTTCACTCACACCTCACGTCACTTACACTCCACACACACTCAATCTTCACACTTTTGCACTCACCCCACAATTGCACTAACCCCACACTCCACTCACTCTTCTTTTTCAACTTTCCAATTTGCACACACTACACACAAATGCTTAGCCTTTATATAGGCTTGATAAGTCGGTGAATCATTGAGATATTTTTACATTATTATTATTATAATAATATATTAGTTAATTATTATGAGAACTTTATAGGTTTTTCTAGAGAGAAGTCGGTTGACTTCTAACAGTGATCAGACCTGGAATTCCAATGTAATAATAGTGAGAATTGTTGTCGTTAAAGTCCAAAGGCTCTTGGCATCCAACAGTCCTGAGTTGAAAGGAACAATGGAAACACTTATTATGATCACTATAAATCAAGGCTGGAAGCAATTATTTTCAGGGTTGAGCATCAACTACCTTAAGGTAGGAAAATCCCTTTCCCCATCTATGTTCTCGGACTTATATGTGTTCGACATGAGTTCTTGATGTTGAAAATTGGCTTAAAAATAAAGTCAAAAATGGATGCAAAAGCCACCGAAAAATTAGGTGGAAAAGTAGGTGAAATAGTAGTATGGGATAATTAATTTTTGGTCCCTAAAGTTTAGGCTATTTACAAGTTTAGTCCTTAAAGTTCAACTATAAATAGGCCTAGCATTTGTCATTTGAAACCATCCCAACATCCATCTCTCCCATTTGTTTCTCTTCTCTCATATTTGGGAATTCTTAGGAATTCCATTTGTTTGTACCATTTTGGTATTAGTTAAGTTATCATCCGGTGGTGGTGCCCGAGGAGTAGACGACATTTTCGTCGAACCTCGTAAATTTGGTGTGTTCTCTCCATTATTTATTTCACTTGCTTATTATTGGGTTTTTCCATTGGGTTTCAATATTCAATAGTTGACGGGTTTGTCCGCTGTGCAAATTTCGGTAGTTTCGATCTCGACATTTCAGCTCAGATTTGAAGCTACGTTCGTGTGGGAAATAACCCGGTTTCCCCAACAATTGGTATCAGAGCTTCGGTTAAGGCTATCTCGGTCGCTCGGTTGCTGCAAAGAAGTGTGGTGTTGTGACAGTGCATGTCTAGGAAAGTTCTGGCTAGGAAAGACTGGGTATTTAAGCGATCCGTGTGATCCACCTCTCTTTCCTGGGAACTTACCTGGTGCAGTGTTTCAATATCCAGTTCGTGCTGTTGAATATTATTCGTTGCCATGGCAAAAGACGGATCAGATAGGGCATCAAGCTCTTCCTCTATACCGGTGAGGAGGATAATGTCAAATGCAAACTTCTAGGTGGAGTTGTTCGATGGATCCGGTCACTTCGGCATGTGGCAAGGCAAGGTGCTAGACTCTTTATTTCAACAAGGTCTAAACATTGCAATTGAGGAAGAAACACCCGAAGATATGGAGGAGAAAAGCCAAAAGCCAAAAAAGAGAGGGAGATAAAAGTCAAAGTCCAGACTTGGGAGAGATAGTATGAATGTTGGGACACGTTGGTGAGAAATCCTTGCAAATTTTGGCAAAGCAAGGATTGTTGAAAGGTGCAAAGGCTTGCAAGTTAAATTTTTGTGAGCATTGTGTTCTGGGAAAGCAGAAGAGAGTGAAATTCGGCACCGCTATCTATAATACGAAAGGTGTTTTGGATTATGTTCACTCAGATGTGTGGGGTCCTTCCAAAATAACGTCGTTGGGAGGAAAACACTATTTTGCAACTTTTGTTGATGACTTTTCCAGAAGAGTTTGGGTGTATACAATGAAGTCTAAAGATGAAGTGCTCAAGGTTTTCCTGAAGTGGAAAAATATGATTGAGAACCAAACTGGCAAGAAGATCAAACGGCTTAGGACGAACAATGGAGGGGAATATAGAAGTGATCCGCTCTTTGACGTTTGCTAGGAGCATGGTATTGTTCGACACTTCACTGTTAGACATACACCACAGCAGAATGGGGTGGCAGAGCGTATGAATCGAACACTACTTGAGAAAGTTCGATGTATGTTGTCTAATGCTGGGTTGGGCAAACCATTTTGGGCTGAGGCTGTGACATATGCTGGCCATCTCATCAATCGTCTACCGTCATCGGCGATTGGAGGAAAAACACCGTTGGAGGTATGGTCTGGAGTACCTGCTACAGATTATGATTCCTTACATGTATTTGGATCCACTGCGTATTATCATGTGAAGGAGTCAAAACTTGATCACAGAGCAAAGAAGGCTCTCTTTATGGGAATCACCCATGGAGTGAAGGGGTTTCCTCTTTGGTGCTTAGACACAAAGAAGATAATTTGTAGCAGAGATGTTACCTTTGATGAATCTGTCATGTTGAAGAAGGTAACAAATGGAGCTGTTCAGACAAGTAGTACTCCACAACATGTGGAGTATACTCCAAACCAGGTGGAGTTTCAAGAGACGATGATTAGTCCAGCAATTGATGTTACTGATTCTTCAACTCCAATGGAGGAATCAGAAGATGAAGAGGTTCAAACCCAAGAACCATTGGAGACACCAGAACCACTTGCAGTTACAAGGCCAAGGAGAGAAATTCGTAGACCTGCTCGATTTACAGATTCAGTGGCCTATGCCCTTCCAGTTGTTGATGATGATATCCCTTTCACTTATCAAGAAGCAATGCAAAGCTTAGAAAGTGACAAGTGGAAAAATGCCATGGATGAAGAAATGCAATCTCTCCAGAAGAACAACACCTGGGATTTGGCATACTTACCAGAAGGTAAAAGGGCAATTGGATGCAAGTGGGTGTTTGCAAAGAAAGACGGATCTCCCAGCAAGAAAGATGTTCGCTACAAGGCAAGGTTGGTAGCTAAAGGCTACGCTCAGAAGGAGGGAATCGACTACAACGAAGTATTTTCCCCTGTTGTGAAGCATTCCTCCATTAGAATATTGTTGGCCTTGGTAGCACAGTTGAATTTGGAGCTAGCTCAACTCGATGTAAAGACGGCTTTCTTGCACGGTGATTTGGAAGAGGAGATCTATATGACTCAGCCAGAAGGATATGTAGATGCTGGTGGTAAGAAATGGGTTTGTAAGCTGAACAAATCGCTATATGGATTGAAGAAATCTCTGAGGCAGTGGTACAAGCGATTTGATAGCTTTATGAGGAGGCAGAAGTACACAAGAAGAAAATTCGACCATTGCGTGTATTTGCGAAAGCTACAAGATGGATCTTTCATTTATCTTCTCTTGTATGTTGATGATATGCTGATCGCTTCAAGGAGTCAACAAGGGATAGACAAATTGAAGGCTCAGTTGAATCAAGAGTTTGAGATGAAAGATCTAGGTGAGGCCAAGAAGATTCTCGGCATGGTGATAAGTAGAGACAGACGGAGAGGCAAGCTTTGTTTGACTCAGAAGCAATATTTGAAAAAGGTATTACAATGTTTTGGCATGAATGAAAGCACAAAACATGTAAGTACCCCACTTGCTTCTCATTTGAAACTCAGTTCTCAATTATCTCCTAAAACTGATGAAGAGCGAGAATATATGGCAAAAGTTCCATATGCTAATGCAGTAGGGAGCTTGATGTATGCGATGGTGTGTACGCGGCCTGACATTTCACAAGCAGTTGGAGTTGTGAGTAGGTACATGCATGATCCTGGAAAAGGACATTGGCAAGCTGTGAAATGGATTCTACGGTATCTCCAACAAATCGTAGATGTTGGTTTAGTGTTTGAGCAAGATGAAACACTTGGTCAGTTTGTGGTTGGATATGTTGATTCCGACTATGCTGGTGATTTGGATAAGCGTCGGTCTACTACTGGGTATTTGTTTGCTTTAGCAAAAGCCCCAGTTAGTTGGAGGTCTACTTTACAGTCAACGGTGGCTTTGTCAACTACAGAGGCAGAGTACATGGCAGTTGCAGAGGCTGTTAAGGAGGCGATTTGGCTTAACGGATTGTTGGAAGACTTGGGAGTTGTTCAAAGTCACATTAGTCTCTATTGTGACAGTCAGAGTGCTATTCATTTAGCGAAAAATCAAGTATACCATTCAAGAACCAAGCACATCGACGTGAGGTATCACTTTGTGCGGGAGATCTTTGAAGAAGGAAAGATTCTACTTCAGAAGATTGCGACGGCAGAAAATCCTGCAGATATGTTGACCAAGGTGGTAACATCAATCAAGTTCAATCATTGTTTGAACTTGATTAACATCTTGCAAGTTTGAGCACCTTTGGGTGTATGGCGCTCGTGGGCGCATTTGGAGGCACTACAAAAGATAACGTTTGGAGAGAAGAAATTTTGAAAAGCTTGGTGAAATTTTAAGCCAAGGTGGAGATTTGTTGAAAATTGGCTTAAAAATAAAGTCAAAAATGGATGCAAAAGCCACCGAAAAATTAGGTGGAAAAGTAGGTGAAATAGTGGCATGGGATAATTAATTTTTGGTCCCTAAAGTTTAGGCTATTTACAAGTTTAGTCCTTAAAGTTCAACTATAAATAGGCCTAGCATTTGTCATTTGAAATCATCCCAACATCCATCTCTCCCATTTGTTTCTCTTCTCTCATATTTGGGAATTCTTAGGAATTCCATTTGTTTGTACCATTTTGGTATTAGTTAAGTTATCATCCGGTGGTGGTGCCCGAGGAGTAGACGACATTTTCGTCGAACCTCGTAATTTTGGTGTGTTCTCTTCATTATTTATTTCGCTTGCTTATTATTGGGTTTTTCCATTGGGTTTCAATATTCAATAGTTGACGGGTTTTTCCGCTGTGCAAATTTCGGTAGTTTCGATCTCGACATTTCAGCTCAGATTTGAAGCTACGTTTGTGTGGGAAATAACCCGGTTTTCCCAACACTTGAAAGGTTATATTCTCGTACTCATATCCGAAACATGAATGTTGGATACAAGTACTTAAAGAAAAATGAAGAGTTAGAACAACATAACTTTCGATTTGTGAGTTTTTTTATTAATATATTAGTGTCTACGACAGGTTGTACCATCTATGGCAATTGGTTTTACAGTATATGACATGATGAAATCAAGCGAGAGTTCCATCCCATGATGAAGCTGTGATAGCAGTGGTAACAAATAAAAGAAATACTCAAACATCATCAATGCACACATGATAAAGAGTAATATTCATCTCATTTACATTTTTAATACTAGTTTAAATTGAAAGAAGACGTTCCATACCTAATTTTTCATATTTCGAATGAAAGAAAAAGAAAAAACAAATTTACATTTTTAATTAAAAAAATGATGTTTAAATTGATAATATTTTGGACTAAATTAATAAATTGTATAAGTTTTAGGGACTAAAACTGTTATTTTTAATAGTCATGGTACCAAAATAAAAACAACACGTAACGTTGGGTATAATTTTGCTAAAAATATTAGTTTAGGTACCAAAATTGAAATACGGAAATAGGTGAGGTACTAAATATATAATTTACTCTTATTAAAAAATTAAAAATTTATATATATGGAAAATAATTTAATTTAATTTTTTTAAATAATTATTAATTGTATGTTGAGTCCTTAAAATTTTATTTTTTATTAATTAATTTAATGGTGTTCAGCGTTAATAGTATTCATCAGTGTTCGTCGCGTAGACTTATCCTTAGCTTTATCCCTCCTACTAATAACATTGTAATAAAAAAAGAAGTATCTAGATTTAGACGAATCCCATAATAGTTAAATAAATAAAGGGAAAACTACAATGGAGGTCACCCAGCTATCATTGTTTTTCTGTTTTGGTCCCTTAATTAATTTTTTTATCAAAATCCTCTCTCTCATTAGATACTTTTTCTGTTTTGGTTTCTTTCCGTTAAAAATTTAACGAAATCACTGACATGAATTTTTTTTATTTTTTTATTTTTCACGTCAGCATTTATATAGAATTTTTTATTATTTCAGTCGATCAACCAGGAGAATTTTACTAAATTTTATTAAACATATATTTAAGTTATACTCTTTCAACCTTAAAAAAAATGCAACTATGGTGATTTGTACCATGAAAATATTACACCAAAAGAAGGTGTTTAACCATTAAATTAGATAAATAACTTGAGATATATCCCCAAATATAAATATTTAATTTAAAATGTATTATCACCTAAAATTAAGTCAAATTACTATTAAAATTAAACTAAAATTATTTTTTAATTCTTTTGGTAATAAAAAACTAATTATTTATTTTTATACAAATGTATTAGATCATTCTAAAAATTAATTAAATTTAAAATAATTTGTTCATATACATGTCAATAAATTAAATGTTATTTAAAAAATATATTTTATCCTAAATAAATATTATAAATTTATTTTTTAAAAATTTAATATTAGTTTTATAAAATAAATAAACTATTAATATTTAATTATTTTTATTTTTATTTCAAAACGAAGTGAAAATAATTCTAGCTTGATCTTCCATTTTAATTACATTTCAAGCTAAAATATTTTTTTAGAAAAATTAAAATAATAATTTTAAATCTAAATAGTTATTATCTTTCAAAAAAATCTAAATAATTATTTTTAGATAATTCAAAATTTTAGAATGATCTAATACATTTTAAAAATAATAAATAATTAATTTTTTATTTCAAAAGAATTGAAAAAAATAATTTTAATAGTATTTTGATTTATTTTTTAGGTGATATTAAATATTAAATTAAATATTAGATTTTGTAGATAAATAATACATTCTTAATATAGTTTAGTGGTTAAGTATAAATCTTTTAGTTCAAAGTGTTATTGGTTCAAACTTTCATAAATGTAGTTTTGCTTATTTTTGAAGTTGGGAAAGTATTTATCCAAGACTTAAATGTAAGGGGTCCTAGGTTTGATTCCGCTAAGTTACTAAAATAAGAGCATTTTTTCTCCTTTAATTTTTTCAAAATTTGTAGGTGACACGTGTCAGTGTGTCACCTCTTGGTTGGTCAATTGAAATAATAAAAAATATCACATAAATGCTGATGAGGAAAAAGAATGCTGACGTGAATTTTTTTTTAAAAAAAATGCCACATCAGCGATTTTATTAATTTTTAATGGAGAGGGACCAAAACATGAAATGTATCTAACAGAAAAGATGATTTTGACAAAAAAATTAGTTAGCGGACAAAAAAACGATGATAGTTGTGTGACCTCTAGTGTAGTTTTCCCAAAAATAAAAGTTCTTTGACTTTTTTATCTTCTCACTAAATAAAAACATTGTATCACTTTAATTTTGGGAGGTGGACTGCTCGTTTGACGGTGGTTGATCTCTCTCTTTCTCTCTCTTTTTATTTTTTTTCTTTTTTTTTCTCTCTTTCGGCCGACCCTCCACCCTTTTTCCCTTTCATCTATAGTTTTTTTTTCCTTTTAGGTTGTTTCAAGCTCGAGGGGTTGTTTCTTAGCAACCTCGGCGAGAACTTATATACCGTTTTTGTGGGGAAAAAGAAGAACTCATCTAAATAGGATGAGTCTTGGAGAACGTGTTGGTGAAATTTTCTTTCTCTTTGTTTTTTTTCTTCTCTTTTATTGTTGTTCGTTTTTATGTTTTTCCTCTTTTGTTGCATGTTTGATGGTTGCACTTAATGAAGGGTTTCTATCCCTTTTTTTTGCGTTGGTTGCTTGCTGCTAAGGGTATAAATGAACCAAGTTTGAACGAACAATGTTGTGTTTATGTTCATTTGTTTATTTTTAAGGTGTTCATGTTCGGTTCGTGTTTATTTAAATTTTTAGTAGGATAGATTATACTAATGACCACCGAACTATGGGGTTGGTGTCGATTTGACCACTATATTTTCAATTGTGTTAAATATACCACATAACTATTTAATTGGTTTCAATGTAGCCACATGCCGTTAAAAAACGAAAAAAAGTTAACGGGACTGTTAAAATAATTGGTATAATGACACATTTAGTCCCCTTTATTTATACAATCATTCAATTTAGCCATAATTTTAATCTAATAAAATAAATTAATTATTTAATTATCTAAGAAAGATAAAATAGTGAAGCTGTCCACAATGGGAATTAAACCTAGGTCATTAGGGAAAGAAAGCAACGCTCTTGCCACTAGGCTAAGCATGTTTCTGGTATATGAAATACCAAATATAATATATGTGTTATATTACAAACAAGAGCGAATGAGAGATTTTTTTCTTTATTTATACATTACATATATAGCGACACACTAAATCAACCATCGGTATAAAGTATATCTATACCGACAAACAGATTCAACCATCGGTATAAATTATATCTATACCGACAATATCTTTGTCTTCAGTCGATATAATTGTTGTCTATACCAACGAATAATATATCCGTCGATAAAATCGAAACTTTTACCGACAATTTTGATTTTCGTCTGTATATAGAGCATATACCGACGACTTTTATCCGTCGCTACATTGAGGCGCCAGTATATGTACTTTTTTGTAGTGATATAAACGAACCGGACACACCTTTATTCATGCTTTTGTTTATTTAATGAACATAAAAAATTATTGTAACACCCGTGTTTCGGGCCTAGGAGTTAACCGGGTTTATAGTTCGAGTCAAATAAAACTTAATTTAATCAATTCAACCTAAATAGTGACCTAATTGAGCTTTAATAAAGAGGGAGGGACCTATATTGCGATTTGACCAAAAACTTTCAAAAGCAAGACCACTTTATTGAAAAAGTTGTCTTCCTCCCTTTCCCCTCCCCTTTTCACGTTGGAAACCATTTCTCCTCCCCAAACCCTCTCAAATATCAAAGTTACTATTCCATCAATTTGCCACTTGATTTCAACACCATTTTAAGAGGTAATTATGTTTTCTTAACCTCCTCTTTATCCCCTATCCAACCATTGTCTTAGATTTCAAAAACATGGGGTTTTAAAAATTAGGGTTTATACTAAAGTTTGGATTTTTAAGGGGTTCTTCAATTTGTTTTGATAAATTGTGTTGGGGTTTTGTTTAATCATAATGAAATACACATTATATATCAATTTGGTTGATTTTGGATGAAAATTCGTAGTATGTTCATGAGGCAATTTTTAGGGTATTAAAACTTGAGTTTTTGATGGGTTTTAGGTTGAAAACCAATGGCTGATGGTTAGGGTATAATAGGAGGGTGATTTGAGATGTTTTGGAGGTCATTTGGGTGTTTGGAAATGGGTGTTTCAGCCAAGGGTTGTTGGAGTACGAATTTGGGTTATTTGGGGATTTATCTTGGTTGGAAAATTGTGGATGGAGTTGGTTTGAATGCAAAGTTATGTGATTATTGAATGTTAGCATTGATTTTGGTTATCGGTTGTGTTTTTGGTTGGCTAGAAGCAAGAGGAATCGTTGAAGGAGCTTTGAGATCGAATCCGGGCTCGTAGGAGGATTGGTTCGAATTTGCTAAGGAAGGGCGGTGAGTGGTCTTAACTTGTTTTAAAGTTTGGTTCGAGTATAAATAGTGTGTGTGTGTAAAGTGTGCTTGGTAGGCCACTTCCTTATAACCCAAGTAGTTAATTTAGTCTTGTTTTCCTTAAATGTCAATGTGCTTAATGACTATGCTCTTGTACTTGTGATTATATGGTGCATGTATATATATCATGATGTGGATATATGTGATGAGCATGAGTGTGGTTGATGATATGTGATTGATGATGATAATTGGAACTAAAATAACTACCGGTTGTAAATGATCGATCATTAGGATAGTGTGCACACAAATTGAGTCAAAACGTACGTGGCCTTGATAGCGTTAAGTCATCAAGGAGGAGTACGGTGATGTAACATTCCACCGGAAGCTTTTATTTATTTCTACGGGATGATGAGTGGAATCCCATCCGTAGGGCAAGTGGCGATGAGGGGAATCCCGCGCATGCAAGGTCCGGTGATGAGTGAAATCCCACCGAGATAAAGTGTTGTTGAGGTTTATATCCGCACAATCGGGGTAATTAAAGTGGCCAATTAAACTTGTACATGTATTGTGATATATGATGGTGATATATAGTTGTGGTATATGGTGTTGTTGCATGATGATTGATATTGATGTTTAAGCTTGTTAGGATTGAGAGACCATATATGCCACTTGAAAGACTAGCTAGGTCTACTTGATTTTATGCCTATGCTTGATGTATGTAAGACTAGGATTAACATGCTTGAACCCTGCATTGTTGATGTTTTTCGTTTTAGAGCACCCTCACTAAGCTTATAGCTTACGCTCTCAATGTTCAACAATGCAGATCATTAGCGTGGTGTTAGCTCGGAGTAAGGCAAGAAGGGCTTTCCAAGTTGTTGCTCAAGTATGATTAATTATGTAATAGTTAAGCAATGTGGCAATAGGGTGTGTTTGTATGAGCTTGTATGACTCATTTGAATGATGATGTTTGGATTGATTATGGTTTGTAAGGCATGTGATACCTTGATGCATATTTTGGAGTGTGATGGCATGCTCTATAATGTTTAGGTTGCCTTGTGTATAAGTGCAAACCTCCCATGATGACTTGTTCTTTTTAAGGTCCTTTTGAGTTCTTATGTATGCAAATATTGCCTAAATTGCTCTTTAATTAGAATGATATGTATGAATGCTTTAATCCATGTTTGAATGACTCCCTTGGCTTAAATATGTGTGCTTGCATGTTCGTATATGCTTAGGTGAGTCGAGAAATGCATTTAGAGTCGTGTTGGGGTCGTTTAAGTTGAAATTTGAGGAATTGCAGTGCAGAGGGTATCGATACCCCTAGCTAGGGTATCGATACGGTCTTGCCCAAAGGCCTCAGATTTTGCCTGGCGTATCGATACCCTAAGGGTATCGATACCCTCCAAAGTTACTGGAATTTGGAGGTGAGAGTGAGAGTAGAGCATATCGATACGGGGTTCCCGAGTATCGATACGAGTCTACTCTGTTGACCAAGAAGGGTTGACCGAGAAGGGCGTATCGATATGCTCAAGGGCTGTATCGATACGGACTTCTCGTGGTTGACTTCTTGGGTTGACCTAGAAAGGGGGTATCGATACCCCTGGTAAGGGTATCGATACGGTCTGCCCTGTAAGCTTAAAAACGGACTGTTTATGCATGGTCGTGGTTCGAATGTGTTTTCCTTTGAATGTTTTCCGCTGTTGTGAATCACATAGGACTTAATATTCATTTAGGCAAGATTAATATAAAAAGAAAAAAAAATAGGGTTGCTAACCGAGGGGGAATCCTTTGGGTTTCGCTTCGGTTTTCCCCGTGTGGCTCGCTCGGACCGGTCATCCGGCCAAATCGGGACGAGGGGGTTACAATTATTCACACTCGTTTATTTAACTTAATAACGAACATAAACGAAGGTTATGTTCATTTACTCCCCTACTTATTGTGAGGCTCACTGGTTCCCCTCTCATGGGCTTTTCTCAACGGACCTCTGCTATCTTGGTGGATCCTCACGACGAGTAGAGTTTTGTTTCAAACGGCCACCATGACCTTTCTCTTGTCGTTACGTTTCACCTCGACCCATTAGAATACACTTACCGCACAGTTAATCCAATATTGGTCCAGACGTACGTTGTCACTCCTTTATCGGTGATGCCCATTGCTGCCTGCTCACCTTTTCCTTTTGTTTTGAGCCATTGTTGAGCCCTTTCTTTTTTAAGCTTGTGTTCTGCCCGATGTCATGTTTATTAAATGAAGTTTCATTTCAATTAAAAAAAACATTGTATAAAAATACCAATTTATCTTAAACAAGTAAATTCTAAATTTCAGCCCAATAAGAAAATTAAAACCATAATTAGACTTTATTTAAACATTTAATATTGGTCATAATTGTTTAAGATAACATTTATTAAGTCAGTAACTGGTTGAGATGATAGTGGCCTCAATCTCACAAGGATGAAGACACAGGCTCGCTTCCAAGGAAGCACACTCGTCGGAAGAGTTTTACATTGAACACTTCTAATCGTGAGGCTGTAAATTAAATATTTGTTTATTAGGTGTTAGTTGGAGCTGGAGGCCTAATTTTATATATAATAATGACTATAGTTATTTATATTGTTTCATTTTGAATAAGTTCGAATTTCAGTATGAGAATGTAAGAACTCTCTGCTTAATAAAAAAATATTTGTGCATAGGACAATACAAAGAATACTTATTGCCATGGACGCATCTACATTGATACTTGGTGGGTCATGTGACTCACCATTAAAAATAGAGATTGATCGAGGGGTTTAGAGGAGGCAGTTGCCCCATTGAAAATTTAAAATTTTTATATGATCTAGAAATTTTTTATGTATTTTCTATTGAAAATCTATTTTCACACCCCTTAAGGTTATATAAGTTCGCTTCCTAAAATTTTATAGGTTCGCTCCTTAACATAAAGTCATGCGTCCATGCTTATTAAAAATGAAAAAAAATATCCCATTTACTCTTTTGGGGTAATTTCCATATTGGTCATTCCTTTTTTAAATTCATTTTAATATAATGTTACATAATTACATGTTATTTTAAACATTTCTTTCAATTTGATCCCTCTGTGTGTTTATTTTTATTTTCATATTTATTTATCATTTTATTTTATTGTATATTTATTGTTATTAAATTTTTATTTTATTATTATAAACACCACTATTATTTTTCGGTAATTAATATATTTTTTATTATTTTAATTGTAATTATTTTGTATTATATTTACCCTTCTATTATTATATTTATTATGATTATTTTTATTATTATCAATTTCATTAGTTTTATTACCGTGTATATATTATTTTTTCTATTACTATTAGTTTATTATTTTATTTTTATTAGTATTATTTTTCATTAATTAAGTTTATTTGTAACCATTATTATGTCTTAGTAACTTTTAATTTAAACTTTTTTATGATTTTTTAAATATAATTTTTAATAACTTATTCAATTTACTTTCGATTTGTATGTGATTGTATTCATCATTGATCAGTGAACCACTAAATTTAAATTTCTAGATCCGCCACTACTTATTGTTATTAAATTGCTGATAATGCCACTCCTCCTTGCTCGGGCCAATCCATTCCATTAGGTCAAGCCTTTGTTAATGATCACCGTCAATTTCTTTTCCTCCCTCATGAATCAACTTGTCGGTTTTAATTCGAGTTTTAAAATTTTCGGATCATTCACATAATGTTTGAATAATTTTTTATTCGATCGTTTCAAGTTCAAAAGTTATTTTGGATTCAAATTATTATGATTTGAAGTTTATAATTTTCAAATTTGGCTGTTTAAGGTTACTTGTTTGGGCTATTTTAAGTTCGAGTTAATTTTTGGTCTAGGTCGTTTCAGATTCAAGTTGTTTTGAGTAGATGTGCTTATTTGAATTTGAGATTCAAGTTTTCCAAATCTAATCATCTCGTATATGGTCATTTCGAATCACTTTTGTTCAAGTCAAGTTTAAGTTTATTTGAATTCTGATTGAATTTTTTATGATCGGACTTTTATCAAGTTTGGGTTTGAGTTTATTTGAATTTGGATTGGATAAGCACACCACCATGACCGTAGTATTAGTTAGAAGTTATGAAAATTCATGCAAAAATTCTATGTAAATATATAATATTTTTTAGATAGTCCGTATATATATGGGTATAATATTTTTTAGTTCCTATTTTATCATCTCATCTCTTTCTCTTTGTGTCTACCTCTCCCAGGTCCCACATATATGCGGGACGATGTTAATGTAGTTTTGGTGGCGATAAAAGAGTTTGAGGTTTAGAGACTTAAAGATTATTTTAAAAAAATTAGAAATTATTTTTTTATTTAAAAGATAATTAAAAATCGAACTATGTGTCAAGTGATTATTGGATTGTTAAACTTTTTAACGGATTTATCTTATTAAAACTGATTAAAAGATAGTACTTGTTCATACATATTCTTCACTCTTTAAAAATGCACACACTTTACAGACAAAACGATTAAACTCGAGTCTCTTAAGATAAACACTACCCGCTTTTCCACTAGGACCCCCAACCCCTGCGAGGTTAAATAAGGTTGTGTAAGATTTTTAGGCTTAATTACAAAATAAGTGCCAAAATTATGTCTCTTTTTTTTTTGTAATAGGTGCCTAAAGTATTTTTTGACTGGAATAGGTACTTAAAGTTTTATATTTGGCTGAGATAGATGCTTAAAATTTTATTTTTGGCTTGTTTTAAAGTCTATTGAAGCGCCTACTTTGGGCATAAAATAACTTTAAGCACCTATTCTAGTAAAAACAACTTTAGGCACCTATCTCAAAAAATAAAAATAATTTAGGCACTTGTTTTTTTAGTTAAGCCTATTTTTAGGCAAATTTAAGAAGTAAAATATAACCAAAAGAAAATCAGCTTGAACAAAAAAAATTAGCCTTAAGGGCTCAATAAGTCCTTAATTTTTTGTAAAAAAATTAATTCAGTCCCTAAATTTTTCGTACTCAATTAAGCCTTCAAACTCATGAAAAAAAATCAATTTAGCTTTTTAACCAACGTTGACAATTAACTTTGACATATGTTGCAACAAGATAATATCACTTGGCATTTCTATGAATAATATATAAAAGTCAGAAAATTATAAAAATATTTAAAAAATTCTGGAAAATTCTGAAATTATTTTATAAATATAAAAAATATTTTTTATCTCCAAAATTATATAAAAATAATAAATAATAATTTTTCAAAAGATTACAATATTTTAAAATATTAAGAAAATTAAAAAAATAATTTTATAATTTTCCAGAATTTCGAAATTAATACTTTTAAAAAAATCCAATATTTTAAAATATTTTAAAAATTATTATTTGTTATTTTTAAATAATTTTGGAATTAACATATTTTATATTTTTAAAATAATTCCATAATTTTTAAATTTTTTAGAATTTTTTTCTTCTGAATTTTATATATTTTTTAAAAATTAAAATTTAAAAATATCTAAAAATACAAATGGTATTATTTTGTTGCAACACATGTCAAAAATTTTAGGAAAAAAAACTGTCAATGTTAACAATAACATTAGTTAAAAAGTCAAATTAATTTTTCTTTTGAGTTTTTGGACTTAATTAGATGTAAAATGAATTTAAGGCTGAATTATTTTTTTTTCTCCAAATGTTTAGGTGCTTATTCAACCTTAAGCCATTTTTAATATTAAGCCTTAATTACAACTGGTATTTGTATTGGGCCTGGCGCCGTTTTGGAGATTCCACTACCTTTTCGACTTCCCCATCCCTATGCTCCCTGTTCTTTTAAAGTACTATTGTTTGTCAATACTCAATAGTGCCGACGCCGATGATGGGGCTAAAGATGATGGCGCTAAAGCCGACGAGAGCTGCTGCTAAAAGGGAGTCTGATCGTTACAGTGTTGAAGTTAAAAGACCGATCTCGAGGAAGCGACTCCGGAGGAGTACGAGACTCCTTGAAAGCAGGATTCTTAGAGCTAAACCCAACTCCACACAAACCCAACCAAAACCCACAAATTTAGACGGATTCGACTTCAAGGTGCCTCCTTTCAAAAGACCCAAAACTGCGCGAGCCGTTTCTTCTTCTTCCGAGAAGCTGAAAAAGAAGATTTTTGAAAGGGAAGTTGATGAAGAAGAAGCTGCTGCTACGGAGGAGGATGTTGGTTTAGAAACTGATGGCAGTCAAGAAAACGAAACAGAGAAAACGAATGAACGGGTGAAAAAATATTCAAAGAAGAAGAGGGATACTACGGTAAGAAAATGAATCTTTCCGTTTTACGTTGGCCCTGATGGTTTTTCTGGATTCTCTTTTCATTTTTTTTGGGTTTCAGGGAGAATCACTAATGTGCCATCAGTGCCAGAGGAATGACAAAGGCCGAGTTATTAATTGCAAAACTTGCCGCCGGAAACGATTTTGCATCCCCTGTATAACTACTTGGTATTCTTTATTTCATTTAATATTGTTTTCCTTCTTTAACTAGTGCTTTATTTTTAGGGTGGAGTAAGCTTTTTTTTTTTGATCAATCATAACCTTCATTAAAACCACATCAAACCAAACAACCACATACAAAGAAACCAAAGATAGGCCACGGGCCTGGCATGCCTAAACCCATGCAAACCATGCACGGGTCTTGCATGCAAACCAGCACCAACAAAACACCACCAGGCCTTCCGACCGGCCACCATAAGGGTGACCAGGAAACCAAAAGCAGAAAAAACCTACAACCGATAGAAGCAACAGCCAACATCCCTGCAAAGAGGGGAAAGGCCATGACCAGCAACACCTTGACAGACCCAAGGTTCAAGTTGAAAACAAAGAAAACCGATGGTCGATTATAGAGGGAACGAAAAGGAGATCCTATAAACCGATTTTCCAGGATGACAAGCAACTCCGCGCCTGAGAGCTCTTTACAGAGACAGGCTTCCTTCGTCGTGACGATGGTCCTTATCAAGGCATCAACAGTTGCACTCCCGTAATGAAAACGGCAACCGAACTCGACATCCCCTCCCTGACCACAAAGCCACATCCAGCCAACACTACTGCCGAACCAAAAAAACACCTAACCGTAAGCAAAACCCAAAATCAACACATGCACACGCACGTCCAGTGATCTCGAGGGAAGGCAAAAACCGCGTACAAGACCTATGAGCCTTCCGATCATAGGCTGCGAAGAAGAACGGCCTCATGGTGTTCCGGGATAACTCCCATTGGAGTTATCCGACTCGAAAGCATGTTCTTCAAACGAATTAAGAGAAGATTTTGATTTTGAAGTAACTAACACCTCTTCCCCATCACTAACCTGCACCTCTTCGTTCAGGACGAAATTGTTGTCGATACACATAGACGGGATTCGAGTGATTGTCTTTCTGAAAGGATCAATGCCCAGCTCCACCAGACCAGCCTCATCGACAACCATTCGAGTGTATTCCATGGCATACTTACGCTGGCAGCCTTTCGAATCAAGGTAAGCCTCTTAATGCCCGACGTTTTTCCTCTTTTTTTACGTTCGATCTCCTGAATAATGGTGGACGAGTTGAACAAGGAGCCTGGAAACAGAGTTGCTGTCAGCATCTCTTCTTTGGCGGCTGGACTTCTTTCGGAAATGCACCAGTTTGATGGGCCAACTTGAACGATAGCTTGTGAAATTTGGTTCCACAATTCCTGTCTTTTATTTGGTCCAAAGAGAACCAACTCATCTTCTGATCTTTTCCTTTTTCTATTGCTTGATACCTGCATATTATCAATGCCGGCAGCAATGATATTGAACCATGGGCTATTTTGGTTAACATCGGAAGAGGTGGGATCTGTTTTTGATCCTGAGTCAGCGAGGGGATATGATTTTAAGCCAAAAGATACGCCTTCTCCAATTGTCGGATCCCCTTCCATGTTAAAGCCTTCCTTCCCTTTATAATTGCACATACCAATGCTTGCCATATTTAGCTTAAGGCAGTTGACTTTAGAAGCTGTTGAGGTGACAAAACCTTTATCCTTAAACACTGCACCCTGCTTCGAATGATCTACGCCAGATATGCTTGGGGAGTCGCGTCCGCCTTTTCTAATTTTCCCATCAGAACCTTTGTCGTTTTGCTCCAAGTTCCTAGCATTTTTCCTTCCGGCCACCGGAGTTGAGAGAGGTCTCGGGTTGCTCCCTGCGTTTGCACGAAGCCATGGACCAAAGCGACCGGCAAGCTTAACTATCATAAGTTCATGTCTGCATTCCCTTTCAACATGTCCCAAATGACCACATTTGAAGCAGAACTTCGGAAGACACTCATATTTGAATGCAACTTCCAACGGTGAGTCCTTCTTCCAATTCAGCACAAACCCAGTCTTGAGAGGGTCCTCAACCCGTATGGCGACACGGATTTTCAGCACATCTTTCCATGTTGAGGGGCCTAAGTCATCCAGGGAAGAGCCGTAATAGGCCGGGAAAAGGTTGCCAATGCGTTTAACGTTCTCTTTGGTTTGGAGTCCTATCGGTAGGTTGAGAATTTGGACCCAGAACTCTTTCAGGGAGAAGTCGATTTCTTCCAGCGCCTTATCCGGTTGCCATTCTTTGAGAACCATTAAAGCATCCTGAATCGCCCATGGCTTGCAACCTAAAATCCTGTGTTTTTCTTCTGTAGATTTGAAAATAAACAGAAAAAAAAATTTCCCCAGGTCATGGCATTCAAGGCCTTCACAGCTCCATGCTTTTTTAAGAATGGCTTTGACCGTTAAGATTTTGAGGGGGGGGGGGGGGGGAAGGGGTCAGTAGTTTACCCAAAAGGGAGAGGTTTTTCAAGGTGAAATTGACCTCACTATCTTCATTGAGCTCAAGCTCATCAATGAAGTCAGGCTGCAAGAGAGGTTGGTTGGACTGGTTGTTGGGGAAGCACGTATTAACTACCCCTGTGCTTAAGATTTGGCGGCTAGTCATTTTGGTTGGTGGGGGAGACAGGGGTTTAAAAACCACAGAAACCGCACAGGGAGGCAACAAACTGACCAAGGATGACACAAGGAAATCAACTAATAAACGAGACCAACCTTAGGACGAAAACCAAAACACTAGCAGCGGCTCTAAACCGGTCAAACTCAAGAGGCTGCCATGCCCGTCGGACAAGTTTCCAAGGATGTAAACTGAAAACGAAGCTCACGACGAGAGAGAGCAATTTGAGAGAGAAAGAGAGCTTGCTTAACCTTACGCCCAAAAAAAAAAACACTATATCAGGGTGGAGTAAGCTAATGGTCACCAAACTTTTAAATTGCATTCATTTTGTTCACCAAACTTTTAAAAAATTTATTAGGGTCTTCGGTCACTTTTGTTACCTTCCGTTGCAAAAGGGAAACATGTCTAATTTTTATTTTTTTATTAAAATAATATACTTTGAGTCCCACTTTTAATTAAACTATCCCTATCATCTTCTTCTTCTCCAATGGAATATTAATTTTCATGGACTTTTATAAAACCAGATAAATACTTCTCAACTTCATCCCATTCTCCTGCCTAAACTTTCTCTTCAAAAGAACTTCATGCTGAAGAAAAACCAGATTCTTTCTCAAGCCTAGAGAAGATGACATTGTTTCAAACATAAGTTCGCAATCACATTAATGCTGATGCAAATCAATCACTCTTTTATATTACCCGGATTCGACCAAACCTCTGAAACAACAAGTCCAATCATTCTACCAGCATACCACACGACTGTCCCCAAATCACTCTATTTCCTAAGACCAAAATAATGTACCAAGGAACAGGGAAACATTTTCCCGCCCCTAAAGAATCTAAAATTACATGAAATAATTTCAACATGATAACACCTACAAAAACCATGAAACTTAAGATTCACAAGCATTTTTCTTCATGCCTTGTAATTTTATTAATGTGGAATCCCCTCATGCATATATCATGTACACTTGACACAAAAACCAAATATGAATATACGATGCATGTACACCAATTCTCTGCTCAATGACGACATTTTCAGTTTTTCAAGAGCAGAAGGAACTCGAGCTCGAGTTAGCTCAGCTCAAACTTTGAATCTGAATAAAACCCAAAGCTTCTCTTTCTCTATGGTTTATGTTAGCACGAATGTAGAGGGTTTCTAGGGTTTCAAAAACTGCAAAGAAGAAGAAGACAAGAGGATAAAAGAAAAATCAGTTTTATTCTCAAAGAAGAAGAAGAAGAATGAGATTTGGAAAAGATGATGATTACATGGATAGTTTAATTAGAAGTGGGACCCAAAGCATAATATTTTAATAAGAAAAATAAAAATTAACGGGCCACATCACCCTTTTGTAACGGGAGGTAATAGGAGGGACCAAAATAAAAATTGGGTGACCCCAATAAAATTTTTAAAAGTTTGGTGACCATTGGTGTACTTTACCCTTATTTTTATATTCATGAAAGCCAGTGTTTAAAAAGGCGCTACTGAGGCGCGCCTAGGCGCTAAGGCGATGCGAGGCGAGGGTGAAACGCCTAATTGGGTTTAGGCGAGGCGACTTCAATGAGGCGCAGCAAGGCGCGCCTAAGGCGCTGAGGCGTCGAGGCGCAGAAAGGCGCCGCCTGTTCACTTTTTTTGTTCTTTTTGGCTTTTTTTAGTTTTCTTATTTATTTTTTACATACTAACTTGGGCCAAAAGTGAGACCAAACAAAAATAACATTAATCAAATGAAACTTAAATTAATTTGGTTGAGTTAATGTGTAATTTGAACTTAAAGCATAACACACTATATATATATAAATTAATTAAATTGGATCAAATTTAAATTCAAATGAATTTGGTTGAGTTTTAAAAATTGAACTAAATTTAATTGAGTTTATGGGTTTTAGTGTAGGGGTTTAGAATTTAGGGTTTATGGCTAGAGTTTAGGGGTTAGGGTTAGGGTTAGAAATTAGGGTTTAGGTTTTAGGATAATATGGTTAGTGATTTAGATTTTAACCTACAAACCTTAAATTTTAACCCTAAATCCTAAATTCTATCAACAACCCATAAATTCAAAACTACTAAACTTAAACCCATAAACCCTAAATAATCTCTCTAAACCCTAAACTAAGACATTGTATAAACAAAGTTTCTACAAGCGCTTGTGCATGGAATAATTACTCATATCATATATCCTTTTGAGATTATTATATAACTAGCTTTGTGTATCTACAGTATAAAAGATTTCATATTGCATGATAAAATGCAATGTCATATGCTTTTTGATTGAAAAGTTAAAGGTAAATAAAAGGAAGAGCTTTTGTTGAACTTATATTCCTTTTTAAAGTACTAATTTTCATTCTTGTTTTGTACTAAAATGCAATGTCATGTGCATTTATACATTCTCCTTGATTTTTCATGTTGAAGTTGAACATTTCAAAGAAACTCATTATTCTTATTACCTAAAATTTTATTGAATGTAAAGAATTTTCAAGTGATGTTTTATGTAACTTGTATATCTTTTATTTTCAAAATGTGCGCCTTACTTCAATAAGGCGTGCGCCTCTCGCCTCTCGCCTTGCGCCTCGGATATAAAACCCCTATCGCCTTAGGGCGCCTTTTGCCTTTTTTAACACTGATGAGAGCCTTGTATTGGTAAGAGCATTTGTATTTATTCTTATTCCCTGTGGAGTTGCTGAATGCTGATATAGCATTACTAAAAGTGCTTCTGCTTTTATACTTGTTAAATGGGTTTATCTTACCTCTTTTTTTCTTCTCTTTTATTTTTTTTTGTCTAGTTGCTCCAAATTTTGATACTTTATTTAACATGCATTTCTGTTTTCATGAGATGGGTTTTAACAAAGATAAATAGGGTCAGAACTAGATAATGTTGACTAGACTATGCTACACTTTAATTGAAAGTCTGTTTTGATTTGTAATAGCATGCCATCGGTGCTTCTAGGTGATCATTTAACCTTTGAGATAGAGAGGCTTATGATTGTTGTTTAAGGATCATATCTGTCAAAAAACAATGCTTGTGTTAAATATAACTGAGAAGATCTATTGCCCTGTGCATTTATTTAAAAATGAATATGTTGAGAAATGGGCAAATTATGTGGCTTGCTGGTGCTTCCAAGTAGTGCACATTTCTTGGATAGTTTTTTAGTCAAAAAGAAATTCCAATGAAGTCTTATGTTTTTTTAATTAAACAAATAAATTTTGCTTCTGTTTGTTATATTTAGGTGTTTTGCCAGGATACTTTCTCTTTCCAGTTTATTATCTCAATTCCCGTATATAAAGTATTAACTAGCTTTACTGAAGGATCTTGTAATGTTACTCTTGGTTGTTGATATTTGTCACCTGTTTCATGTTTTAGTTGAGTAGATAATTGCCATTTTCTTTTTCAAGTGTCTCTTCTCTCCAGTTATACATGTGAATGCATCTGTATCCTACTATCTGTATATGCATTGCTTCTGGCTTATATTCAACTGCTAACACTTGTTCTTGTTATGTACTTTCACATTTTATCTATGGTGAATTTTGGAGTAGGTATCCAGGGATGTCAGAGGATGAAATTGCTGATACCTGCCCAGCTTGTCGAGATAATTGCAATTGCATGTCCTGCTTGCGAAAGGGTGGATCTACCAAGGTGGTTCCATCTACCACTATTTTATTCATTTTCCTGTAATAATTGTTATATGATATAATATTTGTGATAAACTGTAGAAATTGAAAGAAACTCTATACTTACAATTCACTGAGGATGAACAAGTTCAGCACTCTAAATACTTGCTTCAGTGGCTTCTCCCACACATCAAACACTTTAGCCAAGAACAAATGGAAGAGAAGGTGATGGAAGCTAAAATTCAAGGTATGTTTCCTTTTTTGCTTTGATCTGGGAGGGAATGTCTGCTCATTTTGCAATGCAAGAGCTTTTTCTTGCAGCTTAATTATTTTTTTATGGTCTAACTTGGCCCTTGATTTTTTTAATATTTTCTATGTCCGTTTTAATGGTCCATATTTGGGGTTTATGGATGTTCCTCCCAGCAATGTTATCTCCAATGTTCGAACATGGGTTCTCTTCTTAGGAGTGCAATGTGTCTTACCACCGCTCCTGACACTTGGTGATCTCTAAATTGACACTGTAGTAAAAGAATGGTTTAAAACCTTTGCATAGTGTCAAATCTTAGATTAATTAAGATTATCCATTTCACAGCATATTTTATTTGAAGTTATCTTAAAACAATCCGCGTCTTGGTGTGGAAGGCAAAGGTAGCTTTATAATGGAAAGAATATGTCAATTATGATGCTGCCAAAGTTGGTTGTTAGAATTCAAAATTTATAAAACATTTGGCTCCTGGTAGATATAAAAGTTGGTCTACATGCCCTCCTCCTGTAGTTTTCATGATGGATTTGCATGCTATTTTCAAGGATCAAATTACTCTTAACTTCATACCCTGGTTGATACAGTAAAAGTCTTTCCATGATCAATTGTTGCTAGGAAAGAATCTATGTATGCGATATGTAAGTAGGCAGTAGAACATTATTAGTTAATATTTTTGTTTAACATTTTCCTTCAACTAATTTTTGTGAACTTTGATTTTTTGGATGAGCAGGGGTGTTCCCATCAGAATTACAGCTGCAGCAGGAATTTCCTGCTTATAATAACCGTTTATATTGGTATGTTCTAAATATTGTCATATATGTTCACTTGGTTTATTGTTAAAACTTAAAAATTCCAGGTATTTATCAGATTCGTTGTGCTGTTATGTATTCTTCTGCAGTGGCAACTGCAGAACTTCGATTGCTGATTATCATCGAAGTTGTCCCCGCTGTAATTATGTTCTCTGCCTTATTTGTTGCCGGGAAATTCGTGAGGGGCATTTGCAGGGGGGAGAAAAGGAAGTAAATATTGAATATGTTGACAGGGGCCCAGCTTATGCCCATGGTTTAGCTAGATGGAAGGCAAATGAAAATGGTAGTATTTCTTGCCCCCCAAGCCCAGCTTATGCCCATGGTTTAGCTAGATGGAAGGCAAATGAAAATGGTAGTATTTCTTGCCCCCCAAAAGATTTGGGTGGTTGTGGTAATGATCTTTTAGTGTTGAGATCTATGTTTACAGAAAATGATGTTGTTGAATTGGTAGAAAAAGCAGAGGCAATAGCCAAAGATCTCAATATTGAGACCACACTTAAGTCCCCTAAACAGAAGTGCCTTTGTTACACCTCAACTGGTGAAATTGACTTTGCCAACAGTAAGCCAAGGAAAGCAGCTTCTCGAGAAGATTCCACTGATAACTATTTATATTGTCCAACAGCTAAAGATATTCAAAATAGGTGTTCGAAGCATTTCCAAATGCACTGGAAGAAAGGTGAGCCTGTCATTGTTACTAATGTGCTTGAGAATACACCTGGTTTGAGCTGGGAACCATTTGTTTTGTGGCGTGCCTTACGCCGGATTAAAAGCACCAAGTCTGAGCAACATCTGAATGTGAAGGCCATTGATTGCTTGTATTGGTCGGAGGTCAGTGTTTTTGTCAACTGTCGTGGCTCAAAGTTATAAATATATACCTCTAAACTTCATTGCATGCAATATGTTGTGCCAATTTTATGGATTGCTCTAATCAAAATCAATGTTCATATCCCCTTCAAGGTTCTGTACATCATATGTTATTGTCTGCACTATGATATGTTACTACATGGTAAAATAGGTGATTTTGTGTTAACTGGTACACCGTATGGTTTCTATTGTAAAAGCAGCATAGCCTCTCCTTTTTCCTGTAAAACCTTTTATCATCTATTTTAGTAAATGTTTGGAAGTACATGGAACAAAAAAACTGTTTGATTTTAGCTAACACACTGCAACCCTTGTTACCACAGATAACTAGTGCCAAATTATTTTCTGGTGAAAGCAATTGATGTTAATTTACTTCAGTTATATAATTACAGCTAAAGTATGGAATTGATAATCGTAATAATTTGACTTATTGTTAGTCTCAAAGTTGTTTTTAGATGCCTTTTGCTGTGAACATTTCAGTTCTTCTAGTTTGGTTTTAAATCAGCTCTCTATGAAATGCAGGTTGAGATCAATCTTCATCAATTCTTCAAAGGCTATAAAGATGGTCGTTTTGATAGCAATTGGCCACAGATTTTGAAATTGAAAGACTTGCCTGCATTTCAGAAGCACCTTCCACGTCATCATGCAGAGTTTCTTTGCTGTTTGCCCTTAAAGGAATATACACATCCTTATTATGGCTTTCTTAATCTTGCTACCAAATCATCTGGGATACGTCCTGAGCCAGAGATGGTTACAAAGTTACATATTGCATATGGACTAGCTCAAGAGCTTGTGCGAGGAGACTCTGTAATCAAGCTTCGCTGTGATATGTCTGATGTGGTATATGGCCTAACCTTTTTTTTCTCCTTTCTTTCTTTAAATATTTATTGCACTATTAAAAAAATTCTGTTAGATCAGAGGACTTTGAGGAACTTTCTTTGTTATGCCTACATCTTTTGTTGCAGTGAACAATGTTTCTTTGGGTTGTGAAACTTATGTGTAAGATCTGAAGTCGTCAATTAAGGTCTTGAAAACAATGTTCCTTTTGTTTCCTGATGTTGTTGACTGTAAATACTTATGGGTCCGTGCACTAGTTAGTAGTTGCCATTTGTCAGACATGTACACCCCAAACTTATGCATTATAAAACATTGGATGAAATAATTTATTCATTTCCGATCATGTATGTTAGAGAAAAAATTGAATAGGATTATTAGACGGTATTACTGCCTCTGTTTGTTGAGTTTTCCTTAATGGTCGGCAGATATAATACATATGCATTTTGGAGCATTAGGGGGAATATTATTGACTTTTGATATTTAATTTACTGGTTTATATTCATGTAATATTTGATGTATGCAGTTTTAACAAGTGAATATTAATGAGTTTTAACATGCGAGTCATCAACTGATAAGTTGTCTGGAACCGCAACTACGTGAACCATAATCATATTCTATCATATGATGAGATATTACAGTTAATTAGCTTTTATTGTCTTTGTAATCCACCGACGGTTGCATTTGTCAGTAATACATCCTTTGCAAGATCACAGAGTACTTTATGCTTAATTTTCATTATTTATTAGGTCTCAAATTAGTTCCTAAAATAAATTTATTTGTTAATTTTGCTGTTTCAGGTGAATGTTTTGGTGCATGCTGCTGAAATAAAGCTTACACCTGAGCAGCTTGCAGACATCACTAAAGCAAAAGTACGGCACCGTGAGCAAGATCTAAAGGAACTTTTTGGGACAAGGATAAAGGCTGATGGTGTTAAGCCTGATTGTTGTTCTACACAGAATGGGGTGGAAGATGTTGAGGGAGGTGCTATCTGGGATGTTTTCCGGAGAGAAGATGTTCCCAAGCTAAGGGATTATCTTAACAAGCACTTTAGGGAGTTCAGGCATATATATTGTTGTCCGGTACAACAGGTGAATGCATTTTAAATACAATTAATTTTTAAATTAGACCATGTTTTAAATAACCGAGCTGTGATACTGGTAGGTATTGAGATTGTTATATGTTTACGTTTTTGGATTTTGAGTGAGCCAGTCTAACACTATTTTGATCGGTCTTAATATTGCAATGGTATTTTGGTTTCAAATAAACTCTGAAGAAGATGCTCCAAATGCTAGCAGGGTCAGTGTAAAATATATAAAGTTATGTCTCCTCCTTGAATGTTGGATTCTGCCCTTCTAAATTACAAGTGTGTTCTCCTTTAATGAGCAGTGAACTTATCTTAAAATTCTTGCAGAGAAATGTCTGTCTAATGCTTTCTTAAACTAGATGTTTATTATTTTGGTCCCTTGGGATGCCCATGAAAGAAATAAAACATTTAGTAATGAGAGTTTGATGACTGCATGGACATTTAAACAACACAGTAATCATTTTGCTCAATTGTAGACTTCTAGTTTTTTTTATTCTATCTAGTGCTACAAACTTTAATTTATGAAGTTCTGGCAACCAGTGCTTTTTCAGTTTTACGGTCTTCAGAGACTTATTGATACTTATGTTTTCTTTGGGATAAATATATAGGTTGTGGACCCTATACATGATCAGTCTTTTTACCTGACTGTGGACCATAAGTCCAAACTTAAAGGAGAATATGGTATGTTGAAACAGATTAATACTTTTAGACCAGTAAAAGAAAGCATCATCCTTTGATTATGGTTAATATTAATATGTTGACATGTAGGAATTGAACCATGGACATTTGTTCAGAAACTTGGGGAGGCTGTTCTTATACCTGCTGGCTGTCCTTATCAAGTCAGGAATATTAAGGTATACCAATTTCTTTTTGCAATCCTTTTTCATTCTTTTGTTATATAAGTAAAGTATTGATGGAGTTGAAATGATTTTCTATTTTGTATCAATCCTCTTAAGTAGTAAGTATACCATCATTTTTATTTCTGTAACGGGGTCCATATAAAGGCATGGTATGGCATATTGTATGAGATATTCAAGGTTTGCATATTATAAAGGCATGGTATTGCCATAGATGAATATGGTTTCTTCCAGCGAACCAGTCAATATGGTTAGGCTTATATTTTCTGATGCTATTCTCTCAATTTTCAACAGTCTTGTGTGAAGGTTTCACTTGATTTTGTTTCACCTGAAAGTATTGGTGAATGTGTTTGTTTGACTGAAGAATTTCGTGTACTTCCTCATGGTCATACCGCTAAAGTGGACAAATTGGAGGTATGTGGGTAGTTAAGTACTTTGATATTGATGTTGCACTTTATTGTATTTGTTCCTTATTCTGGCCTTAATTGTTTACCTTCTATTTTGTTGGTTGAGTTTTGAGCTTAATGCACTGTTGAACTTGAACATACAATTACTGCTTACATGTATGTAAAATTTATAGTATCGTAACCACCTGGACCTGAATGCTTTATTCTGTTTAATGCCGTTTCTCTGTAAAATGACATCCGAAACAGGTGAGGAGAATGGCTCTACGAGCAATGTGTTCTGCAGTGAATCGTTTGGATCGAAATGCATGGTGAGTTTCTTCAAATACATATATCAATATGAAGAATGGTGTCTTCATGCTGGGAATGTGTGTGGCTTTTCATTATAGGTTTTTGTAGGACTAATGTTATCGTACTCTTAGAGACATAATCTCTAATTAATTGTTTGATGTTTGAATAGCAATTATGTAGGTTGCCTGGGTGTTGTATTTAATTGGATAATGACCACAATTGGTAAATCGAGTTGTAAGGAATACTTGGCGATTCTTCTCAATTTGATCCTTTAATGCAAGGCCAACAATCACGAACAACATGCATATGAATCTTTAGTCTAATGGTTGCCTTTTGTGCTAGGTTACCATTATTTTATGTGCCTTTTATGTTGAACTGAGGCTATTCTCCCCCCACCCCCTTCTTTCAGGATTAAATTGAGTTATTCCAGACAGAAGAAAGTGGCAACCCCTGGTTTCCGTCAAGGTACATTAAATTCAAATCCTTCAGGCAAGCATGGAGTGGGTAGGCAGGTGGAGACTGAGGTAGATTCCATCGTCACCAACGACATGGAAGATCCTGACAGTGACGAGGAAGATGAGGTTGTTCATGATCAAGAAACAGAAGTCCAGAATGAGGCAGTTGTCAGGGACCCTGATGAAGGCAGAATGGTGAATGGTGTTAAGATTGAGGAAGTTGCCATCGAAAGTGGCAATGACATGGACCCTGATGAAGATCCTGACAGTGACGAGGAAGATGAGGTTGTTCATGATCAAGAAACAGAAGTCCAGAATGAGGCAGTTGTCAGGGACCCTGATGAAGTCAGAATAGTGAATGATGTTAAGATTGAGGAAGTTGCCATCGAAAGTGGCAACGACATGGACCCTGATGAAGATCCTGACCGTGACGAGGAAGATGAGGTTGTTCATGATCAAGAAACAGAAGTCCAGAATGAGGCAGTTGTCAGGGACCCTGATGAAGGCAGAATGGTGAATGATGTTAAGATTGAGGAAGTTGCCATCGAAAGTGGCAATGACATGGACCCTGATGAAGATCCTGACAGTGACGAGGAAGATGAGGTTGTTCATGATCAAGAAACAGAAGTCCAGAATGAGGCAGTTGTCAGGGACCCTGATGAAGGCAGAATGGTGAATGATGTTAAGATTGAGGAAGTTGCCATCGAAAGTGGCAATGACATGGACCCTGATGAAGATCCTGACAGCGACGAGGAAGATGAGGTTGTTCATGATCAAGAAACAGAAGTCCAGAATGAGGCAGTTGTCAGGGACCCTGATGAAGTCAGAATGGTGAATGATGTTAAGATTGAGGAAGTTGCCATCGAAAGTGGCAATGACATGGAAGATCCTGATCCCATAGACACCACTGCTCCAACTTATCCAGAGGAGCATGCCGCCTGTAGTGCGCAGCATACCGATTGTTGTATTGTTGATTTCTATGGTTTTCTGGTGTCAACAATCCATAAGCCTTATTTGGAAGTGATCTATGACATTGAGGGTGCTTTCTGGAAGAGCTGTGCCATCCAAAGTCCCGAGTGGATCTCTTCCTTGCTGAGGCTATTTGGTGATGCTTTGAAATTGTCTGATACACCATGGTGCTTGTTGTCTCGAGAAGATATAGTACGCATGGTTCGGTCCATCGAGGATGCTAAGGCAGTAGGATTCAGTGTTAATTGTTTGGAGCCTCTCATGGAAGAGGCCAGGACCATGATAGCCTCTTATGACAACTGTGTGGGGCTGAAAGACCAGTGTAGCAGAGTGGAGGAGGAAATAGAAACAGTGAAGGGAAAGCTGGAATCCTTGAAAAATCAGAGGAGAGAACTTAAAAGAAAGATGTTTACTCATTCGAGCACGGTTGGGCGTTCATCCACTGCATTTAGCTTTGTTTCTAGAGTTAATTACACACTTGTTGGCTCTCCCAAATGGGAAAGTGCATAGGTGTAAGTTTGCACTCTTGTTAAAAATAGTAACAGGTTGAACTATATCCTTTACTTTTGTTAAAATGAAATTCGCTAAAGCCATCAATATATTATATATGTAATGCATTGATGGTTTGTTGGTCCAAAAGTTTATAAATTTGATTTTTAGTGATAAGTCATATTATCATATACATGGTCAATCTATCGAATATAAATTAGATATATATTCGAGTTGTGAAAATGCAAGAAAATCATTCAGAAAACAGTTCTTATTTCAGCTTTTTTTAATGTTATTTTTCAACTAGGTAAATCCCTTCCCAATTCCCATCCATAATTATTTACTAATAAGCTGTTGATACAATTCATTCTGCATACTAAAAATTAATTAAGTTATAGGCCGGCCATACATACGACGAAATTGAACAAATAAGTGTTATTTTCCTCTCACAGTATGGACGTTTCCTAGGCATTGTTAAGTACTCATCAAGACTTTGCAAGAAGTAAGAAAATACTCTCTTTTATGGTTTATTATTCTATGCATCTACTGTGGAAAAAATACTTCACAAACATATCTAATTTTATTTTAAAAATTAAAATTAAAATTTATAATTATAAAACTCTAAATTCTAAACTCTAATTTCTAAACCCTAAAGTCTAACCATAAATTTTAAATTATAAACCATAAAACATAAATCCTAAATTAAACCTCTAAACCATAAATTAAATCCTTTATAGAAAATAATTTTTTCACCACCAATGCATGAAATATTTTATATCTCTATATGTTTCCCCGCGTCACATGATAGTTAAATAGTAAATAACTAAATACAATATAAATTCTAATGTGGTGGTAATATATTTTTTGTACATAATGTGGTAGTATATTATTTCATATTAATCTATTTATTCAAAAATAATGTTAAACATTATTACAAAAATAATACTACAACATCATACAAACACATGTTACTTTTAAGAACAATATTTTTTACTTGAGAAAATATTTATATGCACTGGTGATGGAAAAGATTCATAGGGTGGTTATTTCAGAGTTTATGGGTTACTTTTAGAAGTTTTAATAATCTCATTACTCTAAACTCTAAATTCTAACAATAAATCATAAATTCTAAACTCTTAAACTCTAAACCCTAAACTAAAATCATAAACACTAAAATCAATCTAGTTGTGAAAAAAAATTCCCCACCGGTGCATAAAATAATTATTCTTTTTATTTTATTACTTTAAGATTTCTAGATTTATGTGTTGATTTATATAATTTCTAGATTTAGATTGTTCCATTAATTTTTTTAAATAACTACTAAATACATCTATATTAAGATGATATTATTCTCAATCGACATGAGATATATGTTCGACCGAATCGAAATTTTACAAATGTAACAACTGTAATTATATTATTAAGATATAAAAATTATAAGAGCACTTAATCTCACTTCTCCCAGTAATACAAAGGAATAAAGAAGTGGACTTAAAACCATATGTTTTAAGATTACGGACCCTAAACCCTAGATAATTCTTCACCAAACAAGGTCAAAATAGAATTCGTCTCACACTCTCTAACAATCACGGACGGAGTCGGGATTGGACTATGAAGGACAAGTTAAATAACTTTAAAATAAACAGGGTTTTAAAAAGTAATTGAATCATAAAAATTAAAAAAATTAAGGTTTAATTTTAATAATTTTAAAATTGGAGGGTCTTAAAAGGTGATTAAACTAGAAAAAAAGAGGGGTTAAATAATTTGAATCCTCATATGTTTGATCATAGATCTATCTTTGATCTACGACTCAACCTTTCATTTACAAAAGTAAATAAATAAAAATGATTTAAAAAGTAATACGCGGTAAGTAACGCTTGCCGTGCAAAATTATCAAGAAAATTTAACCGTACAAAAAGGATTTATTTGAAAGAAAAATGAAAACGTTACGGTTCACACGTTAAAAAAAACGGCGTTAAGAGCTCACTTAAAATATTAAACAAATGTTGAGGACTAATTTTACTATTTATGCTTTAAGAAACACTAGCGAAAAGAAAACGATATTTCCAGGCCAATAAAAAAGGTAAACACCGGTTACTAAACTGTTTTCGCTTTTCTATTTTAATCACCACACTATTATTTTGTGTAAAATCGTCATTAATATTATTATTTTTTTATTTTGGTCATTAGACATTAATGTTATTTTTTTCTTGTTTTAGTCATCAATCTATTGCTTCATTTCTATTTTGGTCACTAAACTATTCTTGCTTCTCTATTTTTCCGTTTTCTATTGTCAGGTGACCAAAATAGAAAGAAAACGTAACATTAGTGGCTATTTTACTAAAAATAATAGTTTGGTGACAAAAATAAGAAAACATGTATAGTATAGTGACCGATAGTGATGTTTACCCTAAAAAATAATTAAACTTTATTTAGATATTTAATATTTATCATAATTGATTAAGGTGACATTTACTAAGTTTAAGTTGGTAATTATTTGATATGACAATGGCCTCAATCCCACAAGGATAAAGTCGGATAAAAATATCTACTCTTTTTGTTGCTCTTTTATGTCACAACACTTCAAAATCAAATTATAAGTTCTAATTCTAAATTTTAAATTCTAAATTTTAAACTCTAAAAAATACATCATATACTAAATACTTTAAACTCCGACTTTAAGCTTTAACTTTAACCCTAATGTTTTAATAATGAGATATAAATTGTGCACCGAAAAGGGAAGACGATTTCCACTCGCGGAATACACAGACTCGCTTGCAAGGAAGCGATCTTATCGGAAGGGTTTTACATTGAACGCTTTTAAGTTTTAACCGTGAGGCTGTGAATCAAATCATTGACGCTGAGAAGCAATGAAACTTTGGGGGACCATACCATTAATGGCTGCAAAAGGCAAAAGCAACCTGTTTTGGAAAACCTAATTTCTAGTGTCTGTCTACGCCTTGTTTCTAAAACTAGACCCTGGCAATTGCAAATGCTCTTATTAATTAAACACCCAAAACCCCTCATCCACTCAACAACAATCCCACAGAAATATCATCCAAAACCAAGCATTCTCAATTTTCTGACTATAACATCACTGCATTGCTTAATAAAAACGGTAAACTGCACCACATACCACTCAACTATGGTCCCTAACTCGAAAATGCTTCCTGCAGATGATGGCTTGTGTGTATGGAGTCGGTACTATATCAATATTTGGTGGGAATTCTTCCATGTTATTAGAAACCCCAAAAACAGAAGGGGTTACATTCGTTGGAATTGTTACACTTCTTATCTGAACTTTTACTTTTTTACCTCCAATACTTTTTGTTGAAGTTGCAGAATGACCATATCAATAGATATCTACAAGTCCCAGTCATGGGATTGTTACACTTTGTCGTTTCCCATTAGGGGTGTCTATGGTTTCTGGCTTTGGAATTTCCAACTTTTCCTTTCCTAGATGGCCATAGTTTTGTAATTTGTAGCACTGAAAAAGGATTTCCAGAATTGGTAAATTTCAGGTTGCTTGGCAGATGAGACCAGAGGAGTGGTTAAGAGTCACAGCACCCTTTTGTCTATGTTTCCGCATAGGACAATAAAAGGAATACTTATTGCTATTAAATTGCTGATAGTGCCATTCCTCCTCCTTTCTCAGGCCAATCCATTCCATTAGGTCAAGCCTTTGTTAATGGCTAGGGTGATTATCCACTCAAACTAATGAACACCATCAATTTATCTCTTCTTATCCCTCATCCATAACATTGATTTCAAATAGAGTTTTAATTTGAGTTTTAAAATTTTCGGATCATTCACATCATGTTTAAATAGTTTTTTATTCATTTTGGATTCATATTATTCTGATTTGAGGGTTTAGAGTCATTTAAGGTTACTTGTTCGGATTATTTTAGGTCTAGGTCGTTTAAGGTTCAAGTCAATTTGAGTACAAGTGGTCATTCAAGTTTTTGAAATCTAATCATCCCGTGCATGGTTGTTCTGAGTTATTTTTGTTTAGGTCAAGTTTGGGTTCAAACTAATTCGAATCCAGCTTGAATTTTTTATGGTCAAATTAAACTAATTAATTACCCCATGATAGTATTCTAGGTTATGAAAATTCATGTAACACAAACTATTAATATGTAAAATTCTTTGTAAATATATAATATTTTAGATAGTGTATATATATAGGTATAATTGTGGGAAGTAGCAAACATTTCCTTGTTCCTATACGATTCACAAAAGGACCAAGAGTTTTTACAAGAAAGGAATAGGTAAACTTGCAGTCATCCTCATCTCTCTCTTCCTTTCTTAATTTCTTTTCTTTCTGTCTGTCTGTATATCTTCTCCTCAAAGTTGTTATTTTTAGGGTTGCAGAAGCTTTTACTTTCCATTTTATCATCCCATTTCTTTGTGTGTACCTCTCCCATATTTGAACTTGTTTGTTTCTCCTTGTTTTTCCATTATCATGGTTATCTTCAAAACCTGTCCTTTTTGTGGTTTTTAGAAGTGAATAAAAGACCTGAACCTTTCTTTCCTTAAGTAGAGATTGATAGGCAAGTATGGGACGTGGAAAGATAGCCATCAAGAGGATCGAGAACCAGACGACTCGGCAAGTCACCTTCTCCAAGCGCCGAGCTGGTCTTTTGAAGAAAACCCACGAGCTCTCCGTGCTCTGCGATGCTCAGATTGGCCTCATCATCTTCTCCAGCACCGGCAAGTTGTGCCAATACTGCACCGAACCTTACAGGTCTTCACTTTCCTCTTTTTTCTCCTTCCATTTCATCGTTGGTCTGTAGGGTTTCTAAGCCCTTGTAGCCTCTAGCTGTACCTGTAGGGCAGGAAATGGACCTTTACAGGACAGTAATTAAACGCATTACTACAACTTTAGGGACATAAAATCAGTTCTATATCCAGAATTAAATGCTTCATTTGATTCTTTCAATTCATTATATTTATAATGTTAAATTCCAAGAAATTTTGTCTCTTTTGTTTGGGAAGTATCCAATTATATTATATATATATATATTTGCAGAATGGAGCACATCATAGAAAGGTACCAGAAGGTCAAAGGGACTCGCATTCCTGAGCATGACAATCGGGTAAGACTCATTGATTGGAAACTTTGCATGTCCTACCCTTTCATTTTATACAACATAAGTATAAGTATACGTATACGTATAGGAACAATTGTACAATGAATTGGCTGTGTTGAGGAAAGAAACCCGTAGTCTTCAGCTAAGCATGAGGCGCTACACTGGCGAGGACATGAGCTCTATTCCATACCAAGAGCTTGAACAACTTGAACAAGAACTTGAGCGCTCGGTCAACAGGGTCCGAGAACGAAAGGTACTGTTTTAAAAATCTGGGTTTTATTTATTTGATTCATACAATCACTTGTAATGGAAAAAAAACCAGTGAATTTGAAGTTCGAATTTTGACGTTTGTAACATTGGCAGAATGAGCTCTTGCAACAACAGCTGGATAACCTTCGTAGAAAGGTGATGTCAATTAGAACAATATATGAGTTTACATACACTTTTAAGACATCAAAGGCTAACTCCATTACTAATCCTGGTTTGATATCGTGTAGGAACGAATTCTCGAGGAAGAAAACAGCAACATGTACCGCTGGGTAAGTAAACAATTTCAATTAAACTTGGTAATGGTATGGTATTCATAATGAATTGTTATGGGCGCACAGATTCAAGAACACCGAGCAGCAATGGAGTATCAACAGGGGGGAATGGAAGCGAAACCAGTGGAGCAGCAGCAGATTCTTGATGAATTCCCCAGCTTCTATGGAGGAGGAGAGCCGAGTAGTGTGCTTCAGCTTGCAACCATTCCTCAACAATTCTCCTATCAGCTCCAGCTTGCTCAGCCCAACCTTCAAGATTCAAATCTCTAGCTTTTACTTTTTACAGCTGAGGTACATAATCATCACCATTTAGTGGATTTTCAGAGTTGAAAAATGGATGGTGTACTGTACTGTTGATTACTTGTCTGGTGTTCTTATAAAACTACCTATAAGAGACGTATTTGTGATGTATTTGGTTTAGGGTGTGTGCTATCGTTTCATATTTATGAGGTTAATTACATTCAACTCAAGATTAAATACCCTTTTTCCTGTGTTTCTAAATGTTTTAATTTTCGGAGCAAGGGTTGATGGCCGGTTGGTCAGAACTGCTCACCGCTCCCTTCCCCTTAGGTCTCGGGTTCAAGTCTCATTAGTAGCATTTCTTTCCTCTAGAGTCTCTCTCTCCCCTCTAGGTAGAAGTAGGTAGTCTTTGTCAAAAAAAATATTTTAATTTTCCTTTTTGTTTTTTTAGGGAACTTATGGTGAAATTTTGGACAAAAATCCTCTGCGTCGACGCTAAAAAACATTAAAAAAATAAATTATAAGCTTTAACCCTAAATTTTAAATCTTAAACTCTACCCTTTACCTTCTATAAAATACACCATACTCCAAATTTACTAAACCTAATTTTTAGTGTGAGACAAAAATAGGGCACCAAAAAAGTAGATGATTTCTATTCTGAAATTTTAGCTTTATGTAAAGTGTTATATTTGGTAAATGTGATTTGATAAAATATCTAATATGATAGTTTTATTTAGATAAAAATGTTCAATATAGTACCTAAATTATCATGTGTTATTTTGATATCTAAGATTAAAATTGTTAGTGCAAATGAAGATGAAGAATGATATACTTATTTGGATTTATTGATTTGGAAAAGCATCACATTCTAAAATTTTATTGGCTAATTTGACATTTCTTAATGGTCATAACCCTAAGTACTATAATAAATATAGAATAAAAGTTTAAAATATATCACATTGATATTATGTCAAGGTATATATTAAAAGTATATAGGTTAATTTTATATTTTCTAAAAATGCAAATATTATATTGAATGTTTTAAAAGTATAAATACTACACTATATTTTTTGTAAGCATACAAGTACCAAATGTAACATTACAACTATTTGAGTGTTTATCATGTAGAGAATCTGCCAAGTGCCAACAATTTGTTTATTATCCTTCATTTTATTTTAGATGGTGGTACAATTTAACTTAAATATATTTTTAGTTAGTCTTTTATAAACTTCTAAACTTAGTTTGGTGACTAAGTGATGGACCCTATGCCCAGGGCCGGTCCTGGGCTTTTGGTGGCTCGGGGCCAATATAAAAAATGGGCCCTAAATTAAAAATTTAAATTGCGGTTGGGATCGTATTTACAATCATGTTATGTTTTATTGTGGGTGCGGACATTATAGATGCTATTTCAGTCTCTGCAAGTATCGCGGTTGTGAAATCTCTTAATAACATATGTTATTGTGGACATAACAGTTGCGGGTATCGCGGTTTCAGATGGTGCCGCTACCCATGGGCGGATGTAGCATATAAATTAGGGGTGCAATTGACCCCACTTGATTTGTTGGAGTACGAGGTTTTCAATGAGGTAGTATAGATTTTTTCATAAGAAATATTAGATTTGACCCCACTTAATTTGTTGGGTATGGGGATAACAATGCTTATTCTAATGATATAGAAATCATCAATACCTCATGCTTCACTCATGGCCTCACTATAAGAAAATCATAGCTCCACCACTACTGCTATCGTCATCTAACGACCGTTGTTGCGGTTGCATACCGTTATTTAAATTCATGTCCCTAATAGCAAGTAACGAAAAAATTAATTTTAAGAGTATATCCATAATAACATGTATTGAAAAATTATGCCTTTGATAACAAAAATTGAATAAATTGAATTTTAAGAGTATGTCTAAAATGACAAATATTAAAAAAATCGGGCCCCTAATAACAAGTATTAAAAAAAATTGAATTTTGAGAGTAGGCCCATAATAATAAATATTAGAGAAAAAAAATAAAACCTCTATTAACAAATATTAAAAAATTGACCCATACTAACAAGTATTAAAAATAAATACAATTCAAATAAAATTAAAAACATATAATTCCCTTGAGTGGTGGGCCTTGGGCGGGTGCCCTGGTTGCCCCTGCCCAGGGCCGGGCCTGCGGCCTATGCAAGGGTTCCTTATATTAATTCCCGACTGTGGCAAGGGGAGTGCAATTTTCCTTCCTTTTTATTCCACCACACTATTTTATTGGTTCGAATAAAAATATTATAAAACAAAACATATATTACTTACAAGAAGAGAGAAAATAACACGGAAAATTGAAGGAAAATTCACAACAACATTGTTGTTAATATTTTTAACAATTAACGACTAGTCACCAAAACAGAAACAACAGATAATATTAGTGATGTTTTTGTCTAAAAAATTAATTCAATGACTAAAATAGAAAAAAAATGATTTAGTGATTACTGATGTAGTTTACTCATAATGCATCTTAAACGTCTTTAAAAAGTTAACTTAAAAGAGGATAAAAATGTATTATATTTCTCAATTAAAATAATTGAAATTTACTAGAAAATTTAATATTTAAATAAATAAATTTATATTTATATTTTTATGACTTATTATTTTTGACAAATCAATTAAGTCATAGATAAAAATTGAATAAATTATTTTAAGAAAAATATTTTGGTTTTATTTAAATAAATATGAAGATAACAAAACAACTTCAAATTTATTAGAGAATAAAATTTTAAATTTATATATTTGAGTTATATTAGATAAATTTTTTATTATATTTATATTGACTTAGCTGATAATATTTTTTTAGATTTTGTCAATAATTATATTTATACGATGTTATGATATTGTTCATGTCTTTACATTTACACTTTCCTTGGCTTTTATTAATTGGCCAAAAATTCATAGTGACCTGAAGGTTGTTTTGTGTATATCAACGCTCCCACATCTTAATATGGTGATAATCATATCTCAAATTCAACTTTAAAAAAATAAAAAGTGTCACCTCAATTATTGGTATAGTAAATTGAGTTTATATTAAAAAATTGGTTTTTAGTTAATTATTTCTAAGAAAATGAAATTTCTTATTTTTTATTACTATTTTAATGTTATTTCAATTGTTATGTAACTATTTTAATAGTTATTATATCGTCATATTGATTTAGAGGTCGATAATGTTATTGTGGTTAAGATTATTGGCAACACTTCTTTGTGCCTTCATGAATCATGATAATGCTTTGGTGGTGAGCATAAAAAATTATGTGAGTCGAGATTGAGATCTTACTGTAAATCATGTCTCTCGGAAGACGAATATGGTTGTGGACAAGTTGGCGAGCTTAGCTCGAGGGCATCCGGTGGGAGAATGAACATTCACGATACCTCCGCCTACGGTTGAGGTTCTTGTTATTCGGGATCGTACGTGAGTACCCTTTTGTTTTTCATGTAGCGCTTTTGCGCATGTCGCTTCTTCTCTTATGATGTATATACCATCATGTGTACTCTTTTCCCCATTTAAGTTTAAGAGAGTTTTAACGAGGCACGTGGGATATTTTTTCGAATCAAAAAAATTAAATTTAAATCATATTTTAATAGTTATGTAACTATTTTAATAGATATTTTAATAGTTACTAATATTTGACTGATCAACAGTAATCCTACACAATATAGATATTGAGTGGGGTAATTTAGGTTGGATCTTTTATGCAGAGTTGGCCCATTTACAAATCAGTTGAAAAATGGGCCGCCCAAGTGAGCTCGTTAAACAACAAATTAAACCCTCCGCAATGGCGGCGTCGTTCGTTCATCGTTGTGCGCCTGGCGGTGTAAGCAATTTCTCCATTTCCGGCGAAACGGAAAGGCGGTTAGACACGAATAATGGAAAAAGAGAATACAAACACTACTACTTGTAGTGGTAAGCCTGTATCGATGATGGAGGAAGATTCCACGACACCCAAAATCGATTCCCCCACCAATTCCCAGCAAACCAGTAGGGTTTTTTTTTTAATTGAAATTATCTCGATTATCTATACTTGTTCCGATAGCATATATAATTGAAATTCTAGCATGGAATCTAATCTTCTCATTCAATTTAATATATGAGGTTAGTTGTTGAAGAAAGAATACATAGATTTTATGTTTTAGAATACATGATGAATTTGAGTGGTTGTGGAACTGTCCTTCATCTGCATATTAAGGTTTGATCCTTTTATAAAATCTAATGGAAATTCTTGATCATGCCGCCTGCATTTTCAGTTTCCGACGACGATGAAATAGACTATTCGATCAAACCTGAATTCTATGACCCGAACCTTGATGATAAAGATGAAATATGGGCTCAGAAGAAAAGGAAAGGCCGAATTTCCGACGCTGTGCTTAGCTGCCCTGCTTGTTTTACCACCCTCTGCCTTGAGTGCCAAAGGTACGTTCATTTTGTCTATCCGTTTTTCGCAATTTGCAGGCTATAGGATAACCAGCAGACGATAATAGATCAAACATTAGCCTTTGGTTGATGTCTAGGTAAATGGAACATGTCAATTTCATGTCATATTGATATGTTTCACTATTCCATCTTTGAGCGTTCTGTGAAATCTGAATTGAACTTCAGCTTAACGATTGTGATTTGTGAATCAAAGAACCGAAAAGAAATGGACATGTTATAATCTATAAGGATGTCAAGTTAAATTGAAACTTGGCATGTTGTTGACAATGTTCTGTTATCTTATCGGATATTATTCATAAATAATATATGCACATAAAAGGCACTGAAACTAACTTCTGCTAATATACAACGGCAATACTTATACTACAAGCAATTTCTTCTTTACATCAGGCTGTGTTTCTTCTATCTATTAGACAGAAGGTAATATCTCTCGATTTTTGCTGCCGCTACTTGTGAATTGTGATTCGTGGTTCCCATTTCCCAACAGCCCTTCTTTGTTTTGAGAGATAATATGCTTTGCTGTTTTATGTAGTTTTGTTCATGTAAGGAATAAATGCAACATGATATCTTTTAACTGGGATTTACAGATTCTATTGTTCCTCATAGCATTATTGAGAAGTATGTGATGGGATTGAAATGTGCATTTATTCTTCCTATAAACTCTAAGCCTAATCGGGGTTTTGCAGGCACGAAAAATATGTGACTCAATACAGGGCAATTTTCGTTGTGAACTGCAAGATAGAAAACGAAAAAGTCAGGCAAGAAAAGGTAAAACCGAAAAAGTCAGGCAAGCGAAGAAGAGAAACAGGTGAGGATGAAGCAGCTGCTGCCAGTGGGGAAACTTTCAAGGCGGTCTGCTGTTTGGTGTGCTCGACGGAGGTTGGTGTCATCGACGGAGACGAGGTTTATCACTTTTTCAATGTTCTTCCAAGTGAGGCCTGAATCTTGGTTGCTGGGGGGTACCAAATAGTTCATTTTCCGTGCTTAGACCGAGGTAGGAAATCGCGATTCGCACTCGGAAAGTCTCACTGTTATACTAACATCCTTAAAGAAAGCTGTATGTAAGAGATTTAAGATCGGCATCCTCTTTGTTATGTTTGCATTCTATCCCAATGAGGGAGAATCTGAATTTCCTAACTTTAACCTTAATTTTTGACCCAAGTTGGCATAGGCCACTGATCGGGTAAGCCGATGGATCAAACATACTAACTTCATTCAAATCTCCCGTTGGAAGCGCTGACGTGGATTTTCATAAACAAAATTGAATGAAAGGAATTCCACGATGGAAAATAAATTTTATTTAACATAACCTGTTGAAATTTAAATTTAAAAAAAAAAACTCAAATGATGGTCTTAGTGAAAAAGGAAATATCATTTTTAATTCAACTTTTGAATAATTTTATGGGTAAAATATACAAATGGTCACTGAACTTTGTTGAATTGTTCAATTTGATAACTAAGTTTTCAAAATTGTTTCAATTTTAGCATTAAATTTTTATTTTTGTTAAAAGTTAATCGTTGAACCGTTAACTGTCGTTAATCATGTGACGTTACAGTTATAAAAAGTTATGTCGTAACACATTTAATTCTTCACGTTTGCACATTCAAACAATTTAATTTAATTTTTAAAAAATAATCTTCATTATTTACACATTATTTCAATTTGGTTCTCCCAATTCGAATCAAAGTTCTCATAACCTCAAACTTATTGGAAAACATTATACCAAAATGAACAATTGTTGAATAAAATGGGCTTCCGCCAGTAGCACAAAGGAGAATATTTGGAGTTGAGGTGATTCAGAAGCGAGTAAAGAATCAAAGCCCAAAATCAAATACAGAGGCAATAATATTCATAAACAATCTGATAATATGATTCCAGATGAATCAAAACATTTGATTTCCGATTACGGTAATCGTATTCATAAACAATAACAAACTTCATTTATCTATTCATTGCAAATAAAATATATAAAATATTATTCTAAATAAAAAAGCCTAACAACCAATAGTGAACATACTAATTTAAGGGAAAAAGAAGGGACAACAGCATCAAATGTGTGGTTTATTTCATTAGCAGCACTATAAAAACTTCTAAAAAAATTATTTAGGAAAACACTCCTGAGTTATTAGTGGTATTAACCTACTTTTCTCTTCATTGTCTTCCGGTGCTGTAAGATTTTCTTATTTCTTTTCTTTGTTTAGCCGGCAAAGCACAGCTTTTGAGCGGGCTATCGATTTGTCGGTGCTCATTATTTTCACTTATTTTTTTAATTTAATTTTTATTTTTATTTGTCTTAAAAAAATTTTAATTTTTAATAAGAATCTCTGTTATTGTGGCACGTTTTTCTTCTGCTTGGGTGTTATATCTTTTTTTTTGTGATATGTTTTTTCCTGTCGTTTGGCATGATCTTCGCATCCCGTTGTAGTTATTTGGTGCTCACTTAAAGATCTTCACAGCGCTTTTTCTGATTTGGGCTTGTCGGTGGTCATAAAAAATGTGATTCCTTTGTATAGCGGAGCAATATACCTAATCGTTTGGTTCGCTCACTACTCATTTTCACTTCATAAAACATCTCTTTTAAATAGAGACAAAAAAATTCATAAAAGTTTCTGGATTATTGATGATGTAAGTTGATCTCAAGAAAAGAGCTATTTTTCTTTGCACGTTTGGATCTCATATTTTATTTTTAAGAGTTTTTTGGTGGGCATAGTCTCTTTTTTGTAAGTTATAATTATGATACCTTCTATTATTTTTTTAATAAATTTTAGGGAAAACTACACCAGTGACCACCGAAGATATTGGGGATACCTATTTGAACCACCGAACTAAAAAAACGTCAATCACACCACCAAACTTTAAATCAACCTATTTTGACCACCGCCGTTAAAAAATTAACGAAGGGGTGACGGAAGTGCCACGTGGCAGTTAACAGGATATTTCATTAGAAGGGACAACAGCATCAAATGTGTGGTTTATTTCATTAGCAGCACTATAAAAACTTCTAAAAAAATTATTTAGGAAAACACTCCTGAGTTATTAGTGGTATTAACCTACTTTTCTCTTCATTGTCTTCCGGTGCTGTAAGATTTTCTTATTTCTTTTCTTTGTTTAGCCGGCAAAGCACAGCTTTTGAGCGGGCTATCGATTTGTCGGTGCTCATTATTTTCACTTATTTTTTTAATTTAATTTTTATTTTTATTTGTCTTAAAAAAAATTTAATTTTTAATAAGAATCTCTGTTATTGTGGCACGTTTTTCTTCTGCTTGGGTGTTATATCTTTTTTTTTGTGATATGTTTTTTCCTGTCGTTTGGCATGATCTTCGCATCCCGTTGTAGTTATTTGGTGCTCACTTAAAGATCTTCACAGCGCTTTTTCTGATTTGGGCTTGTCGGTGGTCATAAAAAATGTGATTCCTTTGTATAGCGGAGCAATATACCTAATCGTTTGGTTCGCTCACTACTCATTTTCACTTCATAAAACATCTCTTTTAAATAGAGACAAAAAAATTCATAAAAGTTTCTGGATTATTGATGATGTAAGTTGATCTCAAGAAAAGAGCTATTTTTCTTTGCACGTTTGGATCTCATATTTTATTTTTAAGAGTTTTTTGGTGGGCATAGTCTCTTTTTTGTAAGTTATAATTATGATACCTTCTATTATTTTTTTAATAAATTTTAGGGAAAACTACACCAGTGACCACCGAAGATATTGGGGATACCTATTTGAACCACCGAACTAAAAAAACGTCAATCACACCACCAAACTTTAAATCAACCTATTTTGACCACCGCCGTTAAAAAATTAACGAAGGGGTGACGGAAGTGCCACGTGGCAGTTAACAGGATATTTCTAAAATTACACATTTAATCCTTGTTATTTACACATTCTTTCAATTTAGTCCTAATTTTCAATTAATAAAATAATAAATTATTTAATTAAGTGGTGACACGTGTCAAGACCTTATTGGAGGATTTTAATTATTTATATTTAATTTTATTAATTTATTTTCCCCCTCCAATCAGGTGGTGACACGTGTCACCACCAATTTAGAGGAGAAAAACATTTTTTCCCTCAATGCGTGCTGAGGGATTCGAACCTAGGACACCCAAGTGTAAAGACAATAGCTCTACCACTGCACCAAGCACATCTTTGTGCTATAATTCTCCAGATATAATATATATCTCTTATTAGTTTCTACATTTATAAACCAAAAGCTCAAACCCTAAACACTAATTTCACATATATAAATCTTAAACCCTAAACTCTAACCCTGAATATTTCAAATTAATTTCACACTAAATATTTCAAATTAAACCTCAAACCCTAAAATTTTCAAATTAATTCAACGCTAAATATTTTAAATTAAACCCTAAACTCAAACCCTAAAAATTTCAAATTAATTCCACATTAAATATTTTAAATTAAGCCTTAAACCCTAAATATTTCAAATTAAACCCCAAACCCTAAACCCCAAACCCTAAATTTCAAATTAAACCCTAAATATTTCAAATGAAATATTTAGCGTGAAATTAATTTGAAATATTTAGGGTTTGGGGTTTGGGGTTTAATTTGAAATATTTAGGGTTTAGGGTTTAAGGCTTAATTTAAAATATTTAATGTGGAATTAATTTGAAATTTTTAGGGTTTGAGTTTAGGGTTTAATTTAAAATATTTAGCGTGGAATTAATTTGAAAATTTTAGGGTTTGAGGTTTAATTTGAAATATTTAGTGTGAAATTAATTTGAAATATCTAGGGTTAGAGTTTAGGGTTTAAGATTTATATATGTGAAATTAGTGTTTAGGGTTTGAGCTTTTGGTTTATAAATGTAGAAACTAATAAGAGATATATATTATATCTGGAGAATTATAGCACAAAGATGTGCTTGGTGCAGTGGTAGAACTGTTGCCTTTACACCTGGGTGTCCTAGGTTCGAATCCCTCAGCACGCATTGAGGGAAAAAACTTTTTTCTCCTCTAAATTGGTGGTGACACGTGTCACCACCTGATTGGAGGGGGAAAATAAATTAATAAAATTAAATATAAATAATTAAAATCCTCCAATAAGGTCTTGACACGTGTCACCACTTAATTAAATAATTTATTATTTTATTAATTGAAAATTAGGACTAAATTGAAAGAATGTGTAAATAACAAGGACCAAATGTGTAATTTTAGAAATATCCTGTTAACTGCCACGTGGCACTTCCGTCACCCCTCCGTTAATTTTTTAACGGCGGTGGTCAAAATAGGTTGATTTAATAAGTTTGGTGGTGTGATTGACGTTTTTTTTAGTTCGGTGGTTCAAATAGGTATCCCCAATATCTTCGGTGGTCACTGGTGTAGTTTTCCCTAAATTTTAGTTGTCATCATTGATTTTTTTTAATTATGAACGATAATTAGCTTTTAAAATAATAAACGCTAATTTTAATCGCTGGTTATCCGATCCAAATTCTAATTTTGTTTTTGAAATATGAATATTGCATGTCAAATCCTATAAAATTTTAATGTTCATTAAAAAATAATTAAAAAAATAATAGTGTATAATAGTTTGTAGACAATAGAAGTGATGTTGTTCTATTCTGATTTTTACCAACAGGGAGTGTCAGATTTATTTATTTTTAACAGAATTATAATGTACAATTAAAGCCAATATTTTCGAACCAAAAAGTGTTGGGTGCATTGGTAAGTCACAGTGCATTTTCAAAATGAGAATGTAAGTTCGAACATTAGAGACGACATTGTTAGGAAGGACAGCCTCGCACGAGTCGCACCCCGAACATGGACCATAAAATGGACATACATATTACCAAAAAAAACCTCAAGATTTTCGACTCTAGATCAAAGCCCATATCCATTACAGAAGAACAAAGCCTTGCTGATATTATCCAAACCAGGCCGAAGCGCTGCGCATAGAGCAAAGCAAAGCAATGGCTTGTCATCTCCTGCTGACCGACTTCACTCTCCCTCTCAAAACCTCCAACCTTTCTCACTTGGTTCGCCGCTTCTCATTTCAAACACCCATTTTTCCTTCATATAAACATATGTGTCTACTCTAAAAATGCCTGCTTGAAAGCTTCAATCTTTACTCAATTTCAGTCTTTTGTTATATCTGTATATTTTCGGGAAGTAAATTCTTACTCTTTCTTCCTCATGTGTTTACATACTGTTTCGTTGATGTATTCAGCGCCAGCAGCGAAAAGCAAGGTCTAATGGGTCGCAGAACGTTCCTACAACTGTTGCTTACTATGGACTAAAGACTCCTCCTTATAACCTTGTCAGTGAACCCTTTTTTCCCCTTTTTGTTGTTAATTTTGCATATTGCAAACTACTTGTGAATTGTGATGTAGCAATTTGTGGTTTCATTACCTTGTTGCAGGATGGTTTAGAACCTTATATGAGTAAGAGGGCATTGGAGGTGCATTGGGGTGTGCAGCATCGTGGCTTTGTGGATGACCTGAATAAACAGCTTGGGAAAAGTGATATACTGTATGGCTACACTATGGATGAACTTGTCAAGGCAACATACAACAATGGGAACCCCCTACCTGAATTTAACAATGCGGCCGAGGTATAAACACTTCTGCTGTTCATCTTTGAATTGTTTTGTTTGGTTGTAGTTGATGTGTCATTCTCATTCAAATATTATTTGGTTGAAACAAAATCTTGGGTCTCTGCATCCAGCTGTGAACAAGTTTTAGGAGCCATTGTACCCTAGGATTTTATCCCTCGAGTGAGTTTACATCGTTTTCTAATTCGTATGGTATTCACATGCGATGCGATGTGTCTTGAATCTTTATCCATTTTTTATTGCTTTGAAGTAAAACTTTTAATCATTTAGTGTTAAAAAAGCAACTTGTTTTCAACATGTTAAAGTAATATACTTTTGCATTGAGTGAGCTTACAATTGCAGGTGTGGAACCATGACTTCTTTTGGGAGTCTATGCAACCTGGAGGTGGGGACATGCCCAAACTTGGTTTACTTGAACAGATTGAAAAGGATTTCGGGTCTTTCACAAACTTCAGAGAGAAGTTTGTGGAAACGGCCCTCTCCCTATTTGGCTCGGGCTGGGTTTGGCTCGTTTGTAAGTCCTTTCTCGAGTCAATTTCTGTTTGATTATTAATGAACTGTTCCTCTGCTAGGTGCCTAGGTCTCATTTCCATAGCTTGCATTCTCCCTACATTAGCCCTTGCATATTCTTGGTAGTAGGAGGCCAATGTGTCAAGATATAACTTAATACACATGTTTTCCCTTGCGATTCTCATATTATCCTTGCTTCTCTTTCATTATTTTCTTTCCGTTTTTTAAAATTCAGTATGATTCAATCTTTGATTTTTGGTGAAAAGTGAGAATTAATCCATTGGCTCAATTGCTTCTACTTGACAATGATAGCATATAATTGGAACATAATTTGTTTCTTAACGAGTTGGCTCTGCAAGTAATCTCTTTCATTTGATCGTTTCAGTGAAGAGGCAAGAAAAACGGCTTGCAGTGGTGAAAACGTCAAGTTCAATCAATCCAATTGTGTGGGATGACATTGTATGTCAAGTGTCAACCTAGATATCTATATCTGTATTGATTTATGTCCATCTTTTATACCTTAAAATTTAACCATCATTTTTCGGTGCAGCCTATCCTCAATTTGGATTTGTGGGAGGTAACCTCTTTTGTCTCTCGTTCTCTCAACTTATTCCCCCAACATGCTACTAGGTGCTGACAATTTGTTTGTTTGCCATTGCAGCATGCTTATTATTTGGATTACAAGGTATGCTACTCGATCTACAACGTCATTTTAGTCCGATACAAGTCTATGTTCTTGAAATCATCATTGCCTCTTCTAATCAGAATGACAAAGCGAAATATGTGAGCACGTTTATGAACCACCTTGTGTCTTGGAATGCTGCAACGGTACGAATGGCACGTGCAGAGGCATTTGTGAATTTAGGCGAGCCTAAAATTCCCATTGCTTGAAAAGCGAGTCTTGAAGCTCCCAGCTCATGACTAAAATGCAATAGACAAGCTTTCCACTTTGATTGCAGGATTTACTCAAAGCATGCAAATTAACCGCACCGGAGCTCCTTACGGAGCGTTTCAAACCGGGTATCTGCTTTGTATCGTTGGTACAGGACTTGAATCCATCATAGGAAAGTATCAAGTATGCTGTTTCCTTGTGCCTGATTATATGGGCCTAGGCTCCCCATTCCCAACAGATAGCTTTTGGGGTATAATTTAATTCCACAGATGTCCATACCAAAACCTTAGGTTAATAGAGTAGGTTGGGAACTGAATTTAATCCAATTTTAACTTATATGACAATCTTTGAAATGTAGCATCTTGCAAATTTGCAATATAGACAGTGTACTGTTTCCCTTAAGTCCATTATGTGCATTTTCCCATTTTATCTGCAAGTTATTCATAAATGCAGAGAGCTGTAATTTTGGTAAATTATTCAAGCATGAATTATAAGCCTTGTTGATTAATCTGAATCCGAATCTAATCCGAATCCGAAAAATACAGATGAGAAGTGAAAAACTTGAAGAACTCTTCAATAAACAAATTCACATGACAAGAACACATGAATATATTAAAACCAAATCGGTTGGAACTCAGGCTGAGCTGCCCCCATTACTTGCAAATGATTTAAAAGCCTTTATTGAACTTTTTAAAGGGAGATGGGGGCAAGGACCATTACTAGAAACCTTTTAATTGAAGCAGCTATTTTAATGTGAAAAACCAGTGGAATGGGGACCCTTCAATTACCTTTTTTTGCCTTGAATGATAACCCATATCTCCATAGTTTTGTAATCTTGATTTGAAATTTCCATGGAAGGCAATTTGGCATGTCTCTTTCTAGTTTCTTCAATACCAAATGCAACACTTTCAACTATGTTAATCAAATCAACAACACGCTTTCCAACTTTAATAATTCACATAGTTTGTCTACTACCCCCTTTCTTTTATATCTACTTTTCCTTTTCCAATGAATATTACTTGGGATGCTACCAAATTGGTTGCAGGAACTTAAACAATGATGAATTAGGGGTGCTGGACATTCGCATCTCCTGAAAATTTTAAATTTTTATATAATTTATGTATTTTCTTTATATTTTTTATTGATTATTTAAATTTGCATTCTTTAAAATTTTATAATTTCGCACTCCTTAAAATTCTAATAAACTCTCTAACAACTCGAACTTCTAACAAAAAAAAAATCATTTATCTGTCCTTATCTCAAATCTTCATAATTGTTTTAAAAGTTATTTCTATGTATTGGTGAAAAAACACACACCCACAAGCATGTTTAGTTGTATTTTAAAAATATATTTTAAATTCATAACCTTAAATCTCTAAATCCTAAACCTTTAAAACAATGATGGATTAGGGGTGTTGGGCAGTCGCATTCCCTGAAAATTTTAAATTCTTATGTAATTTATGTATTTTTTATTGATTACTTAAGTTCGCACCCCTAACATTTTATAATTTTGCACTCTCTAAATGTTAATAAACTCTCTAACCGCTTGCACTCCTGACAAAAAAGCATCGGTCTATCCCTAAACTCATATATTCGTAATTGTTTGAAGTCATTATTCTATGTATTCACAGTGAAAAAAATACACTCCACAGATATGTTTAGTTTTATTTTAAAAAAAAATAAATTTTGAATTTATAATCATAAATCTCTAAATCTTAAACTCTAGCTATTAAACTTTAAAATATAAATTCTAACCATAAATCATAAATTCTAATCATAAAACATAAATATTTAAACCTCAAACTAGATCCTTAAATCTTGAATTAAAATCGCTTGGAAAAAGATAAATTTTTACGGTCAGTACATAAAATATTTTTTTATTTTAAAATGTCAAACGTCTAAATCCGCACTTGGATGCTACAACCCCTTCTTGGTTTGTCTACCACCCCTTCTTTTATGCCTACCTTTCTTTTTCCAGTGAATATTACTTGGAATGCTAGCAATTTGGGCGTAAGAACTTAAATCTTCGTAATTATTTTATGGGTAATTATTTTATGTATAGATGATGAAAAAACAAAGTTTTTATAAGCGCTTTAATTTTGAAGTTTAGGGTCTTTATTTAAGAGTTAAAGTATAGGAGTGTTGAATTTAGAGGGTGTGATTAAAATTTAGAAGTTATGATTAAAATTTAGAGTTTGTAGGTTAAAATCTAAATATCTAACCATATTACCTTAAAACTTAAACCCTAAATTCTAAACACTTACACTCAAAACATAAACCCTAAATACTACACTAAATCTCAAAACCCTAAAAGTAAGACACTCGTATAAATTTTCGTTCTTCCACGGTCAGTGTCTAAGAAATTTTCTTTTATTTTAATATATTAAATATTTAATTGCGTATTATCTATTATCATTTTAAAACATAAAATTACGTGAATAAATTACCACTGGTTTTCAAAATCGTAAATAAATAATTTATTTATTCAAATAAGTAAATACAATCGTTTTTTATTGAATTTATTATATAAATGAAATCATTTTGAAGGTTATGAATATTTGGCGACGATGTGATGTGAGTGGCTGATGCATCGGTAATGCCTTCGATTCTCTCGACGGTTTCTGCACAAAATTTCTCAGTTCCAACCAATTTGTCACAAATATTGACTAACTTGCTCTTGCATTTAACATTTCGACTTTTAATAATCTTTTATTTTTTAAGTTATATTGGTATTTGAAACAGGTGAACGATCTTAATCTACCATCATGCATTTTATTTATTCGAATCGTAATTAAAGCATATAGAGATAGATTACAATTATTTATGTAGATAAATATTTTTTATTAGTCTTGTATATATTTATCTTTGTACATGTCGCATTTCTTGTTTTGTATGCGCTTAAAATAATATGAATTTATATTAAAAATATATGTGAATTTCTATTATTTTTAATATTCTAGTATAGTTATACTATAATATTTATTCTTTTTACTCTTAATCTCTTAAAAACGCAACCACATAGTACATACAAGTTGTTCGAATATAGGTAACAACACTCCTTTTTTTAATAAGACCGCTCAATAAATTTAAATTTCTATTATTTTTTCAATGTTAAGAATTAGATTTTTATATATTCGAGTATTTGTGTTCTTTTAGTATTATTTCTTTGTATTATATCATTCTTTAATTATTTCCCACCTCATTTTAATAGAAAATTACAACTATTTGTAGATTAATATAAAGTGTACTAATTAAAAATTTTAATATATATTCTCAAAACGTAACAATAGGTATATTTTAGTATCATAAATGAAAAACCACCGCCATGCATAATACTCATCATGAGATTGAAAATGATGATGTTTGCTACTAATGGTAGTTCACCTCACATGCTATTTCTAAAATTAAATAATATTATATAATAATTTAGTATATTGGTATGTAACACCCGTGTTTTGGGGCTAGGAGTTAGCCGGGTTTTAGTTCGAGTCAAATAAAACTTAATTAAAACATTTCATCTTCAAATAATGACCTAATTGAACTTTTGTAGAAAGGGGAGGGCTTATGAGGTAATTTGACCCTAAAGTTTTAAAAAGCTAAACAACTTTAACTAAAAGTTGTCATTTTCTTTTCATCTTCTTTCCAACTTCAAAAAAAGGAAGAAACCCCATCTCTAAAACCTCTCAAAACCCTAGCTTCTATTCCATGGATCCTACCACTCGATTTCAACCCCGTTTTAAGAGGTAATTGCGTTTTCTTAATCTCTTTTTCAATCTCTATCTATCCTTTGTTTTAGATTTCAAAAATATGGTGTTTTGGAAATTAGGGTTCATATGGAAATTTGGGGTTTCAATGGGGTTTTTCAAATTGTTTTGATAAATTGTATTGGGGGTTTGTTTAAGCACTATGAAATACTCAACATATGTTAATTTGGTTAATTTTGGATGAAAATTCGTAGTATGGTCTTAAGGCTAGTTTTAAGGTTGTAAAACTTGAGTTTTTGGTGTGGTTTGTGTTGGAAATTGAAGGTTGGTGTTAGGGTAATAGATGAGGGCTGTTTTGGAAGCATTTGAATGTGCTAAATGTGTTGAAATCACAAGTTTTGGGCTGTGTATAAGGGCTGCTCGGATTTGGTGATTTTGGGGGTTGTTCATGGTTTGAAATGTTGAGTTTGGTGTTTGATTAGTGTACCGGGTTTGCTACATTAATTGATGAATTGATTTGTGGTTGTTTTACTTGTGTTGAGATGTCTAGAAGCTTGGTTTTGGGTTGGTGAAGCCTTGGGAGCAAATCCGGAAGAAAGATTGAAGACCATGGTTGCTTGGTAATTGAGCTTGGAGTAGAGGTGAGTGGTTAAAATACTTTAAATGGTTTTGAGCATTTGGTTCGAGCATGTGGACTAGGTTGAGATTGGTAGACTCACCTAGAGTTAGGATTAGGGTGGTAGCCTAATCCTAAGCTTTAGTTAGAGACAGTGGGTGATCTCTTTAATTGATGTTATGCCTCATGATTATTTAGGTATGTATAATGTGTTATATATGTTGTTGAGACATGGTTTGAGGCATTGCTATGCATGTGGTTTGTATTGTGATTGTGTATGATGATGTTGAGTTTAATATGATGTAAGATGTCATATTATTACTCTTGAACATGACATTATGATATTATGTTGTTGAGATAATTGATGTTGAGCTTAATATGATGTAAGATGCCATATTATGACTCTCGAACATCAAAGGTTGTGAAATTTGATTAATTGGCACTAGTATGCTTGGGTACAAAGATCGATCATTAGGATGAGTGTGCACACAAATTGAGTCAAAACGTACGTGGCCTTGGTGGCGTTAAGGCACCAAGGAGGAGTACGGTGATGTAATATTCCACCGGAAGCTTTTATATATTTCTACGTGATGATGAGTGGAATCCCATCCGTAGGGCATGTGGCGATGAGTGGAATCCCGCACATGCAAGGACCGGTGATGAGTGGAATCCCACCGAGGTAATGTTGTTGTTGGAAATGCGTTCCAACATGTTATCCGCGTATTCGAGTCATAGCTAGGTGCCAATAAGAGAAAGTATGTTTAGGCCAATATGAAGTTATGCATACATGATAATATGAATTGATATGTGTATCAATGTAATATGAAATGTGAATTTCAATGTGAAACGATATGTGATGTGGCTAATACTTTGAGTTATGTATCATTGTATGTTGAACTATTAAGTTGTTGAGCATGGCATGAATTTGGTAGTATGTTCATGCATCACCTATACTTATGGCTCATGTGAATCGAAGGTAAAATCACGTATAATATCATGATGGTTGCTCGTGCTTGGACCCTGCATTGTCGAAGGTTTGTTTTATGAGCTTACCCTCACTAAGCTTTTATGCTTACGCTCTCTTTTGTTCGACAATGCAGATAAATAGCTTGTGGGTGGCATGGGCAAGGAAAGGTCTCCAAGTGTTGCTTTTGGTGAGCTCAATGTATGAGTTTTGAGTAAATTAATGTAATAGTTAAGCAATGGGATAGGTTTTGATGTATGTCGATATTGGTTTGATTCTTGGATACCTTGTTTGATCTATAAATATCTTTGTTGTTGCATGCCTTGAATGTCTATTTGTTTGGTTGCTAAGGCATGAAATCTTACGTGCTTGGATGACCTTATATGCTAAATTGCCTTTTTGAATGCTATGCATAGATGCTTAGGTTTGTTGGAATGCCTAAATTGCTTGATTGTATGTGTACCTCTTTGGGTTGTTTAATGCCCTTTGGTTCTTGTGAAAGCATACTTTTATGGTTGGCTTGCCTTAGGGATTGATGATAGTGTGTTGGTTGAAGTGTTAGAGGGATTTAGCCCCCCCTTGTGCCCTAAATCAGCTCAAACCTGCAAGTTCGTAGCTGGGGTATCGATACCGTTGGTCTGGTATCGATACTGCCTTTGGTTTCAGGCCTCGTGTATCGATACTCGAGGGAGAGTATCGATACCTTTTTGGTCACTGGAGCCACTGTCAATTTCGGTATCGATACTGGCCTCTAGGGTATCGATACCGTTATCTTGGTGTTGACCGTGGGAAGTCAACTTTTGGGGAGGGTATCGATACACTCCTTGGGGGTATCGATACGGTCTCCACGGGTTGACCAAACCCTGTTGACCTAGTCAAGGGGTATCGATACACCCCTTAAGGGTATCGATACCGCCTGCAGTTTAAGTTTTAAAATGGGCTTTTAAATGTTAGTTTGGGTTCGTTTGATTGCTTCGTAAATATTGTTCCGTTGTATGATCACTTAGGGTTTAATATCCATCTAGACATGAGTTAAAAGAAAAAAAAATATAGGGTTGCTAACCGAGGGAGAGTTCCTTAGGGAGTTTTCACTCGGTTTTCCCCGTGTAGCTCACTCGGACCGGTCATCCGGCCAGACCGGGACGAGGGGGTTACATTTGTTGGTATCAGAGCCTAAGGTTGCCGAGACCTTGGGCAGGTAAGTGAGGTAAGTTTAAGTTTTGAATTGATATGCACGGTGTTTGCTTGCTTTGTAAGTATGATTGCTTATGTGATAAGTATGTTGATTGTTTGTTTGAAAGCATGTTGCTTGTTATCCGTGTATGCTGTGATGTGTGATTGCTTGATTGAGAATGTATGTTGTTTGATCGTACGCATGTGTTTGCTTGTTTAACAAGTATGCCCTGTTATATGCTTGGTTGAGCCTGTATGTGTGCTAATTTGTTGAAACATGTTGAGTAGAGTCCCATTGCTACTATTACATTGAAAAAGAGATTTTAAGTGAGGGAAACATACTTGAGCCACTTGGAAGCCTTGCCTTGCTAACCCAATCTTGTATGTTTTACTGTTGATGTTGTTGTTTATTTAAATTGCTTTTCGGTCAGTAGAAGTTGTAGTTTCTGAAAAGGGTGGACTATGTTGAGGGAGTCCATCACCTTAGTTAGGGAGGTATGGTCGTACCGGGATTGAGGTACAACTCGTTCGTTTGAGACGATATATGTGGTTGATTCTTGTGGATGAGGGACGATGTGATCAACTCTAGCATCAGTTGGTAAGAAGAAGTGAAGGCATATGAGTGGGAGTTAGAGTGGTGTCGATGTTTTAACAGATAAGCCTTTGGTATAGTATTAAGTTGGTTTCCTCCGGTTGATTCTCAATCCGTGCTTTTGTATATCGTTAGCAAGTATGCAAGTTGAACATGTCTGGTGAAGTGTTAGTTGGTGACCGTTGGGGTTTGGCCTATGATTTTAATGCAAGAAAGCCGGTCAGTGCCCGTAAATGGGAGCTAGTTTGTGTGATTGGGTCAGTGTACGTTGAGTTGTCTTCCAGCAAGCGGAAGAGATGAAGTCACTCCCGATGTAGTTGAGCCGAGAAGGGAGCCTCGAGCCTTGACTCCAGATTGTTTGCTAGGGGTGGAACAAGTCCAGCATGACTGTTTGTGTGTGTGATCGGAATTGAATCTTAAAGTTACGAGATGCTCTAAGAACAGTTTAGAAGAGTCAGATCTCGTTGAAGAACCAGTCTGAAGACAAGAGGACCGAAGACTATCAGTTGTGTACATGTGAAGTTGCAATTTCTGCGGATACCTCCTTTCGTGTGAGCATGTAAGAAATTAGATATCTTTGTTGAGACCTTAGATGTAGGGACACATGTGACTAGCCTTTTTGGGAGATAGTAGTGATCAGAAAGATGTACATAAGACGTTTGTTGGTGGTTCAGAGTTACTAGTTTCTAGTAGATGTGAAGTGATTGTCTTCCTACGGTTTCGATGTACCTTTTTGACATGAATTGGCTTGTAGAGCACAAAGCTAGGATATACGTTGAGATAAAGAGAGAGTTGCCTTGGAGTTGCAGATTTCTGTGTGACTGTAGTAGTAGGTGAGGAGGTGAACTTCTTGTCGAATGTTGACCCAGCTTTGGAGGTCAAAGATTGGTTGAGTTTAGTCAACAGGCTTGCTTAGCAATTGTGATGGATCTGATTTTGAATGAAGATTAAACCACATAATGTTATAATAGTTGTGTTTTCTTTTCCTAGAAGTGTTTGGAAGAATTGCCGGTTTACCTCTTGTTAGAGGAGAAGAGTTTGTTATTGAGACCGATTTCGAGGTTGCTTCTGTTTTGTTTGTTCTGTAACTTATGAATCCCAGAAGAATTGAGAATGTTGAAGAATTGACTTCGAGACTTGTTAGACCTTAGATTCATTAGGCCTAGTGCATCATCTCAGAGTTCCACGGTGTAATTTGTGAAGAAGAAAGAGTGACAGTACGAGAATGTGTTCAGATTACATACAGTCGAAACAAGTGACAATGAATGATTAGTATCCGATTCCGAGTGTCAGTGGTTTGTTGGTCAGTTAGTGTGTGCTTCAGTCTATTTGAAGATTAGTTTGAGATCCATTTACTACCAGTTGAAAGTGAGAAAAGTTGAAGTACCGAAGACAGCTTTAGGGGCAAGATGTGATCACCTTGAGCTCTGAGCTATGCCGTTTTGGTTGACTAGTGTATTAGTTACCTTCTTAGAGAGGTTGAGCAGAATATTTTCCTGAGTTTCTTGATCAGTTGTAGTAGCTCTTCTAGATGTCACGTGAGTATATTCAAGTGCCGAGGAAGATCATGACAAGCTTTGAAGTTAGTGTGGTAGATTCTATTAGAGAATTAATTGTATACCCAGTTGTGCAACGTGAACTTCGAGTTAACGAAGATGTTCTCTTAGGACATGTAAATTAGCCGAGTGTATTAGAACAAATCTTTAACAGACAAAGGAAGATGCGAGTTGGAAGAAATTGAAGACTGTGACAAGAACCTATAGTTCTAAGTCTAGCAGTGTTACTACCGGAAGTTTGTAAATAGTCGTTCGAAGATAGCTGCTCTTTTGTCAGATTGCTACAGAAGGATGTTCAGTTGTGAGGTTAGATGCGAGACATTGAACCCTTGGGAAACCGAAAGAAACTTTGAAGAGAGCTTCGACCTTGAATCAGCTTATATTAGAGAAAGAGTTTGCGAACCATAGTGATGAGATACATGTAGGGTTAGGTTGTGTGCTTATGCAAGACGGAAGATTGTGACTTGTTCATCGAGTTAGCTGAAAGACCGTGAGAAGAGTTATCCGATATGAGACATAGAGTTAATTACAGTTGTATTTTCTTCAAAGACTTCGAGACAAAGCTTGTATAGTAAGAAATGCACAGTGTGTACGTACATATTATCAGAACTTGAATTGTTAGACAACTTAGGGAGAGTTGAAACTTGAACAGCATAAAGTGTTAGAACTGCTTAAAGACTGTAATATCAAGATTGAGTACCATCCGAAGATAGTCAACGTAGTAACCGATGTTCCGAGTTGTAATTGTTGTTAGATTAGTAGTTGAGTTGCGAGTTGTATTTGCCGAATTCAGTTACCGAATGATAGTAATCTTGTGGCCGAGTTACATGTTAAACCTACATTGAGTTAGAATGCTTGAAGAGAAACAGTTGCAAGATAGGTTCTTGGCACCTCATGTGCAAGACATAGTGGAAGGAAGACCGTCAGAATACAGTTTCAGAGATGATAGAGTTTGTATTTTTAAGAGACAGAATAGTTGTACCTATAGACATAGTGTTTTGAGATGTATTGTGTTGGCCGAAGCACACGGTGGTTCATTTGTATTGCATCTGAGTAGTATGAAGACGCATTGTGGGTTGAAGGTGAGTACTTCCAGAATGAGTGGGTGAATAATGTGGTTCAGTATGAGAGTAAGTATGTAAATTTCCAGCGTGTCAAGATCGAGCATCAGTTTTCATCTAGTTTGCTACATTCGTGGAAGATTCTTAATGAAGGTGAGTAATAGAGATTCAAGATTTCAGCTAGGTTATTTTTGAAGACGCTTGTATAGTGTTTGGTTACCTGTTGAAGTCAGATGGTCAGTTAGAGAAAGTTATGAGTCAAGTGTTCAAGCAGTGTTGTATGAGATTGTGAATCGGGCTAGTGCGGTTGTTTATTTGTTGTGGTTACCACCAAGGTTAGAAAGAGGCTTGTGATGTGAATTGTGTATCTATGATTCGGGAGTGTGAGTCAGATCTGTTCTATGCTATGTTTGTTGAAGAGATTGAGTTAAGTTTGAAATTTCGTGCAACAAAGAATCGGTCGAAATCTTAGCATCAGACATCTATTGTTGTGTGGTAAGTCTACCGAGTTGGTGAGCATGTTGTAGTGAGAAGAGAAAAGGGAAGTGTGTAAGAGCAGTTTCAGTGGCCTTCCGTGATCGATGGATTTCGGGGACGAAATTTCCTTAAGTGGGGGAGAGTTGTAACACCCGTGTTTTGGGGCTAGGAGTTAGCCGTGTTTTAGTTCGAGTCAAATAAAACTTAATTAAAACATTTCATCTTCAAATAATGACCTAATTGAACTTTTGTAGAAAGGGGAGGGCTTATGAGGTAATTTGACCCTAAAGTTTTAAAAAGCTAGACAACTTTAACTAAAAGTTGTCATCTTCTTTTCATCTTCTTTCCAACTTCAAAAAAAGGAAGAAACCCCATCTCTAAAACCTCTCAAAACCCTAGCTTCTATTCCATGGATCCTACCACTCGATTTCAACCCCGTTTTAAGAGGTAATTGCATTTTCTTAATCTCCTTTTCAATCTCTATCTATCCTTTGTTTTAGATTTCAAAAATATGGTGTTTTGGAAATTAGGGTTCATGTGGAAATTTGGGGTTTCAATGGGGTTTTTCAAATTGTTTTGATAAATTGTATTGGGGGTTTGTTTAAGCACTATGAAATACTCAACATATGTTAATTTGGTTAATTTTGGATGAAAATTCGTAGTATGGTCTTAAGGCTAGTTTTAAGGTTGTAAAACTTGAGTTTTTGGTGTGGTTTGTGTTGGAAATTGAAGGTTGGTGTTAGGGTAATAGATGGGGGCTGTTTTGGAAGCATTTGAATGTGCTAAATGTGTTGAAATCACAAGTTTTGGGCTGTGTATAAGGGCTGCTCGGATTTGGTGATTTTGGGGGTTGTTCATGGTTTGAAATGTTGAGTTTGGTGTTTGATTAGTGTACCGGGTTTGCTACATTAATTGATGAATTGATTTGTGGTTGTTTTACTTGTGTTGAGATGTCTAGAAGCTTGGTTTTGGGTTGGTGAAGCCTTGGGAGCAAATCCGGAAGAAAGATTGAAGACCATGGTTGCTTGGTAATTGAGCTTGGAGTAGAGGTGAGTGGTTAAAATACTTTAAATGGTTTTGAGCATTTGGTTCGAGCATGTGGACTAGGTTGATATTGGTAGACTCACCTAGAGTTAGGATTAGGGTGGTAGCCTAATCCTAAGCTTTAGTTAGAGACATTGGGTGATCTCTTTAATTGATGTTATGCCTCATGATTATTTAGGTATGTATAATGTGTTATATATGTTGTTGAGACATGGTTTGAGGCATTGCTATGCATGTGGTTTGTATTGTGATTGTGTATGATGATGTTGAGTTTAATATGATGTAAGATGTCATATTATTACTCTTGAACATGACATTATGATATTATGTTGTTGAGATAATTGATGTTGAGCTTAATATGATGTAAGATGCCATATTATGACTCTCGAACATCAAAGGTTGTGAAATTTGATTAATTGGCACTAATATGCTTGGGTACAATGATCGATCATTAGGATGAGTGTGCACACAAATTGAGTCAAAACGTACGTGGCCTTGGTGGCGTTAAGGCACCAAGGAGGAGTACGGTGATGTAATATTCCACCGGAAGCTTTTATATATTTCTACGTGATGATGAGTGGAATCTCATCCGTAGGGCATGTGGCGATGAGTGGAATCCCGCACATGCAAGGACCGGTGATGAGTGGAATCCCACCGAGGTAATGTTGTTGTTGGAAATGCGTTCCAACATGTTATCCGCGTATTCGAGTCATAGCTAGGTGCCAATAAGAGAAAGTATGTTTAGGCCAATATGAAGTTATGCATACATGATAATATGAATTGATATGTGTATCAATGTAATATGAAATGTGAATTTCAATGTGAAACGATATGTGATGTGGCTAATACTTTGAGTTATGTATCATTGTATGTTGAACTATTAAGTTGTTGAGCATGGCATGAATTTGGTAGTATGTTCATGCATCACCTATACTTATGGCTCATGTGAATCGAAGGTAAAATCACGTATAATATCATGATGGTTGCTCGTGCTTGGACCCTGCATTGTCGAAGGTTTGTTTTATGAGCTTACCCTCACTAAGCTTTTATGCTTACGCTCTCTTTTGTTCGACAATGCAGATAAATAGCTTGTGGGTGGCATGGGCAAGGAAAGGTCTCCAAGTGTTGCTTTTGGTGAGCTCAATGTATGAGTTTTGAGTAAATTAATGTAATAGTTAAGCAATGGGATAGGTTTTGATGTATGTCGATATTGGTTTGATTCTTGGATGCCTTGTTTGATCTATAAATATCTTTGTTGTTGCATGCCTTGAATGTCTATTTGTTTGGTTGCTAAGGCATGAAATCTTACGTGCTTGGATGACCTTATATGCTAAATTGCCTTTTTGAATGCTATGCATAGATGCTTAGGTTTGTTGGAATGCCTAAATTGCTTGATTGTATGTGTACCTCTTTGGGTTGTTTAATGCCCTTTGGTTCTTGTGAAAGCATGCTTTTATGGTTGGCTTGCCTTAGGGATTGATGATAGTGTGTTGGTTGAAGTGTTAGAGGGATTTAGGGCCCCCCCTTGTGCCCTAAATCAGCTCAAACCTGCAAGTTCGTAACTGGGGTATCGATACCGTTGGTCTGGTATCGATACTGCCTTTGGTTTCAGGCCTCGTGTATCGATACTCGAGGGAGAGTATCGATACCTTTTTGGTCACTGGAGCCACTGTCAATTTCGGTATCGATACTGGCCTCTAGGGTATCGATACCGTTATCTTGGCGTTGACCGTGGGAAGTCAACTTTTGGGGAGGGTATCGATACACTCCTTGGGGGTATCGATACGGTCTCCACGGGTTGACCAAACCCTGTTGACCTAGTCAAGGGGTATCGATACACCCCTTAAGGGTATCGATACCGCCTGCAGTTTAAGTTTTAAAATGGGCTTTTAAATGTTAGTTTGGGTTCGTTTGATTGCTTCGTAAATATTGTTCCGCTGTATGATCACTTAGGGTTTAATATCCATCTAGACATGAGTTAAAAGAAAAAAAATATAGGGTTGCTAACCGAGGGAGAGTTCCTTAGGGAGTTTTCACTCGGTTTTCCCCGTGTAGCTCACTCGGACCGGTCATCCGGCCAGACCGGAACGAGGGGGTTACATGGTAGTTGAGACTTTTAATTTTAAGATTAATTTTTTTTTTGAAAACTAAGGTGATTACAAAATAAAGATATATTCCATCATTGACATTTTAAAAAATAAAGATATGATATTTAACCAGCGTTTTTAATGATTTTCTTTTTACAAAATACTTAAATTCACGTAATTTTTCTTATAAAGTATATATAAGTTTTATTAAAGATTAAAAATAGAATATATATTACTATGATATCACGTAAAGAATATGTTAAAAATTTATATGATGATTTTTTAGAGTTTTTTTAACTATATTAACATATAATAAATCATAATATTTAGGTCAAACCATTTTATTAGTATGTGCAATTTTTTTATATCTATTAGTATGTGCATTAAGCAAAAGTTGTGAATTTAGTATTTATACTCAAATTTGATCATTTATTGTCTTTTTTACTTTTCAAGTTTTCAAAATTTGACATTGACCCAAATGATAGCACTTAAATATCATTAGTTCATAAATCAAATTATGTTTTTAGTTTATATATCATGCGCAAGTTGTATATTTAGTTATTATTTTTCAACTTGACCATCTTGATCTATGTAATTTAGTCCTATTGTCTTTCTACTATTTGGTTTAAGACTAAAAATTACATTGATAAAAAATGATCAATTTAGATTGTTAAATTTATAACTTATGCATAGTACAAGGACTGGTAGTAAAATTTGAGATAGTATTTGTTTCATATATTTATTTAGTTTAGAATATAGTAGAATTAAAAAAATAGCTAAAGTGACATCTCTAATATCTCTCAATTGCAAAATTAGGCAAATATGCCCCCTTCAAAAGTTGGAACAATTTAGTTCATATCAAATTTAAAAGCCTTTTCAAACATCACCATGTATGGTTTTAACTTTCTTTAAACAATATATCAACTGGATTAATTAGAAAACAAATAGAGAAACAATCCATACGAAGTGAAAATGTATTGGAAAATTAAAAAAAAAGTAAATTTAAATTAAAAAATAAAAAATAAAACATTAAACAAACGAAACACGCGTCTAGCGAGCTGTAAAAACAATGATAAGATGGAACACTAGATAAAAAAAGCATAAAACAAAACTCTTTGTCTCTATCCACGTACACGCTTAAGGATTGAAGTAGGAATAGTGAACGAAATCAACAATCTTGCAGGCTGCTTCGCAAAACAGATTTGACTATATCGACAAATTAACCACAAACGAGAATCAAACTACTAAAAGACCCGGCAACCTCAAATTAAAACAGAACGTTGTTAGAAAACTATCTACAAATTCAAACTTAACACAAAAGTAGACGAAAAACATGCCATAAACAGAAGCGTGCCACAAGATAGAGTAAAAATGTACCACAAAGTATAGGGAAAACGTACCACAAATGTAAATACAAACTAAAAAAATGAAACATAAGAGAAGACCTAAATATAAGAAAACAAGAGAAAATATCGACAGTTAATGACCAATACTAAAATTAACACTACCACCGACCAACCAATAATGAAAAAGAGAGTGTGACGCACTTACGATTTTAACTCTTTTGAATACTGATTATAATAATCATGACATGCCTGATAGTGTTTACGTCCTCAATAGTTATTTTAATAAGAAATAATTAATTATAATTCTAATTTTTTATGTTATTTTACATTGTTTTGATTAACATAATAATAAAATATAATTTTTGATGCTAACTATTTAATTTAATATTTATTTATATATACTTTTAAGAAATTTAGTACGACATCAAAAAGAAAAAATACTTGATAAAAAAAGGAAAAACACTTGTGAAATTACAACTAATACTAACTATAATTATTACACTTAAAATAAAAAAAACAATTGATACAAAAAGTTAAATCATAAATTATAATTTCTATTTTTTGAATATAATTATAAACTATTTATGTAAATTAAAACCGTAAATTCTATGTAAATCAGATAACATTGAAATAAGTAAATTTATGTACTCTATTTTTATATCATTTTTGTATAATGATTTTTTTAAATATATATATATATATATATATATATATATATATATATATATCTTATTGCTTGTAAAATTTCCCAAAGGTTGGGACCATCCTTATTCTTTTTACCAAAACATTTTCAAATTAACGATTAGTAAAAAAAAAAAAAAAAAGAACAAAAAAATACCCCGCCGGCAATATTTTGAAATCAAAGTGGCAAAATAGTCTTTTCCATATTAGATTTGTAAAACGTTAAAATCTTCATTTAAATACGGTCGGTATCCGGTAATTAAAAAACCTCCAAAATTCAAAATTTTGAGGGAAAACTGAATTAAAAATGGAAATTCCATAATCAATCCTTTTAAACAAATAAAAATAATAAAAAAAGAATAAGAGATTTTCCATTGAAGTGTGAACTGTTGAGCAGAGAGAAAAGGCAGAGGCGAGCAAAAAAGCTGCATCCTTTTCTGCCTTCCAATTTTCTATTTGTTTTTCTTTTTATTTTCTCTGCATTTTCTCAGAAGCCAAACGTACCTGTACGCTGTCCTTCTACTCTATTTAAAGAGTATATAAATACACACTGAACTTCCTTTTAAGGCTTTACTTTAAAAAGATTAAACTTGCTTTTGCCGGCATTTTAGTTTGCTTCTTCGTTAGTAATGTTAATTACTTGGAATGTGGAACTTTTTCTAGGGTTTTGAGATCGACCGAAGCTTTGAAGTACTCACCTGGATTTGAAGTAAACATTTTCATTTTGTTTTCAGGTAAGCGAAGCAAACTTTAATATTTCTGCTTTTTATTTTCTATATTTTTGCTTGCTTGAATCGCATTAGATTTGGCATGCTGTTTGGTGTTTTGTAAGGCTTAATACTTGTCTGTTTCATGAGAAAATAGAGAAATGAAGGGATGTTTCTAATTCTGACAATTATTTAATACGGCTTTGAAAGGGTCATTAATTATCTATTTGCCTACTATTTATATTATTTAAATTATTTTTATAAAGGAATGGTGAAATTACATGAATCTTGAAGATTTGGTTTAAGATTTGAAGGGATTTTATGTTGATATTAGATAGGATTTAACTTTGCTGAAGGCTTTTATGAAGCTGCGATGTTCCCAACTGTTTAATTATAATAAATTCCAGCTGTGATAGTTGATGCTTTAACCATCTTATAAGCTTTGAGCTTGTTAATGGTGACTGAGGATTGAAGAGCACTAGGGTCTGTATCTTAAACAATGGTCCCCGCCATTTGCATTGCCTGGATAAGTATTCAAGTGGGGTCTTGTATTAAAGCTAGATGGAACTTTTGCTGAAAACTGAAAAATGTTAACCTTTTTAATCTCAAGCCTTTTTATTCCTCTTAAAGCTCATACCTCAGAGTTGTGCACCACTTAGGAGAAGATGTCTCAGAAAACTGAGGTTCCTCCTTCCCACCGGTTTACTAAATCTTTGCCTGTTGATTTTAGGTTCATGGGTTCTCCGACTTCTGATCGCATTGGATATGCTGATATAAATTTGGGAAACAATGGTGTAATCAACTTGAGTTCCACTGAAAAAAATGGTGATTCAAAGGCCAAGGTTGTTGAGAGAGTTGAAAATGGTGTTGCTGATACTGAACAGGGAAATGAGGATTCACCATATAGTGGGAATGCTAAGCTGGTTGAAAACAGGCCTTCTGTGGGTGATGAGGACTTGGACTCCGCAACACCACCATTGCCTTCAATATCCAAATCTAACATTGGACACAGGTGGAGTGACATAACTTCCTATGCTACAAAAAAGGTAACTTATGGCTATTGGTTTTGTATTAGGTTAACCCTCTTGGCTTTGACAAGATATACTCTTTGCTATGCTTATGTTAAATCTCATGCTGAACTGCTGAATTGCTTAATCTTGCTGTTTCAGAAGGTTCAGTCTTGGTTTCAACTTCCAAATGGGAATTGGGAGCTGGGGAGAATAATGTCAACTTCAGGAACAGAGTCTGTTATTTCACTTCCTGGTGGGAAAGTAAGCATATATTAAGAAAGCATGGAGTATAAGTTCCTACATTAAGTAGATACGCATTCACTTGTATTCCAATTGTAGGTTTTAAAGGTGAACTCTGATAGTTTGATACCTGCAAATCCTGATATCCTTGATGGGGTGGATGATCTCATGCAACTTAGTTACTTAAATGAGCCATCAGTGTTGTTCAATCTGCAATATAGATACAATCAAGATATGATATACGTAAGACCTCAAACTTGTTTTATATCAATTTTTAACCTGCACCTAAAGGTAAGTGTTCCTCTAACACTGTTATTGTTATAATCATACTCAATCTAGACAAAAGCAGGACCAGTTTTGGTTGCCATCAATCCTTTTAAGAAAGTTCCGTTATATGGCAATGATTACATTGAAGCATACAAGAATAAATCCATTGAGAGTCCACATGTCTATGCAATTGCAGACACAGCCATCCGGGAAATGACACGAGGTACTTTCTGTTTCTTAAAGTTGTTAGATTTGATTTTTATTTTTATTAACTTTGTTATTATCAGGAGCTTATGTTTTTAATATGGTTCTCTGTTTTTTGGCAGATGAAGTAAATCAATCTATCATCATAAGGTTGGTATTTTTTCTCCTTTTACCCCTTCTCTGTTAATATATTTTACATGGATTCCACCAGTTTTATTTTATGCGTATCCTGAACAGATGCCTTATTTGATATTTTTGATAATGGAAAACTAGTGACACATTCTGTAGACAATTGTCGAATAAAAATACAATAGTGTGCCTATAGAAGTAATCAGTTTTTATTATAGCTTTTGTTTGTTTTTTTTCACATGTGTACATGTATGTAATGGTCGTGTTGCTATTTACTTGAAGTGGTGAGAGTGGAGCAGGAAAAACTGAGACAGCAAAGATAGCAATGCAATACTTAGCAGTTCTTGGTGGCGGGAGTGGAATAGAGTACGAAATATTGAAGACCAATCCTATCCTAGAAGCATTTGGGAATGCAAAAACATTAAGAAATGACAACTCAAGCCGCTTTGTAAGTTCCATTTTCTTTGATGGCTATCAAAGTTTACCTTGGTTTACCAATTTGCACAGCATTCGAATTTGCTGAAATTTGATTAGATTTCAGCTACTAATAATTTTGGTTAATATTTTTCAGGGAAAGTTGATTGAAATCCATTTTAGTGAAACTGGAAAAATATCTGGAGCCAAAATTCAAACCTGTAAGTGCATTTACTACTAGATCCTGAAATGATATTCATTTATTTGAGCATATTTATTTCTCCTTCATGAAATGAGTGACTAACATCAAGTTTGAATTTGTTCTTCACACGGCAGTTCTACTAGAGAAGGTAATTTTTACACCACCTTTTTCCCATGTGCCATTGAATCTATTATTTTTCTGAAATATGTGTTGCTGATTTAATCTATTGTATGAACAGTCTAGAGTGGTCCAATGTGCAGAGGGAGAAAGGTCTTACCATATATTTTATCAGCTTTGTGCTGGTGCTCCTCGTGCTCTCCGAGGCAAGTTTATTGCTATCTTTATCTTTCTTCAGTCTAATATGCTTCCTCCTGGGAACAATTAGGGACTCAAGTTTGTTGCTTATGATTATATTCATCTTTGAGCTTGTCTTAGGGTATGCCTTTTTATGTTCAGTAGCGAATTAGAGGTTTCACTATGAAGGTCTGAAAATGTATATGTTATGGTTTTGACTCCCCTAAATGTGGTATTTGAAAAGTATCCATGAGATAATAACTAGTTTAGTTGTTGCATTCCTATTTATGCTGTTAGTTTTTTTTTGGAATAATCTTCTTATTTGAAGAATCATGTTCTATGTTCTTTGCCTATGTTCATTCAATTATGGCCTACAGAGAAGCTAAATCTGAAGGATGTGGATGAGTATAAATATTTGAAGCAGAGTAATTGTTATTCTATTACTGGGGTTGATGACGCTGAACAATTTCACGTAGTTAAGGTACTTGCTTATTTATCGTGAATATCATCTCTTTGATCCATTTATGTTTGTCATGATTCATACTTTAAAATGGAGATAGTAATTGGCAATGTCATATACTGTTTTGTGTATTATTTTAGGAAGCTTTGAATGTTGTCCATGTTAGCAAGGAAGACCAAGAGAGTGTATTCGCAATGCTTGCTGCAGTACTATGGTTGGGAAATGTGTCATTCACCATGATTGATAATGAAAACCATGTTGAAGCTGTGGAAGATGAAAGTAAGAAATTTCCGTAAACCATGTGAAAGACTCTTACTGCCTGGATTGGTTTCTTGTTTCTAAATTCTTCTTTTTTGTTATTATACCTCATGACCCTTCATAGATGTTCGAAAATTCAACCATATAGCCTTTACCCTACCCTCCTCCCTCAATCTACTCTTTGACTTTACTTGGAGAGGGGAAAATGAAAAGAGGCACAGGAGAAACCCAAACTAAAGTTCAGCCTTTGCTTTGGCCTTATATTTAAGTTCTTATTGCCAATTAGTTTTAGGTTAGATGCTTAAAAATAGTTTGAGTCCAATTTGTTTATTTAAACTAGGGGTGTAATTGAGCAGAGCCAAGCTCAAGCTATAAGATGCTTGAGCTTGAGTGTGGCTCACAGAAATTTGAGGCTAAAACTTGAGTGCAATCAAGTTTAATTCAGTGTAATATTGAAAGCTTGATTCATGCTTGACTTCAAACATGATTATTTGTGTTTGACCTCAAGTCCGAGTTTGAATTGAGATTTCTCAATATTAATAAATATAAGAAAGCTCGATTAGGAGGCTCATCAGCTACTCAAGTCAATCATTGAGATATTCAAATTTGGCTTGTTTAATATTTCAAGTTGCTCGAGCTCAAGCCTGAAACTCCAATGATGAGCCGAATCAAGTACCTTCCGAAGATAGATGGCTTGTTTACACCCCAGTTGCACTTGTTTGTTGATTTTAGATATTTAATTTTTTATGGAAATATTTTGTGCCAGGGTCAAGGTGTGATATTCTGTATACTAGATTTCTCTTTTTTATTTGTTTCTATTTGTATTAGGCAGTTGTGCTTGCCTCTCATCTCTCCTTTTTAATGCTGCTGATATGCCTTCTTTCATTTCCTATGTATTATCTCATTTGTTTCTGCTTATAAATGGTCTACGCTATTTTATTCATATTGGTTTTGATTGTTCTTCATCTAATCTCTGAATATACTATTACTTTTCAGGTTTAATCAGTGTTGCCAAGTTGATTGGATGTGACATTGCAGACCTTAGTCTGGCTTTATCAACTCGTAAAATGCGAGTTGGTTATGATAATATTGTCCAAAAACTAACACTATCACAGGTAATAAACTAAGAATCATTTTATATACAAATACTATGCTATAATTTGTCTAATAGGCCATAAAAAGTGTAAGCATTCTATTTCAGTTTACGATAGAGGATGTAAAAGATGGTTTCTTCAGATGTAGAATTTCTCCATGTTTAAATTTTCAATAACATTTCTGTGACATCCTTTTTTCTCCATCATGGCCTGTTTGTTGGCTGGATGGAAGAAGGTTTGAATTGCTTTGGTCCCAAGTATTGTTCTCTTTCTATTCTACCTTATATCCACATCTCTTTGAATTGATGCCATGTTTATGGAAATTAATTTGGATATGACTGCTCTACCATGTTTTGAAGAATCAAAATAGAGAACCGAATATGCTTGAACTTGAATGTATAACATCTTCGGGTTTGCAGTAGTGCTGTATATGCGTTGCCTAAATTAGCACATCTATAATTTCAAGACTTTACTCTCATTCTACTGGCCGAGTTAAATGATCTTGTTATTTTGTTTAGCTTTGTGCTTCATTCATGACATTGTAGCTTCACAGGGTTTCCAAATCGCTTACTTCTATTTCTTAATTAGGAATTAAAAGCTAAAGATGTTTACTACTATGTCCTTCATTGTTTATGGACCTCTTTGATTGATGATTATCCTAGAATCTAACCTTTTACAATTGAAGTGATTTTATCTATATTCTCATAGTAAGACTTGTTGATATTCATAATAAAATTATTCTTTAATTTTCAGGCGATTGAGACAAGAGATGCCTTGGCTAAATCAATTTATGCTTGTTTGTTTGAGTGGCTGGTAGAGCAAATTAACAAATCACTTGCTGTTGGCAAGAGGCTAACGGGCAGATCTATCAGCATTCTTGATATTTATGGCTTTGAATCATTTGATGTATGTTTTAATAATGCTTTTATTCTCTCTTTATGTCTCTATGGCTCCTTGTACATCCAAATTGAAAATTTCTTTTGTTATTCAACCAACATTTTTTTCTTCTCTACAGAGAAATAGTTTTGAGCAGTTCTGCATTAATTATGCAAATGAGAGATTGCAGCAGCATTTTAATCGCCATTTATTCAAGTTGGAGCAAGAGGTATCTTTTGATTTATGTTTCATATGATTGGATTACGAGTTAAGTTGATTGATCTGAGTTATGACATTTAGAACCTGACCGAAGCTTAATAGATTTCTTGAACCTTTTCGATTCAGTGCGTTTTGAACTGGCTCAATAATGTGAAACAGTGGCTGTAAAGAATCATGAATTAGTATGGAGTAATAACAGATATTACAGTTTTCTTTGCACATTCATTGGCAGGGAAGAGTTAGTGTAATGAATTGTTGAATCTTCAGTGATGATGGTTGAACTTACCTTTTATGCATAATTAATGGTGACTGAAGTATGCAATCAAAGTGAGGGCATGCATAAACTTTCTCCAGCATGAACTAATGCAGAGAAGAATGCTGAAAGATCATCTTGCTCCAGAAACACTCTTGAATTAATCTTTTTATATAAGATAATAATACATTGTTTTGCTTATGCACTGTTCAGTTAGTTTTATTAGGGTATTAATGTGATCTGATCCAAACAAGACCTGTTAATTTCACAATTACTGATCCTTTTTCCTCTTTAGGAATATATTCAAGATGGAATTGATTGGACAAAAGTTGATTTTGATGACAACCAAGATTGTCTTCATCTTTTTGAAAAGGTAAGGGGTTAATTTTAATGCTTCAACTTCATGATATGCTTTTCTTGTATGGGCATGGTTTTGGAAATAATGAAGTACTTTTGTACAAATGCCTTACCTTAAGGTCTTGTGGAGGTTGTTCTGCTTTGAGTTCTAGTCTGATCTTGTTGTTCATCACCATGTCTTAAATATTGACGCTTGCTTCTAGCACTGATATCTTTTATTCTCCGCAGCATCAATTTATAAAATGTGCTTCTTCAAATCTTATGTTTTAAATTTGATGCAGAAACCTTTGGGATTATTGTCTTTGTTGAATGAGGAGTCCACTTTTCCTAATGGCACAGACTACACCTTTGCCAACAAGCTCAAGCAGCATCTGAATTCAAATCCTTGTTTTAGGGGAGAGCGAGAGAGAGCTTTCACCGTCTCTCATTTTGCCGGAGAGGTACTATTTTTGTTGGTTGTCAATTTCACTATTCCTCTTTTTTGTTTCAAAGGTACTTGCCTGTCTCCAATTATTCATTGTTAAACATATTGGTGGTGGAAGAAAGATGTCACTTTTAGTTTTTACTAGATTTTCTACATGCGTGTTAACATAGTGATGATCATAATTATGATACTTAAAAATGATAAAATTGGACAATTCATCTTGGCCCCAACACAGGTTACATACGACACAACTGGATTTTTAGAGAAGAACAGAGACTTACTGCACCTGGATTCAATTCAACTACTGTCCTCGAGTTCATGCCACCTTCCTCAAGCATTTGCATCAAATATGCTTAACCAATCTGAAAAGCCTGTAGTTGGTCCTCTACATAAGGCTGGTGGTGCAGATTCTCAAAAGTTGAGTGTTGCAACTAAATTTAAGGTGAAGTTCTTTCCAAATTTCAAGTATTCACTTCTTTCGGTATTGTCAATCTTCATGATGTAATAGGCATGAATATGTGATAGAAGCTTCTATTGAATTAGACGCACAAATATATATGTACCATTGATTTGTATTTTTCCCCCTTCTTTCGATGTAATGGGCGGCAGATAGTTTTGATCTTCTTATCCTTGTGTGTAATGACATTTTGTTACTTTTGCAAAAGTTGTTGCTTCTTGCTATAGGGTTCATGCACATCTTAAGCCAAAATTGGCCATTGTTTATCTTATCTTGAAGTTTCTTTTGTCCTCTTTTATTTTGTGTCAACTTTCTAGGCCACATAAAATGAAATCTTGATCAATTTGGGATGGGTTGTCCATTGTCTCAAATGTGATTCTTGCATCTGTTTTGTTGGTCTAAATTACATCTCAAGACCCATCTTTTATTGTGTTGCATTTAAAATCTTTTCAATTTACAATAAATCTCTTAATTCTCATTTTTCCGTCATATAAAGAATAATTTCATTGCTTATTGGCGTATGTACTTTTTCTTTTGCCTATGGTGATTCTTTAATATTAGTACGAAGACTACTTGTTCTCAATGGAGGGAAGTCGTGATTTGTTTTCAAAGTTTTTTCTCTTCTAGCAGTTCGATTTTATCTTTTTCCCTTAATGTTCCTTAAGAGATAAAATACCTAGCACCCATGGACAGGAGGCATGACAATCCCAGTGATTAGGGAGGTGTATAAGATTAATAATTGTGGAGGTTGTCATCCTTGTTCAGATTACTGTTTCTTGTATTATTTTTCAGTACTTACTCTATTGTCAGATGAAATATTGATTTAACATGTTTACATGTTTGGCATATAAAAGATTTCAATCTCTTTGTGAATGTAGAATGGGGGTGGAGGAATATAAAAGAAGCTAGATATTTGTCCTTCAAAAATTTTCGCAGTGTTTATAGTATTTTAGGTCTATTGTTGTTTGAATATTACGGTTAATGGTTAATTTATCCTCTATTCCTCTTCTTATGTTACTTTCTATGGTACAGGGTCAACTCTTCCAACTAATGCAACGTCTAGAGAGCACTACACCACATTTCATACGTTGTATAAAGCCCAACAACTTTCAGTCTCCTGGATCGTATGAGCAAGGACTCGTTCTGCAGCAATTGAGATGTTGTGGAGTCCTAGAGGTTGTTCGTATATCACGGTCTGGCTTTCCTACCAGAATGTCCCACCAGAAGTTTGCCAGAAGGTATAAAAGAGGAAATTATTTTCTCTTTGTCAAAGGCAGAAGCATTTTCTTTTCTTTTGTTTCCCTATTTTAGATAGGCTTGAGAGTTAATACGTAATTGGTCAGCATCTGGTTCTTTTCCATTTTTTTCTTTTGGGTTTCGGCTGATATTGATTGGTGGTGCTGGTTTGTTTTGCACCTTTCCTCAGGTATGGTTTTCTTCTAGTGGAAAATGCTGCTTCGCAAGATCCACTTAGTGTTTCAGTTGCAATTCTTCATCAATTTAACATTTTGCCTGAGATGTATCAAGTTGGCTACACAAAATTGTTTTTCCGTACTGGGCAGGTACTAAAAGAATTTTGCCTGAAAACATTGCCATCAATGGTGTATCTCTTGATAGTAAAAACATTAAAAAAACTTTGCAAAATTTATCTTCTTATCTTGATAATTGAAACAACATTATTTATGCAGATTGGGGTTCTTGAGGATACAAGGAATAATACTCTTCATGGCATTTTATGTGTTCAAAGCTGCTTTAGAGGGTACCGAGCTCGCCGCCACTTTAAGGAGCTTCAAAGAGGAATTACCACCCTACAGTCATGTATTCCCATTTTCTGTTTTTATCGCTTTAAATTATATATATATGCAAAATAAGGAATTTTCAAAACTTGATTTTCTTAAATCTCTTACTGCAGTTGTCAGAGGAGAGAAAACCAGGAAAGAATATGCTGTCTTACTGCAGAGACACAGAGCTGCTGTTATTATACAAAAGCAGATAAAAGGCAGAAATGCTAAGAGAACATTCAAGAACATTAGTGATGCATCGATTGTGATTCAATCAGGTATGCATTTAGGTTTTCTTTCTCCACTTGAATTTAAGTATAAACATGGAATCAATATACTGCTTTGTGTTTTATTCAAACTGGACTTCAGAACTGGAAATAGCCCAGGCTTCTGGTTGCCACTGTCGGGTCAATTTGAGGATGGAGAACGTTTATGTATTTCAACCAATAGTTTGTTTGTGTCAAGTATATATACATCAAAGTGCCCTTCTATAATTTGTAAGAAAGTTAAAAAAAGGATTGTTGGAAGACATTTAACGTTGTATGTAATTGAATGCAGTCCATAAGTGAATATGATAAATTTGGTTTTGGCTGTCAAGATTAGAAAGATATAAGAGTAATACACAAAGCAGATTTACGTTGGCCATATTTTCTATTGTACAATCGGTGTTTAAAAATCATGCCACCGAAGTTGTATGTATAATTTAACAATTATATGTGCTTATGCTGCAGCTATTCGTGGCTGCTTGGTCAGAAGGTGCTCTGGAGACATTGGATTCAAGTCTGGGGTCTCTGAGGTACAATGGTCTTATTGTGCTTAAGTCATAAATTTTACTTATGGTTCGATATTTATGTAATTCCTTATTACTGTTTATCAAATCGCATTCTCGGAGGAGTTAAGTTAAATAGTGTTCCCCCCCCCCCCCCCCCCCCTTCCCTTCCCACGACATGCATCTTAGATTGTATACTGATGCTTGGGAATATTAAATGCCAAACACTTCCAAAAATTGGCATTGAATCTCATGCCCCTCCAATCTTCTTTTGTCTCCTACCATTTTTTTTTCTTAGTTCATTATGCAGTTCAGTCACTCTGCTCGGTAATATTGGCCAATCTTGCAAAACAACGTCATAAATAATGTTTTTCCAAATAGTTTGCAGACCAATCTGTCAATAAGTTCCAGGATCCTATTTTGTTGTTGATTCTTTCTTTGAACTGTTTCAGTGTGGACATAAGTTATCTTCTTTTTTTTAGTTAATTTCAACTTTTTCTTTGAAGATATGTGCTTTCATCCTTATGTTATTTGCATTTGAGAGTTGAGATGCTATAATTTCCAATACAGGTGAATGAATCAGATGAAGTGCTGGTCAAGTCATCATTTCTTGCTGAACTACAGCGCCGAGTTCTTAAAGCTGAGGCTGCTCTGAGGGAGAAAGAAGAGGAAAACGACATCCTCCACCAGCGGCTCCTACAATACGAGAACCGTTGGTCTGAATATGAGCTAAAAATGAAGTCCATGGAAGAAGTGTGGCAGAAACAAATGAGGTCTCTTCAATCAAGTCTCTCCATTGCAAAGAAGAGCCTAGCAGTAGACGAGTCGGAGAGAAGTTCAGATGCATCAGTTAACACAAGTGACGATAGAGAATACAGCTGGGATGCAGGAAGCAACCTTAAGGTCCCCGAGAGCAACGGATTGAGACCAATGAGTGCAGGCTTGAGTGTTATAAGCCGGCTGGCAGAGGAATTCGAGCAGAGGAGTCAAGTTTTCGGTGACGATGCAAAGTTCTTGGTGGAAGTAAAATCAGGCCAGGTAGACGCAAGCCTGAACCCAGACCGCGAACTTCGAAGGTTGAAGCAGATGTTCGAAACATGGAAGAAGGATTATGCAGGGAGATTACGAGAAACAAAAGTGGTACTGAATAAACTTGGGAATGAAGAAGGTGCACTTGACAAGGTGAAAAAGAAGTTCTGGGGCAGCAGGAGGAACAGCACCAGGTATGTATAATTAAGCTAACTTATGAGTACTTGGTCTATATTTGTATGGGTGACCAAGAATGATTTCATAGAGGAATTGGGAGAGTTTTGTTTGTTATGGTGCATACCCAAATTTTAGATATGTATATTGTTTTGTTTTTAAAGAAGATAACTTATGTCCACAATGTTTGAGCATTGAAATGCTGAATGTCTGTATTTTGGTACAACTATTACGGTTTGTTTCCAGTTAGGTCTATTGGGCCACTTGTCTAAGTCTAATGGTCGATATTTAAAGGAGTTTGAGTAAAAATGTTAAGCTCATGTGTTTAGATTAAAAAAACGAAACTTGACATTGGAACCCAATGAAGTGTACAATGAAAAAGAAAATGATATTTATTTTAGAAAATTTTAATTCGAGTAGATACTATATTGTAATTAATTATTATTAAAAAATACTATTTTATAATTACTTTAATATTATTAAAAATAAAAAAGTTTTATCAAGTATATTTTTTTGTTGTACTTTTTGTTTTTAGGGTTTTGGGCCTACTCAATCTAGATTGACTCACGTCACATGTCTGTTTTTGGTGGGATGAGTGTTACAACGGGAATTTTTTGCATACATAACGTCTCGAACTCGAGACCTACATAAACGATACTAAATTGCTTACCACTTAGACAAACTTCGTTGGTATTAACTATCAAATATGTATTTCAATCATCAATTTTTATACGACTAATCAAAATCTAACCAAAATGTGACGTGAAACCTTCTGAAATTGAAATAATAACAATTTAGTCCTTAGCTTTTTTTTTTCTTTATTTTCTTCTCCCTCTCCATTATTTCTTTCTATCCCTTTTCTTCTTTCTCTCTATTATTTTTTTGTCAAAATCTTAAAATTTTAAATATTGTATAAAATTTGACAACCAATAACTACGTTAGTTATTGACCAACGATCATTCGTCACCGATAATGGTAGAGTAATTATTTTTATAAACTCATTTTTTTTGTCATCTTTTCGAATCCAACCTTCATTTCATCAAAATTAGTATTGATTTTCTTACATCTACACTTAGAATTTTGAACTTTCTCAATCTCCAAATTCAACCATCAATTTGACTTGGAATTTAAATATGTTATCTCTCCACCTCTATGCTTCATATTCACAATTTTAATCTCCCAAAAAAAAGCCCTCCAACACCCCCAAAGATAATCTTAGTCAAATCAAACACTTCTTTAACAACAATTTTAACTTTTTCAAAGATCGAATTGATGTCCCATTAACTTATAATCTCAATTCAATCATGAATTTTGAATTACTACTAAAATTTGTGTCATTCACAATATATTTTAAAAGGTAATATCTAATTAATTTATGATTTGATTAATGATTTTTCTTGGCAAAATCTTGTTGATTAAGAACTAACATATATATTCAAGCAAGAAAAGCTTTTCACAGTTGCTGAAATGGGTTGATTGTAGTTATTAATATTCTAGTTTTTTATAAAACAAATCTATTTACAATTGAAAGATTGATGGGTTTTTTTTTCTTCACATATAATCAACAAGAACAATTGGATGAAACATTTGTAGGCCACCTAGAAAGTGACTTGTAGCAGTCTTTGGGAGATTGCCTGCTGAAGGTACTTGAAAGCTTTGTGGTGATTCAAGAACCCCATGAACCAGAACTCGAAACCGTCTACCGTCACGATTTCCATGTACTTCTGTGATGGCTTCTTCATGTTTTCACTCTCATTAACACCCTTTATTTTCTCAAGTGGAACCAATACCTGCATATCAATATTGACATACATAAACATCAGAACTGAAAGGTGCAACATTATTCGGTCCGAGAACAGACGAACGATACGAACCTTGTAATGGACTCTAGCCAATTCACCATTAGGAGATGGGATTTTGATTGATCTGTCACTGCAAAAGGCAACCTTTTGAGATGAGATGAAAAGTAAACCAGCTATGGGACCTGCTGTTGTTGATAAATAGCATTGGCATGCCTTCATCAGCTTCTCTCCTTCTCCAACACTAAACAACTGTTTGAATATCTTATTCAAACCTCCTACTTGAAGAATTCTTGCCCCCAAACTCAACTTTCCCTTCACAGTTTCAGTGATCTTTGGTCCTAGCTTCACTGCATATCCAAAGGTAACTTCAGTATTCATATACATACATGTATAAAAATATATATGTTTAGACTTTGGAGTGTATCATACCATGTTCTCGGACTCCATGTGCGAAAGTATCAGCCTTCTTCCCAAGCTTGTTCATCCTTCTAAGTACAAAATTCCCTTTGCCTGCAATTCAGAAACTTTCTCATTAGTACTAAAGAAACATCATCATTATGAATTTCTACACCCTTTAAAGATTAAAAGGGGGCACGTACTTTTTCTAAATGTGTTAGACCCTTCGGCAGTCTCCGGTAAGTATCGTCTTGGCGTTCTCTCAACTCGATACGTTGCCGATTTGATCGGAACTCCAATGACCTGATCTAGCATCTGGTTCTTCATTTCCATTTTTTGATGAACGAAATAGAAATCTTGTTATCTTTCAGCTTCTACGTTTTATTTTGTATGAATCTTTGGATTTGGGTTATGGTATTTAAAGGGATATAGGTATGGTGGTTGAATCTAACTTTTTGATTTGCATGAGTCACCTATTGCTCAGCAAAAAAGAATTAAGATCATATTTAAAGAAAAAGATTTTGTGGAAAGGTCCAATTTCTTCTTCGTGGCATCCACCGACATGTTGAGTCCAGCTTTTCATTTATATATCAGAGTATTGAATTCATATCTAATTCGGTCGGTTCATGCAATTATCTTTAAAAAAATAATATATTAAAAGTACCTGACATTAAAAAAAAGGTGATTAGTTGAGACAACAACCTTATGAAACCAGAAAAGATCCTAACAGACATCATGGGTTGTCTTGTTGTGAGTGCAAGAGGATGTGGATTTGAAGCTTTCTGAGTTGGAATTGTAGCTTTCTGATGTCTGCCGCTGCTTTAATACGAAAACAAAGGAAAGTTTGTAAATATGAGCAAGAGTGTCCATTTAAGACCAGAGGAAACCTTAACCTTCAATTGAATTCAACAAAGTTTTGGATAATAGGGTGGCTGCAAAAAATTGGTACATTTACACGTAGACATGACAAACTTGACCCGAAACTCGAGACCCGAACTAATTTATCCGACCTGAGATCCGATATAGAGCCGAATATGATGGTCTAAACTTGATCTGAATCCGAACTAAAACCGAACTGAACCAAAATCGACCCGAATTTAGTTAAACCGAAAATCAACTTGAACCGAAATTAACCGAAAGCAACCAAAACCGAAAATCAACCCGAACCGAAAGCAATCCGAACCGAAAATCAACTCAAACCAAAAGCAACCCGAATTTAATTTTCTCAAATATGTATTTTTTATTCTCATTTTGCGTTATATTACTAATTAACGACTACTTATAGTAATAGTTTAATATCATTTTTTCTCTATTAAAATATCATATTCATATATTGCCTCAAATTGAAAGCCGACTGATCCGATATAGACTCGATCCGAAAGTAAACCGATCTGATATTAACCGGCCTGAAAAGTCAACTGATCCGATATAGACCCAACCCGAAAATCAACCGATCTGATATTAAACCGACTCGATACCCGACCCGACCCGAAATAACATAGACTCGAACTAAATCCGAATCAAACCCAAAGCGAACCTAAACCGAAAGCAATCCGAACCCGAAAATCAACCCGACCCGAAACGACCCAACTCGTACTCGATCCGAACAACTCGATTCCCACCTCTATTTACATGACACATTTTTTAGTCATTTTCAGAACTTTTAGAATTCACTTGTACAGTCATTTATGCAAAAATCACTGCCCGAAAAATGCTTACATATTCTTTTGGAAGAATTCAATATATTATGTGAATTGTGTGCGCCTTATCCTTGTCAATTTAAGTTTGTGATTTTAAGGTTTGTTAATTGAGTCTTATAGTTAATATGTTTTGGGTTTTTTCATTTGTACTTAGAGAGGGGAAAGAGGAATTTTGCTCATATAGGATCTTAAACCTATAATTTAAGGAAGTTTTAACCACATGCTCTAGAGATTGTTGACATATAATAGTAAAATTTTATTAATTAATTTTGATGTGTAATCTTATGTCAAAATATGAAGCCGGTTTCAATACTTTGGTAAAGTGTGGGATTCAGTTGATTTACTTAAAAAATAAAAAAAATAAAAAAAATAAAGTCTTATTATACAATCTAAATATCTTAGCCAATAATTGACATTCTTAGTATTTAATGTCAAAATTTGTACACTACCAAGTATGCATACCGAGTTCATAATGACTTGCTTTAAAAAAACAATTTCTAATTAAGAAAAAAGGAAGAAAAATTTTGCTTTTACTGAATTCTGAACTCACAACAAGAAATGAAGGTGCCAACTAAGAGCTTTAATCACATGCTCTAAAAATTATTGACATAATGACTTCCTTTTAAATTATTAGTATAAAAAAACAATACTCAATATATATAGAAAATAAATATGTAATTTTTCTCTAGTTTATTTTTTTTATTTGCATTTGCACATAAATTATTTAAAATATGAATATTGCAATATTTCTAATGAAATTTCATTCATTAATTTAATCTATAATTTTAGATCAAAATTGCACGTTAGAACCAACATCAAGTACCGAAATATATATTCTCCCTATTTTCAAAGCATCAAATGAAATGACTCCCTTACCATCACCTTATGGTTCGATTGAACGGTTTAGGGAGAAGTAATAATGTATATATTAAAAGGTTGTTCCAGGGACGAACGCAAGACTTCATGTTAGGAGGGCGAGCTTATAAAATTTTAGAAGGGCCGAATTTATAAAAATTTTGGGGCGAAAATAGATTTTCAATAGGAAATAAATAAAAAAATTTTAAAAAAATTTAAAATCATATAAGAATTTCAATCTTTTAGGGGTGGTTACCCTCTAGCCCCCTCTAGGTCCATCCCTGATTGTACCTAATAAATTATGGTTAGATTGAATTGTGTGAGCGTTATCGAAGGATTATGATTAATGAATTATCTTGTATTCAAACTAAACAGTTAAAAATATTATAATTAATAAATTATGGTTCGATTGAAGGATGAAAATTATCTGCCCCCAAAGTATGCCCCTATTTGTGCCCCTACTTTAAAATAGTGGGTTTAGGGTTTAGTGTTGGGGCTTAGGGTTAAGGTGTATTTTTTAGGGTTTAAGGTTTGAGGTTTAGGATATGAAAATTAGGATTATGGGGCAAGATTTAATTTTATCTATTTTTTAGGCAGAGGCATAGAAGGAGGCATAATTAGGGGCAGAAGATTTTTACCCTCGATTAAACGATTTTTCTTGGCAAAATCATGTTGATTAAGAATTAAGGAGCATTTATTCAATTAAGAAAATCTTGTTACATTTGTCAACGTGGTTTCATTTGCAGGCAACACTTTCAACTCTTCTCGTATGGTACGTCTTGATCCTAAATTGAGATAATTTTATCTTAGAAAAAAAAGCCTTTTTACATTTGGTATGTCTGGTTTTTCCACAATATTTCAGCAACAAAAACAATCTGAAGAAACATTTGTAAGCCACCTAGAAAGTGACTTGTAGTAGTACATCATGTTCATGCATGTGTGTTTGGGAGATTGCTTGCTGCAGGGTTTTGAAAGCTTTCTGGTAATTCAAGAACCCCATGAACCAGAACTCGAAACCGTCTACCGTCACGATTTCCATGTACTTTTGTGATGGCTTCTTCATGTTTTCACTCTCATTAACTCCCTTTATTTTCTCAAGTGGAATCAATACCTGCAATTCAAGATTAATACACAAAAACATCAGAATTGAAGGGTGCAACATTGTTCGGTCCGAGAGGGGTAAAACAGGCGAAAGATACGAACCTTGTAATGGACTCTAGCCAATTCACCATTAGGAGATGGGATTTTGATTGATCTGTCACTGCAAAAGGCAACCTTTTGAGATGAAATGAAAAGCAAACCGGCTATGGGACCTGCTGTTGTCGATAAATAGCATTGCCATGCCTTCATCAGCTTCTCTCCTTCTCCAACACTAAACAATTGTTTGAATATCTTATTCACACCTCCTACTTGAAGAATTCTTGCCCCCAAACTCAACTTTCCCTTTACAGTTTCGGTGATCTTTGGTCCTAGCTTCACTGCATATTTCAAAGATAACTTCAGTTTTCATATACATGCATGCATATATACCTATATATATATATATAGACTTTAGAGTGTATCATACCATGTTCTCGGACTCCATGTGCAAAAGTATCAGCTTTCTTCCCAAGCTTGCTCATCCTTTTAAGAACAAAATTCCCTTTGTCTGCAAATTCCAAAACTTTCTCATTAGTCACCAGTACTATAAAACATATTCATTATGAAATTCTAAACCCTTCACAGATTAAATGAGATCACCTACTTTTTCTCAATGTGTTAGACCCTTCAGCAGATAATGGAATCCGATACTGGCCAGCCGTGTCCGATAAGTATCGTTTCGGAGTTCTCTTAACTCGATATAATGTCGATTTGATTGGAACTCCAATGACCTGATCAAGTATCTGGTTCTTCATTTTGTTTTTTGATGAACGAAATGGAAATCTTGATAGCTTTGGAATTCTATGATCAAGGAAGAGAGGTTTTGTTTTGTGATGAAGGATGAATATTTGGATTTGGATAATGGTATTTAAAGGGATATAGGCATGGTGGTTGAATTTAACTTTTTGATTTGCATGAGTCACCTATTGCTCATCAACAAAAAAAAAGGGCTGATTGAGACAACCTTTTTAAACCAGAAAAGATCCTAACAGACATCATGGGTTGCCTTTTTTTCTTATCTTGTTGTGACTTGTGAGTGTAAGAGGAAGTGGATTTGAAGCTTTCTGAGTTGGCATTGTAACTTTCTGATGTCTGCCACTGCTTTAATACTAATAAAAGAAAGAAAGAAAAAAGGAAAGATGAGATGAGATTTGGGAAACAAATTGCATGGTGAAAAGTTAAGATAATTCAGTGAGCGATGGTGGAGCATTTTTTAGAAATGTCAGCCATGTGAGATCATGTGTCATATCGGTTCGCCTAATTTTTTCGAACAGTCTTTAAGTCAGTTGTTACAAGGTGAACCATTGAAAACAGAAACGTAAACACTAACACAAGAGAGTTGTTTGCGTAGTTCGGATTAACGATCTTACCTCTGCAGAACCTTTTTCAGAGAGAACATATAGAAAAGCTATGTTTGAGCGGTCCAGACAAGTACTTAACCCAATATGCACTACCCCAATTGTTGGCAAGAACAAATTTCATTACACAACTTTTTTTTACCAAAAATATCCAGTGTCATCTTTGTTTTTCTAAAAAGAGATATTATGTTGAAAGTCAATGCACCGAAAGTGCATTAATAGCTTAGGTCGGTGTAGGTGGAAAATTTTCAACAATTGCTGCAGACTTTGTTGAAATTTTGGCATGGTATAATCACAATTTTGGTCCCTAAACTTTAGGTTATTTATAAGTTAGTCCCTAAAGCTCAACTATAAATAGCCTAGCCATTTGTCATTCTTACACATCCCAAATCATTCTAACATCCTCCCAATACTAGAGAAATTAGAGAGTTTTCATAGAGTTGTTTTCTCCTTTCTTATCAAGAGAGAATTGTCATTGTTTTCTCCTTGTTAGACTGAGAGAAGTTGTAATTCCTATTTTCTCATAGTGAAATTCTTCTACCTTTGTCCGTGGTTTTTACCCTATATTATTTAGGGGTTTTCCACGTAAAATCTGTGTCTCCTTTATCTTCATTGTTATTTTTTCAAATTATCAGTTGCGTTTTTGCTCTATCCGACGGTCGTATTCCGCAACAATTGGTATCAGAGCCAGATTTGGGTGCGTACATCTACTTACCGTATTCTCTGTTGGTTGCCACTGAAAAGTGGATCCTCCATCATAAGAAAGTAAGTTAGATATTACTCATTCATTGAAGGTGGTGGACACTATTCACGTCAAAAAGGTGAAATAGTGGGAGCTATCTGAAATAGAAGCTATGGCAACGAAATTTGATATTGAAAAGTTCAATGGGAGAAATTTCTCACTGTGGAAATTGAAGATAAAGGCCATCCTAAGAAAAAACGGATGTCTAGCGGCTATCAGCGAAAGGCCGGCAGATTTTACGGATAACAAGAAATGGAATGAGATGGACGAGAATGCTATTGCAGACCTTCATTTAGCATTAGCAGATGAAGTACTATCAAGCATCGAGGAGAAGAAGACAGCCAAGGAGATTTGGGATCACCTCGCAAAATTATACGAGGTCAAATCGTTGCACAATAAAATTTTCCTTAAGAGGAAATTGTACACTCTTCGGATGTCAGAATCTACTTCAGTGACAGAGCACTTAAACACGTTGAATACTCTATTTTCTCAGCTTACATCCCTAAGCTATAAAATAGAGTCACAAGAACGTGCTGAACTTTTGCTTCAAAGTCTACCTGATTCGTATGATCAACTCATCATCAACTTGACAAACAACAATCTTACCAATGATCTAGTCTTCGATGACGTTGCAGCTGCTGTTCTGGAAGAAGAAAATCGGCGCAAGAACAAGGAAGACAGACAAGGAAATCTGCAACAAGCAGAGGCCTTAACGGTGATGAGAGGAAGATCAACAGAACGTGGCCAAAGTAGCAGTCACAATCATGGTAGATCAAAGTTAAGGAGTAAGAAGAATTTAAAGTGCTACAACTGTGGAAAGAAGGGTCACGTGAAGAAGGATTGTTGGAGTTTACCTAAAAACTCCAATCCTCAAGGAAATATGGCAAACACTTCAGATGATGGAGATGCTCTCTGTTGTGAAGCAGCAACAGCCATGGAAGGCAGAAAAAGATTTGCAGACATATGGCTTATTGACTCGGGAGCCACATATCACATGACCTCAAGAAGAGAATGGTTCTATAATTATGAACCTATCTCAGGAGGATCTGTGTACAGCTGCAATAATCATGCCTTGGAAATTGTTGGCGTTGGAACCATCAAATTGAAGATGTATGACGGGACAACCAAAGTTGTTCGAGATGTGCGATACGTGAAAGGCTTGAAGAAAAACTTATTATCCTACGGATTGTTGGATAATAATGCAAGCAAGATTGAAACACAGAAAGGAATCATGAAGGTGTTCCATGGAGCGCTTGTGGTGATGAAAGGTGAAAAGATAGCGGCAAATTTGTACATGCTGAAGGGAGAGACTTTGCTAGAAGCTGAAGCCTCTGTTGCCTCATGTAGTTCAGATTCTACCATGTTATGGCATCGGAAACTTGGACACATGTCAGAACAGGGAATGAAAGTCCTTGTGGAGCAAAAGCTACTTCCGGGTTTAACAAAGGTATCACTTCCTTTGTGTGAACATTGTATTACAAGTAAGCAGCATCGATTAAAATTCAACACATCAAATTCTAGAGGCAAGGCTGTTCTAGAATTGGTTCATTCTGATGTATGGCAAGCACCGGTTACATCCCTAGGCGGAGCAAAGTATTTTGTCTCCTTCATTGATGACTACTCTAGGAGATGTTGGGTGTATCCTATCAAGAGGAAGGCAGATGTGTTTTCAACCTTCAAAGTTTTCAAAGCGCGGGTGGAACTTGATTCTGGAAATAAGATCAAGTGTTTCAGATCAGATAATGGAGGTGAATATACAAGTGATGAATTTGATGACTTCTGCAGAAAAGAAGGCATCAAAAGACAGTTCACAACAGTATACACTCCTCAACAAAATGGAGTGGCAGAGCGGATGAACAGAACTCTGTTAGAAAGAACACGAGCAATGTCGAGAGCTGCAGGGCTAGAAAAAGCTTTCTGGGCAGAAGCAGTCAATACCGCATGTTATTTGGTGAATCGGGCTCCATCAACTGCAATTGAGTTGAAGACACCGATGGAAATGTGGACTGGTAAACCAGTTGATTATTCAAACCTCCATATATTTGGAAGTATTGTGTACGTGATGTACAATGCCCAAGAAATTTCAAAGTTGGATCCAAAATCCAGAAAATGTAAATTCTTGGGGTATGCTGATGGAGTAAAGGGGTATCGCTTGTGGGATCCCACTGCCCGCAAAGTGATTATCAGCAGGGATGTTATCTTTGTAGAAGATAAGCTACAAAGAAAAGAAGAAGATGATAGCACTGATAAAGAAAAGCCAGAGACTACACAGATACATGTTGAAAATGAGTTTGAACAGAGAGATTGTTCTGAAGCAGAACCAGAGCTCGAGGAATCAGAACCAGAGAATTCTGAAGCTCCAACAAATCGTCAATCAGATCGTGTGAGAAGACGTCCCAATTGGCACTCAGATTATGTTATAGAAGGTAATGTTGCATACTGCCTTTTAACGGAGGACGGTGAGCCATCATCATTCGAGGAGGCAATGAACAACTCAGATGCTTCGCAGTGGATGGCGGCAATGCAAGAAGAAATTGAAGCCCTTCATAAAAATAATACATGGGAACTTGTGCCACTACCACAAGGAAGGAAGCCAATTGGTAACAAATGGGTCTTCAAAATCAAGAGAAATGGTGACGATCAAGTGGAGAGGTATCGTGCAAGACTGGTGGTCAAAGGATATGCTCAGAAAGAAGGTATTGATTTCAATGAAATCTTTTCTCCTGTGGTTAGACTAACAACGGTTCGAGTTGTCCTGGCAATGTGTGCTACATTGAATTTACATCTAGAGCAGCTAGATGTTAAAACAACTTTTCTTCATGGAGATCTTGAAGAAGAGATTTACATGCTCCAGCCTGAAGGTTTTGAAGAAAAAGAAAAGAAGAACTTGGTTTGTAGGTTGAACAAATCTCTGTACGGTTTAAAGCAGGCGCCGAGGTGTTGGTACAAGAGATTTGACTCCTTCATCATGAGCCTTGGATACAACAGACTTAATGCAGACCCTTGTGCTTACTTCAAGAGGTTTGGTGAAAACGAATTTGTTATATTGCTGTTGTATGTAGATGACATGTTGGTTGCAGGCCCCAACAAAGATCATATTGAAGAATTAAAGGCACGACTGGCTAGGGAATTTGAAATGAAGGACTTGGGACCAGCAAACAAGATTCTAGGGATGCAAATTCACCGAGACAGAAGTAGTAGGAAGATTTGGCTTTCACAAAAGAATTACTTGAAAAAGATCTTGTCACGATTCAGCATGCAAGATTGTAAGCCAATTTCTACCCCTCTTCCTATTAACTTTAAATTATCCTCCAGTATGAGTCCTAGTAGTGAAGAAGAGAGGATGAAGATGTCTCGAGTACCGTATGCATCAGCAGTGGGAAGTTTAATGTTCGCTATGATTTGTACAAGACCAGACATTGCACAAGCAGTGGGAGTGGTTAGTCGGTACATGGCGAATCCAGGCAGAGAGCATTGGAATGCTGTGAAAAGGATCCTGAGATGCATCAAAGGGACCTTAAATGTTGCATTATGTTACGGAGGATCAGACTTTCTTATCAGCGGGTATGTCGATTCTGACTATGCATGAGATTTGGATGAAAACAAATCTACAACAGGGTATGTGTTTACAGTTGCTGGTGGAGCTGTAAGCTGGGTTTCAAAACTGCAATCGGTTGTGGCTACGTCAACAACGGAGACAGAATATGTAGCAGCTACACAAGCCAGTAAAGAAGCTATATGGTTGAAAATGCTATTGGAGGAGCTCGGGCACAAACAAGAGAATGTCTCTTTGTTTTGTGACAGTCAGAGCGCCTTGCATCTTGCAAGGAATCCTGCTTTTCACTCAAGAACAAAACACATTCGGGTCCAGTACCACTTCATTCGTGAGAAAGTGGAAGAAGGGACGATAGATATGCAGAAGATCCATACCGATGACAACATAGCAGATTTCATGACAAAAACAATCAACACTGATAAGTTTACTTGGTGTCGATCCTCTTGTGGCTTGTTAGAGACGTAAGCAACATGGAAAGTACGAGGTAGAAAGAATGGTGTGAAGATATGATTGTTCCAATCAAATCTTCAAGTGGGAGATTGTTGAAAGTCAATGCACCGAAAGTGCATTAATAGCTTAGGTCGGTGTAGGTGGAAAATTTTCAACAATTGCTGCAGACTTTGTTGAAATTTTGGCATGGTATAATCACAATTTTGGTCCCTAAACTTTAGGTTATTTATAAGTTAATCCCTAAAGCTCAACTATAAATAGCCTAGCCATTTGTCATTCTTACACATCCCAAATCATTCTAACATCCTCCCAATACTAGAGAAATTAGAGAGTTTTCATAGAGTTGTTTTCTCCTTTCTTATCAAGAGAGAATTGTCATTGTTTTCTCCTTGTTAGACTGAGAGAAGTTGTAATTCCTATTTTCTCATAGTGAAATTCTTCTACCTTTGTCCGTGGTTTTTACCCTATATTATTTAGGGGTTTTCCACGTAAAATCTGTGTCTCCTTTATCTTCATTGTTATTTTTTCAAATTATCAGTTGCGTTTTTGCTCTATCCGACGATCGTATTCCGCAACATATTATACAGAGCTACAGTGTAGCAGTCTCCAATGTTCTTGGGAATTCTTCCAAGTTTGGTTAATTCAATCTAAGCTGTAAATCTTGGTTTTCCATATCAGTTAACAAAAAAGATTTTTTTCGTAAACAAAAGAAATTGTAGCTGGTGATAGAGAGAGGGAATTAAAATGTTAGTAATATCCAAATTATGAACCTACTGAATGCTTTTAAAGACAGATTATATGAACAAAATGGACCAAACCCAAAGTTTAGTGCTAATAGTACTTCCGTAATTTGATTGTAAACAGCTAAAAATGGTTGAAAGTTTCTAAATTCATTATGTAGTTTAAATTCCCAGAATTTATGTGTGTAATCTCTTCGCCCTCTGTCTTGTTTTTTCACCATTTGACCATTTAAAAGTCTAGGATTGCAGTGAAGATCTTCATTTTCTTGGCATTTTTTCATTATCAGTCAAAGGATCATAAAAGAAGTGATAAGCAAACTTGAGAAACTTTGTAAATATGACCAAGAGTGTGCATTTAAGACCAGAAGAAACTTGTTTTGAAATGGCAATGAGGCACAGCTTATCTGATGTGGAAATGAATATGCAGATTAAAGATAGCCTCAACTTGCTCTCCAATGCCCCAAAACCAGTCATTAAAGTATGGATAATAAAGCTTTTGCTTAACATAAAAGGAACCCATGGCTTATTTTTGTCAAACATAAAGGAATATACCAATGGACGTGTTTGGCACTTTACTGTTTGCAGCAAAACCAACAACGGCCGCATCACTACCATTCCCCACATGGTATGATGGCTTCAAGTGTCCAAATCCTTATTCTTCAAATGAATTCAACAAAGTTTTGGTTAATAGGGTGGCGGCAAAAAAGTTGGTAACATTTACATGACAGGTTTTATTATCATTTTCAGAACTTTTATAATTCACTTCTACAGTAGTAATCTCCAACTTACCATGTTGAACCCCCCTAGAAAAGTCTTAAATTTCTCTTGAAAGAAAAAGAATAAATGATCCATGCTTTTAGCAGCAGAGCAACAGAGAATATACTGATCATCAACCAACACCAGCTAGAATTGAGATTTAAGGAGCACCCTTGATCCCAATTTACCCAAGCCTCAACTGTTGCCCCTTCCAAAGAAATATAGCACATAATTGGATCAATTCTCTTCAGAACAGTCATAGGGAGAACAAAGTGTCTGCTCCAAAAGTTTTGAGAATTAAAACTAACTGATTGAATCAGTTGTGCTCTAGTAGCAAAACTCAAGTGTCTGGCAGTCAGACTAAGAGTTTATTCTATCTTTTCCCTTTTCATGTCAGTGACGAACAACTTTTTGCAGTAAGTCTGAGTGATCAAAGGTATACCAAGATACCTGACAGGGAGAACTCTAATTTTAAAACCAAACATCTGCTTATGAGGGTCTACATCAGGACCTTTAGAGCACTTGTAGGAGATAAAGCCTGTTGGCCACACCTTTTAACAAGCTCTTGAGTCATGAATGTATTGTCAAAAATGCACTCAAGAAAATTAATTTTAAAAGTTATTTTTTAATTTAAAAAGAATATATAACAATAATTTAATAAATAAAATATAAATATCATAATAAATATTCGAATGTTTAAATAAAACTATAATAAAAGAATGTTAAAATCATCCGAAAAATATAAATACTCCCCAATCATGAAATTACATCGATGTCCCAAAATAATAAATAATAATTTGAATAACTAAAAATAGTTTTAAATTGAATAAAAAAATAACCGGATAAAATGTGAGATCTTCCAAGTACCACGTCGCCTAAAATACAAAGATATTTGTAATAAGAAACTATGATGGAGACTCTGCTTCTTAGCACGTCCATTTTCTGTTTTTTACAGTTTCTACCGCTTGTTTGTTAATCTGGCTTTTGATCTTGTTGATTGATCTTTAATGGATACCGTAGTTGATGATGGATTAGCAGTTTTAACGCTAGATGATGATGAGGACAGTGAAATTCAAGCCGAAGACAGTACGAAAATTAGGGGAATTTCTTTCGATCTTTGCTTTGTTGGTCGATTTCTAACATCTAGTGTGATTCACTTCCAATCCATGAGAAATACCTTGGCAAATCTATAGAGGCCTTTGGGGGGAATTGCAATTTCTGATCTGGGGAGTAACCGTTATCTTTATTGGTTTTATCATCAAGTAGACATGGATAGGGTTTATGCGGGAGGCCCATGGCATTTCAACTCTCATCTTCTTCTTCTCCATAAACTTGAAGAAAGGGAAGATCCAATGGTAGTTTCTTTAAATGCTTGCCCTTTTTGGGTCTTAGTTCATGATGTCCCTCATGGATATATGTCGGAGCGGTTTGCGAAGTTGTTGAAAAATTTTATTGGGGATTTTATGAAATACGATGCTAGTGCTGTTTCACTCGGATATAAAGGAACAATGCGGATCCGGGTAAGTTTTGATATCAGAAAGCCATTGAAAAGAAGGAAGAAGGTAGCATTACACAATGGGGGAACTGTCTATGTTAAGTTTGAATATGAAAAATTGCAGTTATTCTGCTTTATCTGTGGAAGAATCGGCCATGGTGAATCATTGTGCCCGGTTCGGTTAATCAAGTCGAAGGAAGAAGTAACTTTTGAGTGGGATATCAGTCTTAGAGCCCCGTCTAGGAGAGCAGCGATGTTACAGAGTAGTCGATGGTTAAGAGATGAGACGCTCCCCCACAACAATTGTCCTTTAAACACAGGACCAAAAGGCCAGATTCCTATTTTAAATTCTCCTATTGAACAGGCCCCTAAAGAGGTTGTTAAAGGCAAAGAGAAGACTACACAGAACCTTGATTTAGGCTTAGACACTGCGGACGCAAGTCTTGGAAAACATCTGGATGACCAAATACGAGAGGGGGCCCAAGCTATTTTTGATGTAGTTATGACTACTGCAGATGAGGAAAGTCGAACTGCTATCCCCGAAGGAGTAAAGCGTCCTAGAGTTTCAACACCATTGCCAGGAGTTTCTACAAATGATTCGAATGGTAACAAATCTAATTTATCGGCAGGCCCTAGTGAAGGGGTCAGCCGGGAATTATGAAACTCTTAAGTTGGAACGTTTGGGGTTTGGGTCAATCCCGAACGGTCAATCGTCTCAAGCATATGCTTCGAGATGTTAACCCGACTGTGATTTTTTTAATTGAGACAAAATTACAGTGTAAAAGAATGGAAGGGGTTCGAAAATTATATGGTTATAACAATGGTATTGATGTTGAGTCAAATGGTCGAAGTGGTGGACTTTCACTTGCCTGGAAAAATAATTCACAAGTGAGAGTTCGTTCTTATTCTAATCGACACATTGATGTTATTTTCGAGGAGGATATAGATGGAATTTTATGGCGATGTACGAGATTTTATGGTGCTCCTGAGGAACAGAATAGAGAAGCTTCGTGGAATTTATTACGCAGTTTAGATGATATGCCCACTATGCCTTGGCTTGTAATTGGAGATTTTAACGAATTACTACTTGCCTCGGAAAAAAGTGGTAGAAGGACTCGTAGTGATCGACAAATGAATAATTTCAGAACTGCTTTGATGGATTGTAACCTTGATGATATAGGTTATCGTGGTCAGTGGTTCACATGGGAATGGGGTCGGCTTTCATCTAATAATATCCGAGAGAGACTTGATAGAGGTGTTGCAAATCCTACATTGTGGGAATTATTTACCGATTACCAGCTTGATCATCTTTTACATTCCTTTTCAGACCATTGCCCACTGTTATTGACAACAGGTCTGAATGATCGTTCAAGAAATCGGAAGCATCATTTCAGATTTGAAGCTGCATGGCTTTTGGAAGAATCTTGTGAAAGTGAGGTGGTGAAACTGTGGGATTCTTGCTCTGGAACCATACCTGATCGTCTAACTTTTGTAAGCTCAGGATTGGAGATGTGGTTCAATAAAATTAAAAAAGAGAAAAAAATTTCGGTAAAGGCATTGCAACAACGCCTGAAGGAATTAAATGATTCTCAGCCAAATGATGAGAACCTAGAGGAAATTTTGGAGACTAAGCTGGCTCTGAATATGAAAGCGGATCGGGAGGAAATTTATTGGGAACAACGTGCTCGTGCTAATTGGCTTAAGAATGGTGATCGTTATACACACTACTTTCATAGCTTTGCAACAAACAGGAGACGGAAAAATAGAATACGCTGCTTAATTAATGATAACAATGAGGAGATCCAATCGGAAGAAGGGATAGAACAAATGACGAAAAAATATTTTACTAGATTGTTTGCTACACAGGGGGTGGCTGATCCAAGTGTTATCTCGGAAGGAATTAATTCTTGTATCACACATACAATGAATGATGAGTTGACTAAGGAATTCACACATGCAGAGGTGCTGTCTGCAGTCCGGTCGATGGGCCCATTAAAGGCATCCGGTGAAGATGGGCTGGGGGCTGTGTTTTATCAAAGATTTTGACACATTATTGGCCCAGAAGTGTTTGACATTTGCATAATGGCAGTCAAAGGTGAGTTTCCGATGGCCGATATTAATACAACACATATTGTGCTGATCCTTAAGGTTCAAAATCCGATAAAAATGTCGTAATTCCGGCCAATTATTCTATGCAACGTTCTATTTAAAGTTATATCGAAGATGCTCTCTAATCGATTACAGACAGTTCTTACCTTGTGTATTGATGAATCACAGTGTGCTTTTATTCCCGGTAGACTTATCACTGACAATATTATCCTTGCATATGAGACTCTACATTCGATGAAAAATAGAAAACTTGAAAGAAAGGGTTCATTTGTAGTAAAGTTAGACATGAGCAAGGCATACAATAGTGTGGAATGGTCTTTTCTTGAACGGGTCTTGAAGAAAATGGGTTTTGATGATGTTTGGGTTCAGTGGCTAATGAATTGTGTTACAACAGTGTCTTACGCAACTGTTACGAATGGACATATTGGAGAAAAATTCATCCTATTTAGGGGTTTGAGACAAGGAGATCCACTTAGCCCTTTGTTGTTCCTCATTTGTGGAGAAGGCCTCTCGGCTTTACTTCGAATGGGTGTTGAAAATGGAATAATGCAAGGTATAAGAATATGTCGTGGTGCACCAATGCTTACACATCTACTATTCGCTGATGATAGTATAATATTTAGGGAAGCTACTACTACGGGGGCTTACAAACTACAAGTGGCCCTTAACACTTATGCTGAATGTTCTGGCCAATTAATTAACTACGACAAGTCAAGCGTATTCTTTAGTTCGAATGTTATATAGGAGACCAAACAAGAAGTATGCAGGCTACTACAGGTCACGTCCCAAGTTTATCCTGGCAAGTACTTGGGCCTTCCATCCATGGTGGGCAAAAATAAAAAGGCTTCCTTAGCGTTCTTAAAGGATAAATGTTCAGCTAGTATGACGAGTTGGTCTACAAGGTCTTTATCAATGGGGGGTAAGGAGGTATACATAAAATCTGTTTTGCAAGTCATCCCACTATATGCAATGTCCTGTTTTCTATTGCCTAAAACTCTATGCAGTGAAATTGAGGCCATGCTTGCTAAATTCTGGTGGCAGAATGTTAAAACTAAAAAGAGTATTCATTGGTGTACTTGGCAAGCCTTATGTCTACCAAAAGAACATGGTGGAATGGGATTTCGTGTCTTGGGCCGTTTCAATATTGTAATGTTGGCTAAACAGGGGTGGAGATTACTGACTAATCCATACTCTCTAGTTGCAAGATTTTTAAAGACAAGGTACTTTCCAAACTCAAATTTTCTAGAAGCTAACCTTGGCTCTAGGCCTTCATATATTTGGAAAAGTATATGGTGTATAAGAAAAACTCTAGAAATCGGTATTTACTGGAAAATAGGAAATGGGAGGGGCATTTCAATATGGAATTGTTTCTGGCTACCTACACTACCTTTGAGGCAAATTAAGACTCCTAGAATTGCAGGTTTGGAGTATGTATCTGATCTAATGCTACCAAACTCACAAGAGTGGGACACTAATCTTATAGTTGACAATTTTGATGCTGAAGATTCGAACACCATTCTATCTATCCGTCTGACTAATACTACAACAGCTAATGCTTTAGCATGGATAGGGGAGCATACAAGATCATACACTGTAAGAAATGGTAATAAACTCTTAATTCAGAACCAACTCTCTGATGAGTACAGTGGACAGCTCTACAATCACATTTGGAAGATCCAGTGCCCAGCTAAGATACGCATAAACTTGTGGAAATTTGCTTCAAATTGCATACCAAACATGCACAATCTATTCACGAACAGACTTTCAACACACAATTTGTGTCCTAGATGTTCTAATCATGCAGAAACAATCAACCACATTGTTTGGAAGTGCAATTACGCCAAGCAAATTTGGGGAACTCTACTATTTACATGGCCTAATAAAATCGAGAATGCATCTTTCTGGCATTGGTTAGAATGGCAATTCGAAAACAATAATAAAGCAAAGCATGTGGAGATCGCAGTAACAATATGGGCAATCTGGTTTTCGAAGAATAAACTTTTACATGAAGGCATCCAGCAAAGTCAAGCTTTGACTATTACCTTTATCAGAGGCTACATTTGTGAACTGCAGCAGCTATCGATTCAACTTGGCCATCCTCGAACCCACGCAGATGAACAGTGGCAGCCTCCTAAGTTTTCCGATGTGAAGCTGAGCTTTGACGCGAGCTTCTCCTTGCAACAACAGAAATCGTTGTCAGGATTAATTGTACGAGACTCATCAGGACATATTCTGGGTTCTGCTTACCGGGTCAGTACGAATATCTTTTCCCCTTTTGAAGCTGAAGCTCAAGCTTTGGTACATGAACTGGAATTTGTCAGAGACCTAGGGTTTCAAAACATAGTTGTTGAAGACGAATCAAGGGCTGTAATCAAGAAAGCAATCGATAAAGGATTAGACAGATCTAGAATTCGACCATTCATTATCGACGCGAAACAAATTGCCCAAGGCTTTCGAAAGTGTAGATTTACCTTCATCGGCCGGAATGGAAATAAAGCGGCGCATGCAATGACAGATTTAGGTCGCCGGGGCTCTGAAGACTGTTATTGGGTGGAAGAGACACTGACGGAAGCTACAACGGCGGCCGATTTTGACCGTCGTTTCGTTGACCCACCATAAAGCTCAGTCGAAGCTTCGTTTTCTTGGGCAAATCTCATACCTTGGCCCTCGATTTTCATCTCCTTTTGGTTCCGGATCACCACTGAATTATTAATCTCATCGAACCATATCGGATTAGGATCATCTGGCTCTTCTCTGGTTTCTTCTTTTGTGTCTTTGGTCTTTTCGTTTTGAGTATTTGGTTTTACCGTTTCATGTCTTGGTTTCACCGTTTGGTGACCCTTTAGTTTCCCGTTTGGTTTTTTATGTTTTGTTTATTTGTTTTTTAATTGGAATAAAGGCCAGGTGGTACCTATCTTTCAAAAAAAAAAAAGAAACTATGATGGAGTAAGTCTAATGTGTCTCAAAAGTGCAAGAAAACTATAGTCGTAAAACATAATAATATTTTCTTAAAATTCTTTAAGATATAAAACAAACGGTCTCATATCATAAGCGTAACACAATGCACCCATCTCCAATCGCTAAGAAGAAAGTTTCCCAGAACTCCTCACTACAACCGCCATCCGAAGTAGAACTCAACATGAAGGGTGAAACCACTGATCCGAAGCGGAATTTAGCCCGAATGGTGAAACTACTGAACATCCCCGAACAAATCCCAACTCATGCTCATACACATATGATGTTTAAAACTCAAATTTCATAAACTCAGTTCCATAAATCCGATATCCATAAACATACTACATAAATCACATCCCATAAATCCATAAATCAAGGTTCCTAAACCCTAAACCCTAAACCCTAAACCCTAAACCCTAAACCCTAAACCCTAAACCCTAAACCCTAAACCCTAAACCCTAAACCCTAAACCCTAAACCCTAAACCCTAAACCCTAAACCCTAAACCCTAAACCCTAAACCCTAAACCCTAAACCCTAAACCCTAAACCCTAAACCCATTGTTTTAAAATAAGGGGGACTCAGGGTCATGGGTCTTGGGATTTCAATTCACTGATTCACGGAATATAGAGATTCAGACAAACAACAAGGGCTTGATCTGGATACAAGTCAGCATTGAAAGGTGCAACGGCACATGGGTTTACGGCGAAGCACGAGTTCTCTAAAGTTAACATGTGGGAATTTTATGAACAATGAATAAGTGAAGGTGATGCTAGAGTGTCGGACGGGGAGAAGAGGGTGACAGAAACAACGTCTTTGACTATGGTGGTCGGACGGTGGCCGAACAATACGACAACGGTGACTGAACCGAATGCTAGGAATGCATGATTTTAGAAGAGAGTTAGCTAGGGTTTTTTATATCCCTCTGCTGCCCAAAGTTTAGATCACATATATACAATAAATAAAAAGAAGAAATTCAGGATTTAATCCTAAAAATCCTTAGAAAATTCACAAACTCTCTCGAAATTTCCAAGACTTACAATTTTACCATTGAGTTCCAAATTTTTTCCAATTTAACGCAAAATTTAGGAATTTACAAAATAATCATGACTTCAGAAAAAATTACAAAATCAACCTTCGGGTTTAGTAAATTGTAAATAATACCTCATGCAACAAAATATTATGAAAAAATATTACTTTAGAAAAATCATAGAATAGTACTTGTAAATCCAAATTTTGCAAATTGATTCGAATTTCAATTTATTCCAACTCATAACAAAATGATTCAGAATTTTCAAAAGTTAGAGTTTCAGAAATTGGAAATTAAAATTAAGGTTTTTAATTAGGTATTTTTTAATCTAGGGTTTACAAATTGGGAGTAATTTTTGGGTGTTACAACATGAACTCCCGCTTAGGGCCCCATTTTCTAGCTTTACAATTTCAGTAATTTCTCAAGTGACAATTTTGTAAGTTAGTGGTTGTACCTCATTGTTTTAGTTGTATTTAAGATGTTTTCTTAACAAAACAATGAAAATAACGTGTTTGACAAAGTTTGATTGTGTTTCTATGGTTTCAAAGTTCTTTTTACACAACTTATGTAACAAAATATAACTATTTATTAATTGTACTCGTTAACATCCCATCAAGTATTAGGATTGGATTCCTACTAGTAATCTCAATCAAGGATTTATAATTAACATTTCCTACATTTAGTTGAGACTCTACCTGACCTGGTAACTTTTCCTTTCCTAAACTTTAATTAGAAGAAGAAGAAAGAAAACATTTTTTACAATTGTAAGATTGATGGGTTTTTTTTTCTACATTTCATCAACAAGAACATCTTGATGAAACATTTGTAAGCCACCTAGAAAGTGACTTGTAGTAGTCTTTGGGAGATTGCTTGCTGAAGGTACTTGAAAGCTTTCTGATGATTCAAGAACCCCATAAACCAGAAATCGAAATTGTCTACCGTCACAATTTCCATGTACTTTTGTGATGGCTTCTTCATGTTTTCACTCTCATTAACTCCCTTTATTTTCTCAAGTGGAATCAATACCTGCATATCAAAATTGACACACAGAAACATCAGAATTGAAGGGTGCAACATGATTCGATTTGAGAGGGGACAAAACAGACGAAAGATACAAACCTTGTAATGGACTCTAAGCAATTCACCATTAGGAGATGGGATTTTGATTGATCTGTCACTGCAAAAGGCGACCTTTTGAGATGAGATGAAAAGCAAACCAGCTATGGGACCTAATGTTGTTGATAAATAGCATTGGCATGCCTTCATCAGCTTCTCTCCTTCTCCAACACTAAATAATTGTTTGAATATCTTATTCACACCTCCTACTTGAAGAATTCTTGCCCCCAAACTCAACTTTCCCTTCACAGTTTCGGTGATCTTTGGTCCTAGCTTCACTGCATATTCAAAGGTAACTTCAGTATTCATATACATACATACATAAAAATATATATGTTTAGACTTTGGAGCGTATCGTACCATGTTCTCGGACTCCATGTGCGAAAGTATCAGCCTTCTTCCCAAGCTTGTTCATCCTTTTAAGTACAAAATTTCCTTTGCCTGCAATTCAGAGACTTTCACATTAGTACTATAAAACATCATCATTATGAATTTCTAAGCCCTTTACAGATTAAATGAGAGCACATACTTTTTCTAAATGTGTTAGGCCCTTCATCAGATGATGGAATGCAATACCGGCCGGCAGTGTCCGGTAAATATCGTCTCGGTGTAAGCTCAACTTGATATATTGTTGATTTCATGGGAACTCCAATGACTTGTTCAAGTATCTGGCTCTTCATTTTTTTGGATGAATGAAATGGACTTTTTTTCTCTTTCAGCTTCTATGATCAAGGAATAGATGTTTTTTTGTGATGATTGATGAATCTTTGGATTTGAGAACTGGTATTTAAAGGGGTATAGATATGGTGGTTGAATCTAACTTTTTTGTTTTCAACTTTTCATGACTCACCTCTTGCTCATACAAAAAGACTAAAAGTAGAGCCTAGGTTTGTGAAAGATAATTTTAAAAGAAAGGGTGATGACTAGATTTCAAGCTTTCTGAGTTGGCATTATAGCTTTCTGATGTCTGCACTGCTTTATTACTAATAAAGAAAGGAAAGATGAGATTTGAGAAGCAAACTGCATGGTGAAAAAAGATGTGATAACGCAGTGAGTGACGATGGAATGTTTTTGAGAGAAGTCAGCCATGTGAGATCAACTATCATCTTTGTTTTTAAGAAGACATGTTATAGGTAGCTCCACTAGTAGCTCTATCCAATGTTATTGGGAGCAAATCTTGGTATTCCATATCATTTTACAATAAAAGGGGGGGAGGGGATTTTTGTTTTACAACAAAATAAATTGCAGATGCTAAGATTCAAATTCTGGACCTGCTGAGTGCATTTTAAGACTGACTGTATGAACAGAATGGTGTAAACAGCTAAAAATGGTTTAAAGTTTCTCTCATCTTTTTCACCATATTTCATTAATTTAAAAGTCAAGGACTGCAGTGATGATCCTCATTTTCTTTACATTTGTTATGCCTTTCCTTCCTCTTCTATCAGTCAAAGGATCATGAAGAACTGATAAGCAGACTTCAGAATTTGTAAAAATGAGCAAGAGGATCCATTTATGACCATAAGAAGCCTCTTTTGAAAAGGCCATGCAGGTTAAAGATCTTCATTTTCTTTTCCTTTTTTTCTCTCAGTCAAACTTGAGAAACTTTCTAAATATGACCAAGAGTGTCCATTTATGACCAGAGAAGAAACCTCTTTTGAAATGGCAGTGAGGCACAACTTATCTGATGTGGAAATGAGTATGCAGATTAAAGATAGCCTCAACTTGCTCTCCAATGTCCCAAAACCAGTCATTAAACTATGGATAATAAAGCTTTTGCTTAACATAAAAGGAACCCATGGCTTATTTTTGTCAAACATAAAGGAATATACCAATGGGTGAGTTTGGTACTTCACTGTTTGCAGCAAAACCAACAACTGCCGCATCATGGCCACATCACTACCATTTCCCACATGGTATGATGGCTTTAAATGTCCAAATCCTTAATCTTCATATGAATTCAAACAAAGTTTTGGTTAATAGGGTGGCGGCAAAAAAGTTGGTAACATTTACAATACATGACACGTTTTATTAACATTTTCAGAACTTTTATAATTCACTTCTACAGCCGTAATCTCCAACTTACCATGTTGAACCCCCCTAGAAAAGTCTTATCTTTCCATACGCTATAAACATAAGCACTCCAAAGTAACTTCAAAATCAAGATCAAAAGTGATATCCTTTTAAGCCTTTGTTTTTCCCTCTCCAATTCCTGTGACCAACCCGAAACCCTTTTGTTAATCTTGCAGAGTATAGTACACTGCAGCAAGCCTTTTAGCATCTCAACTGAACTAGCAAGTGTTGGGTGCAATAGTGCAATGGCAAGTCACATTGAAGACGACATTGTTGGAAGGGAGAGCCACGAATCTCGAACATGAACTATACAAAAAAAGAACTTCTCAACTGTAGTATCACTGACTCAGAATCCTTGGTGCCCAACAAATTGTTATAAGAACACAAAATCTCATTCTCAATATGATCTTGAGTATCAAGCTTTCACCCCTCATCATCAATTAGACCTCTAGTAGAATTCGTATTCCTTTTAACTGTCACCACAGAATGAAAGAACGTTTAGGCCTTCACAAATCTACTTAACCTTAACTCTTTGCTTGTAAAAATCTCTTTCAGAAGTTCCAATTCCTGCAACTCCTTCCTCAAATTATTCTCCTTATACCATATAATTTTAGTGTGTTTTCCTTGTTTGGATTATTTCCCGGAGTTACATTAGATTATTTTTTATATATAATACCATATTGTTATACTTGCAAGAATTTAAACATTCAAATATGAAACAAATTGAAAAAAAAGAAAGTTATGCATGATTAAAAATGGTTTAAATATACTAACAAGGGTTGTGTGCAATGACAAAGCACATTGTTAACAGGAAGAGTTGTATAAATTCTTTTTACAAAACTTAAGTATTAAAATACAACTATTTATAAATTGTACTTGTTAACAGCTCTAGTATTAGGGTTGGATTCCTACTAGTAATCTCAATCAATGATTTATAATTAACATTTATTACATTTAGTTGAGACTCTACCTGACCTGGTAACTTTTCCTTTCCTAAACCTCAATTAGAAAAGGAAGAAAAAACATTTTTTTTGGATAAACTTTGTGTTGTATTTATCCAAAGAAGCAGTAAAATGGACTGCTACGATTCACCTATGCATGCACTTGGGCATCCATCCCTCTAGGGAATTCCCCAAGCTGCACAAATCTGCCTATTTACATCATCGTATTGTATACATTTATTTTGAACTCTAATGTAAACAACCTCCCTAATACAGCCCAACATTTTTTACAATTGTAAGATTAATTGATGGTTTTTTTTTTCACATTTCATCAACAAGAACAACTTGATGAAACGTTTGTAAGCCACCTAGAAAGTGACTTGTAGTAGTCTTTGGGAGATTGCTTGCTCAAGGTACTTGAAAGCTTTCTGGTGATTCAAAAACCCCATAAACCACAACTCGAAACCGTCTACCGTCATGATTTCCATGTACTTCTGTGATGGCTTCTTCATGTTTTCACTCTCGTTAACTCCCTTTATTTTCTCAAGTGGAATCAGAACCTGCATACCAAAATTGACATACAGAAACGTCAGAATTGAAGGGTGTTATTCAGTCCGAGAGGCAAAAGAACAGATGAAATATACAAACCTTGTAATGGACTCTAAGGAATTCACCATTAGGAGATGGGATTTTGATTGATCTGTCACTACAGAAGGCAACCTTTTGAGATGAGATGAAAAGCAAACCAGCTATGGGGCCTGCTGTTGTTGATAAATAGCATTGGCATGCCTTCATCAGCTTCTCTCCTTCTCCAACACTAAACAATCGTTTGAATATCTTATTCACACCTCCTACTTGAAGAATTCTTGCCCCCAAACTCAACTTTCCCTTCACAGTTTCGGTGATCTTTGGTCCTAGCTTCACTGCATATTCGAAGGTAACTTAACTTCAGTATTCATATACATACATATATAAAAATATATATGTTTAGACTTTGGAGTGTATCATACCATGTTCTCGGACTCCATGTGCGAAAGTATCAGCCTTCTTCCCAAGCTTGTTCATCCTTTTAAGTACAAAATTTCCTTTGCCTGCAATTCAGAAACTTTCTCATTAGTACTAAAGAAACATCATCATTATGAATTTCTAAACCCTTCACAGATTAAATGAGAGCACTTACTTTTTCTAAATGTGTTAGGCCCTCCATCAGATGATGGAATGCAATACCGGCCAGCAGTGTCCGGTAAATATCGTCTCGGTGTAAGCTCGACTTGATATATTATTGATTTCATGGGAACTCCAATGACTTGTTCAAGTATCTGGTTCTTCATTTTTTTGGATGAATGAATGGAATTATTTTTCTTCTCTTTCAGCTTCTATGATCAAGGAATAGATGTTTTTTTTTGGTAATGATTGATGAATCTTTGGAATTGGGAAGTGGTATTTAAAGGGGTATAGATATGGTGGTTGAAACTAACTTTTTGTTTTCATGACTCACCTCTTGCTCATAAAAAAGACTAAAAGTAGAGCCTAGGACTGTGAAAGATAATTTTGAAAGAAAGGGTGATGACTAGATTTCAAGCTTTCTGAGTTGGCATTATAGCTTTCTGATGTCTGCCACTGCTTTAGTACTAATAAAGAAAGGAAAGATGAGATTTGGGAAGCAAATTGCATGGTGAAAAAGATATGATAATGCAGTGAGTGATGATGGAATGTTTTTGAGAAAAGTCAGGCATGTGAGATCTTTGTTTTTAAGAAGACAAGTTATAGGCAGCTCCACTAGTAACTCTATCCAATGTTATTGAGAATTCTTTCAAGTTTGATTTCAATTTAAAGGAGCAAATCTTGGTCATTTTATAATAAAAAGGGTTTTTTTTTTGTTTTATAACAAAATAAATTGCAGATTGGAGATAAAAAGAAAAAGGAATGCAGTGATGATCTTCATTTTCTTTACCTTTGTTATGCCTTTTCACCCTCTTAGTATCAGTCAAAGGATCATGAAGAACTGATAAGCAGACTTTCAGAACTTGTAAAAATGAGCAAAAGAATTAATTTATCAAATCCAAAACTATATTAAGAATGGTAAATTATTCAATACAGGAGCGGTGAGAAAAAGCTTTCACGAGCGGGTTAACTTTGAGGGTCATAGATTTAGTTTAGGCTTAAAGGGTTTAGAATTTATAGTTTAGCATTAGAATTTAATGTTTAGAGTTTGGTGGTTAGGTAGCAAGATTAGAGGTTTAGATTGTAACCTTAAATCCTAAATTCTAACCGTAAACTCTAAGTTTTAACAATAAACTTTATATTCTGAACCCTTAAATCTAAACTCTAAACTAAATCCTTAACCTCTAAATCTAATCTACTTGTGATTTTTTTTAACATCGGTGTATTGAATAATCACTCATTAAGAATTCCAAGTTCGTTTGTGTATTTTTATTACTCAAGTTACACTAATTTTAAAATCTAAGTTCCCTCTTTTATTATCTTTAATACCCATTTTATAATCTAGAGTTTACCGTTATCCTTCTCAATAATATTTTCTCCAAACTTCTAATATTGGAATTGGAATTTACTTAAATGAGTTTACCGTTAGCCTTAGTTTTAGGGTTATGGATTTTATTTATGGTTTAGAGTTTAGGGATTTAAGTGTAGTAGTTTTAAATTTATGTGTTGTCAGTTAAAATTTATGGTTTATAGGTTAAAACCCAAATCCCTAATCATATTATCTTAAAACGTAAACTCTAACCCTAAATTCTAATTATAAACACTAAATTCTAAACCCATACAATAAAACTCATAATCTCTAAACCCTAAATTAAAACTTTAAACCCTAAAATTAAAGCGCTCCTTAAAAAACTAAAAGTTTTCGCAACATGTGTATGAGATAATAATCCTACTTAAATTCCAAACATTTGTTGGCTCAATTTACGTTTTGAATTCTTGCTATGCGCACACATTAAAATTGGTTGGTCAAATTTCATTAAAGGCCAAACTTTTATTTTCTTCTTGATTTAGTCCTTTTTTCAATTCTTTAAATCTTTATCTTTTAATTTTTAATTTTTAATTCTTACAATTGTCTAATTCCAAATCCATGATCAATGTTTAAATCTTGGACTTCCATATAACATAAACAAATAAAAAAAGGATTATTATCCTATACACTGACGGTGGAAAATAAAGTTTTCACAAGCGAGTTATTTATGGGCTTAGGATTCTAGTTTAGGGTTTAGGTCGCAGGGTTTAGAATTTAGGATTCATGATTAGAATTTAGGTTTTAGAGTTTATGGTTTGTTAGATTTTTAGGATTTTAAGATTAGAAATTTAGATTTTAGATTTAGGCTTGAAAATAGGCATTCTTGTGTAAACTTTTTTTACACTGGCAATGTATCAAATATTAATCCATACAAAAAATACCACGTCATAAAGTAATAGGAAGAGTAATTATTCCATGCCCAAGCTTTTGTGGAAACAAAGCGCCTTAATTTTAGGGTTTAGACGTAGTAGTTTTGAATTTAGGGGTTGTTGATAGAATTTCGAGTTCAGGTTTAAAATTTAGGGTTTAAACTCTAAAACCTAAATCTCTAACCATATTATCCTAAAACATAAACCTTAACCCTAAACCTTAAATTCTAACCCCAATTTATAAAACTCTAAACTATAAATCCTAAATTAAAACCTTAACCCCTAAACCTTAACCCCTAAATTTAAGGCCCTTGTGAAAACTTTCTGCTTATGTATGAGATAATAATCATAATAGGAAATGCAAACGAGGATTAATGATTAGATTGAGATTTTCAAACCTGCAAAGTAAATGTTCAAAATTACTTCAATCACACAATATACCTAAAAGTATAGAACTATTCATACAATTTAAAGTTCACAAATGCACTTCAGTCGCCAACAAATATGTATGCAGAAATCATTGCCAGAACAGTTGTTATATACAGATACATGTATATACCATCCACATTGCGTATTTGATTAAAGAAATGATAGACACAAAATTTGTTTGTGCTTGCAAATAAGAATATCTTAATCTGACTAAATTGGAAAATACGGTAACCCGATACCTGCATATGCTAGTTGCCATATGCAGTATTCGGTATGTCGCAGGACTTATGTTCATCGGTGCACCCGAGCCACTGCTCCTGGTACAGGAACTCTCACTCTGTAAACCACAAGTGCTAGAGTAGGAAGATTCACAGGCGTGCCAACCGCTGACACAAGGGGGCCTCCTATCGGCTGCCCTATAGTTGGAACACCATACATGCCAGCACCAGCCGGAGCAGCAGGATGTTGAGGGGTTGCTTGTCTGATTTTCTAAACGAACCTCCAGCTTCAGTACCATTTGAAACATCTCCATTTCTGACACTGGTGATATCGTGGAAGCTGGACCGCCTTCTATCTGATGCAACAGAGGGCAACGCGATTGTAAGCCACCTAGAAAGTGACTTGTAGTACACCATGTAGTAGTCTTGGGTAGATTACTTGCTGAAGGTATTTGAAAGCTTTCTGGTGATTCAAGAACCCCATAAACCACAACTCGAAACCGTCTACCGTCACAACTTCCATGTACTTCTGTGATGGTTTCTTCATGTTTTCACTCTCATTTACTCCCTTTATTTTCTCAAGTGGGATCAAAACCTGCATCAAAATTGATATACAACATGAGAACTGAAGTGTGAAAAATTATTCAGTCTGAGAATTCAGAAGGAGAAAACTGATAAAATATATACCAACCTTGTAACGGACTCTGAGGAATTCACCATTAGGAGATGGGATTTTGATTGATCTGTCACTGCAAAATGCAACCTTTTGAGATGAGATGAAAAGTAAACCAGCTATAGGACCTGCTGTTGTTGATAAATAGCATTGGCATGCCTTCATCAGCTTCTCTCCTTCTCCAACACTAAACAATTGTTTGAATATCTTATCCACACCTCCAACTTGAAGAATTCTCGCCCCCAAACTCAACTTTCCCTTCACTGTTTCAGTGATCTTTGGCCCCAGCCTCACTGCATTTTCAAGAATAACTTAGTTTTCATATACATGTACATATACATATATTTAGACATTAGACTTAGAGTGTATCATACCATGTTCACGGACTCCATGTACGAAAGCATCAGCTTTCTTCCCAAGTTTGTTCATCCTTTTAAGTACGAAACTCCCTTTGTCTGTAATTCCAGAAATTTATCATTAGTACTATAATAATCTTCTTTATGAATTTCTAAACCCATCACAGATTAAAAGGGAGCCACCTACTTTTTCCAAATGTGGATGATGGAACCCGATACTGGCTGGCAGCATCCTGTAAGTATCGTCTCGGTGTTCTCTCAACTTGATATGTAGTTGATTTCACTGGAACTCCAATCACATGATCAAGTATTTGATTCTTCATTTTTCTGATGAATTAATGAAATGGAAACCTTTTCCTCTTTGAGCTTCTATGATGAAGGAAGAAATGTATTTTGGTAATGGTTGATGAATCTTTGGATTTGGGAAATGGTATTTAAAGGGATATAGATAGGGTGGTTGAATCTAACTTTTTGATTTGCATGAGTCACCTATTGCTCAGCAAAGAAGAATAAAGGTTGAGCATAGACTTGTAGGAGATAATATTTAAAGACAAGATGATGACAGGATTTTGTGGGAAGGTCCAACTTCTTTGTGACATCCCCCAACACGTTCAGCAACCGAAGTTGAGTCCAACTTTCATTTATCTTCTGAGTTTCGAACCGACATTTAATTCAGTTGATTCAAACAATTACTTTTTATAAAATAACATCCATAGTATCTTTTAGAATGAGATCACCTTTGAAAACGAGAAAAGATCCTAACAGACATCATGGGTTACCCTTTTTTTCTCTTGTTCTGACCATAAGTGGATGTGTATTTCAACCTTTCTGAGTTGGCATGGTAGCTTTCTGATGTCTGCCACTGCTTTAATACTAACATAAGAAAGATAAGATTAGGGAAATAAATTGCATGGTTGAAAAGATATGATAATGCAGTCATTGATGATGGAACATTTTTTAGATATGTCACTATGTCAGCCATGTGAGATCCACTGTCATATCCATGTGAGATTCATTCTTATTCACCATTTGATCATTTAAAAGTCGAGGACTGCAGTGAAGATCATCATTTTCTTAGCCTTTTCCCCCTTCCATCAGTCAAAGGATCATGAAGAAACTAAAAGCAAACTTCAAAATATGAGCAAACGGGTCCATTTATGACCATAAGAAGCCTCTTTTGAGAAGGCAATGAACCATGGCTTATCTGAGGTGGAAATGAATGGGCGGTAGGCCATGCAGATTAAAGATTGACTCGACTTGCTTTCCAATGCCCCCAAACACAGTCACTAAACTATGGATAATAAAGCTTTTACTTAACATAAAAGGAATTAATCCATGGCTTGTTTTTGTCAAAGCTTAAAGGAATATACCATTGGATGCCACATCAGTATCATTCCCCCCATGGCATGATTACATTCAGTGTCCATATCCTGAATCTTCAATGAATTCAACAAAGTTCACTACAGTACTTCAGTCTCTAACAATATTTATGCAAAAATCATTGGAAGAGAAATGCTTACATATTTTTGAGAAAGAATTCAATACACCTATTACATGTATGGGAATTGTGTGGCTACATATCTGAGATCATGACTACCTTCATATTCTGCAGCATAACATAATTCAGTTCAACTTCTTAGCAGATCAGCCTCATAGAATAATTGCCTCATTGAAACAAACAATTGTTCCTTAGTAATATAACACTTTTATTAGATTCCATTAGACCACATTACTCAGACTTGGTCTAAAGGTGGATATGAGTATATGTCCTCCGCCTATATCCTACCTTTTACCTTTTATCATATTCTTTGTTACCCACCAACTGTGAATAATAGGTATTTGCAGAGAAGAGAAGAGTATTCTCTGTCGGTTTTTCTATATTCATAAAAAATCAGATTTACACATGAAGTCTTTTTAATAGACTAATTACATAGAGTTTAATTCTAAGTAGGCTACCTCTAGTGTTAATCCTTATCTAAACTAAGGATAGAGTTACTATACATTTAAATTACTTAGTAAGATAATATTTACAATAGTTTACACGTCTCTAACCAACACTCCCCCTCATGCTGGTGAGTATATATTATATACTCAGTGCTTGGATGTTAACTCATTAAAGTTTACTTTCGGCAGTGCCTTAGTGAGAACATCTGCAAGTTTATCTTTGGTTGAGATAAATTGAAGTTTTACAACTCCATTATTAACTTTCTCAGCTATAAAATGTCTGTCAATCTCCACGTACTTGGTCCGATCATGATGCACTGAATTTTTGGCAATGCTAATTGCTGGTTGACTGACACTAAATAGCTCAAAACTTTGACCGTCATCTAATTCCAGTTTTGAAAGAAGTCTTTTTAACCACATTCCTTCGCAAATTTCCTGTGTTATTGCTCTATATTCTGATTCTGCACTGCTCCGAGACACTACAGGTTGTTTTTTACTTCTCCAAGTAACTAAGTTACCCTATACAAAGGAACAATATCCACTGATAGATTTTTTATCGATTAACTTACTTGCCCAACTAGCATCAGTATAAATTTTAGGGTAAACTATACCGTTGACCACCATACTTTAGTTAAAGTATTAAAATGACCACCTTAAAAAAATTGAGTCAATTGACCACCCAAACTATTAAAATGGGATCAATGTGACCACCAGCCGTTAATGGGCTAACGGAAGGTGACGTGGCAGTTAAAAAATTAAATGTATAATTACACATTTGGTCCTTACTATTTACACATTCTTTCAATTTAGTCCTAATTTTAATCTAATAAAATAAATTAATTAAGTGTGAATCGAACTTAGGTAACCTGTGCAAGGCAGTAAAGCACAGCATGACAAAGCCACTAAGCTAAAGCCATTTTTGTGATACAAATTGCAAATAATTAATATAATTCATACTTGGTATCACCTGATTGAAGGATGAAAATAAATGGAACAAAACTGGGTATTTTCTCCCAGCGTGAATTGAACCTGGGTACCCTAGGGAAGAAACCGCATGGCAAAGCAACTGGGCCAAAACCATTTTTGTGATACAAAATGCAAATAATTAATATAAGTCATACTTAGTTTTTTATGCCAGGTAAAAGTAAATAAATATGGATTAACGAGATTCGAACATGGCACGCTTATAATGCATAAAAACATCTAATTCAATGAAATAAATCTAATAATTAAATTAAAGTTAACAACATTTTGTATATATTTTAAAATATAGTTAGTGCACAATTTAAAATAAAAATAGTTTTAAGAATTTTTTATTTTTAAACTAAATTTAATATATTTTTCGTTTTCGCATTTATTTTTATAAGTTCACGTATATAATCGTTGAATTGATTTTTTTTAACTTAATTTATAATTTTAATATTTATTAAAAATTTAATTAAATTCCTATATATATATGAAATTATATTACAACTTTAAAATTTTAAAACTATATTAAATTTATTTAGTGAATACAAACTTACGAACATAATTGAAATGAATTGATATAATTTTAAATTATAATTTAATTATTAGATTTATTTTATTGGATTAGATGTTTTTATGCATTATAAGCGTGTCATGTTTAAATCTCGTTAATCCACATTTATTTACTTTTCCTTGGCATAAAGAACCAAGTATGACTTATATTAATTATTTGCACTTTATATCACAAAACTGGCTTTGGCCCAGTGGCTTTGCCATGCGGTTTCTTCCCCAGTTATCCAGGTTCGATTCACGCTGGGAGCAAATACCCAGTTTTGTTCCATTTATTTTCATCCTTCAATCAGGTGGTATCAAGTATGAATTATATTAATTATTTGCACTTTGTATCACAAAAATGGCTTTAGCTTAGTGGCTTTGCTATGCTGTGCTTTATTGCCTTGCACAGGTTACCCAGGTTCGATTCATGCTGGGTGCAAATGTTCCATTTATTTTCATCCTTCAATCAGGTGACACATGTCACCATCTAATTAATTTATTTTATTAGACTAAAATTATGACTAAATTGAAAGAATGTGTAAATAGTAAGGACCAAATGTGTAATTATACCTTTAATTTTTTAACTGCCACGTCACCTTTCGTTATCCCATTAACGGATGGTGGTCACATTGATCCCATTTTAATAGTTTGGGTGGCCAATTAACTCGATTTTTTTTAAGGTGGTCATTTTAATACTTTAACTAAAGTATGGTGGTCAACGGTATAGTTTACCCTAAATTTTAATTGATCTGTCTTTATTTTTCCTAAAAAACATATCATAACCAGGGGTTAACTTTAGATACCTCAGGATTCTATACACTGCCTCCAAGTGTTCTTCCCTAGGGTCACTCATGTACTGGCTAACTATGCTAACTGAGTAGGCTATATCTGGCCGAGTTAGGGACAAGTAGATTAATTTACCCACAAGTCTTTGATATGATTCTCGATTAATAGGACTTTCCATGTCATCTCTTCTTAACTTCAAGTTTGATTTCATAGGAGTATCAGCTGGTTTGCAGCCAAGCATTCCAGTTTCAGAAAGCAAATCTAATATGCATTTTCTTTGGTTAATAATGATCCCATCAGTTGATCTTGCAACTTCTATTCTAAGAAAATATCTCAGACTCCCAAGATCTTTAGTTTCAAATTCCTCTTCTAATTGCCTCTTAAAATTTTCAATTTCTTCATTGTTGTCCTCTGTGATTATTAGGTCATCGACATAAACAATTAAGAAAGTCTTCCTCTTATCTGATGTGATTTTAGCAAAGAGTGTGTGGTCTACTTGGCATTGTCTATAGCCATACTTCACCACAGCTTTGACAAACCTGTCAAACCAGGCTCTTGGAAACTGTTTTAAACCATATAAGGACTTATTCAGCTTGCATACTTGCTGCCCTATCGAATTATCAACTCCCTGAGGAATTTGCATGTATACCTCCTCTTCAAGAATTTCATTTAAGAATGCATTCTTGATGTCTAACTGATGTAGCTTTCAATCCTCATTTGCAGCTAAAGATAGTAGCACTCTAATGGTATTTAACTTTGCCACGGGTGCAAAAGTTTCCTGATAGTCTAACACATAGAACTGTGTGAATCCTTTTGCCACCAACCGAGCTTTAAATCTCTCTAGATTGTCATCTGAGTTGTACTTGACAGTAAACACCCGCTTGCAGCCAACTACCTTTTTTTTTCCTTTAGGTAATTCAGTCAAGCTCCATGTCTGATTGAGTTGGAGAGCTTTAATTTCTTCCTCTGCTGTCGTTTTTCACTTAGGGTCCTTTAGTGATTCATTCACTGTTTTTGGAATAGCAATGCTGTCCAATTTAGCTGTAAAGGCTTTGAAATCAGGCATTAATTTTCCAAAGGCTATAAACCTTTCGATGGGATGAGATGCGCATTTTTGAACACCTTTCCTTTGGGCAATAGGAAGGTCTATAGTGTCAATAACAGGAGCAGAATTTTTAGGTAAATCATTACCTTCCAGGGCTGCAGAATCCAGTTCTAGTTCTCGACAAATGCTAGGCTGAGTAATGTTTTCTGGATGTGGCCTTATTCTCTTTTTATAAACACTCAGTCGTTTATTTTCAAGCTGTGGAGGCAAGGTTCTTTGTGATGTTTTTGGTAAGGATGTAGGTGATTGAATTGAAGTAGTAAGATTATTCGGAGTTTTAGGACTAGATAAAGATATGTTTGTTGGATTTGAGAGTGTATCGGCTGGAAAGAAGGTTGAATGTCCTGTTGTGGTTGAAATTCAATATTGTTAGGTTGTGAAGGTAAGAAAGAGGGTTGAAAAACCTGTTGTGGTTGAATCTCAATGAGGTTAGGAATAACAAAGTAATAGTCTGGATAAATTCTAGTGGCTGAAATTCTTGTAAAGTCTCTCCCTGAATTTCAAAAACAACAAAGTAAAGTTTTTTTTTAGAAAATGTGACATTCATGGAGGTGTAAATTCTTTTTGTAATGGGTGAGTAACTGATTATATATACACTTAATAGCTCTAGGATCAAGTTTACCTCGTGACTGATTATATATATGAACAAATGAAGTACAACCAAACACTCGAAAAGGAAGAGTAGCTGACAATGGCTTATAATAAAGAAATGCACTAAGTAGAACATCTCTCAGAACCTTGAAATTTAGTGTTTTGTTGGGCATTCTATTTATTTAGGGCCGATAATTACCCATGTATGGTGGCCCACTCGACTCACCCAATCCAATTATATGGACGAAAACCCGATAAAATATGGATTTAATTCGTTTTAAGTGGGTGACGGATGGAGCGGGTGATGGATTCGGGTGAAACATTTTCAACCCAACATCTGATCTGTCACCCTCCCCATCCATCGATATATTATTAATTTTAAAAAATATTTTGATCCTTAGACTTTTTTTAAGCTTTTGTTTATTATTGGGAAATGAGAATTTTGTTTATGTAGGTTCTGTTGTATGTAAGATTATTTGAAAATTTAGAACTTAAAAAATAGTTGACTTTAATGTATTAAATATTAAATATTTTTAGTAAAATTTTACATGTATTTTTAACTAAAATTTTCTAATAACAGAACCCATTTATGATCCGATCCACCCGCCTCATCCGCGGTTGATGGGTGGGGCGGATTTGGGTCAATGATCAAGCGGGTGGTGGGTGGGTTGGGGGACTATTTGGGATACGGATGATGGTGTGGGTAAAGCTCCAATCCACCTAAATCCGACCCGTTGCCAGCCCTATTAATTTATTAAATAGGTAGCAGTGAGTAAAGCTTCCCCCAAAAGTGTTTAGGTACACCAGAAGAAAAAAAGTAAGGATCTAATAACCTCTAAAATGTGTCTTTTTTTCTCAGCCACCCCATTCTGTTGAGGGGTACTAACACATGAAGTAATATGTAAAATCTCCTTCTCCTTGAAATAGAAAGCTAAATTCTTAGTGAAATACTCACTACCATTATCAGTCTTAAAAATTTTAATAGTACTTTAAAATTAGTTTTCTATCATCTTATGAAATGAACCACCTTGAGCCAATATAGTTTTTAACCTTAGAAAGGCCCTAAATGTCACTCTGTATTATTGAAAAGGGTGAAGAGGATTTAAATTTGAAGGGAGGATAAGGTTTTCTAGTGTGTTTAGCAAGCTGACATATATCACAAACGAGAATTTGAATTTTTGTTCACAAATAAATTAGGAAAGAGCTTGACCATATAATGAAAGTTGGGATGGCCTAACCGAAAATGCCATAACATTATATTACTAGAAGATTTAGTATCTGACAGGGTAGATTGAAAGCAACAGCTTGAAGAGACTTGTTTATTTGGAGAACACCCGGAAAAAATGTAGAGCCCATTACTGAGCCTAGCACCGCCGATCACAATCCCCGAACCTTGTGCCTGAAATTCACAAACATCCAAAGAAAACTTGATATCACAATACAGATCAGTAGACAATTTGCTAACATACAAAAGATTGCAAGAAAGATCAAGGACATAAAGAACATTACAAGAAAATAGTTTCACTAAGTTTAACTAAACCACGCCTTGCAATGACTGACAGTGAGCCATCTGCTGTTCAAACCGAGGATGTGGTCTACATTTTGTTAAATTTGTGAAAAACATGAAGATTCTCTGTCATATGATTTGATGCACCAGAGTCGACAACCCAATCTGTAGTTTGATAGTTGGCAAGAAAAGATATACTACCATCATTGGCAGTATAGGAATTAATAGGAGATGGAGAAGCATATGTTACATTGAAGTCAGATGCATATGAACTTTTTATTTGAACCATGATAGTTAGGATTTGGAGGAAGGATCGATAAACCTAAATTGATACCATGTGAATAATAGGTATTTGCATAGAAGAAAAGAGTATTCTCTGTCGATTTTTCTATATTCATAAAAAATCATAATTACACAGGAAGTCTTTTTAATAGACTGATTATAGAGTTTAATTCTAAGTAGTCTACCTCTAGTGTTAATCCTTATCTAAACTAAGGATAGAGTTACTATACATCTAAACTACTTAGTAAGATAATATTTACAATAGTTTACACGTCTCTAACCAACGCCAACTGATTGGAAATGATTTTAGATATCTGCTCATGATATCAAAATGTGTCAGCTTATTTTCCTTTTTAACTTTTTCTCCATGAAACTTCTGATCATGGACAATTCTAATGTTAATGGATGCATCAGAGGGTGGATGTGGAAACGAAAAGGTGCCAGAAAGCTGTTTTTACATTTGCTTCAATGTGCTTGGTGAAAAATTATGTCCTGGACACATACAATCTTTATATGGTTGTGAAGGGTTGAGGGTTTGGTATGATTTCTTGAAGTGGTGGAATCTATCATGGTGTCTCCCTCTTAAACTGTCATCTTTCTTGTTGAATTGTCTTGAGCATCAATTTTTTAGTTTTCTAAAAATCTCCAGATGGAAGTTTGAATTTTAATAAATTTTAATGCGGCTGTCTCGATGCTACTCACATCCCACACTGCAGGCATTGGTGGCCTTATGAGAAATAAATAAGGTATTGTTAATGCCTTATTCTTTGGTCCTGTGATGACTATGGACCTCAGATTTTGTAAACTTTATACTATCAAAATGGCTTTAGATGTTTTTTCTTGAAACCGAATGCTAAGGCAAGGCAAATCTTTTTATTGAACCGGATTCTGAACTTGCTGTTTTCTGGTGCTAAAATCCGATGAGAAACCTTGGATGGTCATGGAGCTTTGTAACAGGATTGATTTTCATTTCTGCTCTTTTGATGTCAGGATACAGAGCTTTTTGTAACATTGCTGATTTTGCTCGATTAAACCAGCTAGATTTATTAATAAAATTACCCTTTATTTAACATTTTCCTTTTTTCACATTGGCCTATACAGACAAACATATAAGTACTATCCCTATGACTAATTTAGATTAAACAAATGACAAACACAAACTTGTTTTGTGCTTGCAAATAAGAAAATCTTATTCAGGCTAAATTGGAAAGCCCGATATTCGCACAAGCTAGTTGTCTTCTGTCCTTTGTACATTTGGAAACTAAACAGAATATTACCTACGAGCATGTGTAGGCAGCATTAGGCACCTTTCAGGATCCAAGTTCATTGTTGCACTTGGAACCACTGCTACTGGTACAGGAGCTCTCACTCCGTAAGCCATGTGTGCCCGGGCAGGGAGATTCACTGACCAGCTGGGGCAGCAGAATGTTTAGGGAGATGTTTGGCTGACTTTCCAGACGAACCTCCAGCTGCAGCACCATTTAGTTGTCGAAACTGGTGAAATTGTAGGTGCTAGATTGCCTCCGATCTTTGTTCATGGGGTTAAACAGAAGAACTAAATACTTTTTTGCATGACTTGCCATTTGTGTCAGCATCTTGTGACGACATAGTTCCGGGATATTCAATTAAGAAAATCCTATTCCATATTTCATGAACAAAAACAATCTGATGAAACGGAGAAGAAATATGTTAGCCACCTAGAAAGTGACTTGTAGTACATCATCTAGTAGTCTCTGGGAGATTGCTTGCTGAAGGTATTTGAAAGTTTTCTGGTGATTCAAGAACCCCATAAACCACAACTCAAAATCATCTACTGTCACAATTTCCATGTACTTCTGTGATGGTTTCTTCATGTTTTCACTCTCATTGACTCCCTTTATTTTCTCAAGTGGAATCAAAACCTGCATCAAAATTGATATACAACATGAGGTTGAAGTGTGAAAAATCATACAGTCTGAGAAGGAGAAAACTGATAAAATATATACCAACCTTGTAATGGACTCTGAGGGATTCTCCATTAGGAGATGGGATTTTGATTGATCTGTCACTGCAAAATGCAACCTTTTGATTTGAGATGAAAAGTAAACCAGCTATAGGACCTGCTGTTGTTGATAAATAGCATTGGAATGCCTTCATCAGCTTCTCTCCTTCTCCAACACTAAACAATTGTTTGAAAATCTTATCCACACCTCCAACTTGAAGAATTCTTGCCCCCAAACTCAACTTTCCCTTCACAGTTTCAGTGAACTTTGGCCCCAGCCTCACTGCATTTTCAAAAGTAACTTCAGTTTTCATGTACATACATACATACATATATATGTTTAGATTAGAATTTAGAGTGTATCATACCATGTTCTCGGACTCCGTTTGTGAAAGTATCAGCTTTCTTCCCAAACTTGTTCATCCTTTTAAGAACAAAGTTCCCCTTGACTGCAATTCAAAAACTCTCATTAGTACTATAAAACATATCATTATGAATTTCTAAGTCCGCCACGGATTAAAAGGGAGCACCTACTTTTTCTAAAAGTATTAGACCCTTCGGCAGATGATGGAGTCCAATACTGGCCGGTGGCATCCGGTAGGTATCGTCTTGGCATTCTCTCAACTCGATACGTTGTTGATTTCATTGGAACTCCAATGACTTGTTCAAGTATCTGATTCTTCATTTTCGGATGAATGAAATGGAAATCTTTTTTTCTCTTTCAGATTCTATGATGAAGGAAGAGATGTTTTTTTGGTAATGGTTGATGAATCTTTGGATTTGGGAAATGGTATTTAAAGGGATATAGATATGGTGGTTGAATCTAACTTTTTTGTTTGCATGAGTCACATATTGCTCAGCAAAGAGGAATAAAGGTAGAACATAGACTTGTAGATTTTGTGGAAAGCTGATTAGTTGAGACAACCTTTTAAAATGAGATAAGATCCTAACAGACATCATGGGTTACCTTTTTTTTATTGTTGTGAGTGTAAGAGGATGTGGATTTGAAGCTTTCTGAGTTGGCATTGTATCTTTCTGATGTCTGCCACTGCTTTAATACTAGTACTATAAGAAAGAAAAGCAAAACCTCAACAACTAAACAAATTGCATGGTGAAAAGATATGATAAAGCAGTGAGTGAAGGTGGAACATTTTGAGAAATGTCAGCCATGTGAGATCAACTGTCATATCCACTATCATCTTTCTTTCTCTAAAAATAGAGGGTATATGTAGCTCCAGTAGTAGCTCCCTCCAATGTTCTGGGGAATTATTTTTGATTCAATCTAAAGGAGTAAATCTTGGTGTTCCATATCATTTTACAGTGAAAGGTTAAAAAAAACAAAAGAAATTGCAGTTTGGAGATAAATAAAGGAATACAAATGCTAAGATTCAAATTCCAGGCTTGTAAGTGCTTTTTAAGACTGGTTGTATGAACAAAATGGAGTAGGGTTGTAAATGAGACGAGACAGATACGAGCTGCTCGAGTCCGGCTCGATCAAAGCTCGGTCAACTTTCAACTCGGTTGCCGAAACTGGTGAGTGGTGATTTACTTTGGAGTAAACCCCAGGTTTACTTTGGAGTTTAATACTAATAGTTGTTCTGTAATTTGATGGTAAACAGCTAAAAATGGTTTAAAGTTTCTAAATTCATTAGGAAAATACCCTGAATTTATCTACATGTAATCTCTTTGCCCTCTTCTTTTTTGTTCACCATTTGATCATTTAAAAGTCAAGGATTGCAGTTATGATCTTCACTTTCGTTGCTTTTTTGCGCCTTCCATCAGTCAAAAGGATCCCATTTATGACCATAAGAAGCCTCCTTTGAAAAGGCAATGAAGCATAGCTTATCTGAGGTGGAAATGACCATGCAGATTAAAGATTGCCTCAACCTGCTTTCCAGTGCCCCAAAATCAGTCATTAAACCATGGATATTAAAGCTTTACTTAGCATAAAAGGAATTCATGGCTCGTTTTTGGTCAAAACTTAATGGAATAAACCAATGGGATGAGTTTGGTACTAAAATGCTTGTTGCAAAAACCAACAACAATTACATCATGGCCACATCAGTACAATTCCCCACACGGCATGATAGCATTAAGTGTTCACGTCTTGAATCTTCTAATGAATTCAACAAAGTTTTGGTTCATAAGGTGGCAAAAAAGTTGGTAAGATGACATTTTTTAGGCTTTTTAAGAACTTTAAAATCATGTAAAAATATTGGCAGAAAATTCTTACATGTTTTTAAGAAGAATTCAGTACACCTATTATGTGTATGGAAATTGTGTGGCAACATATATGAGATCATAGCCACATTCAAAATCTGCAGCATAACATAGGTCAGTTCAACTTCTTAGCAGAATGGCCTCATATAATGATGTATTTACCTCAAGGAAACCAACAACTGCTCCTTAATAATATCATTAACACTTTATTCTTGGGATATGTTACTCGAATTTGAGTGAGAAAGCATATATCCGTAACAGTTATATTAAATTTTATATTTTTTAAGTTTTTCATATACTATCATGTTCTTAGATATGCTGCTCGATTCATAATAGTAAAATGTGTTAGTTTTTTTTATTTATTTACACTTTTCCATGAAACTGCCGAGCATTGACTATTGTAATGCTAGTGGATGCATCAGAGAATGAATGAGAACTGAAGAATGGAGTCGAAATGTTATCTAACCCATCAATCTGGAATATTTAACATTTTCCTTTTTCCACAGTTGCTTATACAGATACATTTAAATACCATCCCTGTGGCTTATCTAGATTTAAACAAATGACAGACACAAACATGTTTGTGCTTGCAACTAAGCAAAAGTTATTCAGGCTAAATTGGAAAATCCAGTAACCTGATATCTGCACTAGCTAGTCGTCTTCTTTCCTTTGTATGCCTATGAGAATATGCATACAGCGTTTGGTATGTCGCAGGACCACTGCAGAGATAAGGGGGTCTCCTATCCTTTGCCCTATAGTTGGAGCACCATACATGCCAGCACCAGCTACCAGCTGGTGCAGCAGGATATTGAGGGGGCTGTTTTGCTGATTTTCCAGACGAACCTCCAGCTGCAGCACCATTCGATTTACCAGTGATCGGTCCTTGGGGTGCTGAAATATCTCCATTGCCAACACTGGTGATTGTGGATGCTAAATCACCTCCTATCTTTGTTCATGGAGTTCAATTGAATGAAAATCACTTTACATTTATAAAACTGATATGGTTTTTTTCACATTTCATCAACAAAAACAATCTGATGAAACAAAGGGCAACGCAATTGTAAGCCACCTAGAAAGTGACTTGTAGTACATCATGCAGTAGTCTTTGGGAGATAGCTTGCTGAAGGTATTTGAAAGCTTTCTGGTAATTCAAGAACCCCATAAACCAGAAATCGAAACCGTCTACTGTCACGATTTCCATGTACTTTTGTGATGGCTTCTTCATGTTTTCACTCTCATTAACACCCTTTATTTTCTCAAGTGGAATCAAAACCTGCATCAAAATTGATATATAACATCAGGATTGAAGGGTGCAAAATTATACAGTGAGAGGGAGGGAAAACAGATGAAATATACAAACCTTGTAATGGACTCTGAGCGATTCTCCATTAGGAGATGAGATTTTGATTGATCTGTCACTGCAAAAGGCGACCTTTTGAGATGAGATGAAAAGCAATCCAGCTATGGGACCTGCTGTTGTTGATAAATAACATTGGCATGCCTTCAACAGCTTCTCTCCTTCTCCAACACAAAACAATTGTTTGAATATCTTACCCACACCTCCTACTTGAAGAATTCTTGCCCCCAAACTCAACTTTCCCTTCACAGTTTCGGTGATCTTTGGTCCTAGCTTTACTGCATATTCAAAAATAACTTCAGTATTCATATACATACATATATATTTATGTTTAGACTTTAAAGTGTATCATACCATGTTCTCGAACTCCATGTGCGAAAGTATCAGCCTTCTTCCCAAGCTTGTTCATCCTCTTAAGTACAAAATTTCCTTTGCCTGAAATTCCAAAACTTTCTCATTAGCACTATAAAACATCTTCATTATGAGTTTCAAAACCCTTCACGGACTAAATGAGAGCACCTACTTTTTCTAAATGTGTTAGACCCTTCAGCAGATGATGGAATCCGATACTGGTTGGAAGCATCCAGTAAGTAGCATCTCGACGTTCTCTCAATTCGATATGTTGACGATGTCATTGGAACTCCAATGACCTGATCAGGCATCTGGATCTTCATTTTTTCTGATGAAAGAAATGGAAATCTTGTTATGTTTCAGCTTTTATGATCAAGGAAGAGATGTTTTATTTTGCGATGGTTGATGAATCTTTGGATTTGGGTAATGGTATTTAAAGGGATGGCTGAACATAACTTTTTTGTTTGCATGAGTCACCTATTGCTCATAAAAAAAATAAAGATAATATTTAAAGAAAATCTGTTGACAAGATTTGGTTTCTTTAAGGAAAGATGATGTTGTGGAAAGGTCCAGTTTCCTTTTGTGACATCCCCCAACATGTTGAGGAAACTTTAACTGATCAGTAGATAATGATAGAATAATTTATTTAAGAATGCTGACCGACATACATGATGAGCCTCCCAGGAAAACTAAAAGTAGAAAAAGAAAAGGCTGATTAGTTCAGACAAACTTTTAAAACCAGAAAAGATCCTAACAGACATCATGGATTGGTTGCCTTTTCTTCTCTTGCTCTGAGTGCAAGGGGATGTGGATTTGAAGCTTTTCTGAGTTGGCATTGTAGCTTTCTGATGTCTGCCACTGCTTTAATACTAATATAATAAAGAAAAGAAAAAGTAGAGATTTGAGGAACTAATTGCATGGTTAAAAGATACTATGATAATGCAGTGAGTGAAGGTGGAACATTTTGTAGATATGTCATGTGACATGTCAGCCATGTGAGATCAGTTGTCATATCCACTATCATCTTCAAATGGTAGTGATGGCATTAAGTGTCCAGGTCCTGAATCTTCAAATGAATATTCAACAAAGTTTTTCTTCATAGGGTGGCAAGAAAGTTGGTAACATGACATTTTTTTTGGTTAAATTGTATGAATAGTTCATATACTTTAAGCAGGTTGTGGAATTGGTCATCTACTTTAATACGAGTAATTTCGGTTCTCTACTTTGTGAGTTTGGAAATCTCAATCCAAGACATACAATCGACAATGCCAAATAACGGAAAATGCAAATAGTGATTAATGGTAGGATTGAAATGTTAAACCTGTAACGTAGACGGATCAAAACTACTCAAATTAAAGTACAAGAACTAATTCCGCAATCTGCATAAAGTACAGGTACCATCCATAAAATTTGACTTATTTTTTAGTAACTTACAGGACTTTAGAGTCACTATAGTACTTCAGTCTCCAACAAATACTTAGGCAAAAATCATTGACAGAAAAATGCTTACATATTTTTGGTAAGAATTCAATGCTACTATTATGTGTCTGGCAATTGTGTGCATATATGTGACATCATAGCCACGTTGATCAAAATTTGCAGCATAACATAGTTCTACTTCTTAGCAGATCAACCTCATATAATGATATATTTATCTCAAGGAAACCAACAAAAACTGCTCCTTAACAATATCCTTAGTATAGCACTTTATTCTTAAGCTATGTCTGCAACAGTTATATTCAGTTTTTTTATATAAAGTTTTCATTTAGTATCATGTTCTTACATATTCTGCTCATAATAGAAAAAAATATGGTAGACTTAAGAGTTTCTTTATCCCATGAAACTGCTGAGCATTGACTATTCTAATGCTAATGAATGCATCAGAGAATGGATGAGGAAAGAAAAAGGTGCCAAAATTCTATTTCTACCCATAAATCTGCCATATTTAACATTTTCATTTTTCAAAAGTTGCCTAAACACATACATGTAAATACCATGCGTATTGCTTATCTAGATTGACAGACACAAACATGTTTGTGCATGCAAATAAACGAAACTTATTCAGTCCGCTAAATTGGAAACTTTGGTAACCAAATATCTGCACAAGCTAATCATCTGTTGTCCTTTGTACTCCTATGACAAGAAGTATGCAGAATTGCGTACATTTCAGGACAACTGCTGGGACAAGGGGGCCTCATATATCAGTTGCCCTATAGTTGGAGCACCATACATGCCAATACAGCAGGATGTTGGGGTTGTTTTGCTGATTTTTCGTACAAACTTCCAGCTGCAACACAATTCAATTTCTTGTCCTTGGGGTGCTGAAATATCTCCATCTACGACACCGGTGATATTATGGATGCTAGATCACCTCCTATCTTTGTTATGGAGTTCAAATGAATGAAAATCTTTTTTACATTTGTAAAACTCAGGGTTTTTTCAATGTTCCATCAACAAGAACTGTCTGATGAAACAGAGGAGAAACATTTGTAAGCCACCTAAAAAGTGGTGACTTGTAGTACAGCATCTACTAGTCTTTGGGAGATTGCTTGTTGAAGGTATTTGAAAGCTTTCCGGTAATTCAAGAACTCCATAAACCAGAACTCAAAACCGTCTACCGTCACAATATCCGTGTACTTCTGTGATGGTTTCTTCATATATTGACTCTCATTAACTCCCTTTATTTTTCTCAAGTGGAATCAAAACCTGCATCAAAATTAATATACAACATTTAGGCCAAGATTTTGTGGAAAGGTCCAATTTCTTCTTTGTGACATCCCCAACATGTTCAGGAAACAAAGTTGAGCCCAACTTTCATTATCCCACGAGTTTCGAACTGACATTTAGGCCCCTTTGGCAATGTTTTTCAGAAGCACTTTTGGTTAAGAAAGTCAGTTTTAAACGTAAAAGCACTGTCAAACGAATAAAAATTAAGTGCAAAAGAGTTTTTTTTTAATTTGGCTTAAAAGTGTCGTTCAAAAGCTGAAATTTTTAGCTTTCAATTTTTTCAAAAGTACAAAATTACTCATATGTTCTCATTTACATCGATAATTCTATTATATTTTTGAAGCAAAAGACTAAAATAGATATTTTATTAGCTTAAAAAGAATTTTTTGACAGCAATCACCAAACAATCCAAAAACACTTTTCAAATTCACTTCTCAAAAAGCACTTTTTCACCATATTTTTCAAAAACAATGTCTAATCCTGGTGAGATTCGGGAAACAAATTGCATGGTGAAAAGTTACGAAAATGCAGTGAGTGAAGGTGGAACATTTTTTAGTAGTGTCAGAAACTTACTAATTATGACCTTGGGGTCCTTTTATGACAAAAAAAATCTCTTTTGAAAAAGCAGTGAACCTAGCTTATCTGAGGTGGGAATGACCCTGCAGATTAAGGCTATTACTTAACATAAAAGGAATCCATGGCTTGTTTTTGTCAAAGCTTAAAAGAAATATACCAATGGGGTGAGTTTGGTACTTCAATGTTGGCTGCAAAAACAACTGCTGCCATATCAGTACCATTCCCCATATGGAATTGTGTGGCTACATATATGAGATCATAGCCACCTCCAAAATCTGCAGCACAACATAATTCACATCAACTCCTTATCATATCAACCTCATATAGGGATATATTTACCTCAAGGAAGCCAGCAACTGTTCCTTGATAATGTATCACTTCATCCTTGGACTCGGGTGCAAGAGCAAGAGCGGATACGAATTTGTCAATCACAGCACAGGTATCTTCAATTTTTTTCACCTAGGCTACCAACTAACGAACCAACCAACTTCTGAGCATAGACTGATTCTAATGCAAATGCATGCATCAGAGAAAGGATATGGAAACAAAAAGGGGCAGAAATGTTGTTTCTAAAATCTGCCATATTTAACATTTTCCATTTTCCACAGTTGCATGTACACATACATGTAAACACTCTCCCTATGGCTTATTTAGATAAAAGAAATGAGAGACAAATTTGTTTGTGCTTGCAAATAAGCAAATATTATTCAGGCTAAATTGGAAAACCCGGTAACCCGATATCTGCACAAGCTAGTTGTCTTCCTTCGTTTGTACATTTGGCAGGTAAACAGCACATTACCTATGAGAAGATGCATGCGGCATTGGGTATGTCACAGGACCCATGTTCACTGGAGCCCCAGGAACCACTGCTCCTGGTACAGGAGCTCTCACTCCGTAAGCCATATGTGCCGGGCCAGGAAGATTCACTGGCGTGCCAACCGCTGAGATAAGGGGGCCTCCTATTGGTTGCCCTATAGTTGGAGCACCATACACACCAACGCCAGCTGGTGCAACAGCAAGTTGAGGGGGCTGTTTCGCAGAGTTTCCAGACGAACCTCCAGCTGCAGCACCAGTTGATTGACCAGTGATCGGCCCTTGGGGTGCTGAAATATCTCCATTGCCAACACTGGTGATATCATGGATGCTAGATCGCCTCCTCTCTTTGTTCATGGAGTTCAATCGAATGAAATACTTTTGCGCATGACTTGCCACTTGTGTTGGTGTTCTTGAGACCACATAGTGCCGGGATATGCTTCGCCAGTCTCCTTTCCCATATTTATCCAAACCGAGAAGAAATAACCTGTTATTCAAGATAAAATCATTACAATCATATCATGAAAAGCCTATTGGTCAAATGAAATATCAAAATACATCTGAAAATTCATAGAATAACAATAAAGACTATTCATAAAACAATAGCAATTTCTTAAGTACGAGTTATCCCAGTTTATGAATATTTCCTATGCGCTAGGACAAGCATTATAGACCAACTAAAGCTAAATAATATGTTCGGTAACAATCAAATTGAGGCATAAAAAACTCATCAAGACATTGGATACTAAAACATCAAAAACTTAACCTGCGTAACACCCTGTTTTAGCCATATGCACTTTGGGCGGAACATACATTCTGATATTTACTTGAGCAGTCAATTACAAATAACTGAGACTAAAATTCAAGCCATCATGCTACTAAAAGAAATATATAACAAAGGAAAAGCATTCAATAATCAATATATATACATTTACAGTGCACAAGCTCTAAGACACCAAAATATCAAGTTTATATTACCACCACAGTAATCTTCGTCTGTTACGGGCCAAAAAGAAACCAAGCCTCTTCAATGGTATCAGGTAGCAATGTTTTACAGCAAATGAAGTTTTTTGTAGCGCATAAAAAGTTCACCTCCAGTAAATTACAAGGAAGTGCGCGATTAAATCTTAAGCACGGACACAGCATCAATAACTCACATAGGAACCATCAGATAAAATCAACACAGTAGCATGCATGTATATGATATATCATAAATAGTTCTTACTCAGAAAGGCATGGTTTTCCACCATAATGCAAGCGATATGTGAATCAAATCACCCAAATGAGCCTACGTGGCTATATAACCTAAGCACCATTTCCTTGGACTTGATTGATGAAATAAATCACATATGTTATTATGATTTTTCATAAACTCTTTTCCTATACGGTAGCCGGCTGAAAGGTTAATTTTCTACCATAAACCTTCTCAAGATGTCCCTGCCCTTCCCTTCCATATTAGAACCAAATTTTGGCAAGCATTTTAATCGTGGAACCATAAACCGTTATACCAAAAAACATGTTGAACACGATAGACATATGCCAGCAGAAAGCAACAAAAACCTAAAACACCGGTTTGAAGTAAAAAACATATGGCTATACGGCGGTTTCCAAAAGTTTAGCACACAACATACAAGATTAAACGGTTAATCTGCAGATAACAGCCACAAGTGCCATACAAGTAACACGTGACGATAGCATAATTATTCTCTCTAGGATGGAAAATCATATATCTTCCACATGTTAACATTGAGATTCGATTTTGACTTCAATTATGTCGCATCATTTCAGGACATATTATCATGTGTTGACCGTCTACTGACTGACAGGCGTCAAAAGCTTCAGAGTAACGCACGGCAGTAAGAAAGCCGTAGAAGATCTAATCTTTCTAACAACTAACTAACAATAAGCAACAAATAGAATTTTCGAAACGTGGAAAGCAATTTCTGCAAAAGATTTTGTTAAATAAAGATTCTAAATACGGATAGGATACGCAATGCCAAAATATAATAAATGCACATTGTTACTAAATATAATGCATGAAGAATACCAAGTATTGAAGTTCTTAAGGGCAAAACAAAATGAGCATAAATCAATCAAAATAAAAACAGAAAATAAAAAAAAATCTAAACCAGAAGAACTAATTCACCTGTGCTCCTCCTCTGTCCAAGCAGTCCCCTTGCGACGTTCCTGATCAGACCTCGAATTCTTACCCCCATGATTTGACAGTGACTCGCTGTTATTATGCCCTGAACTTCTATTTCCTTTCTTACCAGTTCCTTCGCCACCAGCATAGCCTGCTGAACAATCAGAATCATAAGGAGGGAGAGGCACACAACCCGATTCAATCTGGTTAATGTCTTCCACTAGAAGCTCATAGTGTGCTTTAATCTCTTCCAAAGTTTTCCCGGGTACAGCAGCTGCAATTTTCTCCCACCGATCAGAACTGTCCTCGGGATAAATTGCAAGGGCATTCTCAAATGCCTTATCTTGGTCTCTACTCCACTCGGAGCTATTTCCAGGTTCATTCACAGACATCTAGGCTCCTCTCAATCCACTGTCTAGAATATCACCTGCGGGAAGAATGAACTGAATTCACTAAGCTTGTAATGCATATCCAAAATCAAGGATTTTCAAGAACAGTCCCAGGATTATTTCAGTAGTGAATTTCACTAACAACGGGTTTGATGGAATATTTAAACAATGGGAATGAAGAGATTCAAACAAAGTTCAATAAATCCAAAAAGCTTAAAAATTGCAGCAAATTCAAATGATCTCCCTATCAAGTTTAAATCAGAACCAAAAAAAAAGATCAATTAAAACACTCTAAAGTACAAGTTGCATTTATGAGGTTACATGAAGTTTCATTTCACTGTTTTATATTTTAAAAAATAAAACAAACTGCAAAAACAAGGCAAAATAAATTTTTGGGAAGCTAGCATAAATAGGAAACAAACTTCCTGAAAAAACTTTTAATGATACCAAAGTAAGTCAATTCAAAGGGTTTCTTCAGAAGAAATGTATGATTTTTCGTTTATACTCCTCCTTGAAGATTCCTACCCAGAAATCAACAATTTGATAATTTCAAGATTTCCAAGTCTAGAAAATAGGACGACTAAACGAGAAAAAAGCTAACCTCAGATTCCTTTCTGTCTAACTATTCAAACCTAGAAAGCAGCTCACATTTACTGTAGAAATGGCCATAAATTGAACCACCACCACCAATTAATATCAAGATTCTGACACTTTAACGGATAAACTTTTTCTTCCGAATTATACAACCAACCAAAACATAAAAACCTAACCTTGAATGGTGCCAAATCCTTTTTCAAAACCCTTTTTTTTCTTTTCAAAACGTAAAAATCCTTGGGAAACATTTCTGTTGCAAAGCTTACATTTTCGAAGTACATGTAATGGAAATAACAACAAACAATTAGTGTGCATAAAATTCAAAGGGGAAGAAAAAGAATCGAAAACCCAAAAGGAAAAATCTAAAAAAATCTAAAACCCGAAGAAATTGTTGACAAGTTTATCTAGTACGAATTATAACTGATGTTGATGGATTATCCTGAAAAAATCTGCAAAGGAAGTTGCAGGATGGGTCAATTGTCCCATCACCTCCAACAACAACAACAACTTTGCTACAAAAAGGACTGAAAACGGCTCACTCCGTTCATTTCAAGCTGCTCAAACACCATTACACTGGAATCCGCCATTAGTAACGAAGAGAAAAACTAAACCATTTTAGTGTAAAAATGTTCAGAAAGAACACTCCTTTTCTTCAGAGAGAAAAAGAGAAAAGCAAAGAACAACAAATTTAGATAGGAGTAGAAGATGGGATACTAATATTTTAAGGCATCCGTAATGATTGACTACAAATCATTACCTTTCTCTCTTTTTTTCCTTTCTGGGTGCTGCTTGTTGCAAAGGTGGAAAACAAAATGAAAAAATAAATCAAACCATAGTTTGTTTTTTATATCGAAGCAAAGAAAAGTTTCAGTATTTGAGTTTATACAAGGTTGCTCTTTGTCTTCTTCTTCTTTGTTTCTCACCTCATTTTAGTTCTTAAGCTCATATATACATATTATATATATATATATATGTATATATATAATCAAGGGGAAAACTTAATTTTTTCATTTTAATATTAAAGACTGAAGTGGACCCTTTTCAGAAGCTTAATTTGGAAATCTAACGTTGTAAACAGGTATCTGAATTTGGTATTTTTTTAATTTGGTATTTTAAATTTAAATTATGTCATATATTTTATTTTATTTTGGATGTCATCTCGGTTCCTCAAGGCTTTGTCTCAACTAATTCGGATCGACACACGTCGCACAATTGAATTTGGTGGGTGAGTCTCACCGCGGAGATTTTCTACATACACAAGACCCGAACTCGAGAACTGCTTAAGCAATATCAAGTTGCTTACCACTTGGATCAACTCGTTGGTTAATTTTTTATTAATTAAGGAAGAAATTACATTTCCCAAGGTAAATGTTAGGATTTGAATCTACATAAGATAAGATAATATGAACATCTTTGACCACTTGATTAATTAATGAATATTCATATATTTTAATTTAACTTTACGTATTTAGGATTAATGTGACCAAAAAATCAGAACAAAATTAAAAAATTGACAAGTTTAAGGAGTTATGTGGACCCTTAAAAGACTTATGTGGACTAAGTTGAAAAAACATCAAATTCAGTGACTGAATAGTAGTTTATCCCATAAAATAAAATTTTAAAAAAAAGTGAGAGTGTCTAGATACAATGGGCAAGTTGGCCTGTAATAATGAGATTATGAACCTACCATTTATTGCCACGTAAGCAATAGGTCAAAGTTCAGGAGTCTAACAAACCACATGCTCCGTGGCCCATGGTTTTATTATTACAGTTTAATTGTGTTTCCACTTTCCACTCTTTCTCGCACAATTTATTCGATCAGTTACCAGTTTAGTTACAAGAGTCATAATTTAGTCACTAAAGTAAGGATAAATATTCTATACACATGCGGTGAAAAGTGAAAGTTTCCACAAGCGCTTTAGTTTAAGGTATAAGGTTTAGGGATTTAGGTGTAAGGGTTTAGAATTTAGGGATAGTTGTTTAAATTTAAGGTTTAGGGTTATAATTTAGGGTTTATAGGTTAAAACCTAAATCCTCGTCATATTACCCTAAAAACTAAACCCTAACCTATAAACCCTAAATTATAACCATAAACCCTAAATTTAAACAATTATCCCTAAATTCTAAACTCTTACACCTAAACCATATACCCTAAACTAAGTTCATATACCCTAAAACTAAGGTACTTGTAGAAACTTTCAGTTTCCACCGCCAGTGTATAAGATATTTATCCCTAAAGTAAAATGTAATTATTATAAGGATTAATATCCTATACACATGCGGTGGAAACTGAAAGTTTCTACAAGCGCCTTAGTTTTAGGGTATAGGGAGTTAGTTTAGGGTATAGGTTTTATGGGTTTAGGTGTAGGTGTTTAGAATTTAGGGATAGTTGTTTTAATTTAAGGTTTAGGGTTAATATTTAGGGTTTATAGCTTAGGGTTTAGTTTTCAGGGTTTAGGGTTTAACATATAAACCCTAAATGTTAACCCTAAATCTTAAATTGAAACAATTATCCCTAAATTCTAACCCTCTACACCTAAACCCTTAAACCCTATACCCTAAATTAACTCCATATACCCTAAAACTAAGGCACTTGTAGAAATTTTTAATTTTCACCGCATGTGTATAAAATATTTATCTTTATTATAAACATGTTACTTTATCGATAAAATTAAAACAAACGTTTAACATAATTTCATATAACTAAGGCTGTTAGTGATAATTGGGTCCTTTTCCCCTAAGGGTTCTTGAAATTTAATGTGAAAGATGTGGTTCGGGCAACTTCGACGATGTTGAAACTTGAGATATATTAGGAATCAGGTAGGGAGTTTTTTACTTCATTTTTCTAAGACAAAAAATAATTTTTTTAATCTAGATTAAATTTAACAGTGAAAGAAATATTGTAGAACTAATGTTTTGATATAATAATTGAAAAATGTTTTGGACAAATTTGAAAAGAATTTAAAACTTGTCTTTAAGTCCAAACAACTTGAAAATATGTTTGAGACATTTCAAAAGGTTTTTGGTAAAGTTTTTAATGATTTAAATTAGCCAAACTTGACTTTTCAGCAAGCCTGTACCGATACGGTGTACCCCGTATCGATACACTTTTGCCCAGGTTTTGATTCTGCCAAAACCCGTATCGATACAGGCTTGTCGTATCGATACAGATAGTGATCGTTTCGATATGCCCCTTAAGCGTACTGATCCGTGTTTTAACGTCTCCAACGGCTATTTCCCAACGGTCTTTTAAATGACATACCGTACTGATACGCCATCAAGCGTATCGATACGCTTAGGCTGACAAGAGTCCAACGGTTAGTTTCTGAAGAAGAGCGTACCGATACGGGTCCTCGCGTATCGATACGGAAGGCTCTAGAACAACATTTAATATGGGAAATCAAGTCTCCAACGGCTCCAATTCAACCCCAACGGCTAGTAACGGCTACAAACTCATTAAGGAGTATAAAAGGGACCTCCAAGCATCTAGTAATAATTAATGCTTCAATTGTAATACAACATATGATCAAAATGTGCCTTAGTGCTTAATTGTCAATTCCTTGTATAGACAAACACTACTGAGCCAAAATTGTTAGATTTGCTCAAGTGTTTTAGGATTGGGTGAGAGCTTTATTGTGCAAACAAATACTTATTAGATGGATTTGAGTTTGCTTATTTTTATCTCTTTGTAAAGAGGGTTTGATCAAGGCTTTGAGTAGAAAGCTTGATCGGTTTGTAAGGGTTTCCTCCTAAACCTAGAAAAGGGGACGAATCAATAGTGGGTTGATTGGAAATCCTTAGTGGGAAGCTAAGGTAGTGGATGTAGACCTTGGTTAGAAGGTTGAACCACTATAAATCATCTTGTCTTTATCATTTTTAGCTTCTTCACCTCTTTCACCCAAGATTCCACTTATCCACCACTTGGCGAGCAAGAATAGTTGAAGGAATCGAGCACCGAAAAACCCAACAAATACAAAAAAAAGCACACTTTTTACAAGAGAAATACAATGCAGAACAAAACAACAAAATATAAAAGTGTGAAAGACGTTAAAATACCAAATCTAACACTGTCAGAAGAAATATTCAGAAATAAAAATCCAGAAAAACTATAATTTTGCCTTGAGTACTCTTTGAATATAGCAAAAATTCTTCCGCAACTTGTTCTTGGCATGTCGGCACAACCACAAAAGGGAATCATAACATGTATAGAACGGTCTCCTTCGTTGAAAATCGCTCGTTGATACTCGTCGCTCGAACGTGTAACTGTCAAAAGACAGACTACTGTCATGAAGACAGACAAAAATTGCTAAAAAGTATACGAAAGAACTGCCACCAAGCAGACAAAAGAACTACCATAAAAAGCAGATTTTAATAAGAATTCAACAAAGTGAAAGAAAAACAAGAAACAAACTTGAACAATGAAATATTCATCGAAGAAGATGAATTTTATTTATGTACAGAACCAGCAGAACGGTTAAAGGTCGCCGCTGGTAAGAAAAAACGATGAAAAAGAAGAAGAACTTAGAGATATTTTGTGACCGCCTCAGAAAAATGGAGAAGTGGAGAATGTAACAAAATTAATTAATTATAATAAATTAAAAAATGATTTTTGTTCGTTATTTGTGATTGACCTTTAATAAAAATATGGTTTTATATAATAATAGATTTAGTCCTTAAAACTTATATTCCCTTTATCTCTTGAAGTTCATCTCTTACTAATTTTTTTGTTACCTTTTTCTAACTTTGACTCATTATTATTTAAAAATTATTAGCGATAAAAATATGAAAAAAAATATTTTAAAAACCTCTAGTCAAGTGGTTTTATAATAAATAATTGATCAAATTTAATTATTTAAAATATTTAATATAGTTATAGTCAAAGTTTAAAAAAATTAATTTCAAAAAAATTAATAAGAAACAATCTTCGTGGAACGGAAGGAGTACATTCTATAATTTTGATCTTAATTCAAAATATTCAATAAATCCAACCCCTCATATTTAGAAATTTCATCAATTTAGTCATTCTTTGTGTTATTGGCAAACCAAGTGATTCCATCGGATCAAATAACATCTAGATAATTGCATTATACTATAAAGTAGCAACAAGTTATCGCTAATTGTTATTATATCATGAAAGCAATATAACATTTTTAAGAGAATAACAAACAATTTAGGAGAAGAACAAAGAGTAGATTGATAAAAGTTTTAAATATTAAAGGTTAAATTTATTGAAGAGTAAACTACATAAATGACCACCATAATATTGCTAAAGTCGCGATTTGACCACATTACTTTTTTTCGAAGCAATTAAACCACCATACTATTAAATTGGGTGCAATGTGACCACCAGCCGTTAGAGGTTAACGGCAGGGTGACACGACAGTTAAAAAATAGGGGTATAATTACACATTCAGTCCTTGCTATTTACACATTCTTTTAATTTAGTCTTAATTTAAAATAAATAAATAAAATAAATTAATTAATTATTTAATTAGGTGGTGACATGTGTCAACACCTTATTGGAGGACTTTAATTATTTGTATTTGATTTAATAAATTTATTTTCCTCCTTCAATCAGGTGGAGGAGAAAAATAAATTTAAGCATACATGCTGCTAAGGGGAACCAAACCTGGGCAATGTAGAAGCAAAGGCAATGGCTTAGCCACTGCACCAAGCACAACATTGTGCGAAACGCCAACTTTAATATATGTCTTATTGTTTTCTACATTTATTTTTTTAATTTAAGATATAAAATCATCCAATTTATTTTTAATTTAATTAAAAAAATCTCTAAATTATTATATATGTTTAATTATTTTTATTAAATTAAAAATTTTAAATTATATATGATTTTAAAGATTTTAGATTCGTTAAATGAATCTTTATAATAATTTAATATTTTTAATTTACTATAATTTAACATATATAATATTTTTATTAAAAAATCTCTAATTTAATATTTTTAATTTATTATAATTTAATATTTATTATAATTTAATTAAAAAATCTCTAATTTATTATATATAATTTTTATTAGAATTTAATATTTTTAATTTATTATAATAAATTTAAAAATATCAAAAAAATCTTTAAAATATTATATATGTTAAATTATAATAAATTAAAAATATTAAATTATAATATAAATTTGTTTAGCGAATCTAAAATCTTTAAAATTATATATAATTTAAAGTTTTTAATTTAATAAAAATAATTAAACATATATAATATTTTAGAGATTTTTTAATTAAATTAAAAAATAATTGGATGATTTTATATGTGAAATTAAAAAAAGTAAATGTTGAAAACAATAAAACATATATTAAAGTTGATATTTCATAGAACAATGTTGTGTTTTGTGTAGTGGCTAAGCCACTACCTTTGCATCTACACTGCCCAGGTTTGATTCCCCTTAACATCATGTATGCTTGAATTTTTTTCCTCCTCTAAATAGGTAGTGACATGTGTCACCACCTAATTAAATAATTAATTTATTTTAAATTAAGACTAAATTGAAAGAATGTGTAAATAGCAAGGACTAAATGTGTAATTATACCCCTATTATTTTAACTGCCATGTCACCCTGTCGTTAACCTCTAACGGCTGGTGGTCACATTGCACCCAATTTAATAGTATGGTGGTTTAACTGCTTCGAAAAAAAAGTAATGTGATCAAATTACGACTTTACCAATAGTATGGTGGTCATTTATGTAGTTTACCCTATATTAAATTATTGCGAAATATGAGCAAATTAATAGGATGTATATGTTTTTGTACCAAATTTACTCTACAACTTAAACTTTTATCCTTACATTCAAAACGTTAAAATCCAAACTCCTAAGCTAAACACATAACCTATTAAATAAGCTTGCTTGCTTAAACTAAAGTTTACACTGAGAGTGCGTCAAATATTATTTTCTATTTTAAATTGCCTTATAAAAAATTTGTTAGATTTTAGAATATAAATATTATAATAATTTTTAATTGAGTTGGGGTCTGAAATGACTCGTGACACTAAATTAAGTCAAGATTCTAATAAGTAGAATGTATATATTATTTCAATTTTGTTATGGTTGAATAACATGGAACGAAATCCAATTTTTTCATCCACTGTTTTGTTACTTTTATTAATAATTTTAATCTCAAAATTTACACATTGCATTAAATTGGTCCTAATTTGAAATAATTCAAAAGATTTTTCTTATTTAAAAATTTCATTAATTTAGTCATTCTTTTGATATTGTCAAACTAAGCAAGTCTATCAGATCATAGTAACAATTGGATAATTGCATTCTAACATTAAACAACAACATGCTACAGTTAAACTTTTATTATACCTTAAAAGTAAAATAATATTTCTAGGAGAAGAACAAAGAGTAAATTGATTGATTTTTTTTAAATATACATTGCTAAATTTATTGAATAGATTCAAATTATGACCAAATTGATATAATGTATAAGTTTTGATACAAATTTGAGAAAATATGCCTAGTTCAGATATCAACTTGGGAGAATATACCTAGTTCATATACCAACTTAGGAGTAAAAAATTTTAGGTACCAACTTGGGAGAAGGTGTCTAGTTCAAGTACCTATTTGAGTGTAAAAATTCTTTAAATATCAACGTGAGAGAATATATATAGTTCAAGTACCAAATATATATTTAAGCCAATAAAAAATAATATAAGTAAAAAATAACTAAAATTCAAACTAATTGGCTCAAAATATTTGGGGTCCAAACCCATTAGACATTCAATCAATGGGTTAGTCCAAAACCCAATTAAAAAGTAACTCTTTCATTGTAAAATTTTATTATAATTTACGCTACTAGATTTTTTTTCACGAGTTGATTAAAAAGGTTTTAAAATTATTTTTATATTTTATAAATTTGAACTATTCAAAATATTTTTCAGATCCTTAACCCCAAGAACGAATCCGCGTACATGGTGGGAGGGGCAATTGCGCCCTTTTGTAACAGATTAAACTAAGAAATAACAGAAAATTGGAAAGAACAGAAACAGAGGTTGGATTGAAGGCAGCTCAGAATTAGAACAGAAGAGAGAAAAACGACAGTAGCAATGAAAATTTATTCTCATTCATATTCAGCATATTCAGCCCTAGAAAAGTCAGGATTTTAACCCCTTACAAACAACCAAAACGACATAGTATTGAAATAATATAAAACTAGTGTTAAAACGTCATCGTTTCCATTAAAATGAAAACAGTGCGCAACACCTTAAAGTTCATGGGTTAATTATATTTTAGACTTTAATAATTTAGAAACCATTGCAATTAAGCCCTTATCTTTCTTTGTCCATCCCAAAAATTTATGGTTTATTATTTGTTTAGGAGCTTATAATTTAAAATTAATAAAATTAAACTTTGACATTTCATTTTTCTTGTATAATTACTTTTAAAACCTTTTAATTTAAAGTTTGAATCAAATATCGTAGAAGCTCGTTATAAGAACTAATTTTCCAAATTAATTTACTTTATTCACAATGTCAATGTTTAAACCACTGATTTTACGAAAAAGATCTGGTGCCAGCTCATTGTCGGTTATTCAGGTTTGTCTAACAATTGAAAACGTGCTGAACCTACTTATGGAATTTATTCTATTAACGGTGCATAGGCATAGAGGCGACAATCGTAGGGTTTTTTTAAGGATAAACTACATGAATGATCACTATATTATTGGAAAAGTCACGATTTGACCACTTTACTTTTTTCGATGTAATTAAACCATCATACTATTAAATTGGGTACAATTTGACCACAAACCGTTAGAGGTTAACGGCAGGGTGACATGACAGTTAAAGAAATAGGAGTATAATTACACAGTTGGTTTTTACTATTTACACATTCTTTCAATTTAGTCCTAATTTTAATTTAATAAAATTAATTAATTATTTAATTAGGTGGTAACACGTGTCACTACCTTATTGGAGAGAATTAATTATTTATATTTAATTAAATAAATTTATTTTTATCCAACAATCAGGTGGTGACACCACCTAATTAAAGAAAGAAAATTGAGAAAACAACAAATGTGCTGGAGTCGAACCCATGTCTCCCAACAACAAAAAGAGTTAGCTTACCACCACGCCAAGTGTTGTTTTGTAATCTAATTCTTGCAATATATTAATCAGCATTGAGCCACGCATTTTAGGCTCCTTATCCAGAACAACGAGTACATCCTTAACACAAGTACACAACTCTAGTTTCACCGGCGACCTCTTGGATATGGCCAGGTTTTCTAGTTGCTCCTGTTGAAATAAAATTAGTCGGTCGTTAACTAATACAAAGCATGTTGATCTTGATGGCGATTACATTATAAAAATATAATACCTTTATTTAATAAAAATTTATAATTAAAACGAACAACATGATAGTGGTCTAGATTATTAATCAAGTTTCTAATGCATTGCGGCACGCGGGACAATATAGTAGTGACTATAAATTGTTAAAAATTATTGTCTTTCATTTTGTGTATCAATACAATTTAACTGATTTTTTAAAACAATGTCAAAATCTTTAATTACATAAAAAAATATATAAATAGATTTAAATCAATCGAATTGATAAAAAATAACATTTATTTATAATTGTGTTTGACAGTCATATTAATTTTTATTTAATAAAAATTAACGAAAAATGTTGAAATAAAATAAAAGTAAATAGATAATTACTTATTAATTAATGTTAATAATATTAAATTATTTTTTAATAAATATTTATTTGAAATAAAGTATCTTTTTTAATGAAATGTTTAAATTATTATATTTACATTGTATAAAAAGTGGTTTAAATAACATAAAATATTATATTAATAAATTTAAAACCATAAAATAAGGATTTTTTATAAAAAAATCAAAATTTTCACTATGATCTAATAGCATAAACATTACTCAATATTTAATATAATTAATATACCAAATAATATACTATAAATCTAATTCTAAAATGTGTAAAAAAATCTAATTCTAAAATATTAATATTTAATTTTTTTGGTCGCTCTTCCGGTGTCACAAAGCTTTTGTTCTGTTTAATCCTAACCGACCCACATCGTACACTTAGTTTTAGCATGTCAATCTTCCAACGAGAATTTTCTGTGTACATATATTTTAAGATACCCTTGAACTCTAGAAACAACAACGGTTCCCTTAACAAACTGAGACTAGATGGTTCGTGCATAATTCTTTTATTGTTAAAGAAAAATAAATTAAAACTTTATATATATAGTAGGAGTAGAGTTCAAATGTCCACAACCACACCAAACTGATTGATACTAAAATTGAACTCTCTTTCCTTCAGAATTCTGAATATCAACTTTTGTTTACTTCCCAGAAAATGGGAAAAGATTCAGTCATCGCGTACATTACAGTTGCCGTTCTAATCCTCTATCTCATCTCTTATCCCCCTAACAAACACTCCACCCACAACCGCCACCGCCGCCTCAAGCTCCGCTATTCCTCCTCCTTCTCCAACCCCATCCATCACGACCCCGTTGCTTTTGACCCCCTCGTCGCCGAGATCGAGCGCCGCCGTGAAGACAACCAATGGGAGAATCAGTACTTGGAGCATTCCCGTCCCGAGTTTTTACACCACCCCGCTCCCGCTGCAGAATCGCAGCCCGATTTGGATGGTTTCTTGAATGCCGAAGATTTCTTGAATGATGGGGACAAGTTTAACATTACTAATAGGTTGGTGGATTGCGTATTTGCATTTAATTTTAATTTCATGTTTACTACTTTTATTGGTTACTAAGGGTTTAAATTTCGCAGCTTTAGCTAATATTTGAAGTGCCGATTTTATTTAAAAATGCTGTACTCAGATTATCAAGTTTAGTTAATGTTTTATATGCTTTACGGAAAGTATGCTGGGTGTCTTCATGATTGCAAGTATATGTGAGTATGCTTAATTCTTTGTAAATGTCTATTAGAATGAGTATCAATGTTAGGCGTCTTCATTGTTGAAAAGATTCAGATGTTAGTTTGCTTAATTCCTTTGTGAATGCCTTCTACAATGAATATATTGTGTTAATTTGTTGGAAATGTAAGCATTATGATTTATGGGTTGTAACATTTTGGACGATGTTGATTGAATGGAGGTTATGAACAGGTTGGTATTGCTGTTCCCCAAGATTGATGTAGATCCAGCAGATGGTTTTGTGACTGAGAATGAATTGGTTGAGTGGCATCTGCAGCAGTCTACGAAGGAAGTCTGGTTCAGGAGTTTGAGGGAGATGGAAATTCATGACAAAAACAATGATGGGTTCATTTCATATGCTGAGTATGAGGCTCCCAGTTGGGTGAAGAATGGTATGTTGTCTCTACCATTATGTTACTAAATTGTTGATCATGTTGTGAAACTAATCCTTTGTGCTTGCCTTTTTCTTTTCTTATGCGATCTTGGTTTTTGTGTGTGTGTGTGTGTGTGTTTTCACCTAAATTCTTAGTTGGCTGGAGTTGTTTGATTGACGGGTTTATACACTTTAGTAGATCCTTTTGACGAATATGTGAAGTCATCCTCTGAAGTGGGTTTCAAAACTTTTGAGACAGACAGTGATTAATGCATTAAAACAAAACAACAAACATGCATGATCTGTTCTTTTTGGACTTCTAGTACAGAACTTGGATATGGTAATTGATTTCTGTTTAATTTGCCTAGTAGTGATATTTAGAGGTAGTACCTTATTTGTGCTTCTTTCTCTAGACAACCCATCTTTTGGCTTCAATATGGGCTGGTGGACAGAGGATCATTTTAATGCCTCAGATGCCAATGGCGATCATTTATTAAATTTAACCGAGTTCAACGAGTAAGTTCCAACTTATACAGAAAGTTTTACTAATATGCTCCCAGGTAAAGCGGTTATTTTCAATTGCTGCTATTGCTCTTCCCTAAATTCTGCTTGATATTTTCCTAGCTTTATGCACCCAGCTGACAGCGAAAACCCAAAGCTGCTTCAATGGTTATGCAAGGAGGAAGTAAGGTGACCTGAGTTTTATTCCTTTTCTTTTTACCCATGAAAAATTGTATTTATATCTATGCCAATATAAAGAACCAACTCATGATTAAATTATATATTCTGAGGAGGGGTGTAATTGAGCCGAGTAGTGGCAAGCTCGATCTCAATTCAAAACGTGGGGCTCAAGCTCGGTCGAACATCAATTTCCAAACTCGAGCTCGGCTCAAGATATAATCATGCTGCTCAAGCTTGAGCTCGATTAAACTCGTATACCAATTATTGTACTAAAGCTTGAACTCAATCGCGATTAAGCTTGTTCATATTCAATAATACATATAGTAAGGGTAGAAATTAATAATATAAGAATATATATTCAAATTGAAAAGCTCGATTAGGCTTACAAGACACTCGAGCCAGGTATTATTACTACGGTGCTCAAATTTGGCTCGGCCGATAACTAGAGCTGCTTGAGCTCGGCTCAATAATTATCAAATCAAATTCGAGTTTTTTCCGAGTTGAACTCGAATAGTTTGCAAGCATAGGTGTCTCATCTACACCCCTAATTCCGAGTTCAAGAGATAAGAAAAGAAGTTTCTTGTTTTGGATATATTATCCCATTTTCATTTGATCTGTTTTTCTATTATTGCCCTTAAAACTTTGCCTTTTTTCCTCCTTTAGGGAAAGAGACGGGGACAAAGATGGGAAGGTTAACTTTAATGAATTTTTTCATGGCATTTTTGACTTGGTAATAAACCATGATGAAGAAGGTCATGTTTCAATGGAGACAGAGACCCCTGCTAAACAGTTGTTTAGCCAGCTTGATAAAGATGGTGACAGGTGCTTGTATGAACTTTTAATTTTCTGTATTATGTTTGAATTGGGAACTTTTTCGGATGATTAAATAAATATCCATTGGTTTAACAGATTCTTGACAGATGAAGAGCTACTACCAATCATTGGGAAAATTCATCCATCAGAACGGTACTATGCAAAACAACAAGCAAATTACATCATATCACAGGTATTTATGACACCAGATAATTTAGCATTATAATTTGATAATAATGGATGTAAATGTAATGGAGGGTAGCCTAACCCCATTTTCCAAGGAAATCTGGTTACATACTATGCTAATGTGTTACATATACCATTATTGACTTGCATAAGGAAATTATTTTCTTGCAAGTCATAGTTGCTGCAATGTTTTCGACAACTATTAAATGAAAATTCTAAGTTTGACATCATTCTCAACCAAGGCTTGACCTAGTAGTTTTTACCCCTCCTCTGAAGTCCAAGGATCAAAATAAGCTCTATCATTGAAGATTTTGCTAATTTTAATGACAGGCAGATTCGGATAAAGACGGTCGCTTAAGCTTAGCCGAGATGATTGACAACCCATATGTATTTTATAGTGCCATCTTCCAAGACAGTGAAGATGACTATAAGCACCATGATGAGTTCCGCTAAATGCTAATTTCTCGATAGGTAAGCTTGCATCTACTTTATGCTGTCTGTATTTGCATAAACCAAGCTCTTTTTACTTTAACGTTGCAGGATGCAAAGGAAGTAATAGAACTCAAGTTCATTTCTAGGAAGTAATAGTTTGTTTCCGACTTCGGACCCTTTTTATCAGGTTTTATTCCATCTATCAGCTACTTCACATTACTATTATTTGTTCATTGCAGATTATGGACCATAACTTGTTTGAAGGCCGTTTCACAAATGACAATAGTAGCTGGCCCCTTGGGAATTTCACACTTGTATGTCGTGTCAAATTCAGGGTCCGTCCGTATAAAAGCAACATATATGCCTGTGAAAACTGAGAATCTGGTCTGGAACTCTTAGAATCGGCAGATTCAAAGTTGTAAATAATTCCATTCCATTGATTTGTTTGTTCAACCGCATGAAAACTCTCTGGTATTTTGTAGTTTATTATTGTTCTGGCTATTTAATTCAACTTGGTGATATTGCCATGGAAACGGGAATGGATTTTTTCTGAACAAAACAATCAAAGGGAAGATAACCTTATCAATTGGTTTTAGTATAAAATGGTTCGACTTATTGTAAAGAGGCTAAAACCACTATTTGCACCATCTTAAATTAATAATCCTAAAACCTAATCAGCGAAAGTAAATGGAGGGGGTAAAATTGTTCATATTTTTTCATAACCATTTTACACCTTAATTTTTTTTCCATGTCAAATTAAAGAAAAATAAAACTTTTTTCATCTCAGATTAAGCTAGAAAAATCGGAGACTTTTTTCCCCCTCATTGTTAAGGTATTTTGCTTATTCCTTATTTTTTTTCTAATATTAAATTGTATCTCGTGATTTTCAAAATAAAGACTTATTGTATGTCGTGACTTTTATTCTCCTTATTAAAATGAGTGTTATTTTGAAAATTAATTTGATGAGTACGCCTATTATTTTATAAATTAATTTTTAAATCAGAATATTGGAGGTAAAAAGAAAAAAAAGAAAAGCCTCCAAACGCACCTTAAAAGCCCGCAACCTTGACCCTTGTCAGCTTTGGGTCCGTCAAGAAACAGTTATGAAAATCAGCTTCCCTGCTTTGGTGTATTGACAAAAATCCCAACGAAAACGTTGCAGTTGGCTTGGCTCCCTTCTCACACCGTGCCCGTGCATTGCTGCTCGCCGGCGACCCAGTAATAGAAAGAAAACATGCACGGAAGCACGGGATACAGTGGTTACCACCAAAATAACCAGCAGCGGCCGCGGAAGCGAGGGGGAGGTCGTCGTACGTCACGTAAATACCAACACCACCAGAACACCAGAAACAACGGCGACGACGATCAGAAAGAGCAAAAATCACCTCCCCCTTGTACGGACTTCGACAAGGCCTACTTTCACTGTTATGCCCACGTTGGCATCCACGAAGAAATGATCAAGGTCTTAACTGTCTTCATTTTGTTTTGGTATTACTTCTTGATGGACTGTGTGAAGTTCTTTTACTTCTTGTTTTTAAAAACGTCCTCGCGTTCATTTTTGTAAGCAAGGTTGAATCTTGCATTTGTAACCATTAATTTGCCTTATTCTTTGTTGCGGTTGAACATGTGTTTACCTGTGCACTTTCCATTGAAAAGTTCTTTAAATTATGGTTTGTTGCTAAAGCTAACCTTTTTGATTATATGTTACTGGACATTTTATCCAGGTTAATGGTAAATTGTATATTAATTTCGACAAAGTTGCCCTCCGGTATCTGTTGCAACTTTCAAGAAATCAAGAACCTTTTGCCTTCGAATTAATAATAACAATACTAGAAATTAATGACAATTCACTGATCATAGTTTATCTCTGAAGCATACAGGATAGTGTTCGAACCGAAACTTACAAGGCGGCAATCATGCATCACCAGAGTTTTATTGAGGGGAAGGTAGTACCATTGCTGCAGTCCTGGTTATAAAACTATATTTGATCTGTTTTCTTAAGAATACTTGGTTGCATTTTGTGTAAGGTTCCTATTTCATGAGTCTCAATGTTATACTGTAGAGATTATAATATCATGCCTAGGTGAAACGCATTAGTGATTAATAGAGACAATAATACAATGCACCTGCCTCTCAAACAGCCTAGTTGGTTTAAATACTGTTTCTGAATACTATTTAACTGGTTTATTCATCTTCCTCATTATTGCTTTTGACCATGCTTACAGGTTGTAATGGACGTTGGATGTGGCACAGGCATTCTTTCAATATTTTGTGCTCAAGCTGGTGCAAAACGGGTATATGTTTTGAATTTATTTTTGCATTATTGACATATTTATAACAGTGTTAAATGGTCACATACGTTTGAGGATTGATTAAATCTCAGTTTTTTGCATATCATGTGGTACTGGTTTCAACTGATTTCAGAAGATTGCATTATTTAATAAGTGCAGGGGTTTGCGTTTGCTAGAAGTTAAATTGTGTTTAACTTTATTTACCCCCTTTAGTTTCCTCTATGTTTTCTCTAATTAGCTTTCTTTGTGAACTCTATAATTTTATCATTATGAAGACAATAGGCTTCTATCATCTATCGACCAAGAGAAACTGTAGATAGAATTTAAATTTTGTTCATTAGTATATCTTTTAGAATTCTCTTGCTACCTCAAAGTTAAATTCTTGTAATGTTTATGGATTCAATTAAATACAACTATCTAATATCTGAAGTGATTATGTATTTTCAGGTTTATGCGGTGGATGCCAGTGATATTGCAGTGCAGGTACTTTGTTGCATTGGTGCTTATGCTTATATGAGGCATTTTTACCTCCTCTTTTGAGAATGCTAAAGTTTAGCACATTTTTGTTCTCTCATCGCCAATCTTGTTTTCATACCGTGTTGGTCACAACAATGAAATTACGAGATCTGGTTAACAAAGCTATTAGAATATGCACGCTAGTTATCAATCAATATTGTGGAATGGTATATATTATTTACTTCTCTAAACCTTTCTTTGGCTGCCTTCTTGTTTAGAAATGAAACTGGCTATTTGGTTTGTATTAAAATTTGCTATTTGCAAGCAGGCCAATGAAGTGGTGAAAGCAAACAACTTAGCTGACAGGGTCATCGTATTGCATGGACGAGTTGAGGTAGGATTTTCCTCCCAGGCTTGTAGAAGTCTATATATGTATACATATTACTACTTGTATAGTTCTTCTCTGGACTTTTGAATTGTATGGCCTTAAATGGTTGGGAGCAGGGGAGTTGAATTATTGAACTTGAGCCTTAAATTGTATAACTTCTTTATCTTTGAAACTGCAAAGACTGGTTTCAACATTGTGGAATTGGAGATGATTCTTCTGCATTTACTTCATGGTCAACAGAACACTAGCTGCACAGAAAAATTGAGATGGAATTTTATGTGTTGCTGCATGCAAAAGGATGGGGACCTTTATGCGGCGCTTTGCTTTCTGCAGACCATTTTAAGGCTTTGCATTGGTGCTTGTGTTGGTGTTTAAATCTCATTATAAACATGGAAAACTTTCTATCACTGTGGATCTTGGACAAAGTGATTGTGACAGGACCTCTTCTGGATGCCCTCTTTGGTATATGACAGCAATTTCGGCAGCCTTTGTGGATGTATTTGGTTAGATATTCACATATTTCTCATACTTATATACACACCATTCATAGTTATGGTGATCATAGGATAATAAAGGGCGAAAGCTTGCACCTATTGGTCATTGACCCACATAATGTTTGCTGGGTTGCTAGCTTTCATATTGGCTGTTTCAACACCCAGTCATATCAACTCATGGATTAGTTCTCGTACAATGATGAGACATTTCTGTTATTCACATCTTTGTTTGGATGAGACAGGAGAGCAGTGGCTATTGTAGCCTACATTAGTGTAGAAGCATGAGTTAGGTCATTTAGGATAACGAAGAATCAATAAACTTGATGGTGGGGTAAGGGAGGAGTGGACAGCTATGTGCTTTTCACTGTTCTGATAAATGTGTTTCCTTCCCTTGAACTTATTTGTTTCCTTTTGAATGTCTCAAAGTTTTTATTAGTTCTAACTTCTACAGGATGTTGAAATTTATGAAAAGGTTGATGTAATAATTTCAGAGTGGATGGGCTACATGCTGCTTTATGAGGTAATTGTTAAAGCCACGCATCATTTCTAAATTATTTTTTAAGAGTTCTGGGAACTCTTTTAGGTTTTGAGGGTAGAACTATAACTTTTATTCATGCAATCCACTCTTATGTATTTTTCTTTTTACTTTTTATTTTCCTTGCATTTTAAGATGTCTTGTGATCATCCTCGTTACATTTTTCCAGAGCATGCTGGGAAGTGTTATTGCTGCTAGAGATCGATGGCTAAAACGTGGAGGCCTTATTCTTCCTTGCACTGCTACGGTTTGTGTCATTTTCATGCTAGTCTAGTGTAACTTTATTTTGCTACAAGCTGCGCATGATAGCGTAATTGAGCTTCTTTGTTCTTTTTTCTCTGTTTATCAGTGCTGTCTTGAATGTTGAGTCCTAGGAAGTTTTATTGTGTTGCAGAATCTGTTTCTCATGATGAAAAAGTATTTATTTAGTGTTTATTTCACTCTTTACTGCTTGCAGTTATACATGGCACCCATCACACATCCTGACAGATACAAAGACAGCATTGAATTTTGGCGCAATGTCTATGGAATTGATAGTATGATGCTAAATTAGATCTGATTTTTTTCAAGCATATATGTGAAATTAAATTCCTACTAATCTGCATAAAAAATGCACCTCTCATGCCTTTTGATTGTAGCTTGTTTCTGGGTTGATTGTGTGTGAGTTATGACAGTCATTTTGTCTTGCAGTGTCTGTAATGATGCCATTAGCAAAACTGTGCGCGTTTGAAGAGCCATGTGTGGAGACAATAACGGGGGAGAACGTTATGGCGCGGCCACATGTGGTGAGTCTTCTAGTTCTCTTGTTTTATTCCCCCTCTGGCTTTTCCAATTGATTTCTGCAATTGGAAATACCAGACTTTATTTTCTGTAAATAAAAATATATAACTTTTGGAAAATTTCCAGTTGTAGCCATCACATTTGATTCCTGCCTATGATTTAAAAGAATATAGTCTTTTGTCCGTCTGGTGCATCCGAAAAGTGCAGCACTGCAATAATCACCCCGACCAGGGTTAGGTGTATCATACTATTTATGCTTCTTTACCTAAGAACGCACAATAGAACACCAAGGCATTAGTCGTAAGTGCACCAATGGTGTCTATGTGGCAACCTATGAACCTATTGACATTTTTATGTAACAATTTCTCATTAATGCCATATGGCTGTTCCTTGAGGCATTCCTTTTACCAGCAGCATTTGTCCAGGTTATATGACCAAATTATGAGCTATAAAACATGGTTTATTTCAACATATTTCTAAAGCTGCTCATCAAATGGCATTACAATTTTTCCTCATTAACAGGTTAAGCATGTGGACTGTTACACTATCCAACTCCACGAGTTAGAATCTGTATCAACAAGATATAAGTTCCAGTCAACGATGCGAGGTAAACCCTCCTGTTGATATCTGTCTTTTTATATATGCAATATACATTCTTGTTTCTGTTTGTGCACTCACAAATGCTGGGTCAAGGATTTCCATCACGCGTGTGTGAACCATACAATTGAGATGTCATGTGGTAATGTAATCAGTTTATCTTCTCTTGTTATGATCTTTGGGTTTACTATTGTTGCACATCGTTTATATCATCTCGAGTAGGCCTTTGTTTCATGCTATTTACAAGGTCCTTGCAATTTTTCTCTGTGTCTATCATTTTAAGCATAGTATTCGTTCTTCCTTGATTCCCAGCTCCTCTACATGGATTTGCATTATGGTTTGATGCTGAATTCAGTGGGCCAGCAAGTTCTACAAATAATAATCCTGTTGATGGTTTCCGGGGGAAGAAACATGCCAATCCCGATGAAGCACTTGTACTCTCCACAGGACCAGAGGATCTTCCGACACATTGGCAACAGGTACCATACTAAATTTAGTTTGCAGGCAAATACACTAGTGCGCACAAGAGTGGTTTGATTCTGTTAGGAAATAAAGTATTTTGGTTAGAGCATGTACAGAAGTCCGAACGGTCAACTTTACTTCTAACTATGGTGTTTGTTTGGTTAATTAATTGGTTTTAATATCTGAAACCTTGGCATGGAGCTACTGGTTTACCCTTTTTAATGTAAACTTTGCAGACATTGATATACTATTTTGACCCAATAGAGGTGGAGCAAGATCAAATCATTGAAGGCTCCCTAACACTATCTCAAAACAAAGAAAACCATCGGTTTATGAATATTCGTCTCGTGTGCTCGTGAGTAACAGCATTACATTAATTTTAAGCAAAAGATTTAGCCTTGCTTTCTGTTGGTGGATCATCAACTTTTTGATCTTCACTCTTGCAGCTCAGGTGGCATGTCCTATGTAAAAGAGTTGGTAATGCGATGATCCTATTACTTTCTACTGAAGTTGCCGGTGTGATCCCTCACTTTACTTGACAGACAAGTGATCTGACTAACATTTACCATTCAAAGCTATTTTTTGAACTGGAGTTTGTGGAATTTTGACATTACCTCTACTGATGGTGTAAGACTATTTTTTTCTTCTGGTTTGTCGGTTGGGGTTAGTGTAGACTATGATCTAACTGTAAAGACAAACCCAGCCTTCAAGTTCTGTCTGGTCTGTTTTGAGACCTAATAGAACTTAGTTTTGAACTTCTTAGTGAAGAGTTTAACATCCATTTTCACAGAGAAATTAAAAAGTCAAAAAAAAAAAAAATGAATATTAGATATTCATGAATCACGTGTACATGCAATGAGGTCACCCGGGAATACCATCTAAGAGTTGTTGCACCTAATACCAAAACTCAAAGCATGCTGCTGCTATATCAATTATCATCTTCACCTAATAACATGTCTCATTTTTTGTCCAAACTTGGGTGGATCCAAGATTGTGTTATATTGTAAGAAGAAATGAAGTGAGCTACTTCCATATTCCAACCTCTAGAAACCTTCATTATTGAGAAAAAGAGACTGTTGGTTTCTTCTTATTTTATTTTAAAAATATTGGATAGGGTTTATCTCCACCCAAACCTGTCTTGTTCTGCTAATTAAATGCAGCAAATCTATCTCAAGATTTATATACGTATTCCCATGAAACTATTAATTCAACATATTCACATGCTTTCCTTCTACCCTTTTAAAAAACACAGACATATATATCTTCAATTCACTTATCGTGAAGAATTTATATCTTAGATATATAATTATGGATAGGAACGGACACAAAAATTTATATTAGGGGTACATACTTTTATATTTAATAAAATGAATACGAAATTAAGTCGTCAATATAAAAATATATAAAATTAAAATATATCATTTAAAATTTTTAGAGGTGTGACCGCCCCTAATACCCCTCATCCATCTCGATTCATCCCATGACGGACATCGCAAATAAATTCAAAAACATAAGATCTCAATTCTTAAACGATGCACGTGCATGATTTACAACGACACCTGGAAAGAGAAAAAAAATTATAAAAATCTGTATAAATTTCAGTGCCCACAAATTAGAATATAGTTGTGGCATTAGGCAACTTTTAGGTGCTAATAATGGTTCAATTATTGGGAAGAACTTGGGTAGTATGTATTCCCCCACTTTGGCTTTCCTTCCTATTTTTCTAACATATCAGTTTTGGTTTCTCCTTTGTCGTTTTTCCCCCACCATTAACCTACAATTATACTATAAAAATCCTTCCTTCCATATCTTAATCTCTCCATTACACTCCAACAAGTTTTAGTTAGATTGACACATTTTTCTTTAATTTATAAATGGAGTGACTCTAGAAAAGTTTCAGGCAATCTTCGGTATAAAACATATCCGAAGGGACAATGACCTAAATGGAGTGGAAAGAAGAAAACATGTTTATAATTTTTATATATGTAATTTGATTGCAATTTGCAATGGCATTTAGATTCATTTGTTGTTCCTTTTTCCTTTGGTTAAAGATTTGTCTTTTGAGCGTGCTTAAAAGGGTACAATCTACCACTCTTGTTCTTCCACTTGTTTCTTCACAACACAACGATAGCAACCTCGCAATACTCTATTATTATTGGATAAATATTCTATACACAAGTGGTGGAAACGTAAAGTTTCCACAAACATCTTAGTTTTAGGGTATAGGGTTTAAGGGTTTAGGTGTAGGGGTTAGAATTTAGGGATAATTGTTTCAATTTAAGGTTTAGGGTTTATAGGTTAAAACCTAAATCATCACCATATTACCCTAAAAACTAAACCCTAACCTATAAACCGTAAATTATAACCCTAAACCTTAAATTGAAGCAACTATCCCTAAATTCTAAACCCCTACACCTAAACTCCTAAGCCTTATACCCTAAACTAACTCCTTATACCCTAAAACTAAGGCACTTGTGGAAACTTTCAGTTTCCACCGCTTGTGTATAGGATATTAATCCATTATTATTTCTATCTCCCGACATCTTTTTCAACTATGAAACTCAACATTATTTATTGAGGAGTATTTAATTTTTTGTAATTTTAAAAGAATCAACAATAAATTATATTTTTAGAGGGTTAAAAGAATAGTTTTTTCATAAATTTTTTAAATCTTTAAATATTTTCGTGGGAGTCATGCCCAATTTCCCACTACTAGTCCTATAGAGATTCCACCCCTTATATTTTTGTTAAGGTTTTGAAAGAAATGTACCATAAAACATTAGAATTCCCAAACCCTATTGTTTGAATTTTTTGATACATGATCCAAATTTAATGTGTTTCGTTTTGATATCATTCAAACTTTTGATTTATTTTGAAATTAAGCGTTCAAACGCACCCAGAAAGGAAAAATTTTCCAAGTTCAATTTGATATGTCTTGAAATGTTGCATAATGTTGTACATTATACTAATTTATACATGGTAAAATTAAATATAATAAAAATTGGAAATGTCTACTTAAAATATGTAAAAAAAAATGTTAACATGTTAAAGCTCTTATATTTAATTTTATCTAGTTCATTTTAGCTTTGGCCCTATTTTTTTTTAACTTTATTTTGACCCTAACATAATATTCTTGACTTCGACCCTAACTAACGGCACGTCTGGAGATAGAAAAGGAGTTGAAGATATTCGAATTCGGTCGAAATTCGAAAAGATGAATGCATGAACTAATTAAGTAAAAATAATTTAGGGTAGGTTAGAGTAAGTAGCTAGCTTACCCTCAGGTTGGATTACTTTAGATATATAATAAACCTAGTCAGTTGAATGTTGGCACTAAATATTTAATATATGGAGTCTTGGATTCAGCCAAAAAGAATGAGATCAGCCGCCATGTTTGGGACTAAAATATAAAGATTACCACCAATCTTTGCTTTTAAACTAATCTCCCACTCATATAAGGGGAGAAAGTATATATATATATATATATATATATTGAATTAAATTATTTGTGATTTGACAACAAAAGAAACACAACTTTCTACACTATATAATGTGTGCTGATTATGTTTGCAGTGAGAAGAAAAAGGAAAATAAAAAGAAAAACATAAAAACCTATATTCTAAAGTTGTATAATTTTTTTTATATAATTATCGATATCTAAATTATTGGTTGATATGAATAATCCGAATTTAGTATCATAGAAATTTATTATAGGAGCACTATTTAGGGATCAGTTTATTCTATTAATAACGTTAGAATTTAAATTTTTAACCTTGGTTAAAAGATTTAAAGCCTCGTTCAACTAAACCAACTTATAATTAGTGGGTTATTTAAAAAAAAAAACCCTATAAATTTAGCACTAGGGTCTTTTCAATGAAGAAAAATTTAAAACTAAAAGTAAAAAGGTTTTTATCTTCTAGAATCCAATGACTACAAAATTATAGCACTTTCATAGGATATTCAGGTAACCATTTATTTTAATTTAGAGCTGTAAACAAAAAATAAATAAATGAAATTAACATGTAATCACACTTAAATAATTGAATCCCTTGGTAATCACTTTTTTATGTATAAAGGAGATCGTAGTGCGAGAATAAGATAAGGAATTGTAGATTGTTAAATTATTGTTTTCGTGTTTAGTTTTCTACTTTGATTTTAGTTAATTTAATCCTCCTATTATTATTAACATTATTGCTAAAAGATTTCAATATTGAGATCATGTATAGTTTCACTCTAGAGAGTCAAGAAATTTAGTTTGGATATTAGAATTTAATTTTTTATGAATTATTTTCTTTAATTATGCGAGAACAAACATCAAGTATAATTTCCTTTTAAGGGGTATCAATAATCATTTATTTAAAATTGTGTTAAGGGTGGTTCCGCCCATAGTTTCAACCCAGGGCCGGCCCCGGGCAGGGGCAGCAAGGGCGCCCGCCTAGGGCCCATTGCTCAGGAAAATTAAATATGGTATATTTTTGAATTATATTTAAAGATTTAGTTTGTTTTAATATTTGTTATTAAAGTCTATTTTTTAATATTAGTTAATAGGGGTTAAGATTTTTTCAACATTTATTATTAAAGATCTACTCTTAATATTTATTTTTTTCTAATACTTGTTATCATGAGCCTATTTTTTTATATTTGTTATTAGAGACCGAGTATTTTCAATATTTTTATTATTCAATTTTTTTTCTAATACTTGTTATTAAGGCCCCATTTTTTTAATAATTGTTATTAGAGGCTGAGTTTTTTCCGATATTTATTATTAGGGATCTACTCTTAATATTTAATTTTTTTCTAGTACTTGTTACTAGGGCTCCAGTTTTTTTCAATATTTGTTATTATGGGCATAGTTTCAAGGTAAAATTTTGATATACATGCTGGTAAAACTAATTTTACACAAGCCTGCATATTTACATTATAAAACTCAAATCCTAAATTCTAACTCTAACCCTAAAAAATTAAGCCATAAACCTTAAACCATATACCCTAAATTCTCAACACTAATCTTAAATTCTAAACCATACAACATAAACCCCTAAACTAAAACCCTAACCCCTAAAATTAAAAGGCACATGTAAACTAAAGTTTACACGGCATCTGTATCAAAGTTTTTTTAATAGTTTTAAATTTTAATTTTTTCAATACTTGTTATTAGGGGAGAGGGACCAATTTTTTCAATACTTGTTACGATGGACCAACTCTTAAAATTTAATTTCTTTCATTACTTGCTATTAGGGACAAAGATTTAAATAGCGACATGCAACCACAACAACAGTCGTTATATGATGGTAGTGGCATCATCTAAAACCGCGATGTATGGAACCATTATGTCCACAATAGCATATGTTACTAAAAAAATTCATAACCGCAATACCCGCAATAAACAAAATAACATCTATTATATCCACAATCATGATTGTAGAACTAATGTTTTGATATAATAATTAAAAAATGTTTTGAACTAATTTGAAAAGAATTTAAAACTTGGTTTTAAGTCCAAACAACTTGAATTTATGTTTGATGTGTTTTAAAAGGTTTTTGGCAAGATTTTTCATGTTTTTAAACAGCCAAACTTGTGTTTTCAAGCTACCCGTATCGATACGGTCCAACCCGTATCGATACCTTTTTGGCCCAGTTTGGTCACTGCCAAAACCTGTATCGAAACAAGCTTGGCCGTTTCGATACGGTGAGGGATCGTTTCGATACGCCTGGTAAGCGTACCGATCCCCATTTAACAACCCCAACGGCTATTTTCCCAACGGTCTTTTAAACGTCATACCGTACCGATACGCCTCCAAGCGTATCGATACGCCTAGGCTGGCAAGAGCCCAACGGGTAGTTTATGATGAAGGCCGTACCGATACGGGTCCAAGCGTATCGATACGGAAGGCTGAAGAACAGCATTAATGAAGGGAAATAAAGTCCTCAACGGCTCCAAATCATTCCCAACGGCTAGTAACGGCTACAAACTCATTAAGGAGTATAAAAGGGACCTCCAAGCATCAAGATATGGTTAATGCTTCAATTGTCAATCAACAAATGATCAAATTATGTCTTTGTACTTAAATTGTCAATTATTGTATAGACAAACACTAGTGAGCCAAAATTGTCAAATTTGCTCAAGTGTTTTAGGTTTTGGGTGAGTGCTTTAATTGTGCAAACAAACACCTATTAGAGGAATTTGTGTTTGCTTTCTTTATCTCTTTGTAAGAGAGAGTTTGATCAAGGCTTTGGGTAGAAAGCTTGATCGGTGTAAAGGGTTTCCTCCTAAGCCTAGAAAAGGGAACAAATCAATAGTGGATTGATTGGAAATCCTTATTGGGAAGCTAAGGTAGTGGATGTAGACCTTGGTTAGAAGGTTGAACCACTATAAATATTTGTGTCAATTTTCCTTTTAGCTTCCACAACCCTAACACCAAAAAATCCACCTCTTCACCACTTGGTGAGCAACATCGGTTGAACGAATCGAGCACCTAAAAACTCAACAATTGGTATCAGAGCTTGGCTCAATTGAGGAGGATTAACATCCTATTGAGAAGATCTGGCAAGCTCGATCACTATTTCATCAACCGGCTCAAATGACACAATTAATCGACAAACCGTCTTTCTTTGACGGAACCCACTATGCCCATTGGAAGACAAAGATGAAGTTCTTCATCAAATCAAGAGACTACAAGCTATGGTACATAGTTGAAGATGGTCCGTTCGTGCCTCAACGAATCAAAGCGGAATGGAATGCCGACGATCACAAGAAGATAGAGTTTAATTGCAAAGCCTTGCACATCTTGTTTTGTGCCTTTGGCCCATCCATCTATGAGAAGATGTCTTCTTGTGAGAGTGCCAAGGAGGTATGAGACAAGCTTGGAGTCACATACGAGGGAACCGATGAAGTCAAGGAGACCAAGATCGGGCTCCTCACTTTAGAGTATGAGAACTTCAAGATGGATCCGGAAGAGAACATCGAGAAGATGTTTGATAGGTTCTCCACTATCACCAATGGTCTAAAAGGTTATGGAGAAGCCATCCCGGAAGAGAAGCTTGTCCGAAAGCTCATCTACTTCCTTCCCGAGTCATTAGACTCAAAGAAGACCGCCATCATCGAAGCTAAGAACTTGAAAACTTTGAAGCTTGATGAGCTCATGGGGTCTCTTCTCACTCATCAAATCATGAAGAAGAACAAAGAAGAGGAGAAGAAGAGGGAAGAAATTAGAGCTATGTGAGAGAAGAAAATCAAAGGGCTTGGCATCAACACAAATGCCATGGCTCTCAAGTCCTCCACTTGTCAACATGTAGATTCTAGTGAGGAGGAAAGTGAAGATGAAGAGATGACCTATCACTTCAACAAATTTGCCCGATTCATGAAAATCAAAATGGAGAATTCAAGGCATGAATCGAGAAAGAAGATGAAGGAATCCCACAAGTCCAACAAGAAGGGATCATCTTCAAAGCAAGCATATGTGGCCACTTGGAGTGATGAAGACTCCACCGATGATGAGGTAGCCCACTTGTGCTTGATGGCCCTCAATGAGGGGGAGGTAACTTCTAACTCATCTACTTCAAATTCATATACTTTTGATGAGTTGCAAGATGCCTATGATGATTTGCTTTTGGAATTCAAGGCATCATTTTCCAAAAACAAAAAGTTGATTTCAAAAATAAAAATTGAAAATGATTGCTTTCCAAAACAAATCTTGAACTTGAAGCAAAATTGAAAGATTTTGAGCAAAAATATTTTGATTTACAAAATTTGCTTCTTAAAGTTCAAAAAGAAAAAGATTTGATTTCCAATGAACTTCAAAATAAAAATGATTTTGGAAAATCAAACTTTTACATAAGACAATCTAATGCCCCTAGATTTATAAACGGTAAATGTTTTAGAAGTGTTTGGGTCCCAAAAGGACTAACCATTTCAATTAAAAAGGATGACATTGAAAAATGGATTCCTAAGGGTACTAAAATTTGTGCTACTAATGTTCATGGATCCAAAGCAATTTGGATACCAAAAATTACTTGATTGTCTTTTGATAGGTGTGATGGAGATGTTTAACAAGTCAAACTTTGAGGGGGAGCTCCATGCACACTAAGGAAGAACACTTGAAGAAGGAAGGCTTCACATCCTCCCTTGAGTTCAAGTGTGGTAAAATCTATTTGTTTTTGTTTTTATTTGATTTATTTTTATGTCAACTAGATAATCATATATGTTGGACTAACATTTTGATGATGCTTTGAGTAAGGGGGAACCATTTTTAAAACCAAATTCTTATTTTTGTCAAAATTTTTCCTCTATAGTTATTTTGAACTTAATGTTTTAAATTCTTTTTGATATAACAAAAAAGAGGAGAAATAGTTTGAAAAATTGAATTTTCAAATGAATAAGGGGGAACTTTATTTGATTTCACACATTTAATCTCTTATTCACATTTTTAAAGTTAAAGGGGGAGAATCTCAAACAATTTTTCAAGTTGGTTTTATTATATCAAAAAGGGGAGATTGTAGAACTAATGTTTTGATATAATAATTAAAAAATGTTTTGGACTAATTTGAAAAGAATTTAAAACTTGGTTTTAAGTCCAAACAACTTGAATTTATGTTTGAGGTATTTTAAAAGGTTTTTGGCAAGATTTTTCATGCTTTTAAACATCCAAACTTGTGTGTTCAAGCTACCCGTACCGATACGGTCCAACCCGTATCGATACCTTTTTGGCCCAGTTTGGTCACTGCCAAAACCTGTATCGAAACAGGCTTGGCCGTTTCGATACAGTGAGGGATCGTTTCGATACGCATGGTAAGCGTACTGATCCCCATTTAACAACCACAATGGCTATTTTCCCAAAGTTTAAACATCATACCGTACTGATACGCCTCCAAGCGTATCGATACGCCTAGGCTGGCAAGAGCCCAACGGCTAGTTTCTGATGAAGGTCGTACCGATACGGGTCCAAACGTATCGATACAGAAGGCTGCAGAACAGCATTAATGAAGGAAAATAAAGTCCTCAACGGCTAGTAACGACTACAAACTCATTAAGGAGTATAAAAGGGACCTCCAAGTATCAAGATATGGTTAATGCTTCAATTGTCAATCAACAAATGAACAAATTGTGTCTTTGTTCGTAAATTGTCAATTCTTGTATAGACAAACACTAGTGAGCCAAAATTGTCAAATTTGCTCAAGTGTTTTAGGTTTTGGGTGAGTGCTTTAATTGTGCAAACAAACACCTATTAGAGGAATTTCTGTTTGCTTTCTTTATCTCTTTGTAAGAGAGGGTTTGATCAAGGCTTTGGGTAGAAAGCTTGATCGGTGTAAAGGGTTTCCTCTTAAGCCTAGAAAAGGGGACGAATCAATAGTGGATTGATTGGAAATCCTTAGTGGGAAGCTAAGGTAGTGGATGTAGACCTTGGTTAGAAGGTTGAACCACTATAAATCTTTGTGTCAATTTTCCTTTTAGCTTCCACAACCCTAACATCCAAAAATTCACCTCTCCACCACTTGGTGAGCAACATCGGTTGAACGAATCGAGCACCTAAAAACCCAACAATGATAAACACAACATAATCGAAAATATGACTGTAACTATAATTACAATTTAAATCTTCAATTTAAAGCCTATTTTTAAGTTCGCCCCGGGCCTCCAAAAATTCAGGACCGGCCCTGTTTCACCCTTAGTAAAAAAATCTAGTAATATTTAAGATTTTAAATGTAACACCCGTGTTTTGGGGTTAGGAGTTAGCCGGGTTTATAGTTCGAGTCAATAAAATTTAATTAAAACAATTCAACCTAATTTGTGATGTAATTGAGCTTTAATAAGAGGGGAGGGACCTACGTTGCGATTTTACCCAAAAGTTTTAAAAAAAAGGAAGACAACTTTTAAAGTTGTCATCTTCTCCCCCTTTTCCCCTCTATTCCCACATGAAGAACACAAACCCCCTCTCCAAACTCTCTCAAACTTCAAGTTACTATTCCATTCGATTTCAACTTCATTTCAAGGTGTTTTTGAAAGGTAAATATGTCATCTTACTCTCCTCCTTATCCTCTATTTACCTATGGTCTTGGATTTCAAAAACATGGACTTTTAAAATGTTAGGGTTTTACTAAAAGCTTGGATTTTTATGAGATTTCCATCTTGTTTTGATAAATTGAGTTGGGGCTTTAGTTATTCATGTCAAAAGGTGCAACATATATCGATTTGGTTGAGTTTTGTGGAAAATCCGAAGTAGGGTCTTAGAGCAAATTTTAAGGTATTAAAACTTGGGTTTTTGGGATGTTTAAGGTTGAAATTGAAGGGCTGTTGGTTTAGGTATATTAGGAAGGTGTTTTGGGATCATTTGAGAGTCATTTGGGTGTTTGAAAGTAGAGTTTTCAGCCAAGGTTTGAGGGAGTACGAATTTGTTATATTTGGGGATTAAATGTGGTTGGAAATTATGGATGAAGTTGGTTTGAATTCAAAGGTTGAATGTTGTTTGAATATTAGCATTGATTGTGGCTATTGGTTGTGTTTTTGGTTGGCTAGAAGCGAGAGGGACCGTCGAAGAAGCTTTGGGACCGAATCCGGGTTCGTAGGAGTTTCGCTTGGTAGCTAAGGAAGGGCGGTGAGTGGTTTTAAACTTGGTTTAAAGTTTGGTTCGAGTATGTGTAGCGTGTGTGTGTAAGTGTGCTTGGTAGGCCACTTCCTTTTAACTCAAGCAGTTAAATTAGCCTTGTTCTCCTTAAATGCTAATGTGCTTGTTGACTATGCTCTTGTGCTTGTGGTTAATTGGTGCTAGTATATTCATGAGATGTATATGTATGTGATGAGCATGGAGTGTGGTTGATGATATATAATGTGGTTATGATAATTGGCACTAAATAAATTACCGGTTGTAAATGATCGATCATTAGGATTAGTGTGCACACAAATTGAGTCAAAACGTACGTGGCCTTGATGGCGTTAAGTCATCAAGGAGGAGTATGGTGATGTAATATTCCACCGGAAGCTTTTATTTATTTCTACGGGATGATGAGTGGAATCCCATCCGTAGGGCATGTGGCAATGAGTGGAATCCCGCACATGCAAGGTCCGGTGATGAGTGTAATCCCACCGAGGTAAAGTGTTGTTGAGGTTTAAATCTGCACAATCGGGATAATTTAAAGTGGCCAATTAACTTGTTCATATATTGTGATATGTGATGTTGATTCATGATTATCGATTATTGATGCTTGATGCTTAGTGTGAAGTAAGATGCCATACTATGCCACTTGAAAGACTAGCTAGGTCTACTTGATTACATGTCAATGCTTGATATATGTGAGATTAGGATTTACATGCTTGAACCCTGCATTGTTGATGTTTTTCGTTTTAGAGCACCCTCACTAAGCTTATAGCTTACGCTCTCAATGTTCAACAATGCAGATCATTAGCGTGGTGTTAGCTCGAGGCAAGGCAAGAAGGGCTTCCAAGTTTGTGACTCAAGTACGGTGGTGATTTTGTATTAGTTAGCAATGTGGCAAGGGTTGTGTATGAGCTTGTATGACTCATTTACATGTGTGGATGTTGGATTGACTACGGTTTGAAAGCATGATATGTTATGATGAATGTTGTGTATGTTAGCATGTCTTAGATGCTAGGTTGCCTTGTTTTAGTGCAAACCTCTTTATGCTTATCTTATGCCTTTTAAGGCCTTTGAGTTCCATGTATGACCTTATATGTTAAATTGCCTTTTTGAAATGCTATGTATGGATGCTTAGGTTGTGTTAGAATGCTTAAGTTGCTTGATTGTATGTGCACCTCCTTGTGTTGTTTAGAGCCCTTTGGTTTCTTGTGAAAGCATGCTTTTATGGTTGGTTTGCCTTAGGATTGATGATAGTGTGTTGGTTGAAGTTTTAGAGGGGTTTAAGGGCCTCCTTGTGCCTTAAATCCGCTCAAACCTGCAAGTTCGTAGCAAGGGTATCGATACGGTTGGTCCCGTATCGATACGACCTTCTTGTTCAAGGCCATGCGTTTCGGTACGCGGGGAGACGTATCGATACCTTTTTGGACACTGGAGTTACTGTCCACATTGGTATCGATACCAGTCTCAGGCGTATCGATACCTTTTTGGTCACTGGAGCTACTGTCCATTTCGGTATCGATACGGGCCTCTGGTGTATCGATACCGTCATCTTAGCGTTGACCGTGGGAAGTCAACCGTTGGGGAGGGTATCGATACACTCCTTGGGCGTATCGATACTGTCTCCACGGATTGACTCTGACCAGTTGACCTAGTCAAGGGGTATCGATACACCCCTTAAGTGTATTGATACCGCCTGCAGATTAAGCTTAAAATTGGGCTGTAAGACGTTGGGTTGAGTTCGTTTGTTTGTTTCGTAAATATTGTTCCGCTGTATGATCACATAGGATTAAACACTCATCTAGACAAGATTTAAAATGAAAAAAAAATAGGGTTGCTAACCGAGGGGGAATCCTTAAGGGGTTTTCACTCGGTTTTTCCCGTGTGGCCCACTCGGACCGGTCATCCTGCCAGACCGGGACGAGGGGGTTACATTAAAATTATTTTTCATATGCATGAACCAACTTATCTTAGTGGTTAAGAGAATAGTTAATATTTTTAGAGGTCACGAGTTCGAACACTAACAGTTGCAGCTTGCTCTAGAGATTGTTGACGGGGTGAAGTTGAATATGCAGGAAATAATGGGTAATTGCAATGATTATGCATTTCCATTTCCCCTTTGTGTATTCTCTTTCAGTTTCTTGCATGGCCTGCCAACAACATCATGCGTGAATAGCTAAAGAGGCAATTTCTTCATCATCATATAACCATGGGAAAGCAGTCACTTCATTATCATGATTCATACATCAAATCCTATTCTCATCTACCCATTTTCACATATATACTGCTCCCCTCATTCATCCATACATTCATATACCGATAAAATTTTGGCTCAACCACTAAGGGTGTTTAAAAATATTTGACCCGAATGACCTGCCCGTTGATAAGAAAAATTCGGCTAATTTTTATAATTTTATTCACTTTTTGAGTTAGGCATCTGGCCTATCATTTCTCAGGTAGTAAAATCTAAGATTTTCGGGTACGCAAGTACCCCGGATGTATTTGACACTCTGGGCACTTACTGTCGAAGACATTTATTTTAAGCATTCAGGAAAGCATTTGGGACGACATGGGAAAATCAAGGGAAGACGGTCGAATCGATGACGGAGGCAATAAAACTACTGGAACAAGAGTTTGGAGGGGAAAAAATATTTCAACGGAGACAGAGATTGGGTATCTTGATTTGGTTGACGGATAATTGCGTGTATATACGTGAAGATTATCGCTTGAGAAAAAAGAGTAAGGAGTTAATGGTATGATTGACAATTATGATCGTGTTTGGCAAATTACGGTTTGAGTTAAAATTAAAGATTTGAGCTAATATTAGAGGTTTGATTGGTTAAATTTGATAATTTAGATGTTTGGTGAATAGTAGATTAAAATAACGGATTAGGGTGAAACCTTGAAAAAGCTGCTAATATGAGCCCTTTTGAAATTAGAAGTTTTGACGCGGGAATTATAAATATCCTTTTACCCTTAACAATTATCAAAAAAATCTCTAAATAATTTAAATTTTACCATTTCTATTTTAATTTTTTCACTCTTACGTATTTACATTGTGACATTTGTAAACTAATATTTTTTATTTTTTTATTTTTATTCTCACACATTTATATTTAAATTTAATAATTAATTAAATTGTGTATTAAAAATAATTATATAAATAATAAATTAATATATAGATCCTTCAAATATGTTAGTAATGTTACATTAAAAATATTTTTCATAATTTAATTAATATACAAAATATTGATAATTAATAAACTATTTGAACAAGTATCGAATATAATCATATCCTCACATGTCATTTTGCTTGTTTAAATAATCAAACAACTATCAGCTATTAGTTAATTTTACCAAACACTTTTATATAACCAGCTAATACAATTCGCTAGTCAAATCAGCTAATACAATCAGATATCAGCTAATGTAATCCGCTATCCGCTAATTGCCAAATAGGGCCATAATATGTTACGTAATCATATTAGGTTCTAAATTTAATTAAAATTGGATAAACTGCTAAATAAGTCCTTGAACTAATTGAACCAATCTTATTAGTGCATTAGACTGTACTTTAATAAATCTGATTATAATTAGTATCATAACGAAATTAATAACAGTGGCATCAAATATGGAGTCTCTCAACGGTCAAGGTAATTCCGTCCGTCCTGTTCCAGCCGGCAGTCAAGCTTTTCCAGGAAATCAGGTAAATATCTCTTCGGCTACCAACGCTCAGGATCGTGCCTCGGGGAAGGGGAAAGAATCTGCTTCAGACGAAGGTGGTTGGACGGTGGTTAACAGACAAAAGCAGCGTTCGGCAAGGCACGATCCACCATTGAGGGTGTTCCCGAAACCGCCAGAATGGACTGTTTTCGTGAGTAACCTTAGCAAGAGGGTTCCCAGATTAACGGTAAAAGAGTTGTTTGAAAGTCATGGCAAGGTTAGGAGATTGTTTATCCCCTTCAGGAATCCCAGACCAAAGGATTCTGAACATACCTTTGCATTTGTCGCTTATGGGTCGAAAGTGGAACAACAGAGGACTATAGGAAATCTCGACGGTTTCAAAGTTGATGGCAGTTTCATCCGGGTTTCGGCGGCCAAGACCCGCGTCAACCTCCCGGAAAATAGTTTTCCCAGACAACAACCCTCTGGGGCCAGAGTCCCTTATCGTTCCTACCGCGACACCCTGATGAAGGAGGCTAAGGAGGTTGAAGGTGGTAACAAGACTAAGGCTACCGATGGTAAGTCATCCGATAATCCTAATGCTATATTTCATGGGGCTTCTGGTAGTGGTAAGGAGTGTGCATAGAAAGAAAAAGTTAATTTCCAGGTTCCGGCGAAGGACCTGGATTGGATGAATCGATGTATGGTTGGAATTTTAAAGGCTGGTTTTGATCAAGAGTTTACTCAACGGGCTCTGATGAATGATGATATAGACGTGATGGTCTCGAAATGGGGAGTGGACAACGATTCCCATATTCTGATGTTCAGATCGAAAGAGAATATGGAGGCAATCTGGAATGGCAAACGTGAAGAACTATCGTTCTGGTTCTCCCAAATTGGTCCGCTCTTGATCCGTGGCATCCCTCATTACTTCGTGAATTTGGGGCTGCACGGCGTCCCTCTCTGCTGCTGGCATTCGAAATTTTTTGAAGAGTTGGGTAATAGGTGGGGGGTATTCGTCGGAGTAGATTCCGAAACCCAGAACAATGAGAGGTTGGATGTCGCAAAAGTGTGCATCAGGGCGGTGAGCACAGCCATCATTCCGGCGAGGATTACGATTTCCTCCATGGGCTACCCGTTTCGTGGTAGCATCTCCATCGGCGATTCCTCTGGGAAATCAGTTGTATCCGATCCGGGGGTGGGCGGTGATGGCTCTGATGAGGAGTGGAATCTCCTTGACGACGACGAGGTCTTGGAATCTGGTGGATTAGCGGCTACTGGACGGCCCTCGTCTCCGACGATTGGCGTTCGGAATGGCTATGTTGCGGCCGGCATCTCACCGCCTCGGGATAACGAGCCCATTAATGCGGGCGATTCTTTGAATGCTGGCTCCTGTTCCAACGTGCAGCCAGGGAATGTTCCTGGTCATATTGCTGAGATGGATGAAGTGAATGTTGATAATTGGGTCGATTCACCTGATAGGCAGCAGTCCCATGAATCTCCTGTGGGGCCCTCCAATAATTCAAACATTCCTATAATAAACTCTCTTATTCCTGGGCTTAATGTTGGGCCGCCGCGGATGGATTGCCCAAGGGGGGGATTCAACCATCCTCTTTATCGACTAATTGGCCCATTATGGTTCCTTCTCCAGTTCCGAATATTGCGCAAAAATCTCCCTCGTGGTCAGGAGAATTTGTTCCGGATAGCCTTGATGCTGGCAATAAAATTATGCCCGGTTCTTCATTTCCATATGGTCAGAATCAATTAGGCTCATCCCCTAAAATTGGGTACAGAAGTTTTTTTCGGGCTAAGACCAGAAGATTGGTTAGACGTCTAGTGGGAGACTCTTTAGATGATATTCCCTTGCTGCCCTCCACTGTGGATGAAAATGCCAACTTAGAATATGAAGACTCAGCTGCAGGTCTCGAAGCCGAATCTGTTTGGGAGATGTGCAACCTACTAGAAATTTCATTCAAAGGTGGTAAAGAGGCTGTTATCAAGAGGGTCTATAGCTTGGAGATGGACTCAAGGTGCAGGGTCTGACTCGACTGGCTAAGGTATGTTTTTCTCCGATTTTTTTGAATTTTTATTATTATGAATTTTAATGCTATAACCTGGAATATTAGGGGTTTTAGGCGGAGGGAGAAAAAAAGAGCCCTTAGAGAAGTTGTAAGTAGGATTAGGCCTAATTTAGCCTTTATTCAGGAAACTAAATTAGAAGATATATCCATTAGGGATATCAAAGCTTTTTGGAACATTGGGGATCTAGATTTTGTTTTCTCTCCTGCGTCGGGATCTGCTGGTGGTCTTCTATGTATATTGGACACTGACTTCTTTCAAATTGATGAGAAGTTTAGCTTTCAAAGGTTTACGGCAATAACTGGGGTAATTAAAAGCTTAGATTTTCGCTGTGGTCTAGTTAACGTATACGGCCCATCGGTTAACTCGGAAAAATCTACCTTTCTTGCGGAGTTGCTGGGATTCCTAAAATCGAAAGATATTCCCTGGTGCTTGGGAGGCGATTTTAATCTCTTCCTAGATCAAGAAGAGAAACTGGGGTTGACAATGAACATGCAGCTCATCGATGCTTTCCAGAATTTTGTCTCGGAAGCAGAGCTTATGGACCTACCTCTGGTTGGTGGGAAATTTACTTGGTGTAACAACCGTGATCCTCCCACCTTTGTGCGCCTTGATAGGTTCTTGATCTCAGCTGATCTTAGTTTGGTTTTGCCGGGTTTCCTCCAGAAGGTCCTCCCGAGATCGCTGTCGGATCATAATGCAGTTCATCTATCGTCTGAAAAGTCTAACTGGGGCCCGAAACCCTTCAAATGCTTCAATTATTGGTTGGAGATGGAGGGTTTCGAAGACTTAGTTACGAAAACAATAGAGGATCAGATGAACAAAAGCACAACTTATGGTATTGGGGGCATTCTGAAAGTCACTAAATTGGCAGTTAAGGCTTGGTCTGGGGATCTCCTAAAGAACAAAAGCAGGAATTTTGTGGTCATTGCAAAGGAGATAGAACTTCTGGAAACCCAATTACAACAAGGCCTTATGATTCTGGGCTCGCACGACACTCTTAGGTCTCTAAGATCTCAATTGTGGGCGGCCTATCGGAAGGAAGAGAGTGGGTGGCTTCAAAAGTCACGTCTGCGCTGGTTCTCGGAGGGGGATCGAAACACCCGCTTCTTTCACTTAACAACTATGGATAGAAGAAGGACTAACCAGTTAAAACAGTTGACAAGAGAAGGGGTTGAAATCAATAATCCATCTTCGGTAAAGAGCATGGTTAGAGATTACTTCTATGAAGCTTATAATACCACCACTGCCCTCGAGGTGGAGGACCTTAATTTAGGCTTCTGTAAGTTAAACGAAGCTCAATCCACCGCCCTTCAGGATAGGTTTAGTGAAGATGAAATATGGGTGGTCTTGTCCTCTTCAGACAGCAATCGTGCCCCCGGACCGGATGGTTTTAACCTGGGCTTTTTCAAAAAGTTTTGGAGTAACCTTAAGGGAGAAATTATGCGGTTCTTTGATGACTTTTATTGGGGTCGCCCTTGGGATATAGGAATCAACCATTCTTTCATCACCCTTATTCCCAAGGTAAAGAACCCCAATTCACTTGACGAATTCAGGCCAATAAGTCTTGTAGGAGGAATGTACAAACTTCTTTCAAAAGTTCTGGCCAAACGTCTTAGTGCGGTGTTGGGTGACATCATTGGTGAGCAACAATTCGCTTTCATTCCGGGTCGGCAAATCCTCGACTGTTTGCTGATTGCAAATGAGGTTATTTACTCAATGGCTAAGTCAGGCAGCAAGGGTATCGCTTTCAAAATTGATTTCCAGAAAGCGTATGACACGGTGAGTTGGGCTTTCTTAACCCGAGTTATGAAGGAATGTAATTTTGGGGAAAGATGGTGCGATTGGATCTATAGGTGCATCTCCACAGCCTCTATCTCAATACTGGTCAATGGTTCACCCACTGAGGCTTTTAAGATCTCGTGTGGTTTAAGACAAGGCTGTTCACTTTCCCCCTTCTTTTCAATCTCATTGGTGAAGCCCTCAACCTGCTATTTAGGAAGGCTGTTCGCCTAAATTTATTTGCAGGGTGCAAAGTTGGAAGAGGCAGCTCACTCATAGAAATTTCTCACCTACAGTTTGCAGATGACCTCCTGATCTTCTGCGAGGGTGAAGAAAACCAAATCCGGAGTGTTAAAAGAGTACTGCGTATTTTCGAACTAGCCTCGGGTCTAAAACTCAACCTTAAGAAGAGTCGAGTCTTTGGGATCAACATTTGTGAGGAAACAGTTAGGAATTGGGCTTTGGATGTTGGGTGCTCTTTTGACAAATTTCCCACGGAATATCTGGGCTTACCTCTTGGGGCTAGTCGGAACTCGGCAGCGCTGTGGGATCCAATCCTCAGTAGAGTCATGCCTAAGCTAAATAGTTGGAAATCCAAATCCTTATCTATAGGTGGTCGTCTCACGTTGGTGAAATCGATCCTATGCAGCCTTCCTACTTATTTCCTCTCCCTATTTCGTTTACCGACCCAAGTTTGCAACCGACTCTGTAGTCTTATGGCCCGGTTTCTCTGGGGGGGAACGAGGACAAATCATGCATTCACTGGGTCAGTTGGGCCCAGATTTGCAAGCCTAGGTTGGCTGGTGGTTTGGGAGTGTCGAACCTGGAAATGCTAAATAGAGGGTTTTTGTGCAAGTGGATTATCAGATTCGGTAATGAACCGGATAGTCTCTGGAAGTGGGTGATAGATGCCAAAATTCCAAATCCGTCCACTCCTCTCCTCCCTTCTATTCCGAAGCCTCATCAAGCTTCCTGGTTATGGAGAGGGATAGCGAATGCATCCTTGGGAAATGACGCTATAGGTTCCAGGATTAAGCAGAATATTTCATTACAGGTTGGTGATGGTAATGCCATCCTATTCTGGTCCGATTGGTGGCTTGGGGATTTTTCCCTAAAGAAGAAATTTCCCCGCATTTTTGCTCTTTCTGTTCAGAAATCTGGCACCATCTCGGAGTTTGGGGTCAAAATGGACTCGGGTTGGTGTTGTTCCATCCCCCTGAGACGCCCTTGTCTTGATTGGGAAGTACCTATTTGGGATTCATTCATGAATTGTCTTGATGTTTTTAAACCTTCCTCCCCGGGAAGGGATTGGGTCTGCTGGAAGGGCTCGAGTGATGGCTCCTTCTCCTCTAAGTCCTTTAGAGAGATCATGGCTCCCTGTGACAGCTCTAACCCTATTTGGAAAAATCAAGTCTGGCTTGGTTTCGCTCCCCCTAAAGTAGAAATTCTAATCTGGAGACTCATTTGGGGTCGTATCCCAGTGAAAGTGGAACTGGCTAAGCGGGGTGTGAGAAACTTGGATAGCATCCTCTGCCCTCTCTGCAAGGCCTTCCCAGAATCGTGTGCTCACCTCTTTGTGTCGTGTGCTGGGGTTTGGCGTATTTGGATGAGGTTCTGTAATATGGTCAAGATTTTGGCCGTTTTTCCTTGTGATATTCCTAGTTTCTTCGAAGCTTGGGATGGGTTAGGGAGGGAAGGCAACCGGGCCTGGATGAAGCTGGTTCCCTTTGCCTTGGTGTGGTCCGTTTGGTTATTCCGGAATGAGATAGTCTTTAGGAAAAAGGAGGTGGATTGGCTTCAATTGGATTTCCTGATCAAATTTCGGCTCGCCTCGTGGTTTAAGGCAAAATTCCTGGATGTTCCGCTGTCGTTGTCTGATCTTTTGATGGATTTCTCCTTGGTGGCATCGTCCTTCGCCCGAACCCCTTCGCTGACCCCCCCTGGCGGTTGGACCCCCCCTCCTGGGTTCTTAAAACTAAATTCGGACGCCGCCATTTTATCTAGGGAGGTCGGTGGGATCGGTGGCCTGGTTAGGGATTCGAAAGGCGCGACTCTTCTTGAGTTCTCTGAATCCACTAACTGTGCGCCCCCAACTATCTTGGAATTTGAAGCGATGAATCGGGGCATTAATCTCTTCCTCAATTCCCAGTGGTCAAATAATAGTAGACTCGTAGTCGAATCCGATTGTCAGCTAGCGGTCGATTGGTGTCTCGGAAAAGTGACTCCCCCCTGTCATATTCGAGATAGGGTCCTGAACCTTGTGGCTGTAGCTCGGACAAGAGGGATGTGCTTTCGATGGGTTCCAAGGTCGAGCAATACTGAGGCAGATAGGTTAGCCAAAAAAGGCATAGGCTAATAGGTTAGCTGGTTTTAAGTTATTTGTAGGGCTCGAGGCTCCGAATATGGTTTATTCTATTTATGTTTTATGATCAACCGTTGTCCAGTAGTTGTTTGCAGGTTTTTTTTGCAGCTTTTTGATGCGTATTGCAGTGGCCCCTCTGGATCAAGGGGATTGGCGTTTGGACTGGAGGCACTTCCTACCGCCGATTTACTCTAGGCTTTCGGTTGGAGTTTTGCGTTAGGTGGTTGTGTTATAAAGTTGTATTGACGGGACTTTGGGATTATGATTATGGTCATGGCTTATTTCTGACTCCGTTGTATGTATATAGCCAGATATGATGCACTCTTTTTCCTCCACCTAGGTTTAGGGAGGTTTTTTAATAAGGCTCATATCTGTGCTCGTTGTATGGTTGATATTTTTTAATCAATCAAATTACCTTTCAAAAAAAAGTCCTTGAACTAATTTACTTTCCCTAAATTAACCCTTGTACTTTGTTGTATTAAAATAAACTCGTATGTTTTGATTTGTACTTTAATTAACTCTTATATCAAATGAAATAATGATTTTTGAAGAGTTTTATTTTGGAATAAATAAAATGCCAAGGTTCATTTCGGTTTGAATCAAAGTTTAAGGATTTATTTATTTAAATGTATTAATAATATTTTGGAGTAAAATCTTGACTGAATTGATGTCATGTCATGACTTAACATGAGTACCGGTTCAATTAGAAAATGGTTAAAATGTTTTTATTTTAAATTATAATTTTTTATCTTGTTATATTTTTATATACATTTTAAATAAAACAGCTAAATAATTTTTTAAAAGAAAATATCTGAATCGGGCTAAACCCAAGACAGCTTGCGTGAAGCTACAGGTTTTATTACATATAGGATAATTATTCAAATATATTATTAGTGAAGTTCTCCTTTTAATTTTCATAAGCATTTTTAATCTATCAATATATTTAAATCAATAAAATAATATAATTATATACCAAAACAAATTGTGGAGTTAAAAAAAGTTTATTGTCATTGTATCAAATAATATATATAATTATTGTTTGATATACTATCAATTAAAGCTTTTTTCTCCACAAACAACTTTAATTCATCGTGCATATTCTTTAATAAAAATTTAAATGAAAATTAAGGACATATGATGGTGGATTAAAAATTATTTGCGAAAACTCAATGTCTTTATTTAGCAATTAATGAATATCGAATAACTGATAGTGGATTGCATTAACCGATAGTTAATTGTATTAATTGGTTTGACTAATTAATTGTATAAGAATAATTGATAAAATTAACCGATAGTTGATATTTATTTGTTTATTTGAACAAGTAAAATGCATGTAAAAACATAGTTATATTTAATACTTGTTCGAATATTTTATTGGTTATCAATATTTAATATCTATTAATATATATTAAATTATGAAAATTAATATTTTTAATATAATATTACTAAACATATTTGAAAGATCTATACATTAATTTTTTTATTTATTGAATTATATTTTTAATACATTAATTATCTTTTTTGAAACATGTGTTAAACTCGCCTCTTTGAAAGAAAAAACAATTATTTAAATTATATATGAGAATATGTTCTAGGAGTACTTCAAAAGCATTCGTAAATCACTTAAATACAATACAAATTTGTGAGAATAAAAAAATATTATTTTACAAATATCAAAGAAAATAATATCTTTACAATTCTTTTATTCAATACACTAAACACAAATTGTTGTTCAATTGACAGGATTGTCTCGAGATGCTCTGCTAGATACTCGAGTGTTCCACCAGGCCCCTAACGAGATTTTGCCGAGGTTTTTGGCCGATCTTCAATATGTTGTTCGTTAAGGTTGTGTAGCAATTCAAGGTATTTTGGTGTTTGTTTTCCTTGATGGGCGTTGTTAATTTCCTTTCATCATTTAAATTAATGGTTGTTATGAATATTTATTTATGTGGATGTCTATCATGATTAGAACTTTATCAAAGGAGTTTGATTTATTTATTATTAGGAACATTATCTCTATGAATTAGAGTTTAATGTATTATGTACTTCTTATGCCTATAAATAGATGATTCATTGAAGGCATTGTATACAATTCTATATTTAAGAATAATACAAATCTCTCTCTTTCTCTTATCTCTTTGTTCTTCTTGTTCTTATTCTTGTTCTTCTTTATTTTATTCACAACACGTTATCAGCACGATCTCGCTCGCTTAATTACTGTGATTATTGTTGGTGGTTCTCGAAAAGAATTTCAATTTGATATTGGTGACTACATCTATCATATATTCAGCTTACCTTGGAAAGTATGGTATGTTTTATTTATTTATATACTAATATAATGATTGATTTATCATTCTCCAAAAGTTAGTATATTCATATCTATTATTTGGTTATTATTTTAATTTATTATTATTTTATTCATACTTGAAGTAACTCTTGAATTAACGAAAATTAAAATTATCGTCGTACTTCATTAGATGGATTGATAAAGCAAACCGAATTAAAGCCCTCAAGGATTTCGGCTAAATGCTATTGGGCGCACAAATTGGAACATTTTATTACACAGTATATTAGTTTTATTCAAAGTTTTTATTATTCCATTCTAATTTATAATTGATTCAATTCAAGGATTGTGTTGCCATGTGGTTGTTATATATTTGTTTTATCATTATTATTATTATTATGGTAATTTATATGAATAAATTCGAGATATAAAATAACTTTATTATTTGTATCAATTATTTTGTATGTGAATCAAAGGCAAAAGGAATACGTTACTTTGATGTGTTTATACATTCATCAAAATGTTGTTTGATTTTAACTATGGTTGTTTATAATTTGATCACATCACTTATAGTTATGTTTATTCAACTTGATCTATGACTACTTTTATACTTTTTGATCTAGTCTCAAATAATTTTTTTTATTCTATTGATAAAAGTCGATGTTTTTAACCGTGTTTTGAGTTTTACATGTATTCAAATGAGTTGGAAAGAGACATGGCGTAAAAAAAAGATTATGAGAAGATGCATTGGTTCATTTGCTACGTCATCATTGAGACGAAATTCAATATCGGTAAACTCTATTTTTATTTTTATCTTTTAAAATACAATTTTAAAGTGCGATAAATCATGATGCTTTTGAATTTACAAGAAGATTATTATAAAGTCTATATTTGCTCGAAAGCAATATTTCTTCTTCGTTGAAAAACTTGACCATAGACTTCTTCCAATTTCAAGTTACGAAAATTCTTCTTGATCCAAAAAGTTTTATGGGAGGCATTCCTTGAAGTGAATGCAAAGCATGATGTTTATTCCATGCGATTATCAATGATGGGGCATTCCCTAAAGTAAATGCAAGCATGATGTTTATTCCATGCAATTATCAATGATGGGTCATTCCCTGAAGTGAATGCAAGCATGATGTTTATTCCATGCGATTATTGGATCTGTTTCATTCCCTGAAGTGAATGTAAACATGGTAAATCATTATTCAATTAGAGACATAATTTCGATATAATCCAAGTATAATTGGCTGGACATCCCGTTCTGCGAGGCTACTGGTCTCAAAGGAGGTTTTTAAAGGACCTTGTGGACAGGTTTAACAATGCCGCGTACGAGGATTAAATCTTTGTTCTCTGTGATAAGGATATGTGAAAAAGGTTTTAAAGGCCCACTGGCTCTACTCCATTCCCTGAAGTGAATGTGAGATTATATTATGGAAGGAATAAAAAAATCATATTAAAAGTTGTGGTCGTGGTCGAGGCTATGAATATACACATGAAAAATATAGTCATTTTAAGAATACTTCTACCCGCTGGTAGCAAAGTTATAAGGATGACAAGAGTGATAAAGATCATTCTAAGGAAGTGAAATCATTTTACCAATGTGATGTTATAAACCATTGATTTCGTACTTGTCAAACGCCAAAGTACTATGGACTTTATCCATAATCATGAATGATAAATGAAATAAAATATAAACAAAATTTGTTTATGGCGAAAATAATTATGGCGTTATTGGTCCAACTCAATTGGATATTGTTAATTTTCTCATAACCCTTGAAGGGAATAATTTACCATTTATTTTATTTCCCTTATAACCTCTAACAGGAATAATTGGGTTTTTATTTTTTTTTTTATTTTTTTTATGTTAATTCGTTTTATTTATTATTTATTTATGTTAGTTTGCTTTATGTTTATTTATTTCACATATTATTTATTTACGCTTTATGTTAATTTATTATTTGAAGAATATGATTACTTCCGGAATAAAATATACAATGAATTGTGGCTATTTATGCCTAGAATTGTGGCTATTTATGCCTAGCAGATAATGCAAGTACTCATATTGTACTTAATCATAAGAAATATTTTTCCCATTTAAATGCAAGGGGAAATATGAGTAGTATTTCTCAAAGTACTAAAATATCAATACTTCGGAAGAGCACTTGAAAGTTTATCTCTGATAGATAATCGACTTGATATGATGTGCTATATTTTATATTTTTCATTCCTCGAAGTGAATGATACAAAGTACATATTTTCATTACCTGAAGTAAATGAAACAAAGCACATTTTGAAAAGTGCACAATTATGCATTTCTCGATTAAAATGCAAGGGAATAATGTGAGTATTATATCCGGAAGTACTAATATCACAAAAGGCTCTGGTTGAGCAAATATGTTATTGTCAAATGGAACTTTATTCCATATTCACAGTGCGTTATACTCGTCAAAGTCATAAAGAGAGCAATATGAGTTCGCAAACTACCCCTTTGAGAATTATAGATAACATATGTTATCAATTGACATTTGAAATAAGTCAATATGGATATAAGTTCTGGTAGCCAAAAAGTCAGTTGAAAGCTCTAGGAGAGCTATATATTGCTACCAAAAGATAATTTCAATTGAAAGCTCCGAAAGAGCTAAATATATTCCTATTTAAAGGAACAATTTTGATGGTCGTACTAGACATGTACGAGTAAGATTGAATTACATGTTATGGTAAACAAGAAGTTTACAAATTCAGAGATATATACACACATATATATAGTTGGCATGATCGGTTAGACCATCCTGATCAATAATGGTGCAGAAATTATTGAGATTTACGTGCACATGTATTAAAATAACCTGTAGTTCTTGTGGTGCTTATTCTCAAAGGAATGGATTAAATTCCACTTATTAAAGAACATGAAGTTCTTGTGTTGCTTAAAGGAATTGATTAAATCCCACTTTCTAAAAGAACATGAAGTTCTTGTGTTGTTTGTTCTCAAATGATATAGATGATCCCACTTACCAAAAGAATTAGAACTTAAAGTTCTTGTACAGAAGTTAAGACTGTATGTCTTGCATATCTGAACGAAATATGGGCCCATATATCCACAAATGTGGAAAGTTTTATATGATTTTAGTAGATGCATCTACATTGTTTTATCGACTTACAACCAGAAGTTTGTGAGATTGATTCTAAAAAGATTCAGATTATGCAGTTAGACTATTCGTCTTGAAAAGCTAGTGGGTTTATATTTTAGGTTATATCAGTTGTTACAAAGCCTATTGATTATGAAAAATATAGTTTAACAAAATTTCAATTGGATGCCTCCTATTTAATAGCTAAACTATGAGAACAAAAGAGTTATTATTTATATGGTGTTTCCATATAGCAACACTTATACGCATCAAGCCAACGAGTTATAATAAACTCCCCGTTATGATTGGTTTTTGGTCAGAAACCATACATTTCCCATTTTATGATTTTTGAATGTGCGATATGAATTGCTCCACCACAACGCACAAAATGGGTAAATAAAAGGGTTGAGAATATATATTGAGTACGAGTCTCCCATTTTATGATTTATGACATGAATTTTCTCAACATCAGGGGGAGATAATAATCAGCTGGATAGAGGAAAATGAATTATAATTATCTAGATCCTCGTATATGAATTAGAAGTTCATAAGATAATTCATGTTATTACATGTCAACTGCCAGACATATTTACTGACCCAATGAGAGTAATTAAGTCTCATATACCAGCTGAAATGCTCTAAGTTTAAATTACATGTTAGAGCGAGAGAATGTAAATCATGCCTGAAGCATGATAGTTGAAATGGTTCCAATGATCAAAATTCTCGTAAATAGAAAGTAATATGAGATGGTCATATATTGGAGGCGGGTGCTCCTGAAGAGACCCAAGATATAACAAATAATAAAACTCTATAAGAGTTTCAGGTACCTGAAATAAAGATTGAAATCTTGAAGAGATCTCGATGAGTTATGTCATTACGAGAATGGAACCAGAAAATTGGAAAGTTGTCGACAACGATTTTACAAACAATTTTACATAAAATACTTCTATAGAAGTAAAGAAAGAAATCGAGGATCTTGTATAAAATCTATCAAGAAGTATAGATATTGAATTGGCCAATGTTGAAAGACGCTTTGAACTTCTAAAATAGAAATATTTGGACCAGCAGTCCAAACACCTAAAGGTGTAATGCAAGTGAGGCACAAATAAGTAGTCGTAAATACGACTTGAACTATGATTTATGAAAAGTTTTAATCACTTCATGGTGGATGCAATTACTTTGGCAGTTTTGAAAATTTTACATGCGTCTAATTATTTGTGGATCCATATTTATCCTTGAAGGATCTAAAATGCTATAAGCATTTGGAAATTTCTGAGGAAATTTATTTAGACATGTCTCATAAATATTTTGGCGCATTTGGTATAATCGCCTTGGTGAATACTAATTGAGAAAATACTATAAGAATGATCAGATTTCCTTATAAATTTTATAAAGGAGTTTGGATCAAGATCCATTATGATAATTTTAGAACTCCCAAAGAGCTTCAAATTGGAAACTCGTGAAGTACTTTCAATACAAGTACTTGAATCTTGACATCAAGTTTATCTCGACCTGAAGATCGAGCATTTTTATATATTTCTTTTGTCTATGAATACACATAAGCTGAAAGAATCTTAAAGAAGATTCAATATGAATAGAGCATATCTATTAAGTATCCCAATAGTTGTAAGATTGTTGGATGTGAATAAAGATAATTATATATTTTTTGGTCTTGAAGCACTATATATTAGTTGGTCAAGAAATATCTATGAATATACAAAGATCATTACATTTAGATCTTCAAACATTTGTTGATGCCTCCTCAAATGTCGTAGAAATAATTGTTATGCACGAGGCAAGCCAAAAAATGTGTTTGGCTAAGAATATTGACCCAACATATCCAAAAGATATGTGGATTTACTTATACAAGATATGATAAAAGCTATCTTGTGTGAAGATAACACAAGATGTATATATCTCAGTTTGAAAGTGGATACATCATGGAACATATTACTCCAAGTTTCATCCCTCACGATCTTTAGAAAAATGATATTCAAGATTAAATTATGAAGATTCAAAGATCTTCTGTGATGTTTGCATGAGGGGGAGTAAATACACGTTGCACTCTTTTTCCCTTAACCGAGGTTTTGTCCCAATGGGTTTTCCTGGTAAGGTTTTTAATGAGGCAACATGTTATGCGTATCAAAGATGTGTGTACTCTTTTTCCTTCACTAAAGAATTTTTTTCCCACTGGGTTTTTATCTTAGTAAGGTTTTAACGAGGCACATTATCTTCATAGACATCCAAGGGGGAGTGTTATGAATATTTATCTATGTGGATGTCTATCATGATTAGAACTTTATCAAAGGAGTTTGATTTATTTATTATTAGGAACATTATCTCTATGAATTAGAGTTTAATGTATTATGTACTTCTTATGCCTATAAATAGATGATTCATTGAAGGCATTGTATACAATTCTATATTTAAGAATAATACAAATCTCTCTCTTTCTCTTATCTCTTTGTTCTTCTTGTTCTTATTCTTGTTCTTCTTTATTTTATTCACAACAATGGTTATATTTTTATGTGTATTTTTTCCGACTAGATTTAAGAGAGTTTTAATGAGACACGTGAAAACATTTTTCTCGGATGATTTTCACTATCTATAAAACCATCCAATTTGATAAAAAAAAATAGTACATTTGACTGGTCAAATTTTTAAAATTGACCGACTTTTGTAATTTTAACTTAAACTCTGTTTACCAAACAATCAAACTATGCTACTAGCGTAACATATTCATACATATAAATAAAGAGAGAAGTGTCTTGGGTTTCCATTTAATTAATTTAAAGAAAAGGAAAAGGGAATGACAACTTTTGCTAATTAACATCTTCATCATGGGTGGATTGTTGTATGGTTCATTTCTAATCAATTGTATTCCTCTTTAATGCTACATATTTTTCTAATATGAATATGCTTTTCAACGTTAACATTAGAAAAGGCCGCTTCTAAAAAATTCGGTATCTTTTGCTCTCATTGCAATTAATAATTAATTATCTCATCTATTGTTAGTGGAATTATTAAAATTTAATGTTTTAGATATATTATTCGCTTTTAAAAAACTTTTAGATGTATTATTTAATTTTTAAATTTTATTAGTACATTGACGTTATGAATAAAACAAACAAAATGATTGTTCTTATAAAAGAATTTTTTAGTATTTAATTTAAATTAAACAATTAATAGATCAAATATGTATATATATAACTAATTAGATATTCAAGCAGTAACTTTATCCTTACAAAGGAAGCATACCCACAAGTTATATTGCAAAAGATGTTCCCATGTCCTCTAAGAACATTCAAATCCGTTTAAATGGAATTATTGTTATTATTATAACATTAAATTCATTTAAAAAGTGTATAAATTTGTATAATTTAATAAAGTGTACTCTATACTAACAATCACTACATTTTTAGGATGTAAGTGTCTAAAAGTTAAATGAACATTAATGTAGTAATTAAGAATTATTTAAAAATTAATTAATAATTTAAAAGGTTACATATAAAAGAAACCTAAGAATTTATCCCCGAAAAAAACATCTCTCAAATATTTTTCTGTTTAATTACTTTTCTATCGCAGGTAGGGCATCGGTGTTCAATAAACAAGGAAATGGCTATTGTACAAACACTAATTAAATTTGTAGTAATCAAATATTTACACTTTTCGACTAAAATTATGATGCACCGATAAAATAAATCATTTTAATTTTGGTTCAGGTTAAATAGTTTATAAATTTGATCTCAGACTACCTCTTTTCTTTATCAAAAAAATAAAATCAAAGACTTATATTTAATAGTTAACAATTTTTAAAGCAAGTGGTTAAAAGTTATCAGTTAACACTTTTCTCCTTTTAAGTTGTAGGTTCATTAGTTATTAGGATTAAATTTGATCTCAGACTACCTCTTTTCTTTATCAAAAAAATAAAATCAAAGACTTATATTTAATAGTTAACAATTTTTAAAGCAAGTGGTTAAAAGTTATCAGTTAACACTTTTCTGCTTTTAAGTTGTAGGTTCATTAGTTATTAGGATTAAATTTCTCTTCTTCTTCATCTATGTAGGAATTATTTTTAAAAAATACATTTAATGTACTTCTAGTGTATAAATAAGTAATATTGTGTGGTTTATTTTTAATTTATAATTATTTATACATTGATATTATATCAAATACAAATACAATAATTATACATTTCAATTTAATCAATCAAATTTTAAGAATATAATTTATCTGTCCTTTTCGGTACTCCTATTTGTGCCCCATACTAAAATTAAGTTTATGAAATTTAGAGTATGATGTATTTTTAGGTTATAGAGTGTAGGGTTTAGAATTTAAAATTTAGGATTATGACTTAAAATTTAATTTTTGAATGTTAGAACATAAAAAAAGACACCGAAAAAGATATAGAATTTTTATAAAAAATCTAAATTTTAGAGTTCATATGAATTCAATACAAAATTGGTGAATAATATAATCAATTACTTGGGGTCAACATAACTCGCCACTCATAAAAGCAAAAGGAAAGAAAGCTGAAAAAACAAGCCACAATTTCCCCCTCTAAAACAGTGATATAACTCTTGATGATCAGTCCAAAAACCAAAACAGAAACCGCTTTAAGCCTTTAACCTCAATTTCCAAACCCCACATGTCTCTTTCCTACTACGCATCCCCACGCCTATACCCGACTCAAATAAATCCCCCACCCCTCCTCTTCCACTACCATCCTCCTCCACCATGTCAATATTAGCTTCACCGGCGATGTTAACAATCCTGGCGGCGGCGATGCTACAATTAACTCTATGTAGCATCGGCGTCGCCGCTACCTCTTACCCTGACTTCCAACTCTTGAACGTTAAACAAACTCTTATAGGGACCAAAATGTTTAAGCCTCTCAAAGCATCTGAATTCCACCAACTTTCCAACGTTAGCAAAAGTGATCGTCCAGGGAAATGGGAACTGAAACTTGTACATCGAGACAAGTTATCTTCTAACGTTAGCTCTACTTTTCATGACCATGGCCGCCGTTTTCATGAGCGTATGAAAAGGGACGTGAAAAGGGTGGCCAGCCTCCTCCGTCGTCTCCCCGGCGGCGGAACCCACGACGGTGGCGCTGCTTACGAGGTGAATGATTTTGGGTCGGGTGTTGTTTCGGGAATGGCTCAAGGAAGTGGAGAGTATTTTGTGAGAATAGGCGTTGGTAGTCCACCGAGAAGTCAGTATATGGTTATTGATTCGGGTAGTGATATTGTTTGGGTCCAGTGTCAGCCTTGTAACCAGTGCTATCGACAATCAGACCCGGTTTTCAACCCATCTGAATCCGCTTCTTTCGCCGGCGTCTCTTGTGGCTCCTCCGTTTGTGACCGGATTGAGAATTCGGGTTGCAATGCGGGTCGGTCATGTCGGTATGAAGTTTCGTATGGTGATGGGTCTTACACGAAAGGGACCCTAGCGCTTGAAACGCTCACTTTTGGTCGAACCGAGGTTAAAAACGTGGCTATCGGATGCGGGCATGTTAACCAGGGCATGTTCATCGGGGCAGCCGGGTTGTTGGGTCTCGGAGGTGGATCCATGTCACTTGTGGCTCAATTGGGTGGTCAAACAGGTGGTGCATTTAGCTACTGTTTAGTGAGTCGGGGCACCGATGCATCCGGGTCATTGGTATTCGGTCGTGGAGCGATGCCCGTCGGGGCTTCATGGGTCCCTTTGCTACGCAACCCACGGGCCCCGAGTTTTTACTATGTCGGACTTACCGGTCTCGGAGTAGGAGGTATTCGAGTTCCCATATCCGAAGAAATTTTCCGACTCAACGAGTTAGGGCACGGAGGAGTTGTGATGGACACTGGCACCGCCGTGACAAGGTTCCCCGCCTCAGCTTACAATGCCTTTCGTAACACTTTTATCTCACAAACGTCTAACCTTCCTCGTGCTCCAGGAGTGTCAATATTTGATACGTGTTATAACTTATCGGGTTTTGTCTCAGTTCGGGTTCCGACAGTATCGTTATATTTCTGGAGCGGGCCAACCCTGACCCTACCCGCGAGGAACTTTCTTATTCCGGTTGACGATATGGGAACTTTCTGCTTTGCATTTGCGCCCTCTGGTTCAGGACTTTCAATAATAGGGAACATCCAGCAAGAGGGGATCCAAATTTCGTTTGATGGAGCCAATGGGTTCGTGGGGTTTGGCCCCAATGTTTGCTAAGTCTAATGATGTAATTGTAAAGTAATATATATATATATATATATAGTTTCTTCAAGTATATTCATATAGCTATAAATACGAGTCTGATGTTACTAATAATGTCATGTGCCACTTGTTTTACATGAGATGAGAGCACCCTTTCACTTTTACATTGTGCATATCATTTTCATGGGCGAGTCTAATGTGCGACATGTTTAGGGTGCGGCTAAAAAATATAAATTTAGAAATTTATTCTCGAACTGAAAAATGTTTTGGACTTTTTAATAATATTTTCGGTTGGTCTTTTGAGGGTTTTTTTGCGAGAATCTATATTTATTTTGCAAGTTTCGATACTTTGCCTCAAACTGAAAATTTATAAAATAAAATAAAAAATTAAGTATCGATACTTACAAAATTTAAAAAAAAAAAGCAACCGAAAATGTTATCATGAAGTCTAACATTTTCAGTTTAAAGACAAATTTTAAAACTTGTCGTTTTTAACCGTACCCTAAACATACCGCACCTCATACCTACTCAATTTCATCAGAAATAACCCTAAAATGATTCAAAACTTGAAGTAATTCCATCCAAAACTTACCTGACATGACTAATTGGACATGTCTAAAAGTTGGAGAGTGGATCTAAGGTGGCACTTTTACACGAAAGTAGAGTAGTAGAAGGTGTGGAAAGACATTGATTGACCGGCACAATGCTGATTAATCAGCCAGCACCTTCAGTTTCTGCACAATCATCTTAACACAATGTCAGATTCCTTAGGGCTGTGTTTCTCACAAGGCCTTTAGTGTTGAAATCTAGGTTGTGTGTTATGCCCTTAAGCTATGTTGAGCTGTGATTTTTTTTTTGGTAAAATACACGTTTATTTTATAATTTATGTTCAAAATTTGTGATTTTCTCTCTTAATAATGTCAATTTTAAAATTTTTGAGAAAATTTATATTAATGTATATTTCATATGAAAAAAGGAATTGACATTATTGAAAAAAGAGGTTGACACCAGTTTAAAAAATAATTGAGATCTTTTAATGAAAATTGACACTCGTTATTTAGTTCTATCAATTTTTAACAAAATGTGAGTTAACACCCAAAATTCTGACACCACAAATAAAATTTTCAAATTCTGTTTATGCTCTACTTGAAAGAGCAATGTGTCTTGTCATTACGTCTCATTTTTGTTGGTTATGTTGAGCTATGACTTTTACAAACTCATCTACTTTTATTTTCTTTTCAATTTTCTACTCTCTCTTTGGCTGTACAATTTTTTCTTTTATAAATTCCGAGTGTTTTCTGCTCATTTTACCGAGTCAAGTAAAATTACAAGAATGATAAAAAAATTCATCAAATATTTAATGTTATTGTATTTTTAAATAATCGAATTCAAAATTTGATTAAGTTGAAACAACCTTAATCAAAACGTAAAATTTTGAGACGAAAGTATATTGGTTAGTTGATAGTGACGAAAGCAATTTTGGAGGCAATTGTTTTGGTGAAGCTGGTGAAAGAGGAAGGGAATCAAGAAAAGCAAAGGCCTAAGCTTTTGGCAGCAAAATCAGTCGCATCGATCGATTGTTGGGGATATACTTTAAAAGCTTTTCGTAACACCTCATGGCCCAAAGCCAACACAATGCTTTCATTCAACACTCTTCGCTCGCCCCTTAGTAGGATTACAGACGGGTACTATTTTATAAATTTTGCACCCCATTCATCCACGAGTATGGATATAAGCAGCACGGACTAATTTGTCTCAGTGATTAAGAGAACGATTATTATTATTAAAAGTTACGAGTTCGAGCACTAACAGCCGCAGAGATTTAAAATTTTAACCGTCTTATATCTTTCAGTCATGTAACACTCAGGTTTTATTTAGCTTAAAAAAAGAAGAAAAGGGTTTGTGATTATGGGGGTTTGAACCAACAACCTCTTGGTAGCCAAGCTTTTGACCCAGCCAACCGAGCTAGACAATTCTTAGTGATTAAGATTCCCCATTTTTTTTCTTTTGAACCCTTCTAGTTGTGTACCTAAGGTAATTAAAGCCCGATCTGACTTTTCACCTACCAAACACTTACCCCATTCGAATTCTAAAGAAAAAAAGAGAGAAAAAAAGCTCTCACCTAACCCACCGTTGCCTCATCTCCGATCTGCACCACCGCTCGTCCGTGATCATCACCATCGTCACCGTTGAGAGCGCCGTCGTATCCTGACCACACCCATGGTCGTCACGCGTGCTACCGAGCTGCCCATCGCCAGCGAAGACTCGTTGGAGGTTCGAACTATCAAACCCAAACCGCCGCCATCGTTCCATGCTTTTCCGGCTTAGTTCGCCGTCCGTTTGCAACACGGCCGCCGGATCTAGAATCCCCATGTCACGGTGAACAAAACCCCTCTAATCGTTTGTCGATCCGCCGCCGGGAGAGCCCTCGTCGGAGCTTCGCGATTTTCCGGCGTAATCGCACCATTTAAGGTAATTTCCGGCTTGTTTTCGACTTGGTTTGTACCGATATCGTGTGGTTTGGAGTGTAGAATTTATGTGCTTCTGTTTTTCGGCAGAATCGGTACCAGAAGTGTCTCTGGCGACCAATTCCGGCGACCGGCCGACGAAGCCATACCCTTGGGTAAGTGAACCGTTCCGAACCGGTATAAATTAAACCGGTTTGAACCCATTCATCAAACCGGTTTGAGCCCAACCAAACCAAGCCCAGTTTGGTGTCCGACCCGTTGACCCGACCCGACCCGTTGACCGAGTCAACCCAGTGAGTCAACTCGTCCGAGTCAACCCAGTGAGTCAACTCGCCCGAGTCAACCCAGTGAGTCAACCCGGTCAACCAGTGACGTCAGCGTTGACTGTTGAAGTCAACGTTGACTTTGACCAAAAAGTCAACTTTTCCAGAAAAGCCCTATTTTATGTTTTTCGACGTCCTGAGTCCGATTTTGATGCCCGTTTCGAGAAATTCTAACCCGAAAGCCTCCGAATTGGACCTTGAACTCGAGTCCACTTATGTATTTTAATAATCAATTATGAGTAGGGTGATTAAAGATTGAAATTGGAATTTGTGCGATTGAAGGTATTCAAAGTTCCTTGTATTCGGGATGTTGAGGACGTCGCATTCGGGTTCGAGAGTGATCGAACGGAGTATAATGGTCGACCGATATAGTCAGTATTAAAAATAATACATTACTACCTCTTGTATGCTTTGAGAACATGTTGGTATTTGTTAATGCATGCATAAAAATGATGATGAGTACTACTAATTTTTGCTCAAGTCAAGCCGGATATAAAAATGAGTATGATATTCTAGATAAAATTATAATGCTCGAATGAGAAGATTAATAAATCTGAATTATCTGAAGTTCATTAAGTAATTAATGAGGCAGCTAATCTCCAATGCCGAGCATTAGTGTGAAATGTTTAAATGTGAAAGATACCTGGACATGAAATTACGAAAATGCCCTCAAGGTATGAGAATGACTTAAATATCCCTAGAATTGGAAGCGATCTAGAAATCTACGCTAGATATGGTAAAACAACCTAATTCATTTGAAAACCTCGAACTACTTGGAAAGCCATGGTAACAGGATTTAAACCTTCGTGATTGTAAGGTGTTAGGTCTCATTGGATTTGGAATGAATCTCCGACTATAGATTTACGGGAATTTATACATACCCCTGAATTAAGCAAGTGACTCAAAATACTGAATTGATCGTAATGACTAAAAGTATTGGAAATACGTTTATGGTTAAATTAATCGGAATGATCGTATTGACTAAAAAGGGCTGAAGTATCCTCGGACACCAATGTTTACAAATTAACTGGAAGGATGGATAAACCCTTGAGTTCTGAAATGAATGAAGTGGTTGGAAGTACCAAAATTTCTAGAATGACTGAAATACCCCTTTGACTGAAACAAGTAAATTTGCCTTTGATGAAATTCTAGAAATGCCAATAAAGCTGAAAATGACTGAAATGCCCTCAAGGGTTGAAGCATGACTTACGTACGTCAATCACTCTTGATATTAATATAAGGGTGGAAGTCTTCCCGCACAGAGTATTAGTTCGACTACTCCGTGGCAAGTTTTGTGATGAAATATGAAGTCAACCGTTTAGATATACGATACAATCAGTATTTGGAAATGATACTTGTGAAGTGCGTACATCAGAAGGTTTGGTTAGTGCTGTAAGGTTGGGACATGTTAGTTCGATTGGTTTTAGAGGCTCGATAAAATTCTGGAAATCTTAAACATTGTAAATCATCATTGTATCACTATTGGGCTAAATTACAAATCAGCCCTGATAGTTAAATGACCATAATGCCCCTGGTAGGCTTAAATGGCTAAATAACTCATGATATGCCTAAACACTCAAAGATCTTGATGTATCATCTCTTGAACATCTGGTTTGAACCGTTAGTACAAACCCCTCTTGTAATAGGGGTATTGTTTCAAAAATTCGTTCAATTGTCAAAAGTTTAATGTGTTCTCTTCCGTAAATGCCAAGTATCTCCAAGAAACAATCTGTTCCACCTAGTGTGTTCCATGTGTGCTACACGACTGTTTTTGCATACTGACTTACATGTTATAATATCGATCACGTGCACATGATTCATAAACTTGAATACACAGGAACATGACATGTTTTATAAATTAAACATGCCCGTACTGTATTTCTGATATATGCATATGCACCCGATATGACAAACATGTTATATGGATAATGTATTACTAAAAATACAGTTATTGATTAATGAACTATTGATGATCTTATTCACTGGGGTACTTGGGACATGGTATGAAGTTGTAGTCGGCTCAGCCCTGATCCAGCTGGTAAGCCCGCCCGTATTCGGATCTTAAGCTTCGGCTAGGTCCGCCCGTTTTCGGATCCTAGGCTTTGGCCAGGTCCGCCCGTTTTCGGATCCTAGGCTTCGGCCAGGTCCGCCCGTTTTCGGATACTAGGCTTCGGCAAGGTCCGCCCGTTTTCGGTTCCTATGCTTTGGCAAGGGCCGCCCGTATTCTAAGGTATATCCTTAGGATGGTACCCACGCCCAATGGGCTCGAGTTAATGCCTGTATATGATACCGCACTGGGGAAACTATATTGGAGTATGGTTGGAGGGTAAATATAGAATTAAAATAAACTTTACGGCTACTTGAAACAAATGTATTTGAAATAAAAAGGTTTACTGCATTATTATATTTCATGCATTAATGATGCACCGTTGGAACACACTAGGCACCAAACTATCTGATTCCTACCTCGTATGTTACCAGCCTATATAATTATCGTCTAATTCTCGATGTATGAATAAAGAGCAAGTATCGTTATTCTCGAGTATGATGCTACCTCGAAATAGTAGAACAGAAATGGAGACTGTTACTACGTGGAACATCCTGAAAATGTTATGCCTACCATATATCTGCATGAGCTTGTAACCCCCTCGTCCTGGTCTGGCCGGATGACCGGTCCGAGTGGGCCACACGGGGAAAACCGAAGCGAAACCCGTTAAGGTTCCCCCTCGGTTAACAACCCTAATTTTTTTCTTTTCATTTTAAATCTTGTCTAAATGTATATTAAACCCTAAGTGATCATACAGCGGAACAGCATATACAAAACAATCTAACGAACTCAAACAATCATGTTACAGCCTAATTTTAAACTTATACTGCAGGTGGTATCGATACACCTAAGGGGGTGTATCGATACCCCTTGACTAGGTCAACTGGTCAAAGTCAATCCGTAGAGACCGTATCGATACACCCAAGGAGTGTATCGATACCCTCCCCAATGGTTGACTTCCCACGGTCAACGCTAAGATGACGATATCGATACACCAGAGGCCCGTATCGATACCAAAATGGACAGTAGCTCCAGTGACCAAAATGTATCGATACGCCCCCTCGTGTATCGATACACGAGGCCTGAAACAAGAAGGCGGTATCGATACCGGACCAGCCGTATCGATACCCCTGCACAGCAAAACCTCCAAACTCAACTAAAACGAACAAGACTCGGACCTAGATGCAATTTAGGATTTCCCTAGACCCAAACAAGCATTCATACAACATTTATATACCACTATATAGCCATACAAGCACCCGACATGTATAATCATCAAGGAAATCATGCAATAGACCCAAGATGGTATTTAAGCATTCAAGTTCATACTTCAACATCCAAACATATAGGCAACTTCAAAGGCACATGGCCAACATTCAAGATAAGCAATTTAGGCATGAATTACAATTCAAACATGGAAACACAAGCCATACAAAAGCAAGATAGCAAGGAGTCTAAGCAAGCTCCTAAACAACTAACAACCATTCAACAAAATAACACATGTCCCATTGCTTAAACTATTACATGTTCAACATTTAAAAGTCATACTTGATGTACTCAAGCCAACAACCACACTTGGAGGCCCTCCACTTGCACAAGCAACCCACGAACTAAGGATCTGCAATGTTGAACAAGGAGAGCATAAGCAATGATGCTTAGTGAGGGTAAGCTCTTAAAACAAACCTCAACATTGCAGGGTCCGAGCACGATCTAGCCAAGGCAAATCACATATTTACCAAGTATCCACAAACCACAAGATAAGGATGCATGAGCAATATACAGTATAGATGCCATGATCAAAAGCTCAATTCCACAATACATGTAATCACATTTAAACATCCCATTAAAGCTCATAAATCTCAACACATTGATACATTTATCAATCAACATTGGCACCTAGTTATGACCCGAATACGCGGATAAAACACGTTGGAACTCACATCCAACAACCACATTACCTCACGGTGGGATTTCACTCATCATCAGTCTCGCGGAGGGGATTCCACTCATCCTCACGTCCCGTCGATGGGATTCCACTCATCACCGACTATGTATAAATACAATTTCCGGGCGAACCCGTACTCCTCCTTGGTGACTCAACGCCACCAAGGCCACGCGTGACTTTTGACTCATGTGTACACGCTAACATCCTAATGATCGATCATTTGTACTCAAGCATACTAGTGCCAACATTTTACTCATTTCACATTACCCATTTCAATCAATTCCGTGCTTAGCACGTACTCACCATGAACCATCATCATGCATGTCTCAAGCATCACAAATCATGCCTCATCTCACATGTATAACACAATATACATAAGCATTCATATCACATTTCACACGAGACATGCACAACCACACATATGAGTTCATCCAAAGGCCCTAGATCAAGTTTAGGATTAGGCTACCACCCTAATCCTAACTCTAGGTGGGTCTACCAAGCCCAACCTAGTCCATATACTAGAACCAACCATTTTAAAACCAAGTAAAACAATTAACCACTCACCTAAGCTCCCAAGCTCAAAGACCAAGCAAGCGACCACCTTCAAATTCCCGGATTTACTTTCGATGCTTCACCGATGCCCAAACTCGATTCTAATCAATCCCAAACACAAACAAAACATCCACAATCAATATCCCATCATCGGAACTAACCCGAATTAACGTTTTCAAACAACCAACACCCAAAATCAAGCCTAAAACAGAATTTCCGAGTAACCCACAAGACCCACTGAAATCTTCCATTTCAAGCATCCAAACAACCATCAAACACACCCAAAGTGACCCTCATATATCATACTCATACCAGCCCTCAAAAACCAACATTAAACCACCCCAAAACTACTTTAAAACCCTCCAAAAAACCCCTTGAAACCCAAATCCGAAAATTGCTCAAAACCATTTGAAATTCACATATGTTATACCATTTGACCTCTATATATCATAACTAACATATTAAATCAAAACATTTACTTTAACAACATAAAGTTTTCATTTTTAATCCAAACTTCCCAAAATTCCATTTTCTAAAACCTCCATGAAAATGAAAATAGAAGGTACTTTTAAAGAGGGGAAGATGAGGGGAAGTCAAAAACGTCCTTACCTTTCAAAATGGAGTTGAAATGAGGGAGCTTTTTGGATGGCATAGTGGCTTGAAGAGGGGAGCTCTTTTCACGTTAGAGAAGAAGGTGAATAGCGGAAGATGGTGAGAAATGGGTGTTTTTAATTGTTTGTTTAAAATTAAAGGCTAAAGACCACATTGCCCTTAATGAAATGGGATATTCACAAGAGTATATGATCCATGGCCATTTGGGGTTTAATCCCAAAGCATAGTCAACCCAATTAATTAATTTGAAAACAAGACCTGAAACATTATTTAAATTATAAAACCGAGCCCAGGATAATATTAAAATATTATTTTCATCTAACCCCTAAACCCGGGTGTTACAACTCTCCCCCACTTAAGGAATTTCGTCCCCGAAATTACCTGGTGGAAACAAATACGGAAACTGCTCAACCATATCCGCCTTCCTCTCCCACGTGGCCTCTTCCACACCTCTATGCCTCCACAACACCTTGACCAACTCTATGGTCTTGCCACGCAACACCTTGCTATCAGATGCAAGTATCTCAACGGGCTCTTCATTATAGGACAAATCCGGATTTAACTCTATCTCCTCAACGGGCATCACATGAGAAGGATCCGATCTATATCTCCTAAGCATAGACACATGAAAGACATCATGGATCTTCTCTAACTCAGAAGGTAACCTCAATCGATAAGCTACAGGCCCAATCCGCTCAACTATCTCATACGGACCAATGAACCTCAGACTCAACTTGCCCTTTCGGCCAAATCTCATTACCTTCTTCCACGTAGATACTTTAAGAAACACTTTCTCACCCACTGAGTACTCAATCTCTTTCCTCTTCAAATCTGCATAAGACTTCTGACGATCGGAAGCTGCTTTCAAACGGTCACAAATCAACTTTACTTTGTCGGTAGTCCCTCTAAGCAAGTCTGGCATAGGTAACAATCTCTGACCTGTTTCAGCCCAACAAATCGGAGTTCTACACCGTCTACCATACAAAGCCTCATAGGGTGCCATCTGAATACTAGACTGATAACTGTTGTTGTAAGCAAACTCAACCAACGGTAAGTGCTTTTCCCAAGAGCCCTGGAAGTCAATCACACAACAACGAAGCATATCCTCTAGAATCTGTATCACTCGCTCTGACTGCCCATCGGACTGCGGATGATAAGACGTGCTGAAATGCAAACGGCTACCTAGAGCACTATGCAAGCAACCCCAGAACCTCGAAGTAAATCTAGGATCCCTATCTGAAACAATAGACTTCGAAACTCCATGAAGCCTCATTATCTCACGGATGTACAAGTTTGCCAACTTGTCTAAGGAATCCGTAGTGTTCACCGCTAAGAAGTGAGCACACTTAGTGAACCTATCAACAATCACCCAAACAGAGTTCTTCTTCGAAGGGGACAAAGGCAACCCCGACACAAAATCCATGGTGATCCTCTCCCATTTCCATTCCGGAATCTTCAAAGGCTGTAGCAAACCTGAAGGAACCTGATGTTCTGCCTTCACTCTCTGACAAACCATACAACGGCTCACATATTCGGCTACATCTCTCTTCAAACCAACCCAAAAGTAATCACTCTTCAAGTCTCGGTACATTTTGGTACTACCCGGATGCATAGAAAAGGGACTAGAATGAGCTTCACTCAGAATTTGACGTCTTAACTCAACATCTTCCGGTACAACAATTCTATCTCTAAAGCACAACAAGCTCTCGCCCCTGAAACTGTAATCGGTCGGTCTTCCTTCGGCTATGTCCTGAACATGAGAAACTAAACTCACATCTTGCAACTGCTTCTCTCTAATCAACTGAATCAAAGAAGGCTTCACTTGTAACTCGGTGATCAAACCACCATCATCGGACACACTCAATCTAGCAAACATAGCTCTCAACTCAACGGCCACTTTTCTACTCAAAGCATCGGCTACTACATTTGCTTTACCCGGATGGTACTCGATGGTCAAATCGTAATCTTTTAGCAACTCTAGCCATCTTCTTTGTCTCAAGTTCAACTCTTTCTGTGTCATCAAGTACTTCAAGCTCTTGTGATCGGTGTAAACTATACACTTCTCACCATACAAATAATGGCGCCAAATCTTCAATGCAAAAACAACTGCGGTCAACTCTATATCATGAGTAGGATAGTTCTTCTCATGAACCTTCAACTGCCTAGAAGCATAAGCAACTACCCTCCTTTGTTGCATCAAAACACATCCTAAGCCTACGTAGGAAGCATCACTGTAAATCACAAACTCCTTACCTGAAACAGGTTGCACTAACACTGGAGCATTTGTCAAAGCTTCTTTCAATTTCTCAAAGGCCTTCTGTCTTGCATCTGACCATTCAAACTTAACTCCTTTTTGCAACAGTTTAGTCAAAGGAGCAGCTACCCTAGAGAAACCATCAACAAATCTCCTATAATAACCGGCTAATCCTAGGAAACTCCTAATCTCGGTCACGGACTTAGGCTGTTTCCACTCAACAATCGCCTCAATCTTCGATGGATCAACTCGGATACCTTTGGCCGAAACAACATGGCTAAGGAATACAACCTCTCGAATCCAGAACTCACATTTACTAAGCTTCGCATATAACTGATTGCTCAACAATCTCTGTAAAACAAATCTCAAGTGCTCATCATGCTCTTTTTCTGTCTTCGAGTACACAAGTATATCATCAATGAAAACAACTACAAAACGGTCTAGATAGTCTCTAAAAATTCTGTTCATCATGTCCATGAATGCTGCAGGTGCATTCGTGAGCCCAAACGGCATCGCAAGAAACTCATAGTGACCATATCTAGTCCTAAAAGCTATCTTCGGAACATCACACTCTTTCACCTTCAACTGATAGTACCTGGATCTCAAATCTATCTTCGAGAACACTGAAGCACCTGTCAACTGATCAAACAAATCATCTATACGAGGCAACGAATACTTGTTCTTCACAGTCAACTGATTCAACTGTCTATAGTCAATACACATACGCATGCTACCATCTTTCTTTTTCACAAACAACACGGGAGCACCCCAAGGAGAACTACTAGGCCTAATGAAACCACGGTCTAATAATTCTTGCAACTGACTCTTCAATTCTTTCAACTCTTTCGGAGCCATGCGATACGGAGCAATCGAAACTGGATTAGACCCTGAAACTGTCTCAATCACAAACTCAACATCTCTGTCAGGAGGCAAACCCGACAACTCTTCAGGAAACACATCTGGAAAGTCACACACTATTCTGATATCTTTCGGTCTAGCTTCACTCATATCCGGATTCATCACATAAGCTAAATAAGCCCCACATCCAGAGTCCATCAACCTATGAGCCTCTAAAGCTGACACCACATTAGACAAGAACTTAATGTTCTCGCCTACTACTACTACCTCGTAGACATCAGAAAGCTTCAAAGAAATTCTCTTTGTCTCAAAATCCACACTAGCTTGATGCTCAACCAACCAGTCCATACCCAAAATAACATCAAAACCATAGAAGGGAAGTTCCATCATATCAACTGAGAACACATGACCTTGAATCTTCAGTGGACACCTCCTATACATACGTCTAACCACAACTGTCTCACCAAAAGAACTAGTAACATGCATACCTACATCTAAGATCTCAACAGGGATATCTAACTTCTGTGCATGCTCACTCAAAATGTAGGAATGCGTAGAACCCGAATCAACCAAAGAAAGCAAAGACATAGACTGTAACTCGAAATTACCTGCTATCACATCGGTGTCGTTCCCGGCCTCTCTCTGAGCATAGACTCTCGCTGGTCCTCCCGCCTCTGGCTGCACTGCCACAACATGAGCAAGGTTCCTCTGAGCATCTACCCTAGGTGCATCAGCCCTAGGCTGGAAGTAGCCACGACCGTGCCCACGGCCTCTCTGAAAATCATTCGCTCTCGCAGGAGCCTGAGCAAAGTTCGGTGCCTGAGCCGCCTGATGCGGACAATCCCTCGTAAAGTGGTCCCTCGAACCACAGTTCCAACAAGCATGGAAATTACCCCAACACTCACCAGCGTGCTGTCTCCTACAACGGGTACACTCGGGCAAACACCCTCCTCCTCTATGGCCCTGATGGCCCCTACCATGGTGGCCACCGCCACGTCTATGGTCAAACTGATGTCCGCCACCTCTGTGCCTCTTGGCATCTCTACCATCAAGGTGGTTATGCCTCTTACCAGAACTGGAACCACCAGATCGTTTGGCCGAACCCAAACTATGCTCTAAGTCCTTGACCCTTGCGACCAACACATCAAAGTCTGAGTAGTCGGAAGCCAACGTGTACCTCTTGACCTCTTCGTTCAATCCGTAGCGGAATCGGTTACAGCGTTCCACTTCAGTAGGAACCAACTCTGAAGCATACTGACTCAAGCGAACAAAACGAATCTCATAGTCAGTCACAGAAGCCTCTCCCTGAGTAAGAGTCATAAACTCTCGCTTCTTCTCATCTAGGTACCTCGGTCCTAAGTACCTCTTCCTGAAAGCGGACTCAAAGAAATCCCAATCAATCTCTACCTCTGGAACCCCGGTAGTAATGGTGACCCACCAGGTGTAGGCATCACCCTGAAGCAACGAGATCACACAACCCAATCTACGTGCGCCCGCACAACCCATCTGAGCCAAGATACGAACTGTCTTCTCCAACCATAACTCCGACCTCTCCGGAGTAGATCCTCTAAACTCCTCGGCCCCCAAGCTACGGAGCCTCTCCAAAGGTAGACTAGCATCGTCACACCTAGGCTGAGCTGCAGCCTGAGCTCCCGCAACTGCGGCCTGAAATGCTCCCGCTATCGCTTGCACTAGCGGAGTCATATCAATTCCAGCTGGACCTTGGCCACCTTGGGGTCCATCTCCTCCGGCTCCATCCTCGCCCCCAACTCCAAGTGGAGGAGGTGGTGGTGGTGGAGGTGGTGGAGGAGCGCCAACTCCCGCGGCCACCGGCCCTTCTAGGTGAGCCTCCACACCAACTGCCGGCTCAACAAGAGCCGCAACTCGTGGTTCCTGGCGAACCACCCTCAGCCTACCTCTCGGTCTAGACATCGCTCTCACAGATATTAACTACAACCACAACAACAAAACATACAAAGCTGGGTTAGCAAGGCAAGGCTTCCAAGTGTTCAAGTACGTTCCCTCACTTAAAAATCATTTTTCCAATGTAATAGTAGCAATGGGACTCTTACACACATGCTTTGAATAAAACAATCAACATACTTGTCACCCAAGCAATCATACTTTACAAAGCAAGCAAACATCGTGCAAATCAATTCAAAACTTAAACTTACCTCACTTACCTGCCCAAGGTCTCGGTAACCTTAGGCTCTGATACCAACAAGTGTAACCCCCTCATCCCGGTCTGGCCGGATGACCGGTCCGAGTGGGCCACATGGGGAAAACCGAAGCGAAACCCGTTAAGGTTCCCCCTCGGTTAACAACCCTAATTTTTTTCTTTTCATTTTAAATCTTATCTAAATGGATATTAAACCCTAAGTGATCATACATCGGAACATCATATACAAAACAATCTAACGAACTCAAACAATCATGTTACAGCCCAATTTTAAACTTATACTGCAGGTGGTATCGATACACCTAAGGGGGTGTATCGATACCCCTTGACTAGGTCAACTGGTCAAAGTCAATCCGTAGAGACCGTATCGATACACCCAAGGAGTGTATCGATACCCTCCCCAATGGTTGACTTCCCACGGTCAACGCTAAGATGACGGTATCGATACACCAGAGGCCCGTATCGATACCGAAATGGACAGTAGCTCTAGTGACCAAAATGTATCGATACGCCCCCTCGTGTATCGATACACGAGGCCTGAAACAAGAAGGCGGTATCGATACCGGACCAGCCGTATCGATACCCCTGCACAGCAAAACCTCCAAACTCAACTAAAACGAACAAGACTCGGACCTAGATGCAATTTAGGACTTCCCTAGACCCAAACAAGCATTCATACAACATTTACATACCACTGTATAGCCATACAAGCACCCAACATGTATAATCATCAAGGAAATCATGCAATAGACCCAAGATGGTATTTAAGCATTCAAGTTCATACTTCAACATCCAAACATATAGGCAACTTCAAAGGCACATGGCCAACTTTCAAGATAAGCAATTTAGGCATGAATTACAATTCAAACATGGCAACACAAGCCATACACAAGCAAGATAGCAAGGAGTCTAAGCAAGCTCCTAAACAACTAACAACCATTCAACAAAATAACACATGTCTCATTGCTTAAACTATTACATGTTCAACATTTAAAAGTCATACTTGATGTACTCAAGCCAACAACCACACTTGGAGGCCCTCCACTTGCACAAGCAACCCACGAACTAAGGATCTGCAATGTTGAACAAGGAGAGCGTAAGCAATGATGCTTAGTGAGGGTAAGCTCTTAAAACAAACCTCAACATTGCAGGGTCCGAGCACGATCTAGCCAAGGCAAATCACATATTTACCAAGTATCCACAAACCACAAGATAAGGATGCATGAGCAATATACAGTATAGATGCCATGATCAAAAGCTCAATTCCACAATACATGTAATCACATTTAAACATCCCATTAAAGCTCATAAATCTCAACACATTGATACATTTATCAATCAACATTGGCACCTAGTTATGACCCGAATACGCGGATAAAACACATTGGAACTCACATCCAACAACCACATTACCTTACGGTGGGATTTCACTCATCACCGGTCTCGCGGAGGGGATTCCACTCATCCTCACGCCCCGTCGATGGGATTCCACTCATCACCGACTATGTATAAATACAATTTCCGGGTGAACCCGTACTCCTCCTTGGTGACTCAACGCCACCAAGGCCACGCGCGACTTTTGACTCATGTGTACACGCTAACATCCTAATGATCGATCATTTGTACTCAAGCATACTAGTGCCAACATTTTACTCATTTCACATTACCCATTTCAATCAATTCCGTGCTTAGCACGTACTCACCATGAACCATCATCATGCATGTCTCAAGCATCACAAATCATGCCTCATCTCACATGTATAACACAATATACATAAGCATTCATATCACATTTCACACGAGACATGCACAACCACACATATGAGTTCATCCAAAGGCCCTAGATCAAGTTTAGGATTAGGTTACCACCCTAATCTTAACTCTAGGTGGGTCTACCAAGCCCAACCTAGTCCATATACTCGAACCAACCATTTTAAAACCAAGTAAAACAATTAACCACTCACCTAAGCTCCCAAGCTCAAAGACCAAGCAAGCGACCACCTTCAAATTCCCGGATTTACTTCCGATGCTTCACCGATGCCCAAACTCGATTCTAATCAATCCCAAATACAAACAAAACATCCACAATCAATATCTCATCATCGGAACTAACCCGGATTAACGTTTTCAAACAACCAACACCCAAAATCAAGCCTAAAACAGAATTTCCGAGTAACCCACAAGACCCACTGAAATCTTCCATTTCAAGCATCCAAACAACCATCAAACACACCCAAAGTGACCCTCATATATCATACTCATACCAGCCCTCAAAAACCAACATTAAACCACCCCAAAAACTACTTTAAAACCCTCCAAAAACCCCCTTGAAACCCAAATCCGAAAATTGCTCAAAACCATTTGAAATTCACATATGTTATACCATTTGACCTCTATATATCATAACTAACATATTAAATCAAAACATTTACTTTAACAACATAAAGCTTTCATTTTTAATCCAAACTTCCCAAAATTCCATTTTCTAAAACCTCCATGAAAATGAAAATAGAAGGTACTTTTAAAGAGGGGAAGTCAAAAACGTCCTTACCTTTCAAAATGGAGTTGAAATGAGGGAGCTTTTTGGATGGAATAGTGGCTTGAAGAGGGGAGCTCTTTTCACGTTAGAGAAGAAGGTGAATAGTGGAAGATGGTGAGAAATGGGTGTTTTTAATTGTTTGTTTAAAATTAAAGGCTAAAGACCACGTTGCCCTTAATGAAATGGGATATTCACAAGAGTATATGATCCATGGCCATTTGGGGTTTAATCCCAAAGCATAGTCAACCCAATTAATTAATTTGAAAACAAGATCTGAAACATTATTTAAATTATAAAACCGAGCCCAAGATAATATTAAAATATTATTTTCATCTAACCCCTAAACCCGGGTGTTACAGAGCTTATAGCATCTTTTGGTAGTTTTGTATTACTGAGCTTTTCCAAGCTCACGTTGTTTTTACCATCGCAGGTTAAAAGAATATATCATGGTATAGTGGTTGACAGCAGTGTTCGGAGTTTTCTCGGCGTTGCCTTGGAGTACGGTACTGTATAGTTAGTGGGCATGTATGTCATGTATGTCACGCATTGTTTTATGATAGAGTCTGTAAAGCACTTTTTGAAATCCTTGTTATGTGTTTAAATGATTTTCTGAAATAGTATGTTAAACAGAAGTTGATTTTACAGTTTAATAAGTGTTTGAAAAAGAAATATGTTTTTTTATGTGTATTTTTACCGTGGGTCGCTCTTTTGACCCTAATGTGACTTCCTAAGATCTGTTGTAACGCATAGGCGGAGTATAGGGGGTTACATTTAGTGGTATCAGAGCTTAGAGTTGCGTCTTTTTGGGTAGATCGGCCGATCGTCTGTCATAGGTGTATGGTCTGTGCATGCCCCTAGATCATAACCGTACTCCTTTGTGTCGAGACTCCGATGTTGAATCATTTCCTGTAATAAGTGCATCTAACCCTTTTGTCCATAATAGCTTGATCTATACTGGAAAGGAATATCGGTAATGTTTGTCTATGAATTGGATTAAATTGATGGATTTGAATCTGGATAGAGAACCTGAGATGGTTTATGCATGTGAAATAGTAAATCTGAAATAGATTAAGAATAAATGTTTGATCATATGAGGTAACTGATATAAGATTTCATCTAAGGTAGCTCGGTGATAATGATTGATGTTGAAAATATTCTGATGAAATTTTGATAAAAGTATTACGAATTTAAAAGAAAGGTGTCTGCGAGATTGGTGAATGTATAGATTATGCGGTGACTCTGTTATGCACGAAGTAAATGATTATCGGAGTAATACGTTGAAGGTAAGTGACATAGGTTTAAAACCTTGGTTATGTTTGATCGGTTAGAAGAAAGATATTTTTGGGGGAAAAGTGGCAAGGTGTACTGTCGATTTAAATATGATGTTTACATCCTGATTCTGGAAGGTCCTATGGGAGACCTTGGGTACTCGTTTGAACTACAGATGTAGTTCTTCATCCGTACACTGATGGTTAACCTAGTAGAGTAATTTAGATTCTAGAGGAAATACTTCAGGGTCATAAGATTGACTTCTGCGATAGTTGAGAAGATTCTGACCCCAGACTGAGACCATGTATAATAAAAGTTATGAGACAAGTGTTTGCTTGACTCCGTATGAACTTATGCATGCATTCATATACCATATTCTAAAATGTTGGTCTGAGGCGAATGTCAAGATGGTTTTGGGCTCAAGTCAATCAGAGTGACTAAGGATGCTACAAGATGGGTCTGTGGTCGTTTGAGAGAGAGTCCCGAGAAACAAGTATGTTCTGATGGTTTGGTTTTAGCGGAGGAAGGGATGAAAGAGAAGTTTCTGCATTTGTCTGACTCAGGTAAATTTCGAGGACGAAATTTCTTTTAAGGTGGGGAGAGTTGTAACACTCAGGTTTTATTTAGCTTAAAAGAAGAAGAAGAGGGTTTGTGGTTGTGGGGGTTTGAACCCACAACCTCTTGGTAGCCAAGCTTTTGACCCAGCCAACCGAGCTAGACAATTCTTAATGATTAAGGTTCCCCATTTTTTTTTCTTTTGAACCCTTCTAGTTGTGTACCTCAGGTAATTAAAGCCCGATCTGACTTTTCACCTACCAAACACTTACCTCATTCGAATTCTAAAGAAAAAAGAGAGAAAAAAAGCTCTCACCTAACCCACCGTTGCCTCATCTCCGATCTGTACCACCGCTCGTCGGTGATCATCACCGTCGTCACCGTTGAGAGCGCCGTCGCATCCTGACCACACCCATGGTCGTCACGCGTGCTACCGAGTTGCCCATCGCCGGCGAAGACTCGTTGGAGGTTCGAACTATCAAACCCAAACCGCCGCCATTGTTCCATGCTTTTCCGGCTTAGTTCGCCGTCCGTTTGCAACACGGCCGCCGGATCTAGAATCCCCATGTCACGGTGAACAAAACCCCTCTAATCGTTTGTCGATCCGCCGCCGGGAGAGCCCTCGTCGAAGCTTTGCGATTTTCCGGCGTAATCGCACCATTTAAGGTAATTTCCGGCTTGTTTCCGACTTGGTTTGTACCGATATCGTGTGGTTTGGAGTGTAGAATTTATGTGCTTCTGTTTTCCGGAAGAATCGGTGCCAGAAGTGTCTCCGGCGACCAATTCCGGCGACCGGCCGACGAAGCCATACCCTTGGGTAAGTGAACCGTTCCGAAACGGTATAAATTAAACCGGTTTGAACCCATTCATCAAACCGGTCTGAGCCCAACCAAACCAAGCCCAGTTTGGTGTCCGACCTGTTGACCCGACCCGACCCGTTGACCCGACCCGACCCGTTGGCCGAGTCAACCCAGTGAGTCAACTCGTCCGAGTCAACCCAGTGAGTCAACTCGCCCGAGTCAACCCAGTGAGTCAACTCGGTCAACCAGTGACGTCAGCGTTGACTTTGACCAAAAAGTCAACTTTTCCAGAAAAGCCCTATTTTATGTTTTTCGACGTCCTGAGTCCGATTTTGATGCCCGTTTCGAGAAATTCTAACCCGAAAGCCTCCGAATTGGACCTTGAACTCGAGTCCACTTATGTATTTTAATAATCAATTATGAGTAGGGTGATTAAAGACTGAAATTGGAATTTGTGCGATTGAAGGTATTCAAAGTTCCTTGTATTCTGGATGTTGAGGACATCGCATTCGGGTTTGAGAGTGATCGAACGGAGTATAATGGTCGACCGATATAGCTAGTATTAAAGGTAATACATTACTACCTCTTGTATGCTTTGAGAACATGTTGGTATTTGTTAATGCATGCATAAAAATGATGATGAGTACTACTAATTTTTGCTCAAGTCAAACCGGATATAAAAATGAGTATGATATTCTAGATAAAATTATAATGCTCGAATGAGAAGATTAATAAATCTGAATTATCTGAAGTTCATTAAGTAATTAATGAGGCAGCTAATCTCCAATGCCGAGCATTAGTGTGAAATGTTTAAATGTGAAAGATACCTAGACATGAAATTACGAAAATGCCCTCAAGATATGAGAATGACTTAAATATCCCTGGAATTGGAAGCGATCTAGAAATCTACGCTAGATATGGTAAAACAACCTAATTCATTTGAAAACCTCGAACTACTTGGAAAGCCATGGTAACATGATTTAAACCTTCGTGATTGTAAGGTGTTAGGTCTCCTTGGATTTGGAATGAATCTCCGACTATAGATTTAGGGGAATTTATACATACCCCTTAATTAAGCAAGTGACTCAAAATACTGAATTGATCGTAATGACTAAAAGTATTAGAAATACTGTTATGGTTAAATTAATCAGAATGATCGTATTGACTAAAAAGGGCTGAAGTATCCTCGGACACCAATGTTTACAAATTAACTGGAAGGATGGATAAACCCTTGAGTTTTGAAATGAATGAAGTGGTTGGAAGTACCAAAATTTCTAGAATGACTGAAATACACCTTTGACTGAAACAAGTAAATTTGCCTTTGATGAAATTCTAGAAATGCCAATAAAGCTGGAAATGACTAAAATGCCCTCAAAGGTTGAAGCATGACTTACGTACGTCAATCACTCTTGATATTAATATAAGGGTGGAAGTCTTCCCGCATAGAGTATTAGTTCGACTACTCTGTGGCAAGTTTTGTGATGAAATATGAAGTCAACCGTTTAGATATACGATACAATCAGTATTTGGAAATGATACTTGTGAAGTGCGTACATCAGAAGGTTTGGTTAGTGCTGTAAGGTTGGGACATGTTAGTTCGATTGGTTTTAGAGGCTCGATAAAATTCTGGAAATCTTAAACATTGTAAATCATCATTGTATCACTATTGGGCTAAATCACAAATCACCCATGATAGTTAAATGACCATAATGCCCCTGGTAGGCTTAAATGGCTAAATAACTCATGATATGCCTAAACACTCAAAGATCTTGATGTATCATCTCCTGAACATCTGGTTTGAACCGTTAGTACAAACCCCTCTTGTAATAGGGGTATTGTTTCAAAAATTCGTTCAATTGTCAAAAGTTTAATGTGTTCTCTTCCGTAAATGCCAAGTATCTCCAAGAAACAATCTGTTCCACCTAGTGTGTTCCATGTGTGCTACACGACTGTTTTTGCATACTGACTTACATGTTATAATACTGATCACGTGCACATGATTCATAAACTTGAATACACAGGAACATGACATGTTTTATAAATTAAACATGACCGTACTGTATTTCTGATATATGCATATGCACCCGATATGACAAACATGCTATATGGATAATGTATTACTAAAAATACAGTTATTGATTAATGAACTATTGATGATCTTATTCACTGGGGTACTTGGGACATGGTATGAAGTTGTAGTCGGCTTAGCCCTGATCCAGCTGGTAAGCCCGCTCGTATTCGGATCCTAAGCTTCGGCTAGGTCCGCCCGTTTTCGGATCCTAGGCTTCGGCCAGGTCCGCCCGTTTTCGGTTCCTATGCTTTGGCAAGGGCCGCCCGTATTCTAAGGTATATCCTTAGGATGGTACCCACGCCCAATAGGCTCGGGTTAATGCCTGTACATGATACCGCACTGGGGAAACTATATTGGAGTATGGTTGGAGGGTAAATATAGAATTAAAATAAACTTTACGGCTACTTGAAACAAATGTATTTGAAATAAAAAGGTTTATTGCATTATTATATTTCATGCATTAATGATGCACCGTTGGAACACACTAGGCATCAAACTCTCTGATTCCTACCTCGTATGTTACCAGCCTATATAATTATCGTCTAATTCTCGATGTATGAATAAAGAGCAAGTATCGTTATTCTCGAGTATGATGCTACCTCGAAATAGTAGAACAAAAATGGAGACTGTTACTACGTGGAACATCCTGAAAATGTTATGCCTACCATATATCTGCATGAGCTTATAGCATCTTTTGGTAGTTTTGTATTACTGAGCTTTTTCAAGCTCACGTTGTTTTTACCATCGCAGGTTAAAAGAATATATCATGGTATAGTGGTTGACAGCAGTGTTCGGAGTTGTCTCGGCGTTGCCTTGGAGTACGGTACTGTATAGTTAGTGGGCATGTATGTCATGTATGTCACGCATTGTTTTATGATAGAGTCTGTAAAGCACTTTTTGAAATCCTTGTTATGTGTTTAAATGATTTTCTGAAATAGTATGTTAAACAAAAGTTGATTTTACAGTTTAATAAGTGTTTGAAAAAGAAATATGTTTTTTTATGTGTATTTTTACCGTGGGTCGCTCTTGTGACCCTAATGTGACTTCCTAAGATCCGTTGTAACGCATATGCGGGTCTAGGGGTTACATGTCATGCATCCGCTCATCCACTATTCACCATATGAATAAAGATATATATATTAGGTGGCGTTGCCGTGGGGTGGGTTCATATGTTTGTTATCATTTATGTTGTAAGCACGAGGAAGAATTTGAGAATAATTAATGAAGTTAAAAATTAAGTTTATGAAATTTGTCTAGAATTTTATACATATACAATGAGCTTAAAAAATTACCAAAATTTTTTTATAAAAAATTAGGAAGTGATTCATACATCTTTGTTACCGTGAGTAAGTGTAGTTTCGTTTAGAACAAACAGAAGTCAATTTCGACATGTATTTTAAAAGATACAAATTTTTAACTGATCAAAGGTCAGAAAAATAGAGTAGCATGCTGCTCATAATACTAGTTCGACAATGACTTTATAAATTCATCATAAATTGTATAAAATTGAATTAGAAGTACCACCTTATATAGTTAGAAAGAAATTTGAGTAGAGATTCTTTTGGAGCAAACGATATGAAGTTCGAATTATATATTACGAGATAAGTGGATTTCTTTGAAGGTAGTACAGGCGGGTACGAGCAGGTGCGGACTGAGTAATGGGTACGGAGTGGATTTGAGAATGTACCGCATGAACGAGTGTGGATTTACAAATTGCACACCCATGTGTGGTGATGAAAATTTTAAGTAGATATGGGGTACGAAACTCGTCCGCCCTATTTTCCATTCCTACTTTTCTGTGAGTATCTTAACCCTAAACAAACTAATTAAATATTTTTTTAATAAATTTTAATTCTACCTAAAGGGTGGGAAGAGAAGACTCTAAGGAAAGAAAGATGTGCTCATAGTGAGTCTAGAACTCTTAGTTAAAAGGAATGTAAAAAAATAAAAATAAACAACTTAACTAACTGACAAGATGTATTTACTCAACCTAACGTATCTTTTGAATCAAGGAATTCTATAACCCAAAAATGGTTCCCAACCATAATGTTTTAGTTTCAGTTCCGGTTGGAATAATGTTTAAATGTATTGGTTCTAGTTTGGTTTTTGATTCATGAATTAAACTCCGATCCGAGACGAGCCTTATCGGATTATATTTTTTATTAGTTTGTAATTAGTTTATAGTATTTTTGAAATGTAAAAAAGGGGGGCCTAATCCAAATCAAAATGAACTTTTTGATTGAGGTCAATTTAACAACATTTATTGTTCCATTATTTAAACCTACAAATTGGGCCTTAAAAGGACCCAAATTTATGGCTCAAAATTTTCTTTTACAATGGCAAATGACAAACGAAAATCATTAATTAATTTTAAATTCTCATAATTATATTGTGGATGATGAAGGGCCTATTTTTGGTTGCGTTTTGCAACCAAAAATCACTTTTTTAAGTGCTTTTAGTTAAAACATGTTGTTTTTGGTTGCTTTTAAAACCAGCTTTTCCACTCAAACCAAGAAGCTGGATTTTATAGCTTTTTGGGTGGAAAAGCTAGTTTGAAAATAAAAATACCTTTTTACCCTTATTATTTAATTATAATTTATTGTTAAAATAATGTTTATGCATGCATAATTGTAAAATAATATATATTTTATAATATTTATATTGAGAATAAAATTATTTTATTTGTACTTTATTTTATATTTATTATTAATGTGTAAGTGGTATGTCCGTATATAATCTAGAATGTAATTTATATTTTCAAATTAAATTTTATAAAAAATATTTTTTTTATTATAATTGAAATTGATTTATTTCATAAATCATAACATTAATTAAATTGAACAATCACCCAAATTTACTTTTACTTTTTAATATCATGTCTAAAATAGACTTTTTATCTCATGAAAATCACTTTTTGACTTCAATGACAAACACTAACCAGTTTTTCAAAACTACTTTTCAACAGCTAGTTTGAAAATCACTTTTTCTACCACACTTTTTAAAAGCAACCACAAACTAAGCCGAAGCCAACTCATGAATCCAAGTGGGAAAACTAGAGTCAATTTTATGATTTTGGCTTTTATTATATGTAAATTTAAAATTTAGTCCATATACTTTAATCTAATCATAGGAATTTATGAGATTTCTAAAGGAAAAAATATAAAGAAATAATCTCAGTCATCTATTTACCCTTATTCAACGGTCAAAAAACGTAAAATTAAATAAGTTTTACATAATGTAAGTGGATATTAACCCTACTAATAATATTATTAGCTATTTCAGATAGATAATACCACTAATTATTTTAGGTAAAATGATTATACATATTCAAAAAAAATATGCTTTTTCAACATTATATGTTGAAGGGTTATTTTTAATAAAAAAATTACATCATTGTGTTATTGGAATAGTTAACATGTTAATTATTTGGATTAATTAAAGAAATTATAATAGTAGAGATCAAATTATGCCAAAGTAAGTTATAAGATTAGATATCGAATTTGAACATAACAAAAGGATCAAAGCTATAATTTAACAAAATACTCTCAAAAAACCCAAAACGCCAAAATTCAGGGGGGTAAATAAAAACAGGAAAACGCGCGTTTTTAAATCTGCCGCCAAAAACTGATTTTCCGTTACCTCTCATTTTCAATTTCCCCATTATTATTATTGTTGTTGTTTCCTTTTCTTGTCCCCGCCAAGAAAGAGAGCGGCCGCCGCCGCTTCAACCGCTGCCTCCGCGCCAAAGATGGCAGTGTTTTCTCCAAATGGTATACTCTTTTTGTCCCACTTTCAACTTTTATGCTAATTTTTTTCCAGGCACTTTCAGCTTTTGTTTTTGTCATGTAAAAGGAATATTGTAAAACAAGCTCAAGTGTTATTCGATAGAGTTGAGCATGCATATGCAAAAAGTTAGAGCATTTTAGTGAGGGGTTGGGGAGATATTGGTGAAGCTTGTCATGCACGTAAGGTGTTTGATGAGATGGTCGCGAGTTTTTTCTATTGACGTTCTTGCTTAAAATAGCTTGTTGGGATCCTTGCGAAAAGGTGGTAGCATGGATGAAGCTTACAGAATGTTTGGAGATCGGACCGAGTGGGATCGAGCCAGATGCTTGTAGTTACTCTGTTATCATTCGTGCGTATTGTGAGGCCAACGATATTCATGTGTCATTTAGTGTGATCGATGGCATGAGAAGATACAATCTTATTCCAAGTTTGTTCACTTACTTACAATTGCATCATCAGAAAGTTTTGCAAGAATAAGATTGATGAGGCTTATCGGATTTTGACCGAGAAAATTACGAGGGGAATCAGTCCAGATACATGGAGTTACAATGCCATCTTGGCTTATCATTGCTAACATTCTCAGGATGCAGAAAAAAGATTGCTTGCCAGATAGGCACATTTATAATTTGTTACTCAAGTTGCTCGTCCGTAATTGAAGATTTGATAGGGGGACAGAGTTATGGGAGAGTATGGTAGATAGAGGAGTTTATCCTTCTGTCTCAACTTATGTTGCCATGGTGCATGGATAATGTAACAAGAGAGGTAAGTTAGAGGCGTGCAAATATTTTGAGAAGATGATCGATGAGGGTGTACCTCCATATGTTTCTACCAATCTGTTGTGGAGGTCCGGATTATCGAAAAACGTTGAGAAGCTTGCAAACAAGATGGAAAGAGGCACTTCTTGTTCAATACAAGAGTTAGCAAATGCAATGGAAGGTAAAACAGCCAATAAAACAGTAAGTGAAGAAACAGAGCTTGAAAGTGAGTAACAAGGCCTCACTTCTCAGTTTGAGGCTTCTCAAATATAAAAATCAATATGAAGTTCATGATTGGTTTTCTAGTCTTATGCCTTGGTTGATTTTCCTACCACCTGTCTTTATTTTCACCTCGATGGATTCTCTGATACAAGAAACTTTACAGATCACTGAAATTAGCAATTTTAATTGTATCTTGTACTTGTGATTAGTTCTAAACCACCACTCTGGAAAATGCAGATAAAAGATGCAACTCCTTTTATCACTTCTGTAATGCAGCGTATGCGAAGATGAAGTAACTCGGAAGGCTTAATTCACCATTTTCTTTAGAGCTGGCATTTGACTTATCTGGTGGTCCCTTGGTCTTTCATTTATCAAATATGCAGACAGCTGAATATCATTTTCTTGTTTGTTTAGGAGGGAGGTTCGGAGAAGGAAACATATGCTGTTGAAAAGGAAGCTGAACAAGTATTAGATGATTGTTAGTCAGTGGCATGGTTTTTTCCCCCAAGATTTTTTCCCTCATTTTGTGAGGTTAATCCCCTTTAAGGTAATGGATTCTAGTAGTTGTTGGGGTTTGGACAAGAATCTTTTTCCTTTCTTTGGCAATCATGTTTTATTGTCTTCTTTGACATGTGAAGGCTGAAAGCAAGTTTTCCACTTTAAAGTAAAGCTTCATGAATTAGAAGAATTGATGATAACAAGATTTGATCTTTAGAGAGGTGGTCCTCAATTTTTTTTGTGTCGACACTTCAGAAGACAAAAAGTGTTCTTTCAGAGTATTGATTGTCTCAATCACGGTTATGCAAGCTAGTAAGTAGTAAAAAGATATCTTATTTATCTCTGGTAGAGTTTAAACCTCACACTGAAACAATGTATGTTCCTGCAATAGTTATTAGTTAAATTGTGCTTGAAATTACCAATGGAAAAGGTAAAAAAAAATGTAGCTGGTACTGTAAAAACATGAATATTTCTACTTTGGGCAGATTTTAGTCAGCATTTCACTGACTTGTCTCTTGTTTCTTTCCCCTACAAGGTGGCATTGGTTGCCCACATAGGCAGAGATTGTGAGCATAAGCAGAAGCTGGGAAGATGTTGTATGGTCGACCTTGTGGGATCTTGCCGCATAGTCTATTTGACCTGAAGTTTGCATGTCTCATAACCTTAATACCCAACAAGCTTGTTGGGATTTTTCCAGTCAGCCTGTTGATGGAAAGATCAAGCCATTGAAGCTTCACCAATTGTCCCAAACTTATCGGTATGGTGCCGGTTATCAGGTTCCTTGAAATATCCAGCCTTTCGAGTTCAACAAGATTCGAGATTGAACTTGGGATCTGGCCTGCAATCTTGTTGCTCCCTATATTCAACACTTTCAAACCCAACCCTTCGGTGAATTGTGGTATTGTACCAGAAATGAGATTATTCGACACATCTATAACCTCCAAGAAGCTGCTTGTTTGGTTATTTAAAATGCTTGAGAGTGAGCCGGATACCTGGTTCGAATGAAGATCAATAGAGGAAATCCCATCTGGAACTTTGATCTCAGAAAGATCAAACTTCAGCAGGTTATTTGAAAGCTTCAGCTTCTGCAGACCTGTCATGTTTGATAAAAATGTTGAAATGCCTCCAGTGAGGAAATTATTGGACAAGTCTACCGAGCTCAATGAATCTGGTCTTGTAAACTTTGGGAGGCTTCCTCCCAGTTTACAACCAGCTAGGTTTACATCTGAAAGCTTTCTGTCTCTGATCCAGTTAGGAACTGTCCCCAAACTGAGGTTGTTGAAAGACAGGTCTATTGACAAAAGTGAAGGGATGCCCCTGCTAGAGACACCCGGTAAAGGGTCAGAAAACCCATTTCTGGATAAATTAAGGGACCAGAGATTCTGCAATCCTGAAATAGATGCTGGAATGTGACCTATAAACTTGTTGCTACTCAATGAAAGACTAGTGAGAGACGTAAGATTCCCTATCTGGTCTGGGATGGTTCCAGTGAGCTGATTGTGGCTCAATGACAGATATGATAGACTGACCAAATTGAACATAGAAATGGGTAGTTGAGCTGAAAATTGGTTATTAGAGAGGTCGATAAAGGTAACGTTCCGAAACTGTCCTATAAACTCAGGGATGGAACCAGACAATGAGTTGAAGCTGAGATCAAAAGACTGCAAAGACAGAAGAGTTTTGAAACTAGAAGGAATAGGACCTGACAACAAATTTCTTCCTAAATTCATCATCACAAGGTTTCCCAAATTCCCTAAGCTTGGAGGAACTGCCCCTTTTAAATGGTTACCAGCCAATGAGAGTGTTTGGAGATGGGACAACTGACCTAAACTTAAAGGAATGTTCCCTTGAAGTGAATTGTCTTCAAGGACCAACTGTGTAAGCCTGGTTAGCTTGGAAAAGCTATCCGGGATTGGACCTGAAATAAGCTTCATCCCACTTATGACCAACACCTCTAAGAAAGGCAAACTACACAGAGAAGAAGACAGAGTACCCTTCATGTAGAGGCTACTGTCCCTTACAGGCCTTTGAAGAGCCAATTCAGTGACCCTTCCGGCTGGATTACATTGAACACCTTCCCAATCTCCTCCACAGCAATCCGTTCCAATCCACGAAGAAAGACTCTCCGTTGTGTCCTTGACAATTTTGGCTTTGAAACCGAGCAGAGCAGCTCTATCAGCCTCGGAGCAAACAGGTGGAGCTTGTGAGATTGTTTGAGCTAGTGACAATGGTGGAAACGGAAACACTGAAGAAATGAGTAGAAGTTTAAAAACCCAGATCAGAATCTGCATTTTGGAAGGTGGGTGTTGAGTGTTGATCAAATCAGAGAAATCAGATGGGAGATTTCTTCACGTAGACAGGAAAGGCATAGTGATGGGTAAAAAACAGATTGAGAGAGTGAAAGGTGGTGAATGGTAAACAATGGCTTCCCCCTCGTATTTATAGTACCAGAAGAGGACAGGAAATGAAAATCTCTCATGCCTGTTATCAAAGTTTAAAGATTTTCACAAGACGAATTGTGACCGTTCGATTAATCACGTGGATCCTAATTCCATTTTGAACGTTGGAGCGCAACTCATTCAAAATTTCCTGAACCTTTTTGCTAAATCAATTCGCTGGCTTCATACTGTGTGTATATATATATATATATATGGAAAACATTTGGTAAATATATATATGGAAAATATCAAAATAAGACAGTGAATTTTTTCCATAAGCGCTTAATTTTTATGGTTTAAAAGATAGAATTTAGGGTTTGTGATTATAATTTTAGTGTTTGTAGTTAGATTTTAAGGTTTGAGAATAAAATTTATAGTTTATAGTTTAGAATTTAAGGGTTAGAGTTTAGGGCATTAAAATGGATACATGGTAGCTTTAGAAGCCCACTTATTAAAAAATTTCTACTGACGGTGCATCAAATAATTACCTACGGAAAATATTTTGATACACAAATTTATGTACACTAAAATACAAGCTTTATAGTTTTAGAGTTTAAGAATTTAGGTTGTAGTGTTTAGAATTAGTGGTTTATGGTTATAATTTAGAGTTTAGGGTTTAGGATTTAAGGTGTTAGGGTTAGAGATTTAGACGCTAGATTTTATAGTTTAAATAGGAAAAATGTGTAGTTTTTTACACCGTTAACCCCTTATTTGCATGGGCGGATCCTTTAAAGGCCCAATGGGGTCACGACCCCAAAATTTTGAGAAATTTGAATTATACTCCTAAAATTTTTAAAAATTTTAATTTGACCTCCTCAAAATTTTTAAAATTTCATATTAAGCTTCAAATTTTGAATATTTTAAATTAAATTTCCTCTCAATTTTTTTATTAAATCTCTTAAAATTATTAAATTTTTTAATTAAACCCTCAAAATCTTCATTTAAACCTTCAAATTTTTAAAAAATTTAAATTAACCCATCAAGCTTTTACTTCAAATTTTGCCACCGATTATTTGACTATTGTTTTCTTATTAATACTCGCGAGTAAGGGATCGGCTCTTGCCCTTCATGTTTTTACAACTAGCATTGAAAGTCATTACATGTGTAAGGACACTGTTCAATGGAGTTGATTCGTGTAGGTATAATTATTGCTTTAGTCCTTCTACAAGCAACGTCTCGGATGGAGGAATAACATGGGCGACTATTTGGAATCTCATATTTTATCTATACAACTTCAATAATTTCTCAAGTGGTAAACTTGTAAGTTATTTGTTGTTCCTTATTGTTTTAATTATATTGAAGGTGTTTTTTAAACAAAACAATAAAAATAATAGTTTATTAATAAAATATTAAATTAATTGTTAAAGTAATGAAATATGCTTTTGTTCTAAAGGGTTCATTTTTAAATTTTTGTTCAGGTCCTCAAAAAATATAAGAGACAGCTTTGCGGCTTCTATTATGTTAAATTTTAGAATTTAATCTCCATTTTAATTTGACAATATTTATTTCCTCTATTTTAATAGTCATTAGTAAGTTTAAATTGATATACTATTCATCAAGGTGATGACAGTAAAAATTAGTCACGGTTACTTGCAATACTACCAATATGAAACTACGATTGAAATCTATAAATTATTCGAGTGAGTAAAGATGTTCATATTATTTTATTTTATATGAGTTCGAATCTTAACATTTGCATTGAGAATGTAAATGTTTTTCTATTTAATCAAAATACGGAACTACTACTTGCATTATAGAAGTAGATACCTAGATTATGTCAAACTAAAATTTTAGTGCACTAGAGGGACAAAAACCAGAATTAAACCATTTAATGTAATCATGGTAAATTTTGAAATTGTGTCTCCCTATTTGAATACTCGCAATCAAAGTATTATTCATTGCCCACTCAAGAAATTATCAACGTCCCAAAAGTTTGACAAATGTAATTATCATTAAAATAAGTGCAGATACCAACAAGTGTTGGGTGCATTGGTAAGACATATTGCACTCCTAAGGAAAAAATCCGAGTTCAAACATTGGAGACGATATTCTTAGGAGAGGTAGCTTCACACCCGAACATATACCGTAAAACGAATTTAAAAGATATTATTCACCCTAAAAATATGCTAATAGATCATATGATCCTTTTCCTAATCGGGAAGCTTACCTTTTGCTAATTCCAACTTGTGTAATGAAGGTGGTTTTCAACTTTTTATCTAGTTTCCGACCGGGGAATATATTGTCTTCTAGCTTTGTGTTGCCTGTTGCTTACCCATTTGGTGGCTTCAAGGTTCACTCCCTATCACCTTTCGGTAGAAAAAGAAGCAAATGCAAGCTGGGAAACCCGATCCACGGAATCGAGTCGGTTCAATTTATTTGTTCGCATCATTTTAAAATTTCGACATCTTAAAATTGAATCATTTAGAGTCCGAACATTTTGAGTTCAAATTGTTTTTATTTTTTGTATAGTTGACTTTTCATCAGTAAATCGGGTACTATTAAATACGAACTTTAAATATCGAATCAACGGATCATAATCGATAAATCTAGAAGTAATTTTTTTATATAATAGGATTAATGATAAATTATGCTGAGATTGCATGTTTTTGGAGACCAGATCTTTTAGGGTTGTTAATATGTTAGTTGGAAATGTTGAAAAAGTTTTTGTCAACCAAATCCAATCATTCTTGAAATTTGATTCCTTGTATTTCCCTCAAGTCATGTCTTCTTCACATCACCCATTAATCTCCTCTTATCTTTTCAACATTAAACTACTGTATACCCCTTAATGACTAAAAATCGAGATTTTTGAAATTAAGATCGAATCGTAATATTTTGACCACTGAAGTTATATCTTATTATTACTTTCACACCTGAAGATTTTTATTCAATTTGATCATTAAACTTTCTTTACTTAAAACATTATATTTCATCTCATTTTTTTGTTAAAATAAATCATGTGACACTCTAAGAAAGTACCACATAAATTACTACTTTACACATAACACAAGTTAAACTTGATAACTTAAAAAGCATAAAAATATTTAAAATATTCAACATGTTAAAATATGATATTTTTTGGAATTTTAATTTTTAATATTTAAAGACATTTTTATGAAGTTCTGAAGTTGTTTGAGTTTAATATACAGGGTAAACTACACAAGAAAATATGAAATTATTGATGCTAATTCGTTTTTACTATCAAATTTTCAATTGGTCTAATTTTAACACTAAACTTTAATTTTTGATTCGTTTATGTCACTTTGTTATTAAATTCTTAATTGTACGGTGATGTGGCTAACGGTGACTAATGTGGACGTCAAACCAAAACAACGATATTTTAATGTCCATATCGCCCTGCACTGTGACGCTTTGGAATATGAAAAAAATACAGTAATTTTGCATATGAGAGGATTTGAAACCAAGTCCTAAGGTGAGAAGGGTAAAAATTTAACTACTAAACTAATATGAGATTTGATAATATTCTAACACAAATAATATATATGTCAAACTGTACTTGAGATTAATATGGTTTTATTTTTGTTTAGTTTGGTCTCTAAGTATTTTATTTAATCCAAAATTAACTCTTATGTGTTCTAATTTTTATAATCTAGTCTAATATTTTTAATATAATTTTTTTTCAGTTTAGCCCCTAAAGATTTTATTTAATCTGAAATTGAGCCCTATTGGTTTCTAATTTTTATAATCTAGTTCGATTTTTTTAATATAGTTTAATTTTTGTTCAGTTTAGTTCCTAAAGTTTTTACTTAACCACAAAATTGACCCTTATTTATTTCTAATTTTTATAATCTAGTCCAATAATTTCAATATATTTCTATTTTTTTAGTTTAGTCCCTAAAGTTTTTATTTAATCTAAAACTAACCCCTATTTGTTTATATTTTATAAACTAGTACAATATTAGGGATCCAATTTTGGATTAAATAAAAACTTTATGGACTAAATTGAACAAAATAAAAATATATTAAAAATATCGAACTAGAATATAAAATTAGAAACAAATATGGGTAGATTTTGGTTTAAATAAAAACTTCAGGGACTAATTTGAACAAAAATAAAACTATATTAAAAAATTCGGACTAGATTATAAAAATTAGAAACAAATAGATATTAATTTTAGATTAATTAAAAAATTTAGAGACTAAAGTGAACAAAAATAAAACCATATGAAAACTATATTAATCTCAATTACAGTTTCACATATATATTATTTGTGTTAATTTATTACGAAATCTTAACTTGGTCTAGTGGTTACACCTTTACCCTTCTTATCTTATGACCTAGGTTTAAATACTCTCAGATGCAAAACTCTATATTTTTTCTCTTGCAAAACAACCTCATTTTGAGCGGTATGGACATCAAAATAGTCTCATCAAAACGACGTTGTTTTGAATTGGCACCCACATCAGCCATCGTTAGCCATGTTATCGTGTAGTCATTGATTAAACGACGAAGTGACATAAATGACTTGAAAACTAAAATTTAGTGTTAAAATTAGATAAATTAAAAGTTCAGTAATAAAAACGAGTTTGTGATAATAAAAAATTTGGTGATATAAGATATAGTTTACCATAATATATATTATGTGCCGTGTAACATTCTAGGTGACATGTTCTTATATTGCTACATTGTTTTTTTTTTTGGTAATAGAAGAACAAAGCGGGATAATATGCTTCATAAAAAAATTTAAGGGTTAAATTATAAAAAATAAGTACCAAAATAAAGTCAAAAGTCAAAACTATAAAATTAATATAGAAAAATCGTAAATCAAAACTAATTATTATAGACGGTTAAAAATATATATATATAAAAATAGACCGAATCATTATAAATGTTTCAATAAATCTAGATGGCATGTTTGAATGGATTTTAATAGTAATTTTATTGTTTCAAATATTTGTTTTTTTTAATGCGTCGTTTTATGTCTATTTACATGTACTGATACTAAAATTTGAATCTAAAACTATATATGGATTTTGGTAAAATGTATAATATGGTACATACATTTTAATTATGTGTAATAAGTATACATACAGTTTTGATTTGATTTAATTTTCTCATAAACATTAATACTTTTATCAATGTGACATAATTTTGACGTTTATATATTGCATGCACAAATAATTATATCCCTTCAATATAAAAATAAATAAATGCATTTATTTTTAAAATATATACAATTGAATCAAAATAAAAAAAAATTATGTATGATTATTTTAAATAAAATTGTATATATCACGTTATAGGTTTAACCAAAATTCATGGAATGAAGAGACCTTGTCGACTTGTTCAACTTGAAAGAGTAAGACGAGTTTTCATTTTAAAGATTGCTTGGGTACTTTTACTTATAGTATCTCGGCTCGGAAACAGTATAATTGGGCTCGGGTCGGGCTCGAAGTTCGCCGAGCTCGGAATTTTAGGCTCGAGCTCGGCTCGAAAATAATTTTATTGGGCTCGGCTCGGGCTCAAAGCTCGTCAGGCTCGGCTCGGCTCGAAATGAAAAATTTTGCTATAATTTTTTTATATAAAATATTCGTTAAAAATCTCTTTCGTACCCAACACTAAAATGAAATTCAATGACCGGAAAGGGGAAAAATGTCAAAAATTAGATTAATCTAAATAATCAATAAATATTCTTATAATACAAACACATAATTAAAAAAAATACAAAATCAAACAACAATCAACTAATGAAAGAAAATACAAACACATAATTTTTTAGTGCATATGTAGATTCCGAGCCTGTTCACGAGCTTTTCGAGCCGAGCTTAGGTAAGCTCAGCTCGGCTTGTTAAGGAATCGAGCCGAGTCCGAGCCCGAGCCCAAATCGAACTCACTCGAGCCGAGCTTTGACCGAGTCGAGCCCGAGTAGCTCGCGAGCCGGTCAGGCTCATTATCACCTCCTACTCGTAAATGTTTGTTCTTGTAACAGTGTTTACTGCTTCTTTGGGTAATATAAGAAGAAAAAAATTATCCAAAAAATTCATGTTTAATTTTAATATTTATGACTTATCCAATGACTCGGAGAATTCTAATTAATTCCAAGAAGCTGAAAGACTTAAAGAGGGCAAGTGAGTCCACTCCCTTCCCATTCATTCACCATTTTGATAGTTTTTGAAATTAATTATAAAAAATGAAAAATATGAATATTAGTTGTCATCAGTTGCTTTAAGCATAATCAATGGAAGGAAGAAAGCAACAGAAGGCAAAATAAAACTAATTGATAAATTTCATTAAATTACTTGTCATCTTTTTTATGTTATTAATTTGTAACGTTGTCAATAATTAATATTTGAATATAATTACTTATTATACATTTATTACGAGAAAATTAATTTCCACCATATTGTTTTCATGTATTTATTTGTTTAACCACGGGTTTCTGATCTATTGATCGACGAATTCAGTTCGAGTTTTGTAGAGGCTCATTATAAGCGTAATCCTCCCAACATAATTTTCTCTATTCACAAAGCTAGAATTCGAACTCTTCAAAATTTACACTATAAATGTTGTTTAAATAAATTTGACATTCCATCACGCTAAACTAACTCGTAGTTAAAAATATTTATATATGTAAATTTAAATATTGTTATTTTTCAGTCGGTCACGTAATATCTGTTATATTAGGTTATTTTCTATGCTAAAAATAACATGTCAAATGAGTTATTATGGCTCGATAATAACCAATACAAGAGATGATTTGTATTATATTTACTATGCAATATATATAAAAACGTGCCTAGAACAGGTAACACACACCGCTACACGTTATTAATGTTATATATTGTTATTTATTATTAGTTTTTAATGATTTTTGAATAATTATTAAAAAAATAAGTACTTAACAAATAATTAATCATATTTTAAAATAAAATTAGAATTTGGATAAATAACCCTTTTACCTTTTTGTTTTATATTATTTTTAATTTTTAAATTAAAATATTTGTATAAAATTCTTCATCCTCCACAAATCCTAAACCGAAATTGTATCTAGGCATGTGCAGGAGGGGCATCTGCCAAGGGCTCGTAATTAAGAAGTCTAAATACTTATTATTAGTGCTCTAATTTAAAATAAATTAATTTATTTTTGTATACTCTTGAAATTCAAATTTTTTTCCAATACTTGTTATTAGGGGCTCAATGTACAAGTAAATTAATTTATTTTTGTCTACTCTTAAAATTTAATTTTTTTTCAATACTTGTTATTAGAGTCTCGATTTACAAGCAAATTAATTTATTTTTGTCCTCTTAAAATTTAATTTATTTTTTAGTACTTGTTATTAGGGGCAATTTACAAGCAAGTTGTTTTATTTGTCTACTCTAAAAAGTTTATTTTTTTCTCAATATTTATTATTAGCGACGTGATTTATAAAAAAAATTAATTTATTTTTGTATACACTTAAAATTTAATTTTTTCCACTACTTTTATTAGGGACTCAATTTACAAACAAATTAATTTATTTTTATCTACTTATAAAATTTATTTTTCCCTCATATTTGTTATTAAGTATACAATTTACAAGCAGATTAATTTATTTTTGTTTATTCTAAAAATTTAATTTTTTAAATACTTATCATTAGGACCCAATTTACAAAAAAATATTTATTTTGTCTAATTTTAATTTTTTTAATTTTTAATATTTATTATTAAAGACTAAATTTTTAAATTCACCCTAAAATCATCAAAATCTCGCGACTCATCCCTAAACTCTTTCATCTCATCATTTATGACTTTTCTCTTTCTCTTGGATAGAAAAATATTATAACTACCGCAAAACCATGATTTGGCTTCGTATATAGAGTTAATCAGTTTGATTCGCGCAGGCTCTAAATACAGGTAACATGTATGAGCAACAGGGACGGAGACTGCACCTAAAATTTGATGGGTTAATTCTATTAGTTTTAAAATTATTGCAATTAAGCTTTTGTCTATCCTAAAATTTTATTATCTATTGTTAGGATCCTATCAATTAAAATAAATAAAATTAAACATTGTTTTCTCATTTTTTGGTTTAATTACTTTTTAAAACATTTCAATTCTAAAATTTATAAATGTAAACATAAATTCCCTTAATTTTTTATGGTCTAATTATTTTTTTGTTTATTCTAAAATTAAACATTGTTCACTCGTAGTTCAATCCTGACTCCATCTCTAATGAGCAACAACATTAATGCAAACCTGCAAATTTCAAACCATCAAGACTCTTTACTGGATTATGAGCTGTATGGAAATATTTGACAGATAATGTATATGCTGTTTCAAGTTTTGGGAATGCAAAGACCTAATGAAATTAGGGGTGCGTTGATTGCGCAGGAAAGAGCAATGGAATCCACAATCTTACCCGTTCTATCTTTATGCTGTATGTGCCCTGGATTTGGAATTTGGAGTCCCTAACTTGATGTACAATCCCCCAATCATATATAAAGGAAATAAGTTTTGGATTGGTTGATTCAGGCCCCTACGTCCTTTTTCTGTGATTGGGGTAAGGGGGTGGGGGTCCAACCATGTTAACATGGGTTGGAAAAACATATCGACCCTATGTTCATGTGAATGTGTCTGTTTAAAGATTGTCCTACCGACCATCCGCTAGTTGATCTAGCAGGATGAGATGTTGGGTCTCTTAAGTAAAGTTAGGGGTTCAAATCTTGAGGTTGTGAACGGAAAAAAAATAGAATAGGAGGGTCATCTCATATTGAGATTTTGTAAAATCTGATCCGTATTAGTCGGCCAATGAGTTTGGTACGAGTAGTTAAATAAAAAATATCTCTAACGGGAGCTTTTTCAAGTTTGTCTTATGCCAACATACGAGTAAAGATTATAGTTTAATGCTAATATATGTTACAGTTAAAAAGAAAAAGAAAATCAAGTTCATAAGAGTTAAATCATTTAACATGATTCGTTATTAATCAGAGAATAATTTTTTTTTGAAGATTCACTAATTGATCAAGTGGTTAATGATGTTCATATTATTTCATCTTATGCGAGTTTGAATCTTAACATTTACCTTAAAAATGTAATCATTCTTTAACCGATAAAAAAATAAATTACTTGACGCAGTAAGTAGTTATCAAACATAAATTACGCATGTATGATAAAAAAAATCTTAAACATCAAAATTGTAGAGTTGATAAACTGGTTATTACAGAGGCCTGCTCGTTAACATGGCTAATGAAGTAGTTAATAATATGTACTAACCAGGGCAGGGAACGACGTATGATTTTGTGTTGGGGAGTAAACCTATACAGTTTTAAGGAGACAAAAATAGATTTTAAATAAAAAATACATAAAAATTTTCTTTTAAAAAAATTATATACGAATTTTAAATTTTTAAGGGGCGACTGTACCTTCTGATCTTTCGGTCTATCCTGAATTAGAGTAACCTAAAGACTAGGTCTAAAATCTAATTACCTTAAATACAGTTCTCTGTCTCTCTCCAAGTATATGATTTTAACCCTTTGCTTTCTTCTCTATTCCACCATACCCGGGCCGCTGTATCATCAGAAAATATCCAATTAAAGAAGCTGATGAGTTTAATAAGTGTATGCATTTTTTTAGCATTAATAATAATAAGTCTAATTTTAAATGTATTTTAACATTATCTAATTTTATGAATATATATATCAATTATCGGAAAAAAGTTGTTATGATCTTGGTTCATGACTTTATGTGAACTAACTTATAATTGGGCTTCCTGTGGTTAGGTTAGACGATATTGAGTTTATGAGGGGAACCCAAAGCTATTTCATTTATTTTATTTTATTTTGAAAAAATTTGTCTCATCTATTTTTGTGGTAATTTAGTGTTCTTGTAGCGATTATCACAATGCACATCGCTGATCAAAAAATTGTAGACGGTCTCATGTAATTAGATCCTCTATTATGACAAATTTTCGATGTTTTTAGAACTATTTACGAAACAGTTGCAAGATTGATTTTATTGATCGCCTCTCCTACATCACTATTTAAGTGTCTAGTTGTATAGAGAGAAGAAAGAATTATTTGCTGAATTTTTAGGGTTGATGAAGAACATAATCGATGAAAGATTTGGTTTTTGCTTTTCACACCATTTGAATTTTCATGTTTTATATTTTCTTTATGTATGAGAGTGAACATAACCATCAAATTTCTCTATATGTTTTGATGCATGTTTTGTTATATACATTTCCTTATTTTAATTAAATTTAGTTCCTTATTAAAAAGGAAAATACTTTGATATAAAAATTTGTGTAAATTTTAGGTTACACAAGATTTTTAATTTTAGAGTTTAGGATTTTAGAGTTTATGAATTTAGTGTGTAGGGGTAGAATTTAAAGTTTATGTTTAAAATTTATGGTTTATGGTTTAAGTTTTAGGGTGTTAGGGCTAAGATTTAGGTTTTAAATTTTATAGATTAAATATGAAGAGTTGTGTACTTTTTTGCACCTTTTGTGTACCAAAATATAACCCTATTAAAAATATGTTTTATATTTAATTTACTAAAAATATATGCATTTGTTTTTTATTCCCATAACTTTGTCCTGGTTAATCCGGGATAGAAGTTATTTGCTCATTTTCGGTGCTCCACGTTCAAAATTACTTTTAAGGTTTAGGGTTTTAGGTTAGGGTTTAGGGATTTTAAGGTATGATGTATTTTTTAGGGTATATGATTTAAGATTTAGAATTTAGGGTTAGGGCTTGAAATTTAATTTTATAGTATTTTTTAGTGTTGGTGCATAAGTAGGAGCACCGAAAAGTGCAAAAGATTTTTATCCAATTAATCCAGACCAATCTACATTGCATATCAAATTTTTTTTTATAAACACAAGACAACGAATTCGAGACCAACTTAACACGATTAATATATACCTTTCATCATTATTCTTTCCGTATTTTCATTTTATTTCACTTAAATTTGTTATGGTGAACTCAAAATTATCAAATCAAAATATGCCTGATACGAAGAGAAAAGTTAGATTCAATTATTACAAACTTACAAGTTACAATAGAATGAGACAAAAGAAATGATTGAAGATTCAATTATTACAAACTTACAATAGAATGAGAAAGAAATCATTGAATCTCAGCTAACAATTATACAATTTCCCTTCCACTTTAATGGCACAAAATTGGGATCACGCATACTTTGATAAAATCCCAAATATGCCACATTTCTTAACAGGTTATGAACTACTAGACATTGCTCTTCTAAGCAAAAACTCCTTACTTTGCTTCCAATGCCATCTTCTCAATCCCAATACCTCGAATCCCTCTTAGACACCGTACGTCCATTTCTTCGAGGTGAGCTCGAATCCGTCGACAAAAACTTACCTTCACTGATTGCCGTCTTACGTTCCGCCGGCGCCGGAGAGTGTTCCCACAAACATGGCAGCTTTCTGGAGCATTTGGTCGACATATATCGTATTCTAAAGATATGGAAAGCACCAAACTCCGTTTGCCTTTGTGGTCTCTTCCATTCCGCTTACTCCAACGCCTATGTAAACCTCGCCATCTTCGATGCTTCGACCGGCCGAGACGTCGTTCGAGGCCATGTTGGTGATGTTGCAGAGCGTTTGATTTACTTGTTCTGCGTCGTCCCGCGTCAAACCATGATCCATGACAATCTTCTGTTCAAATACTCCGATTCCGAACTCGTCGAACACCTTGAATTATCCGATATATCATTGAAGAATGCCAGGGAAAATGGTATATTCGATCGAAACGAACCGTGGAGGAAGAAACTGCGAGCTCTTTTACCCGAGAATGGGATTGTGGTGAAGAATATAAAGAGTGGTGAAGATGTTTTGGTGACCAGAAAAGTGATGGGTGTTTTTCTCTTGATGAGCATGGCGGATTACAGTGACCAGTTCTTTGGCTACCAAGACCTGTTGTTTGATAACTTTGATGGAAAGTTCAAGTTCCTGGGGGATAACTATGCTACTTTATGGCCCGGAGATGGGAAGCCAGGCCTGTGGATGAACTCGATATCGAAAATGGGCGCTGTTTATGCTCAAATACTAAGAGACGAAGCCATAATCAAAGAAGAGAAAAAAAGGGTTCATGGTGCCAAGGTGGAGGAAGACATTGATGAGGATCTGGAGCTTGTGGTGCCACCGGTTTTTGAAAACTGTACAAAGGTTTTGGACCCCAGAGAGCAAGTGGAGGCAAGGGACTTGTATTGGGAAGCGGTTTGCGATGGGTCGGAACGAGCCGAGGAGTTGCTGGTGAGGTGCTGTGAGAAGAACCCATTTGTGGGCGAGCCACATGTGGTGTTGGCTCAGGTTTATTTGAACAAAGGGAGGTTCGAGGAGGCTGAAAAGGAAGCTGAAACAGGGGTGGTGTTGATGTTGGAGTGGGGAAGTCCTTGGGACAAGAGGATGTCATGGGAAGGATGGGTTGCTTGGGCAAGGGTTCTGTTGCTTAAGGCTAAGGACAAGTCTTGGCCGCGTAGTGCTTGGGGTGTCCTCAGTCTTGGGCTTGTCAGGTGAAGTGACTGCAGATTGCAGATTGCAGGCTGTAGCTTGTTGTGTTGTGTTTTAGTTTTTACTTGGAAAGTATAGTGCAATTTGGAATAAGGCATCATGTCAAAAAAATAATTTTAATGTTCAATAAATTGGTTTTTATTTATTTTTAAAATAATTTAACTTTTAACGTTTTATTAAATGTTAAATGATTCTTCAACAAATGAAAATTGTTAGTTAACTGATAATAAATAATTTAAAATAACTTGACATAAATTTATTTTTTTACACAAATCTTACATTCTTTTAAGTTAACTCCTTTGTCTATGTGACACTATCTTGTCACCGTGCAGTGTCATGTAGGTTTACCATCTCATTTTAAGTCATTTTATCAGTTGACTAACAGTTTTCATCTGCATATGAGACATTTTGACCCAAAATAAAACATTGATAGTTAAATTACTTAAAAAATATGGAACAAAATAACTAACCGATCAAACGCTAGAGGCAATTTTTTTTGACCATATGCCTTGGAATAAATCAATCTGCCTTAATTATTCTGCCCACACATTACTTAGTTTCCTGTATTAAGTTGCATGTTTATCAGATCTTGATTCCTCCAAGTCTTAATTGAACTATTTCTTTATCCTGCCGATCGCTTCTAATCAAGTGAAGTAGTAGATTTGGTTGAATTACTAAATGATTTTGTCACTTGATTATGCATATAATTTTAAAATTTTAAAGCTTTCGTAAATTTAGTTATAAAAAACGTTGAAGTGATAAAACTATCCTCAAAAGGTTTTAAAATGATAAAAAAATATAAAGATTAACCTTTGTTAATTTTTCAATTCGATTGTTTAGAAATACAAAAATGACAAAATAATTGGATACAAAATTCATATGAATTAAACGCACCAAATTAGATGCATAATGGTAGATCCAATCTATCATTCATGAAATTTTTTATCATTTTCTATAATCATTGGTATCCGACTCTTTAATGTATTATTGTTGATGGAAAATATTGTTATTTTGTTGTGTTGGTCTCGCATTTTAGTTATGTACTAATTTACTTAGTAAACGACTTAGGTGTTATTTAATCAATATTTATTGATTTAATTATTTTAAATGCATTTTATAATCTGCATTTTTGTGGAAGTATACCCTATATTTTATTATTATTATTTTTAACCGTCAAAATTATCCTAATTTAATCCGTTGAATTTAAGATCAAATTAATTGAATGCGTAGGTAATGAAGATCAAATGTGTTATTATAAATATTTTTTAGACCATCACATCAGTAATTACGTTAATCGTTGACGGTCAGTCACTCAATTGAAACAAAATAAAAATTTAATGACCTAATTGATAAATATTTTTATTCAATCCTATAATTTAGTGACTATAAAAGTGGTTTACCCAATTCATCTTTGTTCGCCTTATAAAATGTGTGTGCAACAAGGCATAAACCCTTTCTGTGTTGCGTTTTGGCACTTTGTCCCTGTCAAGTGTCACCCTTGAGGCAAAGCTTTTTAAGGCTCAAATCCTGGAATTAAACTTCCGTTGATGCCCAATGTCCTTTCTTGCTTCTTCCTCTTCTACTTCTCCTTCTTCATCCATCAATGCCCAATTCCCCGCTCCACCCAGAATTTCTCGCCATCCCTACCCTCCTCCTCGTTTGGCCCCAAGGAGAAGGCCCCACTTATCCCATTCTCTCACCGCTGCAGCCGCCAAGGGCGCCGGAAATACGATCTCCTCAAATATCCCAAATGGAAATATGGAACATTTAGTCGAGAAAGACAAGGAAGAAGTGGGAGTGGAAGTCGAGGAGGAATTGCCATGGATTCAAGACAAGGCATTGGACCTTGTTGAGTTCACTGGCTCCGTCTCTCAACCCATTCCCGGCCCCAGAGTTGGCACCAGCTCTTTGCCTTGGCTTCTTGCTGTTCCTTTGGCTTATGTTGGTATCGCTTTCGTTATTGCCTTTGTCAAGACTGTTAAGAAGTTCAATTCCCCAAGGCACAAAAGAAAGAAATTGGTTTGTTAGACCATATGTTTTGTTAATCCTTAAATTGTTTGAAATTGATTTTGCACTAATGGGGAATGGATTTTCAGGTTAGTAAAAATGCGATGCTCTGCAAATCAATTGATGGGTTGTTTCAGCAAGGAAGTGTTGCAGTCGATCAATCTGCGGTGAAGGGGTTAGTGCAAAAGGTGAGAGCTATTCTGCAAATTCTCTAGAGACATGTATATTTATTTTAGATTTTAGATTCTTATTGATAATGTTGCGGAATACGATCGTCGGATAGAGCAAAAACGCAACTGATAATTTGAGAAAATAACAATGAAGATAAAGGAGACACAGATTTTACGTGGAAAACCCCTAAATAATATAGGGTAAAAACCACGGACAAGGTAGAAGAATTTCACTATGAGAAAATAGGAATTACAACTTCTCTCAATCTAACAAGGAGAAAACAATGACAATTCTCTCTTGATAAAAAGGAGAAAGCAACTCTATGAAAACTCTCTAATTTCTCTAGTATTGGGAGGAGGTTAGAATGATTTGGGATGTGTAAGAATGGCAAATGGCTAGGCTATTTATAGTTGAGCTTTAGGGACTAACTTATAAATAACCTAAAGTTTAGGGACCAAAATTGTGATTTTCCCATGCCATTTTTCCACCTTGGCTGCACCTACCAAAATTGAAATTTTCCATTTTCTAATTTGGCTGCACCTAAACTTGACTTTCTACAATCTCCCACTTGAAGATTTGATTGGAACAATCATATCTTCACACCATTCTTTCTACCTCGTATTTTCCATGTTGCTTACGTCTCTAACAAGCCACAAGAGGATCGACACCAAGTAAACTTATCAGTGTTGATTGCTTTTGTCATGAAATCTGCTATGTTGTCATCGGTATGGATCTTCTGCATATCTATCGTCCCTTCTTCCACTTTCTCACGAATGAAGTGGTATTGGACCCGAATGTGTTTTGTTCTTGAGTGAAAAGCAGGATTCCTTGCAAGATGCAAGGCGCTCTGACTGTCACAAAACAAAGAGACATTCTCTTGTTTGTGCCCGAGCTCCTCCAATAGCATTTCAACCATATTGCTTCTTTACTGGCTTGTGTAGCTGCTACATATTCTGCCTCCGTTGTTGACGTAGCCACAACCGATTGCAGTTTTGAAACCCAGCTTACAGCTCCACCAGCAACTGTAAACACATACCCTGTTGTAGATTTGCTTTTATCCAAATCTCCTGCATAGTCAGAATCGACATACCCGCTGATAAGAAAGTCTGATCCCCCGTAACATAATGCAACATTTAAGGTCCCTTTGATGTATCTCAGGATCCTTTTCACAGCATTCCAATGCTCTCTGCCTGGATTCGCCATGTACCGACTAACCACTCCCACTGCTTGTGCAATGTCTGGTCTTGTACAAATCATAGCGAACATTAAACTTCCCACTGCTGATGCATACGGTACTCGAGACATCTCCATCCTCTCTTCTTCACTGCTAGGACTCATACTGGAGGATAATTTAAAGTTAATAGGAAGAGGGGTAGAAATTTGCTTACAATCTTGCATGCTGAATCGTGACAAGATCTTTTTCAAGTAATTCTTTTGTGAAAGCCAAATCTTCCTACTACTTCTGTCTCGGTGAATTTGCATCCCTAGAATCTTGTTTGCTGGTCCCAAGTCCTTCATTTCAAATTCCCTAGCCAGTCGTGCCTTTAATTCTTCAATATGATCTTTGTTGGGGCCTGCAACCAACATGTCATCTACATACAACAGCAATATAACAAATTCGTTTTCACCAAACCTCTTGAAGTAAGCACAAGGGTCTGCATTAAGTCTGTTGTATCCAAGGCTCATGATGAAGGAGTCAAATCTCTTGTACCAACACCTCGGCGCCTGCTTTAAACCGTACAGAGATTTGTTCAACCTGCAAACCAAGTTCTTCTTTTCTTTTTCTTCAAAACCTTCAGGCTGGAGCATGTAAATCTCTTCTTCAAGATCTCCATGAAGAAAAGCTGTTTTAACATCTAGCTGCTCTAGATGTAAATTCAATGTAGCACACATTGCCAGGACAACTCGAACCGTTGTTAGTCGAACCACAGGAGAAAAGATTTCATTGAAATCAATACCTTCTTTCTGAGCATATCCTTTGACCACCAGTCTTGCACGATACCTCTCCACTTGATCGTCACCATTTCTCTTGATTTTGAAGACCCATTTGTTACCAATTTGCTTCCTTCCTTGTGGTAGTGGCACAAGTTCCCATGTATTATTTTTATGAAGGGCTTCGATTTTTTCTTGCATTGCCGCCATCCACTGCGAAGCATCTGAGTTGTTCATTGCCTCCTCGAATGATGATGGCTCACCGTCCTCCGTTAAAAGGCAGTATGCAACATTACCTTCTATAACATAATCTGAGTGCCAATTGGGGCGTCTTCTCACACGATCTGATTGACGAGTTGTTGGAGCTTCAGAATTCTCTGGTTCTGATTCCTCGAGCTCTGGTTCTGCTTCAGAACAATCTCTCTGTTCAGACTCATTTTCAACATGTATCTGTGTAGTCTCTGGCTTTTCTTTATCAGTGCTATCATCTTCTTCTTTTCTTTGTAGCTTATCTTCTACAAAGATAACATCCCTGCTGATAATCACTTTGCGGGCAGTGGGATCCCACAAGCGATACCCCTTTACTCCATCAGCATACCCCAAGAATTTACATTTTCTGGATTTTGGATCCAACTTTGAAATTTCTTGGGCATTGTACATCACGTACACAATACTTCCAAATATATGGAGGTTTGAATAATCAACTGGTTTACCAGTCCACATTTCCATCGGTGTCTTCAACTCAATTGCAGTTGATGGAGCCCGATTCACCAAATAACAGGCGGTATTGACTGCTTCTGCCCAGAAAGCTTTTTCTAGCCCTGCAGCTCTCAACATTGCTCGTGTTCTTTCTAACAGAGTTCTGTTCATCCGCTCTGCCACTCCATTTTGTTGAGAAGTGTATACTGTTGTGAACTGTCTTTTGATGCCTTCTTTTCTGCAAAAGTCATCAAATTCATCACTTGTATATTCACCTCCATTATCTGATCTGAAACACTTGATCTTATTTCCAGAATCAAGTTCCACCCGCGCTTTGAAAACTTTGAAGGTTGAAAACACATCTGCCTTTCTCTTGATAGGATACACCCAACATCTCCTAGAGTAGTCATCAATGAAGGAGACAAAATACTTTGCTCCGCCTAGGGATGTAACCGGTGCTTGCCATACATCAGAATGAACCAATTCTAGAGCAGCCTTGCCTCTAGAATTTGATGTGTTGAATTTTAATCGATGCTGCTTACTTGTAATACAATGTTCACACAAAGGAAGTGATACCTTTGTTAAACCCGGAAGTAGCTTTTGCTCCACAAGGACTTTCATTCCCTGTTCTGACATGTGTCCAAGTTTCCGATGCCATAACATGGTAGAATCTGAACTACATGAGGCAACAGAGGCTTCAGCTTCTAGCAAAGTCTCTCCCTTCAGCATGTACAAATTTGCCGCTATCTTTTCACCTTTCATCACCACAAGCGCTCCATGGAACACCTTCATGATTCCTTTTCGTGTTTCAATCTTGCTTGCATTATTATCCAACAATTCGTAGGATAATAAGTTTTTCTTCAAGCCTTTCACGTGTCGCACATCTCGAACAACTTTGGTTGTCCCGTCATACATCTTCAATTTGATGGTTCCAACGCCAACAATCTCCAAGGCATGATTATTGCAGCTGTACACAGATCCTCCTGAGATAGGTTCATAATTATAGAACCATTCTCTTCTTGAGGTCATGTGATATGTGGCTCCCGAGTCAATAAGCCATATGTCTGCAAATCTTTTTCTGCCTTCCATGGCTGTTGCTGCTTCACAACAAAGAGCATCTCCATCATCTGAAGTGTTTGCCATATTTCCTTGAGGATTGGAGTTTTTAGGTAAACTCCAACAATCCTTCTTCATGTGACCCTTCTTTCCACAGTTGTAGCACTTTAAATTCTTCTTACTCCTTGACTTTGATCTACCATGATTGTGACTGCTACTTTGGCCACGTTCTGTTGATCTTCCTCTCATCACCGTTAAGGCCTCTGCTTGTTGCAGATTTCCTTGTCTGTCTTCCTTGTTCTTGCGCCGATTTTCTTCTTCTAGAACAGCAGCTGCAACATCATCGAAGACTAGATCACTTGTAAGGTTGTTGTTCGTCAAGTTGATGATGAGTTGATCATACGAATCAGGTAGACTTTGAAGCAGAAGTTCAGCACGTTCTTGTGACTCTATTCTATAGCTTAGGGATGTAAGCTGAGAAAATAGAGTATTCAACGTGTTTAAGTGCTCTGTCACTGAAGTAGATTCTGACATCCGAAGAGTGTACAATTTCCTCTTAAGGAAAATTTTATTGTGCAACGATTTGACCTCGTATAATTTTGCGAGGTGATCCCAAATCTCCTTGGCTGTCTCCTTCTCCTCGATGCTTGATAGTACTTCATCTGCTAATGCTAAATGAAGGTCTGCAATAGCATTCTCGTCCATCTCATTCCATTTCTTGTTATCCGTAAAATCTGCCGGCCTTTCGCTGATAGCCGCTAGACATCCGTTTTTTCTTAGGATGGCCTTTATCTTCAATTTCCACAGTGAGAAATTTCTCTCATTGAACTTTTCAATATCAAATTTCGTTGCCATAGCTTCTATTTCAGATAGCTCCCACTATTTCACCTTTTTGACGTGAATAGTGCCCACCACCTTCAATGAATGAGTAATATCTAACTTACTTTCTTATGATGGAGGATCCACTTTTCAGTGGCAACCAACAGAGAATACGGTAAGTAGATATACGCACCCAAATCTGGCTCTGATACCAATTGTTGCGGAATACGATCGTCGGATAGAGCAAAAACGCAACTGATAATTTGAGAAAATAACAATGAAGATAAAGGAGACAGATTTTACGTGGAAAACCCCTAAATAATATAGGGTAAAAACCACGGACAAGGTAGAAGAATTTTACTATGAGAAAATAGGAATTACAACTTCTCTCAATCTAACAAGGAGAAAACAATGACAATTCTCTCTTGATAAAAAGGAGAAAGCAACTCTATGAAAACTCTCTAATTTCTCTAGTATTGGGAGGAGGTTAGAATGATTTGGGATGTGTAAGAATGGCAAATGGCTAGGCTATTTATAGTTGAGCTTTAGGGACTAACTTATAAATAACCTAAAGTTTAGGGACCAAAATTGTGATTTTCCCATGCCATTTTTCCACCTTGGCTGCACCTACCAAAATTGAAATTTTCCATTTTCTAATTTGGCTGCACCTAAACTTGACTTTCTACAGATAAGAGAAGAAAGATGTTTAGGTCCACTAGGTAAAGCTTTAGGAAAATGAGTGATATGTTTATGCCTTTATGGAGATGTTAGATTTTGTCTATGTTTTAATAGCAACTGTGAATATATATATATATATATATATATATATATATATATATATATATCCAGACTGATTTTAGCACGGGAGAGATTTTGCGCAAGTACATTAGGTATTCGTTGAATGAGAAACCATGGAGTGCAGATTTGGTTGCCAGGTTGATTCAGCTCAGGAAAGCTTCAATGCTCGATGATTCCGAGATTGCGGAAATTTTAAATGAAATCTCAAGACGGACTGTGCGTGAAAAAGGTAACCTTCAACACTGCTGCTTCCTTTGCTTGTGTGTATGATCCTGGTATGGACCATTGCGTTTTGCCCGATATGATAATGATCTAGTAACTGACAATATATGTTATGGTTTTCCTTTTCATATCTGGTAACTATGAATGATTGATGATATAGGTGATTCAGATAATGTTACCTTTTGAAAAATTATTTCTTTTGCCATTGCCTTGAAGTGATCCAACATAACCTGTTTTGAAATCGACCAGTGGAAAGTTTTACATAAACCATATTTTCATGGGAAAGCTTTGTATCGGATGCCGATCAATTTCTTTACTTTTCAGGCCCAGTTATCATGGACATGTCAGGGTTTACAGAAAATGGGTTTAAGAGGAAACTTGCTGTGCAGGGCCTTTTCGGGAAGGTTTTATATCTATCGGAGGTATGTTGTTGAACAGTTTAGTTGCCTCTTTCTTGATGCCATATTTTCTGTTGGATCTTGTGTGCATTTCATACTCAAATAAATATATGCTATACATTGATTGTTAGTGTATTTGATGAATATTTTATTTGATTTGCAATTGGTAATAGTCATCAACTTTGTTTTTTAAATTATTTTAATGAAGTACCATTTAGCATCTTTCTTGAAGATTTGCTGTTACTTTGAATGACTTGCAAAGTACTATGTGCTGTGAAATGGCGTCTCTGAATTTGTGTCTGAAATGATAATAGAATCGATCAGTCTTAAAGTCCGATGACTATTAAAAGTTAATGTATGAGAGAAGAAATTTGGGAATCTGAAATGCACCGAGAATACTGAATGAAGAAACATCTTGCACCAAACATGCATGTGGCATTGTTAAATACTCTTGTTACAAGCCTGCACTAATCCGCTTACGTTCTGAGTGATCGTTTATTTATTTGTTTAGTTCTTCTCTATGTCTTTGTACATATTTGCAATGTTAAAACTAGGTTAACATGTGATTTACATGTTTAAGCTTGACATTTAATTGATTATGCTTTTCTGTCGAATTTTTGTGCCAGTTACCGGAGTTCTGCACGAGAGATAGCTCATTAATTGTAAAGGAAATATTTGGGGTTACAGAGTAAGAGACTCATTCCATTATATATTTAGTTTCTGCAAAAATAATGGAAAGGAATTGAAACCTGAAATATTATCAGATGCTGTTTTTCTGTATCCATCTCCATGGCACAGTTGAGAAATATCACGACTCTACCTGTATGATACACTAAAATTCTCTCTTTCTTTCCCGGTTTTTTTAGCGAGGATGCAGACAAACTACGGGTACACACTTTCTCCGAAGCTGGGGATATGGACTCACTTGAGAAGATGGTTGAAGGTTCAGATTCAGAACATTTCAGTTTGGATTCATCGGATGCTGCTTGATTCCATAAAGATATTGTAACTCCAATGTATTTAGGTGCAAAGAAACCCCGAAACGGAACTACGGAAGGTGTTCATAAGCAAAGTTGTTCCGGGATTAAATTTATTCTAAAATTTTGATGAGTTAAACCCTTGTATGTTAGGTTGATTTTTAGAGTTAAAATGAAAACTTCAAACTTGTGGTAGTACTTAGATAGTTTTGTCTTGAAATTGCTAGAGATGCACTTGTATATGGGGCAATTTGATTACAAGAAGCATTCTATGTCATAACCTTCTATTTCAGCTTCAAACTTCAGTTGGAAGCGTTAAATTTATATACCGATCGAGTATAATTTGATCGACATTGTTGTTGGTACAAGAGCATGTTTAAATATTTAATATTATTATGTGGTGTTGGGAGTCCCCGACAGTTGTCGTCGACTTTAGACCATTTTTTTACGTTTTGGATTAAAATGAAAATTTTTAATTATAAGAAATGAAAATGAATTTCAAAGAAATGTCCAAGTGAAACACACCGTTTAGTGCTCAATCATATTACTTTTGAACTATAATTCTAATATCATGTATTTTTTATTTACTTTTAACTGAGTCTTGTGATTTTACCACTATGACAAGGATAAAAATGAAAATTTTAGAATGCAATAAAATTACATTTATTGAATCCTCGTGAAAAAAAATCTATAAAAAATTAAAATTTTAATCCCGACAAATAAAAAATTCAAACTCAAATATTTACAATTTTTGATAAAAATAAAAAATTTCTAAAATATATCATTTTTAGATTTTTAAATATTTTTCCTGAATTAACCATTTTTTAAAAAAAAATTAATATTATTTCTCTCTTTTTTCTGTACCAGAAAAATTGTTGGATATAGATATAGTGAGAGAGACGGGCTACACTCTGACCTGCGCTTCCTATCCTATGCATTACAACGAGTCTAATATCAACTACCTTATCCGATTAGCAGCCCCAAATTTTGGGGAAATTTGTTCAGTTCAAGATTTTACTTTCTATTATTTTCTAAAAGGTTTTACAGCCATATTAATTCCTAAACTATAACCTTTTTTAAATATGTACTTGAATAATATTTTAGATCTAATAAATGTCTAACATTTATTACGTGATCCATTTAAAAAAAATTATGTCTATGATTGTTAAAAAAAATGGTCATCCAATCAAAACATGACACATGCGATGTTTTATATATATATATATATATATATATATATATTAATTTTTGAATTTCTTTAACCCTAAAGTTTTAATTTCTTTCCATCAAAACCTCAAATCACATCTCCTCATCATTCGACATCCCCACAAGTCGATGGTTCATCGTTCACTGCCTAAAACGTCGTGTATCTCAACGTTCGACATCCGCCATCCTCTACCGTAGGTAGGAACCCAAACGACCTCTTTTTTCTTTATTGTTGAGTGTTCATCGAAAGTGCAAAACAGTGATTCATTCGTCGGTTTGTGACGACGAGATATTTGAGCTTTCGGTAGAGAGGTCTGATGAAGACCCCTAGTGATTGGAGTGGAGCGATTTAGGGATTTAGGGTTAGAGTTGAATTTTTTAGAGAAATTATGGGTTGATTAATATATTTTATTATTTTATTATTTAATTTTAATTTAAAAAAATAATTAATCATGTCATATGTTCGAATTTTATTGAATAACAAACGATAACATTTATCACAAAAAAATTTAAATGGATCATATAATAAACCGTTGAACACCTTTTATGTCTAAAACAGTCACACACCTATCTAAAAAATGATTATTTAACTGTTAAGTCTTTCTAAAAAAAAGTGAGACAAAACTGAGCATAAAAAACCAAAAATTGTTAGAGTTTCTGCGTGCTAAAAAAAAGTGAGACAAAACTGAGCATAAAAAACAGTCAGCACCTATATAGGCGTAATAATTTTTCAATATTATCATTTTTTTTTCTTAAATGGTGGGAATATTATTTACACCAATTTATTAGGTATTTTTAATTTTCTTCCCTTTAGATTATAAGATTAATATCTTATACACTAGCGGTGGAAATTGAAAATTTCTACAAGCGTCTTAGTTTTAGGGTATATGGAGTTAGTTTAGGGTATAAAGTTTAGGGGTTTAGGTGTAGGGGTTTAGAATTTAGGGATAATTGTTTCAATTTAAGATTTAGGATTATAATTTAGGGTTTATAAATCAGGGTTTAGTTTTTAGGATAATATGGTCAAGATTTAGCTTATAAACCCTAAATTATAACCTTAAACCTTAAATTGAAACAACTATCCTTAAATTCTATCCCCTACACTCAAACCCCTAAACCTTATACCCTAAACTAACTCCCTATACCCTAAAACTAAGGCGCTTGTGGAAACTTTCAGTTTCCACCGCCTGTGTATAGAATATTTATCCTAGATTATATTGTTCCCGAGTAAATAAATTTTATTATTATGGGTCCTTTGTTAAAAATTTTATTACATAATTAATTATTTGTCGCATAAATTAATTAAATACTTTTATTCAATATTTAAATGACGATAGACTTATTTAAATGTTGTTTTAATACTTAATATATTTTTATTAATATTATATGATTATTGGTAATATGTTGGGATTGTATATTGCTTAAGAATTAATAAGTCATTAATTGATGTTTTTAATTTTATTCTTTGATTTATAATATTTTAGTAGGTTAAACTTTCTATCTAAATTTTTTTGTTTGTTTGACCACCAATATCTGACTCATAAGAATTAATAGTTTGGTTGTACATCGCGTAGTTTACCATTTATTTTATTATTTACTTTAATTTATTTGGTAATTTGTCATAAATAATAAAAAAATTAAAAAATAACATATTAAATATTTAACGTTTAAAAATTTACAAAAAAATGTTAATAGAGAATAACGAGGTATGCAAATATTTTTTTAAATATATTTAATATAATAATTATATTAATAATATGATAAATATATAATTTTTAATAAAAATAATGTAACAAAATGACTTGTTATGCATATATTTTAAATTTAATATCAAAATGTGAACATGTTAAAAGAAAGCTTAATACACATTTTCCTTTAAATTTTATCTGTTTTTTCAATTTGCTCCCTAAACTATGTTTTTTATACTTTTGCTTTTTAAAGTATTCGCTGTTACCCATTTTACCTCATTCTGTTATTCGTTACCGTTAAAAAAAATTTCAGCCAATAACATCTTGCCACGTCATCAACTCATTGACTAGCTAACTCAAACCGTCTGATTTTATTTAAAGGGTAAATGACATGTCAAGTCTATTAGGTTTGTTTTTTTGTTCAATTTGCTCACTGAAAAGTCTATTTTTCCTTAAATCGACCCATAATTATTTCTAATTTTTATAATTTAGTCCAATATTTGTTAATATTAACAATATTAATTTACTTAAATGTTAATATTTAATAAAAATAAATAAAATCAAATATTTTAATATTAAATTAGTAATTTTTTAGATAAATTACCTCAAATTGACCCCAACAATTACTTATTCGAATTATATTCTTTTTTAGAAAAATTCGAAATAATATTTCAATTATATTTGATTTTTCTTCAAATTTTTCTAAATTTGAATTATATTCAAATCATATTTCAATTATATTCGAATTTTGCTATATTCGAAATATATTTTTTGAGTAAAATTCAAATTATACTCGAATCATATTCATATTATACTCGAATCATATTCGTATTATACTCGAATCATATTTGAATTATTAATTCAAATTTTCCTATATTCGAAATATATTTTTTGAACAAAATTTAAATTATATTAGAATTATATTCATATTATATGTGAATTATATCCATATTATATTCGATCATATTCAAATTATATTGGAATCATTTTCGTATTATATTTAAATCACGCTCGTATTATATTCAAATCATATTTCGAATATAATTTGAATATGATTAGAATATAATATGAACATGATTCAAACATGATATGAATATAATTACCTGCTAAACATGATTTGAATATACTATGAACATGATTCGAATATAATTACATGTTTTTTCAACTATTATATTCGAATCATGTTCATATTATATTCTAATCATATTCGAATTATATTCGAAATATCATATTCAAATTATATTTCAAATATAATTTGAATATAATATCAACATAATTTGAATATAATATCAACATAATTCAAACATGATAGAATATAATATGAACACGATTCAAACATGATATGAATATAATTTGAATTTTGCTCAAAAAATTATATTCCGAATATAAAAAAATTCATATTATTAATTGGAATATAATTAGAATATGATTCAAATATAATTTGAATATGATTCGAATATAATACGAACATGATTCGAGTATAATTTAAATTTTACTCAAAAAAATATAATTCAAATATAGCGAAATCCGAATTAATAATTAGAATATAATTGGAATTCGAATGTAATTCGAATTTTGCTCAAAAAATACAATTCAAATTTACCAAAATTCGAATACAATCGGAATATGATTTGAGTTTTTCTCAAAAAAGAATTTAATTTATCTAAAAATTTACTAATTTAGTATTAAAATATTTGATTTTATTTATTTATATTAAATATTAACATTTTAATAAAATGATATTATTAATAATAACAAATATTAGACTAAATTATAAAAAATAGAAAGAAATAGAGGTCAATTTAAGGTAAAAATAAAAATTTCAGTGACTAAATTGAACAAAAAACAACCTGACAGACTTGACATGTCATTTACCCTTTAAATAAAACCAGGCGGATTGACTTAGTCAATGAGTTGATGACATGGCAAGATGTTATTGGCTGAAAAAATTTTAATGGCAAAGGGTAACGTAATGGAGCGAAATGGGTAACGACGAATATTTTAGGGGGCAAAAGTGGGCAAAACGTAGTTTAGGGGGCAAGTTGGGAAAACATGTTAAGTTTAATGGGGAAATGTATATTAAGCCTAAAAAATAACATATGAACAATTTAATAAATCTTACTTTCAAGTAATCTTATATTTCTCCAACCAAATATAGTAATCTTACATACCTATCAAATAAATTAAACAAGATAATATTACTTTCCAGTAACGTGTCAGATAATGTTACATTCCATAAGTTATATTCTCAGAAAAAATATTACATTCCTTGAATCAAACAACCTTAATGGTTAATCAATTTGGGTTGATCAAACAACCTTAATGTTACATTCCTTGAATCAAACAACCTTGAATCAAACAACCTTAATGTTACATTCCATAAGTTATATTCTCAGAAAAAAATATTACATTCCTTGAATCAAACAACCTTAATGGTTAATCAATTTGGGTTAAGCCTAAAAAATATTATATTCCTTGAATCAAACAACCTTAATGGAAAGTCCAAGTCGGCACACATAGTGTTTACCTACATTTTGGGTTGATTATCTATTGTTTTGGTTGTAAGAAATTGTTTTGTTTTAGCTTAAGGGTATTTTTGACACTAAATTTTTACTAAATAATCAATTTAGTTATGCCGCAAAAAGTACATCTAATTAATATTAAACGTTAATGTGCTGATATAACAGTTAACAAAATCTATAAAATAAAAGTTAGTCTATATAATTTATGTTTTATAGTTATGTTAATGTTAGACTTTAAATTATTCTCACCTTTTAAAGACTAATATTAAGGCATACTCCTTATTATGTTAGTCGGCACTGCTTTCTGGGATGGATTGAAGTCTGCCCCTCGTAAATGTGGCAGCTTTCCCACAATTCCATTTTTTTTTGCTTAATTTTTATTTGAAATTAACTTGAAATTCGATTTAATACTAAATTTTTTTGTGATCAAATTTCAAGTTGACCATTTAAAATAAAGTCAAACAAAAAAGAGAGATGGAATCATGGAAAGCTGACCCATCTACAAGGGGGCAGATTCCAATCCATCCCGAGAAGCCATGGTTGTGAAAAAAGAGGCATCGAGGTGGCCGAAATAGTAAACGACCGGTGATGAAAAGAAGAGAAGAGATGAAGGTGAGAGGACAGTTATGAATTAAGAAAAATACAGAGAAAAGGAATTTTAATTTTATTAAATAGAATCTAATATCAAAGAAGAGTTATTGACCCAATACATTGAGAAGGTTTATATAGCCCATTCTCTAACAGATTATAACAAACCCAACTGCCTAATATTAACAAATTAACAACTAATTGCAGCTAATCTCTAACATTCACCCTGCTTTTTCTTTTCTAAATTTCTTCAATCTTTAATCCTCTTCAAATTGATGAGCTGCTTTTAAAAAAAAATTCAGATGCAGTGTGCACAGTAAACTGATTCACAAATTGACAGCATTCTTCATTCTTAGGTGATTCATGAATCGAAAGTATTTTTTATTTTTTTACTTCCGTTCTTCTTCATAGACATTTATTTCTTCTTCATGCTTTCATATGTTCAGTCTTCATCTATACGGTTCTTCTTCTTCACTTATTGGTATTTTTTTTGTTGGAAGCAAGGCGAACAAGCTAAATGCTCCCGAGGTGCAATTTGAAGCATTTTTTGGGCAAGAAAACACCCTCTTATGTCTGGTTAAGGAGAGTAAGGCTGTTAAACACTTAACTCTCCCCAGAAATTTTCTTCTACCACAGAGCCATGGCCGTTAAGCAGCAAGTTTCATGTGACCTTGTGAGATAAGTAAAACAGATGGTGAAGAATTTCAAACTGACATTAACTGAACCTTCCAAACGTGTAGCAATTGTGACCAACAGTCAACAACAACAACCAACTTATCTTAGAGCCAAAAGAATGAGCAGCTTTCAGTACGAAAGGGTGAAATACCATATTGCACTATACCCAAAAAAATAGAGTTTTCACTAACAGATTGTAACAAACCCAACTGCCTAATACTAACAAATTAACAACTAATTGCAGCTAATCTCTAACATTCACCCTGCTCTGATACCATGTGAAAAAGGAAGCATCGAGGTGGCCGGAATAGTAAACGATCGATGATAAAAAGAAGAGAAGAGATGAAGGTGAGAGGACAGTTAGGGATTAAGAAAAATACAGAGAAAAGAAATTCTAATTTTATTAAATAGAATCTAATATCAAAAAAGAGTTATTGACCCAATACATTGAGAAGGTTTATATAGCCCATTCTCTAACAGATTATAACAAACTCAACTGCCTAATACTAACAAATTAACAACTAATTGCTGCTAATCTCTAACAATGGTGAAGTCTCATCCTGCATGTAATGTTTTGGAAAATTATCAAACATGATAAATGTCATTTCATCAAGTAAATTGTTGATGTGTCGGCAGAACAAATTCAACATTTTTAAATATAAAATAATTTATATGTATAAAGTTTCATTAAAATTATGACCAATTTAATAGATTGTTTAAATGTTCAGAGTTGAATTATATTTAATTAGGATAAAAATAATTGAATGTAATAAATAATGAAAATTAAATTGATAAAATATATAAATAATAAAAGTTAAATTGATTGAATGTGTAAATAATGAAGACAAAATGTGTTGGTAAATAAATTAAAAAAAACAATGGTATATAGCAATGTGCGTCACTTATTCTAGAATTTTTCATATTCGTGATGTGAATTAATGTTATATTTAATCCACAAAAATTGTATTTGATCAATCGAAATATATCACGAAACCCAACAAGTGGTCCCCGTGAAAAGACAAATAATATTCATCTTATGATGTCCGAGTTCAATCACTATGTCTACAAGTAGAGGTGTTCATAACTGGCCCAATGAGTACCCAACGACTCAATAAGTCCAATATCGCTATTACAACTATTTTTCATCCTCCCTTCCACTATATTAACTTGCATTATGAACTTATTGGGCATTTGGCTACTCATTGGGCCAGTTATGAATATATCTATGTGTAAAATGTGTACATTGCTAAAAAATTAAGAATAAATATAAATAAATACTATTTTATAAATAAATAAATACTATATATCCCTACTTTACTAGCCACCTTACAAATCGTTTTCAATCTCTAAGATCTAAGCTATCCGATGAGTATTCTTATTTCTATAATAGAAAATTTGTTGGATATAGTGAGGGAGGTGGGCTACAATAACCCTGACCTACACTACCTACGCATTACACCTCGAATATAATATTGACGGTAACGAATCTAAAAATTTAAAAATATAAATCTAAAATATATATTTCTCATTATATACATATACTTATTTCATTTTTTCCTTCTATACATTAAACTAATTTCTTTTATGAAAAATATAACACAAAACTAAATACTTTCTGGAAAATGAGAATGCAGTTATTCTCCTTTGGTGCTTCTTGTATCTGCCACAGGATGTCGATGACCTTATCCCATTAGTAACCCAAGATTTGAGGGCGATTTTTTCCGTTCAAGTTTTATTTCATTTTATTATTTCTTAAAAAAGCATGGGACAAAACTGAGGGGGGGGGGGAGCCAAATAAAAGGTTGTTACGATTTTTTTTTCGAATTTTTTTTTATTATTTTTTAAACAAATATGGACAAAACTGAGCATAAAAAGTCAAATTAAAAGTTGTTAGGGCCTCTACCTAGAAAAATGGCTTTCTTACATAACTGTTTTTTTTTTTCAAGTCTCGGTGTACTTAGCTGTGGGGGATATCTGAATATCGCAGTGATTTGAACCAACGAGACGAAAAATAATCAAAATTTTTATCTATAAAGATAGGGACGGAGAGGTTTTATCACGAAGCTGAAATAGAGAAGGAGACGAGAATTGTTATATCCGAACCATAAGTATAACCGAACCATAATTGTATAAATAATCGCGAGGATTCAAAAAAATATCTGCAAGGATCCCGATATTTTACAAGATTTTTTAAAAATATATACTTATTTATCTATATACCCCAAAAATATATCTTAATAAAAAAAACTCTAACTATATAATTATCACTTCAAATTTCTCTCAAACCTAGCGACACTCAAGTTTTTCAATATGTTTCTATCTTAGTTTTTAGATATAAACTAAAACATTTGTTTAAATCTTCTCTCAACTCAACACACTTTCAATCTTCATCATCTAGTAACTGCTTTCAATCGAAGTAACCAAATTTTATTTTGAACTGAATTCGTCATTTATTTTGATAAGTAAAATAGTAATTTTGTTGGGGGTAGGGATTCTGACACACTTACTGTTTACCTACATTTTTTATTAAATAAAAAAAATATTATATACTCACGCCAAAATTCGAACTCATAAAAAATAAGATAATATAAATATTCTTATTCACTAGGTTAATTAATTAGTACATCACATCGTTTACCTACATTTAGTCCGGTATTATGTTATAACGTTAACCACCGTATAACTTAATTTATACATAGTTCTCTTAAATTTTATAAAATCAGTAAAATGCAATTTCATATTAGTTATGATAATAATTTATATATTTTTTCATTTTCAAGGAAAAATAAGTTTAAAAAATTAATAGGTTGATTTCGAGTTGTCATTCAGCTCAAGAAGCGAGCTCGCCGTTACTTTTACATGCTATTTTGGAGTTGTTGGCAAGGGATTGGAAGGTTCGAATTTACCATATCCGTCGGACGGGAAATAAAGTTGTTGATAGTCTTGCTATAGTGTCTCGAGCTACTCATGTATCGTTTTTAGGAGATGTAGATTTCTCTTGTAGAGTTTACTTGGCTCCTCCTAACGGGCTTTTAGTTTTGTTGCATAAGAGTCTGTCGATTGTGATGGATGGTGGTTAATTGTTCGCTTGTTTGCTTGTGAGGATTACTAAGTGTACTCTTTTCCCTACAACTAGGCTTAAGAATGTTTTTTTAACGAGGCACTTAATAATTTGGTTTGGCTCTTCTAATCATTTATAAAAAAATCTCATCTAATTATAGCAATTAATATTATAAATATATATTTTTATAATGTTTTAGTATAAATTATGCCATAATTAATATATTTGATACATGTGTATGAGGCAAAAAGCAATTAATTTCAATATTTCAAAGACGTCCTTTTGAAGTCTGGAAAATTAGCATATGTGCAAAAGTTTTTTTTGGATGAGATCTAGGAATTTTTGGGTTGAGATGGCTTATTATGAATTTATCAACTTTTAGTTAGCTTTTGAACGCATATTGAAACATTTCAATCGGACAATAAAAATTAAAATACATTAATTTTAATAAATATTGCGCACGTAAAAAACTAAATACGAAAATTTATAAATTTAACCCAAAAAAATAATATATAAAACTTTAGACGAATTACACTTATCTCAGTATTTTTATTATCATTTAAACTTATATTTTTATGGTTTTTATGCATCAGGAACCAGCCGCCAAACATTAATTCTCGTCTTTACTATCTTTCAATCTCAACCGTTATATTTAGGTTAAATTCAAATTAGCTCAGATTTTAAGCACTCCTTAGCCTATATAAAGAATGTTGCCTCCAGGTTGATTGATTATTCTTATACCTCCAAAGTTTTCTTCAACACGATTCTTTTAGTTTTCGTGATTGATATCATCTTCACACTTCGAGTTATCAATATAATCGCGTTTTAAAAGATCAATTAGAACCATATTATAGAGGTTATTTAATTAATTGCCGTTAAGAGGGTTTCATAGGACAACATCATTTATCTTATTGTGTTCTACATTAAAATTATGTTTTCTTATCCATTTGTTGAACTTGAAGTTTTGAGGTATACAAAAATTAATAATATTTTTAAAATATTATTAAAAATGAAAAATGAGAGACATTTTTAAATTAAAACTAACGATAAAAAATGTAATTAAAAATTAACAGTAGAAAATGAGGATAACATTACCAATTCAAGAAAAAAATGTAATTAACAATAGAAAATGAGAGAAACAATCAAAATAAACTAAAATTAAAAATTCTAAGTTGGTAAATATTAATATAAACAATAAAAAGAGGGTGTGACCCAAGATATAGCTTCATTTTTTAAATAAATAAATAAATATTTTAACTAATACTAACAATATTTTGAAAATGATTTGATGTATTAACGGATTTTTACAAGTGAGTCATTTTTAGAGTTTAAGATTAGGATTTTTAAGGTTTACTATTATTATTTCATAGTTTAGAGTTAGTGTTTAAAATTTAGAATTTAAGATATAATTTTTTAGTGTGTAGGGTTTAGTGCCCAGAAATAACATGTGACATCATTTAAATTCTGATTCAGAAAAGGAAAAACTCAACTAAAGGTGCATCAAATATTAATCCATAATATTTTTATATTCGTTTTGTCCTTTTAAATTTTCACTTGTTAACTTTTTAAAAGTCAATTTTAAAAAATGTAACCATTATTTAAAATATTATAATTAATTAAAATTTATAAAACATATATTAAAAAACTACTTGAATATTTTTTTAAAAATATATTTTTATTAATAATCAAGTTTAAATGATAAAAGATTCAAATTTAAAAATCGATAAAAAAAGTCTATATGTGGCAAATTTGATGAGACAAGAAACATATTTTTTTTGCGGGGTAAGAAGCTCTTGAACTTTTGAGAAAAAAATCAATTAATCCCTTAACGTTTTTCACTCAATTAATTCATTGAATTAATAAATTAAATCAAATAAGTCCTTTGACCAACATTCACCACTAAATCTTGACAATTTTTTAAATATTATTATCACACAATACACTACGGTTCTATCATTTAATTTTTTAACAATTACTTTTTTTTATGATTTTTACATGTTTAAAAAAATTAAATCTTTTAAATAATTTTTTAAATAAAATATATTTTTTTAAAATGTCAAACAATAAAATCTGTAACACGACGCCGAAACGGCGTAGTTACCACCGTCCCTGTTCACAATAACACGTCTAAAGAATGTAAAATTAAAGAGTCGGGTAAAATATTAGAGAAGCCTGATTGTTTACCGGGGACGGGGAGAGCTCTATATAAAGCAACCAAACCTAAGCAACGAATCACACTTCCACAAACAACAACAACATTCATTAGCAAATTAAAGCTCAAAACTGATGGCTCTCAGCTCCATTGCATCTCGTTGGAAGGAACTGAGCGGTGAGAAAAACTGGGAGGGTCTCCTCCTTCCCCCTCTGGATCCCGATTTCCGTCGTTATCTCATTCACTACGGCGAGAGAACCTTGGCCGTTGAAGACCTCGTCAACAAAGACGACACTAGCCACATCTGTAGTCTGTACCCAGAAGACGAGTTTTTCACAGGGGCCGCTCTTCAAAACAACAACACATTCAACTACGTCGTCACCAACTTCTTCAATGTCGCCATCAAAACTGATGAATCGGCGTGGATGGGCTATGTGGCCGTGAGTACGGACGATGCAAAAGTTGCTCTTGGCCGGAGAGATATCTTGGTTGCTTGGAGAGGAACGGCGACGGATGCCGAGTGGGAGTATAATCTCAGCTTCGTTCAAAAACCGGCTTCGGAACTGTTTGGTAGTGGCAACGACGCTAAAGTTCACTTGGGCTTCTATTCTCTTTACAACGGCACCAACTCCGCAACCCCTATTAGTGCTCGAGAACAGGTAAATAAATATGGGTAAACTATACCTATGGTCACTAAACTATCACAGAAAAATACAAAATAACCACTAAACTTTTAAAAGTTTATATATATATGAATTAAATTTTAAATTTTATTACAAACAGTGATCGAGCCATTAAATGGGTGACGTGACAATTATGAAAACTTGTATAATATCACATTTAATTTTTCATATTTACACATTCAATCAATTTAGTACTAATCGAAAAAAAATCAATAAACATAGTCATCATTATTTAGACATTCTTTTAATTTAGTCTTATTTATTAGAAACAATTTAATAGTTTAAGGGAGTTGATATCGAATCTGGGTGGGGAGGGGAACCGGATGCGTGTTTTTGACCACTAGGCTAAATAAATTTATTGAATTGTTTCAATTAAGATTCTGGTTGAATATGTGTAAATATGAAGGATTAAAGGTATTATTATACAAATTTTTGTAACTGTCATGTAAACGATTAACCTCAACTAACGGCTCAGTGAGCTAGTTAGATTTGCAATTCTTTAACTTAACTACGTATATTAAGAAACACTCAATCTATGTTTAGATTTTAAAAGCAGTACGGGAACTGGTCGACAAGTACAAAGGGGAGGAGATGAGCATAACTGTAGCAGGCCATAGTTTAGGGGCAGCAATGGCGACGCTGAACGCAGTGGACATCGCCTTCAACGGTTATAACAAGCCGACAGGCAGCTCAACACTGTCTGCCGGTTGCATGGTCACGGCGTTCTCGTATGCGGGTCCGCGTATCGGGAACAATGGTTTGAAGCAACTGGTGAACACACTCCAAGACCGTCTCCATATCCTACGGATCACAAATGCTCAGGATATTATTCCTATGGTTCCATTCGACAATTTCATATGGCATTACACCCATTTAGGACAGGAGCTGAAAATCGATAGCAGCAAGTCGGAGTACTTGAAGCCTGAGATGAAACAAACAGCGCCGGAATTAGTTTACGAGATGGAACAAGATCGTAAAATACACTTATCGCCGGCTCATAATTTGGATATTTATCTGCATACACTTGCTTTGGACCAAACTGGATATGGTCTGGAAGTTGATCACGATATTGCACTTGTGAACAAAAGTTTGGATGGCCTGAAAGACTGTTATATGATACCTCCAAATTGGTGGGACAATGGGAAACACAGCAATATGGTTCAAAAGGACAACGGCCACTGGAAGGTTATTGTTTGAAAATTAAAACACACATGCATGCATGTCTGCGTGTGTGTTGTTGTGTTGGCTAAGGAACAATGCTATAATATTAGTAATAATTAAAGAATAAGATGTTTCTGAAAGCCAAAGCTCAAAATGGCTTGTATTTAGGTGTGAGCTACGTCGGCTGTTTGAGAGTTCTATATGTCTCAACAATTCCTAATATGTAATAGGGTTTGTCTAATTGTCTTGTCTTAAATAATGAATAAATTCTCTAGGGCTTGTGTAATGTGATCATTAATAAATAATGTATATCTTTGTATTTGGTCTAAACCTTTATGCTTTTATGCTTTGTTTGATATGAAGAATGGAAATGGAGAAGGATGAAAAATTTGTTAATCAAATGGTGGAGATTTATAATCATATTCTTACTTTGAATCTTAACTATCTGATTAATAATTTTTCCATCATTCCACATTTCCATCCTCCATACCAAGCAAAGCCTTAGCGTTTTCGATTTTATTTCCTATTTGGCTTGTTGTATTTGGTCAAGCAAATACTAGCTCGTCTTAGGGGTGTAAACGAGCCGAGTCGAGCTCGAGTAGTGCTAAGCTCGGCTCGGCTTTTTAAGATTTCGAGTCGAGTTCGAGCTTGAGTAATTTTTAACGAGCCTGAAAAATTTTAGCTCAGCTCAGCTCGTTTAGAACTCGAGTCAAGTTCGAGCTTGATTCGAGCCCAATTGAGTAAACGCCATGTACTGATATATACAACTAATCATATGTAACGATATATACCATTAACTATTTTAATAATTTTTAAAATTATAGTGTGATTATTCTTTTTGAGAATAAAATATGTAAAACACTTTTTTTACCACTTTACAATTTTTTAAAATTTTTAATTAAAAAATAATAATGTTTTATTAACAAATAATTCCTAATTTAACTTTTAATTAAAAAATTCTAAAAAAGTGGCACAAAAAATGTTTTAAAATATTTTATTCTCAAAAAATCCTAATTCAATATGAAGTAAAAAAACTTACCAATCTACATAAATATGAGGTTAGGTTTGCGATACCGAAAAAATTGCGCTTTCTAGATATGCTTCGAGATATATTGTTGGGTAATAATTTTATATATAATTATTTAGAAAAAATTTTAAAACGGGCGATGCACACTATTAACGCAACACACTGTTATATGGATAAAATTCGTCTGCCCTCTTTTGGTGTCTTTATATATGCCCCAATACTAAAAAGCACTACAAAATTAAATTCTAAGCCCTAACCCTAAATTCTAAATCCTAAACCATACACCCTATACCCTAAAAAATACACCTACCCTAAATTCTCTAAACCCTAACCACAACCCCTAACCTAAACCCTAAACCCTAAAGTTAATTTTGAGCGTGGGGGCATATGTAGGGGCACCGAAAAGGGGTAGATGATTTCTATCCCTGTTATATACCATTAAATTTTGGCTTAACTATAAAATAGGTGCTCAAACTTTGCCCCTTTTTTGTAATAGGTGCCTAAACTATTTTTTTGGCTGAAATATGTGCCTAAAGTTTCATTCTGTTATTATTTTAAAGTAACGTCGTTAAAAAAATTTTAACGCCCAATCAAAATTTGACACGTATTATTTTATTTTGTTTTAAAATTAAGAAAAAAAAAGAAATTATTTTTAAAAATACTGAAAATTTTTAAAAGTTTCAAAACAATCCACAATTCAAACACCCAATTTCAAAATTACTGTTATTGCCGTTGTCGATAGCCTCGCCGGACCTTCCCGCTACCGTCGTCGGAGTCCCCCGCCCATTTCCTCTAATTACCCATCGTCGGTAACTGACGAGAGGGCGCGTCAATCAGACGACGAATGACGAACATGAAACGCTCCAACTGTTCGACGTCCGATTGGCACATCTCCCACTGGTTACTGGCGATGGGAGATTGGGGAAATGGGCAGGGGACACCGAGGATGGAGGAGGTGAGGTCGAGCGAGGCCATCGACGACGACAACATCATCAATTTTAAATTTTGGGATTTTAGAGATTTATGATTGTTTTGTAATTTTTTAAAGTTCAAGATATTTTTAATCTAATTTAATTTTGCGGTTTGGTTTTGAAAATAAAAATAAAAAATAAAAAAATAAAATCCACATGCCAAGCTATAATTGAGTGATGAATTTTTTGATAGATTGACTTTAAAATGGACAAAAATAAAATGTTAGACACCTATTTCAGCCAAAAAATTATTTAGGCACCTATTGCAAAAAGTAACAAAGTTTGAGCACCTATTTTATAGGCAAGCCTTAAATTTTTAATGATTCTTAAATTAATATTAAAAATCTCATGGAATGAACATGTAAATAAAATTATTTTAAAATAAAATTAGAATTTTAATTTAAATAAATTATTTCTATTTGTTTTATAATATTTTTAATTAAAAATATTATAATCAAATCTTTTATTATCCACAAACCCTAACGAAAGACCAATTGTAACGGAAAAATGACTCGATCGTAACTAAAATTGTAATTAAATGACCCAATTGTAACTTTTAATAATTGGGTCACCATATTATATGTAACCTTATTAATAAATTAGTGACCTACGATGTAATTTACCCAAGAAAGAAAACCCTTTTTTTTGCATTGGAAAATAAATCAGAAATCTATATATATATATATATATAAATCTTAACGAAAAGTCGGTAACCTGCGTATCTTTCATTTCCATTTTTTGTTTTCTTCTTCTCGTTGTTTTTAAAGACTGAAACAGGGAAATCCTTGAGGAAGGAAAACGGAAGAGCAATGGGAGGCGCGGCGGCACAAATTCCGACGAGCTTCGGGCACGAGCTCAGGGCTTGCCTTCGTTGCCGCCTCGTCAAAACATACGATCAGGTTCTTTTCCTTCTCCCGTTTTCAGTCAGGGTTTTCATATCCGACGAGTTGTAGTTACTGCCTTTTGGTTTTTTAAATTTACAGTTCAGAGAATCAGGGTGCGAAAACTGCCCATTCTTTAAGATGGATGGAGATAATGAGCGCGTCGTCGATTGCACCACTCCTAATTTCAATGGGTATCTTTCCTTTTCACAAACATTTGCAATGGAACTTTCTTGTTTATCTCTTTCAGCATTGTTTTAAATGCCATTCGCTGTTTGGTTTTCTTTTAAGGATGATCTCTGTGATGGACCCGACTCGGAGCTGGGCTGCTCGCTGGCTGCGAGTTGGTATGCATTGCTCAACCCTCAACTTTTGATTTTTTCCGCCTATATCTTTTCAAAGTTTTCTGTTTCTTGTTCTTTCCTGTTACCGTGGGTGATTATTCCAGTAACTATTTCAAAGTTTAAGAGACTTTTTGAATGCATAATGGAGACTAGTATGATAATACTCTAAATCTGCATTGTTGTTGGAAGTGACTTACAAACTGCATGTGTTGAAAGAAACATGCTTGGTGAGAGAAACAAATGCTTATATTGCCTATCGTTACATCTATCCTTGCTTTGGTGCCTTTCGAAACTATATGATTATGGTAATTTGCTATATCCAATTCTTCATATAATCATGCTTATGAAATTTCTTTAAACCCTTTTCAGGAAGATTTGTCCCTGGCTGTTACACTCTTGCAGTTTCAGAGGCACTTCCAGAAGATATGCAGGCATGGTTTCTCAACTTGGGCGGAGTTCATTAATTTCTTTTATTTCCTAGTGTATTAGTATGGTAGACTTTTTTGGCTTTGGTTATTTTGTGATCTCTTCAAGTCTCTTTTATCAATCATTAGATCTATGATGATAATGTTAACTTGTTCAGTTTCCTCTCTCCATTATTAGTTTGTCGTCGTCTCTGTTAAGTTCAAAATATTTGTTCTTCGTATTTAGTCTTTTGTTACATATATAACTAGTAAGGTCTTATTATCCATTTGCACAAGAAAGTATATTGTTCTAGGAATATCTATTTGCTTGACATATAGTATAAATTTGATGGTTTTGGTGCTGGCAATGGCAATTGGAATGAAATTAAACATACTGGCTGAATTTTAGCCTCGATCTATCTATTTTCTGGTATTTATGATGATACCGCCAAGCAACTCAGCAGTAGCTAATATTGTTATTGTATCAAATTATACTAGAATGCAGTTTAACGACAATATATCTGCTCACAACTATTTTTGTTTCTGTCAAAGTTTGTTTGTTTATTAAATTTTATACTTTAGAGTTGGTTTCTTTTGTGGTTTAAGAAATCATGCATTTCGAACATTGATTGTTGTTGTTTTCCATTGTGCAGGCTCTATGCGAAGAAGTGCATGTGCAGTATGTGCCGCCTAAACGGGTATGATGGCAAGTGCCGATAACATTGTAAGGGTCGTAAATTGCACTATGTGAGTAATGAAGGAGGACTAAAGGTTATCATGTAGGACAGTAACAATGAATTGTACCAATTTGTGGGTTCAAGTTCGACAACTTTTTCAACATATTAGTTATCAACGAGAAAGCTTTTGCGTGAAATTAGGTTCTGGGTGTTGAAGAAGACTTTACATAAATTATGTTTCAGACTTTAGTTGGAACCTGGAAGAACCATGAAATCTGGCTATTTGTGTTCTGCGGCCGTAAATTAAAATATTTGAATTTGACTTCCAATAGGCAATAGCTCGAGCTGCTTGAGCGTGATAGTCGAGTCCAAGTAACTTGAGCCTAAAGAGTAAAGATCTTGTTTATATTTCTAAATACAAATACATTTAGAATGGAGTTATCTGATATGAAAACACAGTTAATTATGGTATCATCTATGGCAGGACACACCATTAAAGGTGCGTTCGGGAACGATTTTAGAGGTGCAAAAGCTCGTTTACACCCATAAGCCGAGAAGAACGCTCGACTTTTGATGAAAAATCACGTTGGAAAACGAGATTATTCAACCAAATGAAGAACGCCCACAAGTCATCTTGAGATAAATGACATATCTTTAAAACATATTTAAAAATTTAAGGAGTAAATAAATAAGACATTTGTCATCATGAGATGCCGATGCTTGGTGAGCAGAAAAATGTAAACCTTCCTGGTGTTGAGGTTGATCTTCCCACGCTCACAGAGAAGGACAAGGAAGATATCTTAGGATGGGGAGTTCCCAACAGCATTGACATGATTGCTCTTTCTTTTGTACTTGTTAATGCCCGTAAGGTTCTTGGTTCCCATGCAAAGCAGATTCGATTGATGTCGAAGGTATCTTCTTCTGTTTCACTGTTGAATTGTGATTATTGATAAGATTCTGTGTAGTTTCTATATGTTATGCAAGTGTTAGTTCAACTAGAGTAGGGGCTTCATACTTGTGCTAAGTAACTACTTTCTTGCCTTCATTGCCTGCTTTGTTGTTTTTTTGCGTGTCCGACAGCACATGAGTTTCATCTTAAGAGAAGAAGACCTAGACTGATATATTTGTGCCTATGAGAAGCTACTTAAGTTTATCTTCAGCTGTATATTTTACTGTTCTAATGTTGTTGATAAATTTCCTAAACTTGGATGTCATTGATTGCCTTTGACATTGTTTTTCATTGGCCATGACGAGTCTTCCTTGTTTCTCTTTTTAGACTAACAAGCACTATGGTTATTATGGTTCTTTTAGGTTGAGAACAAGGAGGGTGTCGTCAACTTCGATGAGATCTTGCATGAGACTGATGCATTTATGGTGATCTCGGAATGGAGATTCCGGTGGAGAAAATCTTCCTAGCCCAGAAGATGATGATATACAAGTGTAATCTAGCATGCAAGCCAGTTGTTACCGCCACTCAAATGCTTGAATCTATGATCAAGTCTCCAAGGCCATCCCAAGCTGAAGCTATTGATGTTGCTAATGCTGTCCTCGATGGTACGGATTGTGTCATGCTCAGTGGTGAGAGTGATGCTGGGGCATATCCGCAGCTTGCTGTAAAGATCATGGCTCAAACTTGTATCGAGCCATAATCCTCCCTTGACTACGATGCAATCTTTAAAGAAATGATCCGGTCAACTCCGCTTCCGATGAGCCCATTAAAAAGCCTCGCGTCTTCCACCGTACGAACAGGTAACAAGGCTAGAGCTTCGTGGTGGAACAACAGCCAAGTTCAGACCTGCTGTTCCAATCCTGTCAGTGGTTGTCCCGGTATTGGCAACCGATTCATTCGATTGGACCTGCAGCTACGAACGGCTGGGAAGACATAGTCTGATAAATAGGGGCCTGGTTCCTGTACTGGCAGAAGGCTCAGCAAAGGCAACCGATGCTGAATCCACGAGGTTATCTTGGAAGCCGCACTAAAATCAGCTACAGAGAAGGGGTTATGCAATCCAGGTGATGCTGATATTGCACTTCACCGCATTGGTGCTGATTCAATTATTAAGATATTCTAAGTTCAACTTTATTAGAGGAAAAACTTGATTTTATGATTGTAAACATATTGGTGTATATTCATCTTTACAAATTTATATTTTATGATTGCTGGTCGAGAAAATTGAATCGAAAGTCGAATTAGTTAGACTGCCGTCTTCAACGTTTAACTTTACGATCTCAACTAATTCCAATATTGGCATCTCTTTTAATATTTCAGCTTGTTTACTTCAATATTCCCGATCACTTTCGGAGCTACCTGGGATTCCAGAAGGAATCTTGTTGCATAATTCTGCATGGGTTTTGTGCGTCATACTGGCACGACATGAAAAAAACAGAAACATGGGATTATTCCAAAGAGAAAACAAGTCAAATAAGTCATTTCACGCTAATATTTTAAAGCATATCCATGGCATATCCGTGATATGTTCTTTGTTCCAGATGATACAATATATTATTTCCTAACAGCTACAAGTATTATAAATCTATATCGACGAGGCAAAAGTTCAAGAGTATCTTCAAGAATCAACACTTCCCACCTACTGGCCGATGGCTCCGAAAACCCGCGTAGAAGAGAAGCAAAAGGAAGTAGATGAAGAAGAGAAGACGATTGGAGAGGTTGCTAATAGAGTTCTGCCATTTTATATGCTTTTGAGCTATGCAGATACACTCGATTGGACTCTTATGGCATTAGGGACCTTAGGGTCCATAATCCATGGCATGGCTCAACCTGTGGGATATCTTTTGCTAGGAAAGGCTCTCGATGCGTTTGGGGACAACCTCGGCGACAAACATGGCACGGTTAAAGCACTCGAGAAAGTATATATACCCACGAACTGCATGCACCAGCTTAAAATTTGAAGGCCACTTCACATTGGATTATGAACATTCTTCTCTTTTTTTTTTCTGTTTGTGTAGGTTGTTCCCTTTGTATGGTACATGGCTTTTGCTACATTCCCAGCTGGCATACTAGGTATCTTACCCTCAGCTTAATATATATATAATATCATAATGGGTCCCTAAATATCCTTTCTATTGCTTCATCCTTATGATTTTGAGCTTTCTGCAGAGATTGGTTGCTGGATGTATACAAGTGAACGACAGATGGCACGATTTCGGTTAGCATATCTGAGAGCAATGCTCGGTCAGGAGATTGGAGCATTTGATACAGATATAACAAGTGGGAAAATCATTAGTGGAATAAGTTATCACATGAGTATCATACAAGATGCAATAGGAGAGAAGGTATGTATGTATGTATGTATGTATGTATGTATGTGTGTGTGTGTGCATGTATTGCTAACTTAACTTTTGACTATCAGCTGGGCCATTTTCTCTCGTGCTTTGCAACATTCTTTTCCGGAATCTTTATTGCTGTCATATGCTGTTGGGAAGTGTCCCTTCTTACCTTGGTGGTTGCCCCTACTATTCTTGTTATCGGAGGAACCTACACTAAGAGAATGAATACTATTTCAGCTACTAAGACGCTTTACGTATCGGAAGCTACATCCATGGTGGAACAGGTAAACCATTCTCATTCCATATGTTTAGGTTTTACCAGTAAGATGATTAATGCATATGACACATAGGTGTATAAGTTATCTCGGTTGATAACAAGCAAGGTTTATTTGCCACAGACTATCTCTCAAATAAAAACAGTATTTGCATTTGTTGGAGAAAATTCGGCTATTAAATCGTTCTCCAGGAGCTTGGAGAAGCTGTTCTCATTAAGCGAAGGAGAAGCACTGATAAAAGGAGTTGGAACCGGCATGTTACAATCTGTGACCTTTTGTGCTTGGGCTTTGATCATATGGATTGGAGCTCTTGCAGTGACTTCCAGGAAAGCTAAAGGGGGCGATGTTATCGCTGCAGTGATGAGCATTCTCTTCGGTTCCGTGTAAGAAAAGATCCCGAGTTAAACTGTTTCAATCTGGCCTCCATGTATTTATACATGTATGTGATACCAGCTTGTTTAACTTGCAGATCACTTACTTTTGCTGCACCAGACATACAAATATTCAATCAAGCAAAAGCTGCAGGGTACGAGGTTTTCAAGGTGATCCAAAGAAAGCCGTCTATAAGCTATGATTCAAAGGGGAAGGAGGAATTTCAGAAGATCAGTGGGAACATCGAAATACATGATGTATACTTTGCTTACCCTTCTCGGCCAGAAAAACCGATCCTTGAAGGATTTTCACTGTCAATTCCAGCAGGAAAGATGGTTGCTTTAGTAGGCAGAAGTGGTTGTGGAAAGAGTACTGTTATCTCCTTAGTTGAAAGGTTCTATGATCCCTCCGAAGGTTTGCCTTTCCTTTTATGCAAATACCTGCAGTTTTCATTCAAGCAAGGTTTCTATCTAACAATCTGTGCTTACACTTTGTAGGGGAGATTCTCATTGACAATCGAAACATTAAGGATCTCGATTTGAAGTTCCTCCGAAAGAACATCGGAGCAGTATCCCAAGAACCATCCCTCTTTGCCGGTACCATCAAGGATAATATCAAAGTAGGAAACATGGATGCAAGTGATCAACAGGTCCGGGATGCAGCCATAATGGCGAATGCACATAGTTTTATCACTCAACTTCCAAATCAGTATTCAACTGAGGTTATCCATCTAGCCTCCGTTTTCTCTACTTTGCATGGGTTTTAGACTCTATTGTGATGTAAAATCCATGCAGGTAGGCCAAAGAGGAGTCCAGTTATCAGGGGGGCAGAAACAGAGAATTGCAATAGCAAGAGCGATTCTAAAGAATCCTCCGATTCTTTTACTCGATGAGGCAACAAGTGCGCTAGATTCTGAGTCAGAGAAACTGGTTCAAGATGCCTTGGAGAAGGCTATGCGAGGGAGGACTGTTATTCTGATTGCACATAGGATGTCAACCATTGTCAATGCTGATATAATTGCAGTTGTGGAGCACGGACAAGTAACCGAGACCGGTACACACCGCAGCTTGTTAGACTCTAGCAAGTTCTACAACAATTTGTTCAGCATTCAGAACATCGGACAAATTCATGAGTCAAGGTAGTTTCAAGTTTCAAATCTTAAGAATTAAAATCCAATAGGTCTGAAGTTCGAAAATCGATATTTATGATCTTCCCGTACCCTGAGTTACATCCATTTTTATAAAACTCTAACCTACTTGGAATGTGTGGGACATGACAGGGCTACTAAATTCTCTGAGGAATTTGTTAGTGCAAGTGAGCAGTTTTCATCACTAGACACCGAGGGAAAGGAGGAAACAAGATATTATCTTAGTGATTATTCCGAGTACGAGGGAAAGAAAAGGAGAAAAACCACGATTACGTTCTTCAGAATCTGGTTTGGCCTAGGAAGAAGAGAGCTTGCAAAGATCGCAACCGGTTCCATGGCAGCAGCTTTGGCTGGTGTTTCGAAGCCTTTTTTCGGATTCTTCATCATAACAGTGGGACTAGCATACTACAACAAAGATGCAAAGCTGATAGTTGGAAGGTATTCCATTGCCTTTTCTCTAATAGGATTGCTTGCTTTATTCATGCATACCCTGCAGCATTATTTCTATGGAATTGTTGGAGAAAAGGCCATGGGAAATCTCAGGCAAGCTCTATTTTCAGGTACTAGCTTCCCATCAACAGTATCAAAAAATACTTCATTATCATCCACAAGCAAACATCTGTTGCATTAAATTCTTGCAGGTATACTACGAAACGAATTAGCATGGTTTGAGAAACCCGAGAACAATGTTGGTTCACTTACGTCAAGGGTCATCAACGACACCTCCATGGTCAAAACCATAATTTCCGATCGGATGTCAGTTATTGTCCAATGTATTTCCTCGATAATAATCGCAACAGTTGTTAGCATAATTGTTAACTGGAGAATGGCTCTAGTAGCATGGGCAGTGATGCCTTGCCACTTCATTGGCGGACTCATCCAGGCCAAATCTGCCAAAGGATTTGCTGCTGACTCTGCTGCTAGCCACTATGAAGTTGTCGCCCTTGCTTCCGAGTCTGCCGCCAATATACGAACCATTGCATCGTTTTGCCATGAAGAGCACATACTGAGGAAAGCCAGGATGTCCCTCGAAGAGCCTATGAAAAGGAGCAGGAAAGAAAGCATCAAGTATGGGATCATTCAAGGCTTTTCCCTTTGTTTATGGAACATTGCTCATGCTGTTGCTTTATGGTATACAACGGTTTTGTTTAGTAAAAACCAAGCTCGGTTCGAAGACGGTATACGATCTTACCAGATTTTCTCCCTCACGGTACCTTCAATCACTGAACTATGGACATTGATCCCTGCAGTCATTTCCGCAATCAATGTCCTATCTCCTGTATTTGAGATCCTCGACCGCAGAACTGAAATCGAACCTGATTCACCCGAGGATACACCTCAAAAGAAGATCAAAGGGAAAATCGAATTCCAAAACGTTGTATTCAACTATCCTTTAAGGCCAGAAGTGATTGTCCTCAATAAATTCAGTTTACAAATTGAACCAGGGACAAAAGTAGCACTTGTTGGACCAAGTGGAGCCGGAAAATCATCCGTGCTAGCCATTTTACTAAGATTCTACGATCCGAACCAGGGAAGGGTTCTCATGGATGATAAGAATATAAAGGAATATAATCTGAGGACATTAAGGAGACAAATTGGATTGGTGCAACAAGAGCCACTTCTTTTCAGCTCCTCACTAAGAGACAACATCTGCTACGGGACCGAACATGCTTCCGAGGCCGAAATCGTGGAGGCATCAAGGGAAGCAAACATACACGAGTTCATAAGCAACTTGCCTGATGGATATAACACACTTGTTGGGGAAAAAGGGTGCCAACTTTCAGGTGGGCAAAAGCAAAGGATAGCCATTGCTAGAACCTTCCTAAAGAGGCCTGCAATCTTGCTTCTTGATGAAGCAACGAGTGCACTCGACTCAGAGTCCGAAAGAACCGTAGTAAACGCCCTGGAATCAGTAGATCAAAGAAGTAAGTTTGGGTTCATTTCAAGACCCACACAGATTATAGTTGCACATAGATTATCAACCGTTGTGAACTCGGATGTGATTGTTGTGATGGATAAAGGGCAGATTGTGGAGATTGGTTCACACTCAACGTTGATATCAGCAAGTGATGGTGTTTATTCAAGATTGTTCCATATTCAAAATGCGAGTATATGATCCCACTAGTTACAACTCTTTTATTCTCAAACCCGAAGTTTTCTTTGTACTCGTTCATACATGGTGCGAGTAAAAGAATATAAATAATTATTTAATACACAGGTGATGAATTCTAATTCTTAATTCTGCAAATTGTAGAGTTAAAATTTTAGAGTTTATAATATACTAATTCAAAGAATATTAATCCATCAAATTTGTAAATAAAGGAAGAGATTTACAGGAACCCTCATTGTATGTAATGGCACAAATGGGAGGGGTTAAAATATTATTAAATAAAGAATATTAATTCAAATAATATTATTAAATAAAAAACCTGGCAAAAACTTTCAAACAAGCGACGCTTTGGCCGAGTGGTTAAGGCGTGTGCCTGCTAAGTACATGGGTTCATCCCGCGAGAGTTCGAATCTCTCAGGCGTCGTTGATTAATTTTATTTTTCATCTGTCGGGAGATTATCGAAACAGCCGCAAAATGAGAAGGGAAAAGGATCATTGTAGTAATGTTAAACGAGAGCATTAAGATGATCAATTGGGGTTCCAAGTATGAAAGATCAAATCACCCGACACAATATAGATATTAAAAATTAATTATATTATTAGAAAATATCTACACAATCGAAATCACTAATTAGATCAATATATTAATAGAATCATTAGTAAATATCAAGGGAAAATTAGGATTGAATATAAATATGTTAGATACACTTTTGTTTCTCTCGATTTCCCCTCCTTTTACACTTTGTGACGGCTTAAACATCATATTACATTGAGAGCACATCACCAACTTCATCAAGAAAGCATAAACAATCCACCAAGAGTATCAACATGCCCTAAACAAAGTAGGTAGGAGGCTAGGAGCCACTAACTTAAAGGTGTAAATTTGAATTGTGGATTCTGATATTTGTTGATATTCAATTTCTTTTCTAGTTTCAAATATTGTAGATTCAAATAATATTTTAATTTAGACAAGATTCGATTGTTAAAATTCACTATTTAAGCAAGTATTTTTGGCTGGTTGATCAAGCTATTCATCTTTGTTCCCTCATATTTTCATAGGTCATGGGTTCTAGGGTTGTTCATTGTCGGGTACACGGTTTCGGGTACCCGAAAAAACCGATTACCCGGTTCATCCAGGTACCTCCTTTGCCGGCTTGTGTTCCGGCCCACTTTATCCGGGTACTGATGAGCACAATTAATTTAATTTATAAATATTATAAATCTAAAGCACTCGCCGTATAATTATAAATTATTTAAAAATCAAAAGGTAAATTAATTAAAATATATTATTTTAATTTTAATTTTCTTTTAAACGTAGATTAAAATACATATCTAACCCTAAATTACAAAACCCTAATTTTTGTTCATTTGAAATTCAAGTCGCCGCTGCCTCATGCCATCGCCACCGTTGTCTCCTCCACCAATAGTTGCTACGGGAAGTTGTTCGATTGAATACTTGTGCTGAGTGATATTCATGATCGGCACACCAGGAAATGAACATAGTTATAAATTTAAAATAACGAAGGCTTAAGTGGCAAATAACTGCCTAATTTATACCATTTTTTTCTAGATAGGTGCCTAAAGTATTTTTCGGGCCATATAAGTGCCTAACGTTTTCAACGTTACTCAAATAGGTGCCCGCAGTCAACGTCCGTTAATTTTTACCGTTAAATGACACATGTCAACTTCTTAAAATTTCAAAATTATATTTAAAAATAAATAAAAGTTAATAAATATAAAATATTTTCTTTATTTCACAAATTAGCCAAAAAATTTAAAATTCCTAACACCCAAAACCCAAATTCTGATTTGACTTGATTTCGTCGTCGATTGCCACACCGCCGCCCACAACATCTGTCGCCGGATCATCACGAGCATTTACCCCATCATTTTATTGTCGAAAATCGACTGACGTTGTGCTAAACCCGAAATCGTCGAAAGGTCCATTCGAATAATTCACGACGAACGGCGACATAACGGGCGATGAATGGTATGTGGGTCGTTCGGCAAGGGGAGAGTGCTTCAGTCTGTCGCCGGAAACGCGACCAACGCCAATGGTAGTTGTCGGATTTGGGGGGTTAGGGATATGGAGACTATTTTGGGATTATTTGAAAATTTTAAGATATTTTAAAAATTCTGATTTATTGGTTAAGAATAAAATAAAAAATGTTTAATACTGTCATGTGTCATGCTTATATTGATTAACAAATTTTTTTTTTAATGGACAGTCACGGCGGACACCTATTTGAGTAATTTTAAAAACGTTAAAAAGTTATTTAGCCCGAAAAATACTTAAGACATCTATCTAAAAAAAGGTATACTTTAGGCACTTATCTGCCACTTAAGCCAATAACGAAATGCAAGTTCTGTTTACATAAACCCGATCCAAATCTTTATTGAAAAAATAAATGAATGAAAAATGAAAAAACCTCATCCTTAGCCTGCAAAACTTTAGGAATACAAGTATAAACGACTTCTCGAAGCAACTATTGGTGGTGGCAGAAGACAACGACGGTGATGGCAGAAGGTAAGAGGCAGCGACGACTTAAATTTTAAATGTACACAAATTTAAGGGTTGATATGTATTTTGATTTAATTTTAAAAGAAAATTAAAAATAAAATAAAATATTTTAATTAATTTATCTTTTGATTTTTAAATAATTTATAATTATACGGTGAGTCTTTTAAATTTTTAATATTTGGCCTTGTTTGACAATTAGCGGATAACTGATAGCGGATTGCATTAGCTGATAGCGGATTGCATTAACTGATTTGACTAGCGGATTGTATTAGCTGATTGTATAAAAGTATTTGATAAAATTAACTGATAGCTGATAGATGTTAGATTATTTAAACAAGTAAAATGACATATAAGGACGTGATTATATTCAATATTTATTTGAATAGTTTATTAGTTATCAATATTTTGTATGTAATTAATATTAATTAGATTTATAAAAATTATTTTCAATATAACTTTTCTAAACATATTCGAATGATTTATATATTAATTTATTATTTATATAATTATTTTTAATATAATTTAATTAATTAATAAATTCAAATACACATATAAATATGCGATAATAAAAAGGAAAAAATAAATAGGATTAATTTACAAATAGGGTGAGAAAATATTCAATTTAGGTTATTTGGAGATTTTTGGTAATTGGTAAGGGTAAAAGAGTCTTTACAACTCTAATATCAAAAAGCTCCTATTAGGAGCTTTTTCAAAATTAGCGGTTTCACCCCAATTCGCTCTTTCAATCTGTTATTCACCAAACAACAATATTAGCGGATTTGACTAGTCAAACCTCTAATTATGCCTCAAGCCTCTAATTTTTACTCAAACCGCTCTTTACCAAACAAGCCTTTTATAAATTGAGTTAATGGTGCTCATCGGTGCTCGTCGTTAATGGTGCTCATCGGAGCTCGTCGAGCGTGACAGAATTTTTCTAATAATCAAGCCACAAATTCGACTCTACCTAAGTTATTTTTTAATTTTATAATATATTGTAATTTATGTTATATGAAAAATTAAATATATAATAATATAATATTTAATATATATTAAGTGAATAAGTAGCTTATATATGTCGATTAAAATTGTGGTCTATAAGTGAAATCCATTAAAATTGAATGAGTGTTTAAAGATGTTACGTGTGATTTCGAATTATGACATTTACTAAAAACAATTCTATATATTAAAATAAAAAGGTAGGAGTACTAACATACTTTAAAAATTAGAAATAAAGGTAAACTACATAAATGATCTCCCGACTATGACTTAATTCTTTGTTGAGTCCCTTGACTATGAAAAGTTATAATTAAGTCCCCGACTAATCACAACTAACAAATTGGTCTAATTCCGTTAAAAAAATAAACAGCTAATGATGTGGCGATTAATAAAATCTATATAATAACAAGTTTAACCTCAGCTTTTACATTTTATTTTAATTTGGTCTTAAATTTAAAATTTCATTTCTCAATATTTAAATATTACAACATTTTAGTCCCTTAAATCCTAAACTTCATCTTCTTCTCTTCTAAAAAACAATCCTCTATTGATGTTAACGATAGCCTTCTGCAACCCCATTTGTATGAGCAATGGAAAACTGTTAGAGAACCAAAACTCCTATTGATGTTTACGGTTGCCATTTACAATGAGCTACCCACAACAGGAGATACATACCTTTTGTTTTTAGAAGGAAAGAATATGAAATTTAAGATTTAAAGAACTAAAATCTTATAATATTTAAATGTTGAGAGCTAAAATTTTAAATTTAGGACCAAATTAAAATAAAATATAAAAGTTAAGGGTTAAATTTAATATTATACATATTATATTAACTGTCACGTCATCCGCCATCTATTTTACAACGAAACTGGACCGATTTGTTAATTGCGAATAAGCGAGAGACTTATTTATAGCTTTTTATAATCAGAGACTTAATAAAAAAATTGGGTCATAGTCAGGGATTATTTATGTAGTTTAACGTGGAAATAAAAAGGCAGTGTTTAAAGAAAGTGAGAGGTGAGAGCAATCCAAAATCCAAATGTAACCAACACCACACAACTCCCGCATGAGAACGGAATGAAATCGAGGGGATGCCAAACCACTTGAGTGGAGAAGAAACATAAGATGACAGCCACGGCTCTTCCCCATGTGATGGCTTGTCTCCGTTCGCTTCATTCGCCGCCGCGGACGACGGAGAAAGAACCCAGAGCCCAAAGAGGACCCGCCTTCCCTCAACTTCACAGCAACAAGCTTCCCATTTTTGGTCGTTGCTATGGTATTGGTAACCGTTGTTTCATCACTTGCTACCGTGACCCCTCCACTGAGTCCGGTAGCAGCGCGTTAGGGCTGAGTCAGATAAAGGAGAAATGCAGTAAGTGGCAATGGAAAGGCCAGTACTCCATCAATTACTTTGTTTCATCTTCTTCCTCTTCGAATCCTCCTTTGCTTCTCGTTCACGGTTTTGGTGCCTCCATTCCTCATTGGCGAAGGTACCCAAAGTGGAAATATCGTTGCTTTCCAATCATTTTGGTAATTATAGTATTTGAATTAAGCAAACAATTGTTGTACTTGTAGGAATATTGGCACATTGGCTCAGGATTATACTGTTTATGCTATTGACCTTCTGGGTTTTGGTGACTCGGATAAGCCTCAAGGGTTTTCATACTGCATGGAAGCATGGGCTGAGGTAAATTAACCACCCCAAGCTCACAAAAAATGGCATTTTTACTATTTTTAGGCAAAATTAATCCTTCTAATCTAAATGATTTTGTACACAGTTGATATTAGATTTCTTGAATGAAGTTGTTCAGAAGCCTACTGTCTTGATTGGTAACTCTGTTGGAAGTCTTGCTTGTGTGATAGCTGCCTCAGGTAGTAGAATATAAACATTGAATATTATTGTCTTGTTTTTGTGAAACAATGCTGGAAAACCCATGTTTTGGTTTTTGACGATATGCTCTGCTTGGTACAAGAATCTAGTGGAAACATGGTTCGAGGGATTGTTTTGTTGAATTGTGCTGGTGGGATGAACAACAAGGCAATTGTTGATGATTGGAGGATCAAGCTCTTGTTTCCTTTGCTTTTGTTGTTCGATTTCTTACTGAAGCAAAGACCGATTGCCGAAGCTGTCTTCGAGCGTGCCAAGAAAAGGTATTCCATTCGGTTCATCCATTTTTTTTCCTACTGAAATTCGTTGTCACCCATCTGGCTGTGTTTAATGCAGAGATAATCTAAGGAACATTTTGTTATCTGTATATGGAAATAAAGAGTCTGTTGATGACGAACTGGTTGAGGTATGGCCATTGATCTCGTTCCTTATTAACACGAAGTATTAAACTTGTTATCCATGTTCTTTTACACTGCAGATCATCAATGGACCAGCAAACGATGAAGGCGCTCTTGATGCCTTTGTCTCGATCATAACCGGTCCACCAGGGCCGAATCCCGTGCAATTGATGCCGGGAATTAACATACCCGTCCTAGTTTTATGGGGTGATCAAGATCCTTTCACCCCTATCGACGGGCCTGTAGGTAAGTACTTCTCTTCCTTACCGTCGAAATCATCAAATGTAAGCCTTTATATGTTGGAAGGTGTAGGGCATTGCCCCCATGATGATAAACCTGACCTAGTGCATCATAAGTTGCTTCCTTGGTTGGCTCAAGTTACTGCTTTGTGAGAGCCATTGATGTAAATTGCTAGAAACCGGTTGGCATTTGTATAGTATATTTTTCTTAAGAGCCTATATAGATATCCCTTGTAAAATGATACAAGGAATATAGCAATGATATGCCATTTACCCATGATGTGTATATGCTTATTTTACTACTTTGATCCAATCATTTGAGTATTTTCATTTTTTTCATTAAGATGCATAAGTAAATGAATCAAGAACAGACCCGGCATTCGCATATTCGTATTATTTTTACGGGTTTTGATACATTCTTTGTTTTCTGTCTCATGTATTCGATTTTTTTCTTGGGAAGTCGAACGATACAGTTTTATGTAAGAACTAAGTGGCGCATTTCCATTTCTTTCTTGCATTTTTGTTGATAGTTATGCCATGAATTGTTGTTAGCTATTAGTTTTGATAATTAAATACAGGTATTTGAAGACAAACTATCTTATGTTTTGTTGTGAGATAGTGAAACCAATGGTTTTGTTCTAATTTAAAATCATTTTAAGTACTTCTACAACATTGGTTTAAAAAATCTTGCCCATGAGATCAATGTATTTTCCTATGTTATCGACGATATGACCACTGATTTCAGAAGTGAATGTAACGTACATAAAGGAAAATTTTCTTTAGGTACTAAAGTGAGAAACATGTTCAAGTTTGGGGGTTAAAAATGAGAGTTTAATCCCATTATAAACTTGGCGACTCAAGTTTTATGATAACTCTAGGTTTTTGAGTAAGATTAAAGGTTTGAATCTTGCAATTGTGAATGAAATAAATTGAATTGAAATAACCGTCTTATCATAATTCTTTGTAATGAGATTCACCATACCGGCGGCAAAGAGACCGGTGACGATAAACCCTAAAACAAAAGAGCAAAGAAGAGTTTTGTTATTTGGATCTGTAGAAAACAGATCAAACTTTACAGGCCAAAGAAATGTAGGCCAAAGAAAACTGATTGGCCTGGGCCGATAGACCCTATCCTTTATATAGCCCACTGACCAACAAACTAGTTATTAATTAACTAATCTGTTAGAGACGTGGGCCCAACAGAGAACTGTTACAGCTCATTTAAACAGCACAACAGACTGGCTAACAGCAGCACAACAGATCGGCTAACAGAAAAGCCACCAAATATCACAACCACTTCTTCTAAACACAATATTTCCCCTGCTCCTCCCCGTTCTATTCTCAGTGCATCACAGATCTTCAAGAGAATGAACACTCAATTTTCGACGAAACTCACGAAAATATGCCTTAGACAATGGCTTAGTAAGACCATCCGCAACTTGATGTTCAGCCGGTACATAATTGACTTGCACTTTCTTGGCAGCCACCTTTTCGCGAACAAAGTGGACATCCAACTCCACATGTTTAGACTTGGAGTGGAAGACCGGATTAGCCGACATAGCAACGGCACTGGTATTATCGCACCAAACAACAGGAGCAGCAGGAAGTGAAACACCCATGTCAGTCAAAACAGTAGTGACCCAGGTAACTTCAGACACAGCATCTGCAACGCTGCGATACTCGGCCTCTGAGGTGGACCGAGAAACAGATTTTTGCTTCCTAGAATTCCAAGATACAAGACAGTTATCTACATAGACGTAGTAGCCAGTAGTCGAACGACGATCATCTACATTGCTACCCCAATCAGCGTCAGCAAAGGCCGTAACATGACCAAGACCAATATCAGAAGCAGTGAACAACAAACCATAATCCAAAGTGCCAGCTAAATATCGAAGTATTTGTTTAACAGCCGCAAAGTGATCCTCACAAGGACGATGCATAAATTGAGCGACACGATGAACACTAAAAGCGATATCAGGACGAGTATGACATACATATAACAAAGCGCCAACAATACTTCGATACAAATAAGGATCAGCAACTGGACAGCCAGCATTATTAACAAGTTTAGAAGAAGTTACCATAGGTGTTGGGGAAGGAGTAGCCTGTCTCATTTTGGTCTTATCCAACAATTTCAGCACATAATTCTTCTGACTTAGAAGTAAGGAATCTCCGATACGATGAACAGCTATGCCAAGAAAAAAAGACAACTCCCCAAGGTCTTTTAAAGAAAATTTAGAATTAAGTTGCCGGATCACATCTTCAACAACTTCAGCGGAGGATCCGGTGACGAGGATATCGTCAACATAGACCAGCAAATAAGTAGAAACACTACCATTAAGACGAACAAACAAAGAGGTATCGGCAGCAGATTCCTTAAATCCAAGTTCCAAAAGAAAATCGTGCAACTTAGTGTACCAATTGCGTGGAGCTTGACGCAATCCGTACAGTGCCTTTTTCAGCAAACAAACAAGGGTGAACCATCGGCTGCAAATTGTTCAAATCCCGGAGGTTGTTGCATAAACACTTCCTCATCCAGTCCTCCATTCAAAAAGGCGTTATTAATGTCAATTTGCCGAAGTTTCCACTTGTTCGTAACAGCCAAGGACAGAAAAATGTTGAGAGTAAAAAACCGAACAACCGGACTAAATGTGTCATCAAAGTCTTGTCCGGGCACTTGAGAAAAACCTTTTGTAACTAGGCGAGCCTTATAGCGCGAAATAGAACCATCGGGGTTATACTTGATCCGAAAAATCCATTTACAGCCCACCGGATGACGACCTTCAGGCAACGAGACAAGAGTCCAAGTATTGTTGTCAAGAAGAGCGTTGTATTCTGATAATACAACAGCCTTCCAACCAGGGGACTGCAATGCTTGATCAACGGTAGAGGGAACAAAATCAGAGGCAAGTTCAGATGTAAACACTTTCGGTTTAAAAATATCGCGCTTGCTGCGTGTAACCATAGGATGAAAATTAAGAGATGAGGGAGCAGCAACCAGATCAGTAGCTGCATCATCTTCTGCTTCGACAACATCAGCAGAGTCACAAGCACCATCAGGTTCACACACACCAGCAGGTTCACAAGCACCAGCAGGTTCACACACACCAGCAGGTTCACAGGCACCAGCAGGTTCACACGCACCAGCAGGTTCACAAGCACCAGCAGGTTCACACGCACCAGTAGGGTCTGATGAAGGAACCAGCACTGAGCCAATAGCAGAACGTTGACAAGCACCACCAGACGAGCACGAAGCAGCTCGTGCAGAAGAGGGAGAGCCATCATGTAAACCAGGTCTGGATGTCGAAGGTATAACTGCTTCATTAACAGCATTTGCAGCAGCACCATTGGACAAGCAGCGAGCAACACTCGCAGGAGAACGAGACCCATCAGGGACATTAGAAGAAGCATTCGAAACAGGGCGGGAAGGAGACAAGGGTACCACTGCTTCATTGACAACATTTGCAGGAGCAAACGAGTCACCAACAAGAACTCTAGACCCAGTGGAATAACCACCACAAGGAGCAGCTGCAGCGGAGTGAGACACAGAGACGGGAATAGTCAAGGGCGGCGATGCGAAGGCTGGAGAATCAGGGCTCTTCGACACTCCCACAGAACGCGAAACAGCAGTAACTGGCAAGGTATCCACAGAATGTAGCCCAGGCTTAGCAAACGGGAACACACACTCATCAAAAACAACGTGTCTTGACAACACAACTTTCCCAGCAGGAGTGAGACATTTATAGCCTTTGTGAAGAGGGCTATAACCCAAAAAGACACACGGTTGAGAACGGAATTCTAACTTGTGACTCTGAAAAGGACGAAGATAGGGGTAACATCGGCAGCCGAAAACACGAAGAAAAGAATAATCAGGCTTCTTCTGATGTAACTTCTCATAAGGACTAAGACCATTAAGAGCTCGTGTAGGCAAGCGATTAATCAAGTGTATAGCTGTAATGACAACATGAGACCAAAAACGAAGAGGCAAGGATGCTTGGCCAAGGAGCGTAAGAGCTGACTCAACAATATAACGATGTTTACGCTCGACCACTCCATTCTGCTCCGAAGTGTGTGGACAAGACACACGATGACGTACACCAGATTCAGTGAGCACCGTGGACAAACTCCGAAATTCCCCACCCCAATCACTTTGAACTTCCTTAATGACTGCACCAAACTGAGTAAGAACAAACTGGGAAAACAGTTTAAATGCAGCAACAGCCTGTGACTTATCTTTCAGCAAATAGACCCACGTATGACGAGTACAAGCATCAACAAACGCAATATAATAAGCAAAACCATCAGATTTCACATACGCAGGACCCCATAAATCAGTAAAAACAAGCTGAAACGGCACATCATAGACAGTTTGAGAATCAGAAAAAGGGAGCTTATGGCTCTTGCCAAGTTGACAAGCAGAACAAACATGATCATCAGTTTTATTAAACACAGGCAAGGAAACATTACAATCCTTAAGAACCTTAACTAAGGAAGCATGATGAGGGTGTCCTAGCCTACGATGCCAAATATCACACTCAGCACATTTATTCCAAGCTAATGACATCTCAGTGTTATTAACAGAAGCAAAGGAATCACAAAACGTATACAAACCACCAGACTCTGTCCCACGCAACAGTTCAGCACCAGACGCTTCATCCCGAACCACACAATAACCAGCATGAAACTCAAAGTAGACGCCGTTATCTCTAGCACACTTCGAAACAGAAATAAGATTCTTAGTGATTTGAGGTACGAGCAGTAAATTTCGTAAAACTAAATTACGAGAAGCAGAACATAACTGAGCAGAACCAATTTTACTAATATCCAGTCCCTTACCATCACCAACCAACAACTTACCTGGTCCCGAGAAGTCGGAGCACTGATGAACATTAGAGGCCTCCGGAGTTACATGATGAGTTGCACCGGTGTCCGCAAACCACTGTCCAGAGACACCAGGGGCACTGTGCGAAGAAACATGGAGGCACTGAGCACAACCAGGAGCACTAGCATCAGGAGAGGAACTGCCACGGCCGGTTGAAGTAGAAGCAGAATCCGACCTCGGAGAGACACCAGAGTCAAGCGAACAGAGATTAGTAGCAGGTGACTCATCAGAAGCATTTGACTTGTACAGGCTAGCAGAAACGCCTGGAAAATTCTGATCGAAACGCTTGAAACACCGGTCAACAAGGTGACCCATCTTTCCGCACAACTGACACTGATAACGGTTACGCCCACGACCACGGCCACCAGATTGTTGCTGTTGACGATAAGGTCTCTGAGAAAGATTGCCACTCGACTGAGTAGAGTTCGAAGAGGACAATTGAACTGTATGAGCACTGAGGGACAAGGAACTCTCCGGATCAAAAAGAGTCTGCTGAGCTTCGACATCGATTAGAATAGTAGTCACTGTATCAACAGAAAGTGACTCACGACTTGCTGTTATAACCGCAACAAACGGTTTATACTCAGACGGCAAACCAGCAAGAATCGTGGCAACCTGCTCCGTTTTGGACACAGGGCTACCACACGAGGCAAGCGAACTACAAATCTCCTTCACCTGAGAAATATACGAACGCATACTTTGAGAACCTTTCCGAACAGAACGCAATTTGAAATGAAGAGACATAATGGTGGTAGTTGAACAGCTGCTAAAAAATTCCACAAGAATGGACCAGATCTCAGCAGATGATTCAGCACCGACGAAGTTCGATAATAGGGAGGGACTCATGGTTGACAGAAGCCACGAGGCAAGGGCATTATCTTGAGCCAAGAAATCTTCATACGCATCATTCACCGCTTCAGAACCATCAGGACGACGGACCGTCTTTGCCGGAGCCTTGCGCTCACCAGTCAGAAATCCCTCAAGACGATGACTGCGTACAGTGAACAGCACTTGCTGCTTCCAAATCAAGAAATTGGATTCGTCCAGTAATACATTGACGCATTTATTGGTAAACGCCTTTCCGGATTGCGGCAACAAATCGCCAGAAGCATCACCAGATCCAAGCGGAGAAGACGACGGCATCGTAACAGAAAAGAACAGAGCAAAGAAGCACAATCGAAGACGAAAGAAACACAGAACAGGAATGAAAAAGACGAACAAAGAAAGAGCTCAGAGAACCGCACCAGAAACCGTCCCGGCGAATGATACCATAATGAGATTCACCATACCGGCGGCAAAGAGACCGGTGACGATAAACCCTAAAACAAAAGAGCAAAGAAGAGTTTTGTTATTTGGATCTGTAGAAAACAGATCAAACTTTACAGGCCAAAGAAATGTAGGCCAAAGAAAACTGATTGGCCTGTGCCGATAGACCCTATCCTTTATATAGCCCACTGACCAACAAACTAGTTATTAATTAACTAATCTGTTAGAGACGTGGGCCCAACAGAGAACTGTTACAGCTCATTTAAACAGCACAACAGACTGGCTAACAGCAGCACAACAGATCGGCTAACAGAAAAGCCACCAAATATCACAACCACTTCTTCTAAACACAATACTTTGCAACATCCAATGTAGATTAATCGATTAATAAATTATATATATATATATATATATATATATATATATATAATTTAACCATAAGAAAAGGCTCAAAAGTTGGGGAGCATTGCCATTGGCCCATTTGAAACATGGGGTCGAAAATAGAAATATAGCCCATTTACATAGGCATAAAGAATCGAACAGAAGATGGTTTAACCCACTGCAGGGATGGAGTTAGGATTGAATTACGAATAGACAAATCGATTAACTATGAAATAAATAAGATTTTAAAAACTAATTAAATCTTAAAAATTAAGAGAGTTAATGTTTAATTTATTAATTTTTAAATTAAAAAGTCTTAAAAATAATTAAACTAAAAAAGTTGAGATGTCAGTATTTAATTTTATTAATTTTAACTAGCATGGTCTTAAAAATAATAAACTATAAAATTTTAAGAGAAACAAGCTTAATTTTAATGATTTCAAAACTATTAAACTTAAAATCCAATTAATCTTTTATGTTTTTTGGACTCTACATGTGCCTTTCGTACATGACCCACGGCCACCGCACAATAAAATTAGGTTAAATTATACTTTTAAGTTTAATTCATGTATTATACGTAAGTTACGAGTTTAGTTCATATCAGGGACGGACACATAATCTTATGTTAGGGGATGAAAGTTTAGGGGTGATAACGAGCTGAGCCCGAGCCTGACCAGGCTCGGCTCGGCTCGGAAACAGTGTAATTGGACTCGGCTCGAAAACAATATTATTGGGCTCGGCTCGGGCTCGAAACTCGTCAGGCTCGACTCGGCTCGAAATGAAAATTTTTGTTATAGTTTTTTTTTATAAAAGGTTCGTTAAAAATCTCTTTCATAACCAACACTAAAACGAAATTCAATGATCGGAAGGGAAAAAGGTGCCAAAAATTAGATTAATCCAACTAATCAATAAATATTCTTATAATACAAACGCATAATTAAAGAAAATACAAAATCAAACAACAACCAACTAAAGAAAGAAAATACAAACACATAATTTATTTTAGTGCATATGTAGATTCCGAGCCTGTTCACGAGCTTTTCGAGCCGAGTCAGGCTCGGCTCGGCTTGTTAAGGTTTCGAGCCGAGTCTGAGCCCGAGTAGCTCGCGAGCCGGCCATGCTCATTATCACCCCTAGATGAAACTATAAAATTTTAATGAGGCGAACTTATAAAATTTTAGAAGGGGCGAAAATAGATTTTTAATAGAAAATATATAAAAATTTCCTAAAAAAATATATTATATATACATTTTAAATTTTTAGGGGACGATTGTCCCTCCCGCTCCTCTGGCCCATCCCTAATTCATGTGCTTTAATTTGATTTCTTTTATAATTCTAATATTTTTCAAAGTTTAACATCGTCAAATTATGAAACTTGAAACGATTAAATTAAAGAAAAATTAATTAAATTCATAACTTATACATAATGCATAAACTAGCTACAAAATTCAATTTAACTACTATTATGTTTGGATACATACATGCTTAAAAGTAATGAAATTCGATTACAAGAATTAAATTGATAATTTCACAAGGATTAATAGCATAATGTGACCATATTATATAACAAATATAATATAATATATTGTAAAAATACGAATATATATTTTCAAAAATGGTAACAGAAGAAATCAAGTTATTAATAATTAAAATTTATAAATAACACCTTCAAAAATATAAAAATTGAATATAATTACACTGATTTTCCATTAGTTATTTTTAGTTGATTTATAAATCCCTAAGCCTTTGATCCTTACCTTCCTATCCTCATACTACTGTGCCTTACTTGTCAGAAACAAAAGGAAGAAAGGGTTTTCAATTCTCTCTATTTATCTTTTCCATTTTTTCATCACGAATATATATTATAAAAAATTGGAGACCATCATCGTCATCGATGTTTCAATCTGATTTCTGATTATTTTTCTGCTTTTGAATTACTCATTTCCACAATTTATTTGTTGTTTTTCAGCTATTCCACCATGGCTTCCAATTTGAAGAAGGAACCCACTGCTGCCGGTGAGCTTAATCTCAGATTTCCCTTTCTTTTCTTTCTTCATCGGTATTTGGAATTTGTTCTCAGATCTATTGAGCTGTTCATGCTTATATCTTAATCGGCGCTTAATTTACTGTTTTAGGTTTCACTACTAAGTTTAGGTATCGGGTTGATCTGATTTTCAATTCGGAAATGCTGCCTATTCCTTTTCATTTTACTAACTTTGTGTTCTAGCAATTGTGTTAGGGATTGAGTAATTTCAATTTGGTTGTGGTTAATGTGGATGGATCCAGATATGGCTTGGTTTGGAAGTTGGTGAATTGATGGATTGATTATTCTTTATGTTTCTATTGTATTTATTAGATGAGAAATCGACTTTGAAAACTGAGAACAAAAGTTCAACGCCCGAAACATCCACCATTGGCGGGCCAACACAAGCACAGGCAGGTACTGCCCCTGCCACCACTATGCCTGGTCCTGGGTTTGCCCCACCGAATCCGTTTGATTTCTCAGCCATGAGTGGCCTTCTTAATGTAAGCATCTCTCTTTTTATTTTTTTAATTATTGTTTGGAAAATTGTCAACCTTTTGATTTGATTGTTGTTTGGGATGTGTCTTTGCTAATGCTGCAGTAGTAGAGCATATTAAGGTTTCTGCTTTATCTCATTGATTGACTGTTTCAGCAAGGAACGAAATTGCTGAGAACTGGCAGTCAAATTTATATCTTATGGACGTTAACCATCTTGGTTTGTTAGGATCCCAGTATCAAGGACCTAGCTGAGCAGATAGCCAAAGATCCTTCATTTAATCAAATGGCAGAGCAGCTCACTAAAACATTTCAAGGGGCAGCATCCGAAGACAGCATTCCACAGTTCGATCCACAGCAGTACTATGCAACTATGCAACAGGTTATGCAGAATCCCCAATTTATGACAATGGCTGAGCGCCTTGGTAATGCATTAATGCAGGTATATGTGGGCTCAGTTGCCACTTTGAGTGGATTAATGATTCTTCTAGTCTTTTTCCCAAATATTAAATTACATGAATCACTTCTGGAAGATGAAATTTTTGTTTTCCTTCTTCAGGATCCAGCTATGTCTAGCATGCTTGACACTTTGGCTAATCCTCAGCAAAAAGACCAGATTGAGGAAAGAATGGCTCGTATAAAAGAAGATCCATCCTTGAAACCTATTTTGGAAGAAATAGAGACTGGCGGTCCTGCAGCAATGATGAGGTGAGTGATTAAAATGGTAAAATACTAGGAGATTGGAAACCATAAAATGATAAGCTTGCGGACATAACATTTTCTTCTTTTAGATATATGATTTTGCATCCTACAATTTGTTCAGTAAATTAATCAAGAAAGGTCTTATGGTTTAGGTATTGGAATGATAAAGAAGTCCTGCAGAAGTTGGGTGAAGCAATGGGTCTTGCTGTTTCAGGAGATGCAGCCACTTCTGCTGGTAACTCTGCTGCAGGTGAAGAGGACGAAACAGGAAATGAGGATGAGTCAATTGTACATCATTGTGCTAGTGTTGGTGATTTTGAGGTATAGTAGAATGAATGTTTTCTACTTATGTTTTCTCCTTTGACAGATAATCTAAAATGTCTAGACTGTATTTCTGGTTTAGGGCCTGAAAGCTGCACTATCCTCGGGTGCTGACAAGGATGAAGAAGATTCAGAGGGAAGGACTGCATTGCATTTTTCTTGTGGTTATGGCGAGGTATTAATAATTTTATATCTGAATCCCTCTTCCTCCCCCTCCCCCGCCCCTCTCGCTCTATACTGCTGCATTACCTGACAAATGAAGTAGTTTCATTTTGCGAGGATAAAGTTGGTGTGGAAGTCAGAGGGTTTTAATCCGTAATAGAAGTATCCAATACCAATATCTAATTGCTTACTCTCTCCCTCTCTCTACATCATAAATAGATAACCACAATTGTTAATGCACTAAGTGCCTCTTAAGAGCCTCATTGGGTGCAAGTTTTAGGACGGACAAATATCGACCGGCCCGATATAGACTGCCGAAAGCAGTTTGGAATGTAGGACTTGGATTAAAGCAACCTTTTGTTTGTAGCATCTCTTGGGATCTTTGTCGCTAATGCCTAATACATATTCACCCAAACAAATCAATCAGGCTTTTCTTTATACTATTTTATTTGGTATTAGTTTATCATGGAATCTGTTGGCTACAAAGCAATGCTCGCTACTTGTTTTTAGAGTACTTATTGCCATCTAGTGAGCATAGTCATTACATTTCCTTTAATAAATGATGGATTTATTTCTTTTGAGAGATTTAACTACCAAATTGGGGTGATGCATGACAAAACAAGAAAAAAGATAGATATAATCTAGCAGCAGTTTATATGAGCTTGTCGGAGATTAAATTATTGGTTGTTTGGGCTAGTATTAGGTTTATTGTCTGTGGGATAACAGCAAATACAATTTTGGTTTTGTTTCAGGTGAAATGTGCTCAAATCCTTCTTGAAGCTGGGGCAAAAGTGGATGCTTTGGACAAGAATAAGAATACTGCACTTCATTATGCAGCGGGTTATGGAAGGAAAGAGTGTGTGGCCCTTTTACTGGAAAACGGAGCTGCTGTGTAAGTAACGAAGTGTCTTCGTTAAACATTTATAGTGACCTGACCTCTGACAAGTGAGTAATGACTGTTTGCTTTCATGTCGACTGCAGCACTCTCCAAAACATGGATGGCAAGACTCCCATTGACGTTGCCAAGCTCAACAATCAGAACGAGGTACTAAAATTGCTGGAGAAGGACGCCTTCCTTTGAAGTGTGAAGTGGGGAAGGGACATGAGAGGCAATGCCAATGGTACGTGTATGTTCGGGTCATAGCATGTTTGTTATAGGCATTCGATCTTACTTTTGCTATTAGACAAATTTGGTTGTAATCACGGCTCGATGCCTTCTATGCTGTTTTTGTTTCTGCCTGGTTCCCTACATTTTTGCAAATTTTATAAATTTGGTTTTGGGGGGGGGGGGGGGGGTCGAATTTTCTGGAGTAGTTTCTACATGAGGAATAACGGGACAAATTGTGGAGCAGAGAAATTTATATAAGAATTCTGTCGAGTTTTGTAGGTTGAGACTGCAGAGTCTAATATATTTTGGGACGGTTTCAAGCTCTGGCAAGCTTTCTTTGCTTTGCATCTCTCTTGCGTGGGTTCGGATTCTTGTCTTCTGTGTTTCAATTTTTTTCGGCGAGTTTTACTTAACGCATTAGCTAGATGCGATTGCGGACATTCTATTTATTTAATGTTGTGATAGATGGAATTATTCAATTTTATGGTTAAGATTATATTATTATAGTAAATTATACAAAATGAGCATAAACACGATACGGATGAGGTATTTGATGCAATATGAAAAATATATATCAGTTAAAATTTACATAAATTAAGTTTTATATCTAACAAAATTTAAATAAATATAATTGTAATACAAGTAGATAACACACGATTATAAATATAATATAAATATATACATTTTTGAAGTTTATTATAAATATAATATGAAAATATTTTTAAAGGACAGGACTAAGGGCCTGTTTTTGGTTGCGTTTAGCAACTTAGAAGCACTTTTTTAAGTGGTTTTAGTTAAAATATGTTGTTTTTGGTTGCTTTTAAAACTAATTTTTCCAACCAAACCAAGAAGCTAGATTTTATAGCTTATTGGATGAAAAAGCTAGTTTGAAAATAAAATTATTATTTTACTCTTATTATTTAATTATAATTTATTGTTAAAATAATGTTTATGCATATATAATTGTAAAATAATATATATTTTATAATATTTATATTGAGAATAAAATTGTTTTATTTGTAATTTATTTTATATTTATTATTAACTTGTAAGTGGTATGTCCGTATATAATTTAGAATATAGTTTATATTTTCAAATTAAATTTTATAAAATAATAATTTTTTATTATAATTGAAATTGATTTATTTCATATATCATAACAATAACTAATTTTACATCACCTAAGTTTACTTTTACTTTTTAATATCATATCTAAAATAGACATTTTATCTCCTCAAAATCACTTTTTGACATCAACGACAAACACTAACCAGCTTTTCAAAACTACTATTCAACTCCTAATTTAAAAATCACTTTTTTTCAAGCAAACTAAGTCTAAGAGTTTGAATTTTGGCAGTGGGAATTGACCAATTGGATTAGAACTTAAGAAGTGGTCTTAGTGGAAAATAGTATAGTGTTCAACTTAAAAGATTTAAGTTCAAATCGCTTTATCTGCAAAGTGTGTATTGTCAAAAGATTAATAATATCTAAGAATAAATATTATCGTGCAATTCTTTAATACTATTAAAATAATATTTAATTTTTATAATAATTAATATTATTTTAAAATCTAAATTTATATATTTTCTAGTGATATTTAAAAAAACAACACATAAAAGTATTCAAAATAAATTGAGTCAATGAGATTTAACACATCTTATTCGAATCTTATCTTTTCTTAAGTTACACTAAAGTGATATTAAAAAAAGTGATATTTTAATGGGTAAACTACATAAATGACCACCATACTATAGATAAAGTTATGATTTAACTATTTTACTTTTTCTCGAAGCAATTAAGCCACCATACTATTAATTTGGACTCAATTTGGCAACCTGCCGTTAGAATCTAACGACATGGTGACATGTCTGTAGAACTAAGTGTTTAGATAAAATATTTGAAAAATATTTTGGACTAAATTGAAAAGAATTTAAAATATGTTTTTAATCAAAAACAACTTGAAAATATGTTTAAGGGTTTTACAAGGCTTTGGAACAATTTAAAGTACATTTAAAGTAGTCAAAATCAAGAACTTCAGGTGTCCGTACCGATACAGTCTTGGACCATACTGATACGCCTTAGGGTTTCAACTACATGAACTTTCCAGTAGCCAAAACCCGTACCGATACGTGTAGCCGTATCGGTACGGTGTGCTTTGAAATAGCCCAACGGCTAGTCGCGTACCGATACAGGTGTATCGCGTACCAATACGCCTAACTACCCCAACGGTCATTTTCCCAATGGTCTTTTAATTTGCAAGAACGTACCGATACGCTAGGTAAGCGTATCGATACGCCTCAGCTGAAGAAGCCCAACGGCTAATTTCTTATCGAGACCGTATCGATACGGTTTGAAGGGTATCGATACGCCAAGCTGCAGAACTGCATTTATGGTGAAAAATAAAGGCACGGCTCCAATTCAATCCCAACGGCTAGCAACGACTACAAACTCATCAAGGAGTATAAAAGGGATCTCCAAGCATCTTGTAATGGTTAATGCTTCAACTGTTACAACATTATGATGTCAAAATTTGTCTAGAGCTTAAATTGTATATTTCTTGCTTAGACAACACTTGTGAGCTTAACATTGTTAAATTTGCTCAAGTGTTTAGGTTTTGGGTGACTGCTTAGTATTGCAAACACATACCTATTAGAGGGATTTCTAGTTTGCTAAGTCTTTCTCTTGTAAGAGAGTGTTTGATCAAGCTTTGGGTAGAAAGCTTGATCGTTGTAACGATTTCCTCCTAATCCGAGAAAAGGGGACGAAATTTTTAGTGAATTTGTTTGGAAATCCTTAGTAGGAAGCTAAGGTAGTGGATGTAGACCTTGGTTAGAAGGTTGAACCACTATAAATCCTTGTGTAAATTGTCTATTTTTATCTTCTCACATTTACACCCAAATTATCCAACTTCTCCACATTTGGCGAGCAAGAACGGTTGAAGGAATCGAGCCCCCTAAATCTCAACAATGTCAGTTAAAAAGAGGAGTATAATTACACATTTGGTCCCTACTATTTACACATTCTTTCAATTTAATTTTAAATTAATAAAATAAATTAATTATTTAAATAGGTGGTGACACGTGTCAACAACTTATTGGAGGACTTTAATTACTTATATTTGATTTAATAAATTTATTTTCCTCCCCCAATCAGATGGTGACATGTGTCACCATCTATTTAGAGGAGAAAAATAAAATCAATCAATCTTACTTAGGGGAGGCCAAACCTAGGCAAGCCCCTTAGAGAATAATAGTGGCTTAGCCACTACACCAAGCACACATTTGTGCTTTATATCACTAAATTAAATATAGACGTTTTATTGTGTTCTACATTTATTTTTTTAATTTCACATATATAACCATAAACGCTAATTTCACATATATAATCATCGAATTAATTTCACATATATAACTCTAAACCCAACCCTAAATTCTAATTTCACAATCATCGAATTAATTTTACGTATATAACCCTAAACTCTAACCATTTAAGGCTTAACATTTAAGGTTCAGGGGTTATCCTCATTTAGGGTTTAGGGTTTAAGGTTTATGAATATATATATATATAATCAATTCAATTATCGAGAAATTATAGTTTATGGTTTAGGATTTAGTGTTTGGGGTTTGGGGTTTGAGGTTTAGGGTTAGTAGTTAGATTTTAGAGTTTGGGGTTTATGGTTATACATGTGAAATTAATTCGATGATTATATATGTGAAATTAGTGTTTAAGGTTTGAGGTTTAGTGTTTAGGGTTATATATGTGAAAATAATTCGATTATTATATATGTGAAATTAGTGTTTAGGGTTTGAGGTTTATAGATATATATGTGAAATTAATTCGATGATTATACATGTGAAATTAAAAGAGTAAATGTAGAAAACAATAAAACATGTATATTTAATTTAGTGATATAAAGTACGAACTTGTGCTTGGTGCAGTGGCTAAGCCATTCTTATTCCCTAAGGCTTGCCCAGGTTTGATCCCCTCAAGCGTGATTGCTTGATTTCATTTTTTCCTCTAAATAGGTGGTGACACGTGTCACCACCTGATTGAGGAAGAAATTAAATTTATTAAATCAAATATAAATAATTAAAGTCCAATTATACCCCTTATTTTAACTGTCACGCCACCCTGCCGTTAGATTCTAATGGCATGTGGCCAAATTGAGTCCAACTTAATAATATGGTGGTTTAATTGTTTCGAGAAAAAAGTAAGATGGTCAAATTACGATTTTATCCATAGTATGATGGTCATTTACGTAGTTTACCCTATTTTACTTCCCAGGGCAAATATCTATATTTGAACCCACGGAAGCGGAGAGTGTCTTAGACGGCTCAGTTGGCCAATTAAAGGATCTCGAATTCGAATCTTATCTTATATTTAGTCTTTATTCTGATGTAAAAAGAAGGTAATCTCCGGTAGACATTATACTGATTTTCTTTGAATAAAGAAGGTTTGGGATTCCATTTTCTTAATCTAAAATTCTAAATTACCAATTTTAATCTGCAATCACTTCTTCAGCTTGCAGAATGATGTTGGTATCGGCATTTCATGCTGCATCAGTTGTGGCGATGGTGATGGGTATAAAATGTGGATTCTAACGAAACCAAACAAATGTTAATGCTGTGGTCCTTTGATCATTTGTCTTCTCCCTTGATGATATTCCTAAAACAAAAATCCATTTTTGCCCGTATCTGCCTCCCATGAGAGTGAAATTTTTCTTCATCGAATTTCGACGTATGGGTCCTTTGCATTGCAGCCTCACAAATCCGCTACTGTTTTCTTGCTCCCGTGACGATAAAAATCTTCAAACTCATCCAAATGTGACAAATTTCAGGATAGATTTGATGGAAAAATCGACGATCTTGATGTATCTGTACCAACTAGCCACATGTAAAAATCTCAAGGCCATTGGAGCTTGGGAACTAGTATATATGAAACATTATCCTGCTATGGTATTCAGTAGAAACCAGAACCAGAAACTTTAAAAACTAGAATGGATTTATAGGATGACAGGAGCTTGTCAGACTATTTAGAGCAGTGTCGCCGTCTCCATTGCCATTAAAGTAGGTATAATTCTATGCACAGTTTCTGTTGCTAGCTGCTAAAATCATGTGTGCTAGAGTTCATGTAGGAGATACTTTTCCCGCGCCGAAGTTTAGTAGATGTTTGATAAAATGTTACTTTGATTGATGAGCATTTCTGACTTGGTTAATGTATGCAGCCTTACCTGCATTCACCGGAGAGAAGTCGGAAATGGAGAAAGGAACGGCCATGGGGCTGCAGGAATCATCTGAATCAAGTTTTAGTCCCTCTTCATCAAATAGTCTACCAAGAAGTAGGGAACAACAGAGATTGATTGAGTTATTTGAATCTTTGGGAACACGGAACATTGAGGACGGAACAGCCACGAAAGTCACTACTGCTACAAGGAAAGGACCTTTGGACAAGTGGTTGGCTTTGGAAGGAGAGGCTTCCAACAATTCTAAGATCATAAGGTCTGATGAGGACTCCATCGAAAACTTGAATAGGGGTAGCACTGCAGGGAAAGATTCAAATTCGATCGAAGCTAGTATAGCTGAAAGAACAGCAGAATGGGGTATTGCAGTGAAGTCGGATGTTGGTGAAGGTAGTTTCAGAGTGATTGGCAGAGGAATGGCAACGGGGGAAGGCAATCGGAACAAAAACTCATTAGACAAAATTTCAGTGGACTCAACAAGGACATCAGAGGAAACAAATTACGGATTGGATCGAGGAGCCTTTCCTAGGGTGTCACAAGAGCTAAAGGATGCTTTAGAAACTCTGCAACAAACTTTTGTTGTATCTGATGCCACCAAACCGGATTGTCCTATAATGTATGCCAGTAGCGGATTTTTTGCCATGACCGGTTATTCGTCGAAGGAGACCATAGGAAGAAACTGGTAAGTTAAAGCTTTTAGATATGTAGAGGGGCAATTAAGAGCTGTTCCAAAGGAACTGCAATCATTCTGCAGCTCAGAATGACTGCAATTTTCCACTGCTCATCCCACACGACAGTATAGAGTGGCCATACACTTGTCTGCATTCAATGAAATTAGCACATCTATAATACTATATTTCTTTTTGAACCAATGACATAATTTATTGTAGATATTTTTCTTACACATTTTAGAATACTAATCATTTCAAGTAGTGTTGAACACCCATAACTGATACAGATTGTAGTTTTCAAATTTCAATTACTATAAATTCTTAACATCCTACTATATCGTTTTGTGATTGATAATATCCCCATAGCTCCCATTTTACTGTTTAATAAAGCTGTTTCTTTTCGAATACTACGAATTTGAGAGTTCGAGGGTGTTATGCAGCCGGTTTCTACAAGGACCAGAAACCGACACGAAAGAGGTTGCCAAGATTAAAGATGCAGTTAAAAATGGAAAAAGCTATTCTGGCAGGCTACTCAACTACAAAAAAGATGGAAGTCCTTTCTGGAATCTTCTCACTCTCAATCCCATCAAAGATGATCAAGGAAAAACGATCAAATTCATTGGGTTAGTTTCGCTTTACTTCTTTTTCTTTCATAATGTTTCATGTCAATATTCAAAAAATGGAGGCAAAGCTATTGAATATTGCTGTGTTGTGCAGGATGCAGGTGGAGGTCAGCAAATACACAGAAGGTGTCAATGAAAAGGCACTGAGGCCTAATGGATTGTCCCAATCGTTAATACGTTATGACGGTAAACTTTTTGGAGTATTTTATAGCTTGAATTCAATTTTCTTATGTAACAAGTAATGCTACTTTGTTGAACAGCTCGTCAGAAGGCTAAGGCTTTAGATTCCATCACAGAGGTTGTCCATACTCTGAAACATCCTCAATCTCACATTCGAACAATAAGTAATGATGTCATAGACAAGCTTGAAGATCAGGAGAAATTCAACCTCGATTACCCTCTGACTAAATCTGCCGGCATCGGAAACATTAGTACCCCTGGAAGATCTTCTCCCCAATCAGACATCAGTACTGCTACTCCAACGCATGAAAATGGCAAGAAAAGTAGAAAATCAGCACGCATTTCGTTGAAGGGGTGAGTCTTTTTGGTTTAAGCTTTCAGCATTTTGCTACTCAAATGAGAACATTTTGTTCCTTATCTGATACATGATCTCCCCCCCCAACCAAGGTTTAAAGGCAGGTCTTTCAGCTTCGCAGCCAAGCATGGAAAACAACCAGTTCTTGAACCAGAGGAGTTAATGACCAAAGACATAGAACACGTTGACAACTTGGAACATGGTGAGAGACAAACGGACATACGCCAAGGGATGGATCTAGCAACCACATTGGAACGTATTGAAAAGAATTTTGTGATCACAGATCCTAGACTCCCTGATAATCCCATTGTAAGGAAGAGTTTTAAGTTTTTCATTATTGTTCTTCTCTCAGAAATCACAACTTTTTACACTAATCAAAATTCAAAAGTCTGAGATTACTGCATTTGTTTCTGGAAAAGTGTATCCTTCTACACTATATTTGATACTTTTCGACGTTCTGCAAAATCATTGAGAGAGTCTTGCTTGTCGGAGCCTGTTTTGGAACTGTACTAGTATTTTTAGCCTGGTTATATATGTATCTGAAAAGCCACTGTAATGTTCAAATGTATGCAGATATTTGCATCTGATAGCTTTCTGGAATTGACAGAATATACACGTGAGGAAATCTTGGGAAGGAACTGTAGGTATGGAATTCACACTACTGCTTCAAATGTCAAAATTATGGTAACTATTCTGCGGTTTGGGTTGTTTTCGGTATTAATATTTGCCATCGATATTCATCGCAATTAATCACATCTGTATTTGTTACATTGTGACATTATTAAAAATGCATCACTGCAGCAATTTAAGTTCATGATATCAGTATCTAACTACTTCAATCAACTTTCTAGGTGGTGTTTTCCAGAATCATATAAAATCAGCATAACATTTTCTTTTTCCACAGGTTTCTTCAAGGACCAGAAACTGATCATGAAACCGTGTCAAAGATAAGAGATGCAATTAAAGAACAGAGGGAAATAACTGTTCAGTTGATCAACTACACAAAAAATGGTTGGTAAAAGAAAAAAAGAAGAATATATATGCTGATGGAAACATTATTTCACTGAATTGTTACAAATTTATGAACTGCAGGCAAGAAATTCTGGAATTTGTTTCACTTGCAACCTATGCGTGACCAAAGGGTAGTTCACGGTTAACATTTTCATGTGATGTGATTATCCTGCAGATCATACTCATTTTTTACGACCACTTTTCACAAATTCCTTGTTATTTTATAGGGCGAGCTTCAATATTTCATTGGTGTTCAACTTGATGGAAGTGATCATGTTGAACCTCTAAGAAGTCGCCTCTCCGAGACAACAGAGCAACAAAGTGCTAAGTTGGTTTGTAATCTCCCTCTTCTAATTATATACATGAAAAGTTGTGGTCATAAACGCATTTTCAGTTTTGTTGTATTCATTGCACTTAAGGACATAATGTATGTTATCATGATCTCGGCGAATATCAATTCATTTGATGTGTTGACATCCTTTTATATATCAGGTCAAAGCTACAGCAGAAAATGTGGATGAAGCTGTTCGAGAACTTCCCGATGCCAATTCGGTAAGGTATTCTTTCTTTCTCTTAGAATCAGGGATGAACTGAGGGAGGGCTGGGGGATCGGTCGCCCCTGAAAATTTGAAATTCGTATATAATTTATAATTTTATAGGTCCGCCCCCCTAACTTAGTTGATGTGTACTTTATATTGTTCAGAGACCAGAAGATTTGTGGGCAGCCCATTCTCAGCCTGTCTTCCCACGGCCTCACAAAAGAGATACTTCTTCTTGGCTTGCAATTCAGCAGGTATCGTCTTCCAAACTGAGATATAAGTCGCTTATTCAGATCAGACACATATTCATGGGGATATCTATTGTAAACAAACAGGCCCTGGTAGTAATGCATGCCTCTCAATTGATTTCGCTCTCCTTTTCTAACTTGTCTTTTTGGCTTCTCTTTAGATCACTTCTCGTGGTGAACAAATTGGTTTGCATCATTTTAGGCCTATAAGACCCTTGGGTTGCGGTGATACCGGCAGGTATTATTATCTGAATTTGTTCATTTTCTTATACAAGTATATTGGAAGCGTTGGTGGACTGGTGGCAAACTGAACCGAGTCACGAACCGATTATATCTGATCCGAGACCCGATATCAACACGAACAAAATGATTCGAGATTGATCCAAAATTCGAAACAAACTGAATCGAATTGAAACCAACCCGGTTTTTAGTTGAACCGATATGGACCTGATCTGATTTTTCAACCGAACAGAACGGACCCAAACCGATTTCATCCGAACCGAAAGTAACCCAAATCGAAGGCAAGATATTAAAAGAAATAATGAAAGACTTGATGTGAATCGTCGCACAACTCACAAAAAAGTCAAATATAATAGCTTTATAAAGCCATATATGGGTTTAAAAAACTGTTCTGGCCTAAAAACCTTACTGAAACATATTGATCTCCTATTGAACCGATTTTGGCCCAACTTGAAAATACTTGACCCAAAATCAACCAACCTGAAAATCAACCGAACCGATGTGACTCGATCCAGAGTGATACCCAACCCGAAAACCAACCGAACCGATACGATCCGATCCGAACTTACCCAACCCGAACTGAACCGAAACCGAACCTAATCCGAACTGAAATAACCCGAACCAAACCCGATCCGAATGACCCTTTTGCCACCTCTAGGTGGACACATAATACACCTTGATTTCTTTTACATAAACTAAATTCTAAATTCTAAACCTAAACTTGCTGGTGAAATATATATATACAGTGGCGGATCCAGAAATTTTTTTGAGGGTGGGCACAAATCAAAACACTTTTTAGGACGGGTACAAATCATAAAAAATTCAAATTTTCAGGGTGGGCACAAGTCATAAAATTTAAGGACTAATTCATAAAAATTATAAAAATTAAAGTTAAATGTGTAAGGTTTGAAAATTTTAGGGTGGGCACAGGCCCACCCAGGACACCATGTGGATCCGCCACTGTATGTATATATATATATATATATATATATTACTTGTCTCTAAACCCGAGCAATATAGTATGTCAACAAAACCAACTCATGCTTCCATGCCACTTTTTATTTTATATCTCTCACTTTTTTTTTTTATGGTTTTCAAGTGTTATGTTATTGTTTCTCTAATATTTTTAAGCTTTAAAATTATTATGATATTTATCAATTCTTGATTCCTTTTAATACCTAGATTATTTGACGTTTCATGCAGTGTTCATTTGGTGGAACTGAAAGGTACAGGAGAATTATTTGCTATGAAGGCAATGGAGAAGTCGATAATGTTGAATCGTAACAAGGTCTATTAATTGTTTAAATTAATTTAATCAAAATGCAAAATTTTACTTTTGATGTGATTTTGTTTGACCTACAAATTAGTATATGTCTATTAGTGTTGGATATAAACGCATGCATATTCTAATTTTTTAGCTTTTTTGTATCGAATAAGAACACTTTAAGAAAAATAAATTGTTAAGCAAATAAATCATAAAGATTTAAAACGAGTAGACATGTTGAGACCTGATTTCCTTTACAGGTACATCGAGCATGTGTTGAAAGAGAAATCATTTCACTTCTTGATCATCCCTTCCTTCCCGCGTTATACTCTTCCTTTCAGGTTCTTCTCATTTTTCACCCTTTATTCCTCCAATAACTTTATACTACAATTTTTTGGGCTGCGTATGTGGGGGTACATTGGAGTCGGGATGGATCTAGAGGGGGGCTGGAGGAGCGGTCGCCCTCCTAACAATTTGAAATTCTTATATAATTTAGAAATTTTTTAATAATTGTCTATGTATTTACTATTGAGAATCTATTTTCGCCTCCCCCTAAAATTTTGTAAGTTCGTCCCTCTTAAAATTTTATAAATTCGCCTCCCCTAAAATAAAGTTCTGCGTTCGTCCATGATTGGAGTACTCGGCTGATGTGGAATTGATTGATCTTTGGATGCTAATATATTAAATCTCATCTTCTTATCTCCACAGATTCCAACACATGTTTGTTTGATAACAGACTTTTGTGCTGGTGGGGAGTTATTTGCGCTGCTTGATAAGCAACCAATGAAAATGTTCAAAGAAGAATCTGCAAGGTAATAATCACAACATAAGCATTAAAATCCCATTTTTCTTACTTAAAAAACATGAACCTCGTCTCCTCATAAAAAGTGAGCACTAGGATCTTTTGATTGATTCCTAGTGTATGTTTCTTTTCAAGTTTTATGTTTGAATTAATGAAACCTCTATTCTAGTGTCTGATGTTCTTACTACTTTGTTATTGGTTTTCCAGGTTCTATGCAGCTGAGGTTGTCATTGTTTTGGAATATCTTCATTGTCTAGGTATCATTAATAAACTCAAAACGGATATATTTGAGAATGTTAACACTTTTTTTTCCTTTGTATCTTGATTAACATGGAAGTTGCAATAATATGATATCACTTTTTCCTGGTTTATAACAGGAATCATATATCGAGACCTGAAACCAGAGAATATTCTACTTCAAAAGGATGGCCACATTGTATTAACTGACTTTGATTTATCTTTTCTGACTTCTTGTAATTCCAAAGTATGTCGATTTTTATTTTATTTTTATGTTTTTACTTGATATTTGATAAGATTGTTTGATAAATAATGATAGTTTTTGCGTGAGATTAAAGTTTATGATGATTTACAGGTTTTAAAGCATCCCATGCATAACAAGAGAAGAAGATCCGGGAGTCAACCACCTCCAACATTTGTTGCAGAACCATCTACAGAGTCTAATTCATTTGTTGGAACAGAAGAATACATTGCTCCAGTAAAATGGCTCTATTCAGTTCATGCTTAATGTTCATAAGTTCACCTCCATCTATTAATGATGCAACATATAATATGTTCCCTTTCCTTTTTCTTGGTTTCAGGAAATTATTACCGGTGTGGGACACAGTAGCACCATTGATTGGTGGTCTCTTGGTAAGTAAATGGTGATTTTTTGTAATTCCTTCTAAACTGGTTCTAGAGCATTGCTAATATTCTGTTAAACATGACATGCATGAATTTATATTTGGAATTTAGGTATTTTGCTGTATGAGATGCTCTACGGCCGGACACCTTTTCGGGGTAAAAACAGACAGAAGACTTTCTACAACATCTTGAATAAAGAACTCACCTTCCCAAGTAGCATTCCGGTACGATTCTAATCTGTCGAGGACGGATGATTTATAGCAGTAGATGATATAATTTTCACCATCTTTTCGAATATTACATAACAGAATTGCTCGGCATTATGTTAGTCAAACATAATCTTTATGGATTTTGAACTACAATCAGTATGATCTACTCCATGCAATTTTAACTATTTAGATTCTCCAATTGTTCTTATTTTTTTTCTAGATGCATCAGATGAAGTACAAGAACCAGATTCTGTGATATGACAGCTTACCTGTGCTGCTAAACTGAAATGCAGGTTAGTCTTGCAGCTAGGCAGTTTATTAACGCATTGTTAAACCGAGACCCCTCCAGCCGTTTAGGGTCGAGAACTGGCGCCAGTGAAATTAAACAACACCCTTTCTTCCACGGCATTAATTGGCCTCTTATTCGCTACATGGTAATAACACTTCATGCTACATCAGAAAACTGAAACCGATTCAAATGATAAGAAGATACCTTGTTTTTGGAATCTACCTTGTCGCTGCTTCTTCTGATACATTGTTTTGTACTTACAGAGCCCTCCGCCATTGGAAGTACCTCTTCATTTATTCAAGAAAGATACAAACACAAAAGATGTGAATTGGGAAGAAGTGCTTGTTAATTCTATTGACATGGATATTTTCTTCTAAAGGTTCGTTAAAAAATCTTTAGTTTTAAAAACCATAAACATTTTCATTAGCAATGCAGATTTACCATGCTTACAATAATTTCAGAAAGAATGATCCATAGATTCTACTTACTCATGTTCGTTGTCTAAACAGGTATAAACTCTGAAAATGGGACATTGCAGTATGACAACAAACAAGATGATTCCCAGTGCTATTCAAGATGAAGCTGGCTAGGGGGCAGTACACTTGCTGATAACTAAAGATCGATGGTTAGGCCGGGAGACAGAAGTGATAGGTAGATCGACGTCATATCTTGAAGTCAGTTAACTAGGAGGAGCCTCGTGGTGAAAAACTTCATAGTGAAGCTGTACCATGAATTTGACTTGATACTGGGAGTTATATACTAAATAAAGTGCTATGAGATTTGCTTAATGAAAAGAGAGGTTGTTAATGTGAATAAACTACCCTTGATGTTGAACCCTGAGATTAGCAAATCCGAAACCCTAACAAGTCATATGAAGATAGTTTGGCCTAATTCCGCTGGGATCAAAGACATAAATTCGTTTCAAAGCACTTGATACGGAAATCCGAATTTTGCCTCTGAAAATGGTTCTTGTACTCACATCAACCCCCTTTTCACCTTATTTTTACCTCAATCTTATCATCATTCCTTCTAGATTTAGCAAGCATTACCAATATGACATGATTGCTTCAACAATCCACCAATTGCCTCTTTCAGCTCTCCTCAACAAAAAAAGAAGAAACAAATACAAAGAAAGCAGGATTCAATGATTCATTGCTCAAAAATGATGCAGTTGCTCTCTATCTGATAATAGTCAAGACTCGTATGGTTAAGCATGTGAATCAATTAAAGGAAAAAAAACATTAAGCTAATAATAGCTAATCAGCTACAAATCCCCAGAACGTTACCGTCATTTTCTTTATACCTGGCTAGTAGCTAAGGCATTGTCCATAGCTCCTGCTGCCTCTAACATTTGCTGTCATTCTTGACATTTTATTCACTAAACCTCAACATAAAACATTGCAGAATAATATAGCTATATGTTAAGCAACAAAAAAAGGGAATAACATGAAAAATACGTTTATCTGAAATTATCAAGAAAGATATTGAGGAATGCCCATTTGAAGATTATAGAACGCCTGACCAGAAAATTTATGACTTTTTGATAACCATGTGATTCTATTAGTAGAGTGCTGGGCTATTAGTTTCTGTAGTGAGGGATCAAACCTTGGCAACCTCAAAATATATAAAGAACAGAAACCGCAACCTGCTTCGAAAAGCAACTTTCGTGTATGTAGATCAACAGCACTTGCAAGACAGTACTAGACGGTTATGCAGGTATAAGGTACAAGTGCTATTTATGAAGGTAAGGGATAACAAATAGGATCTCTATTTGCAACGGTTTACAGAGGTTAAACAATAAACAAAATTCAAACGTGAATTACATTAGGCATTCTTATCACTGGAACAACTGATATGAAATGAAAAATCTGAATGTGGAGTTTTTTATTCAAAGAATCTGACAAACTGCATGATACCACCCTTTTCCCCTTGAACCGGAGAGTGGTAATATCTTTGTCAACAATTTTTTGGGGGGATAAATTTGGTATTATTAATTTATTCTCCAAGAAAGCAGAAAAACTGCTACAGTGGTGCTGTTTTACATCATGTACAAATACAAATCAAACAGTATGCTTATAAGCCTATATTCCAATCTATACATAATTGATGATTCACCCTATCAGAACTATTATTCTTGGTTCATGTGAGTCTAATACTAATCAAATCTTTAATATTTTAAAAACTTCCTCTACATTCGATTGCCGAGCTTTAAAGGATCTGTTGTTCCTCTCTCTCCATAGCAGATATACATATGCTGTCTAGGCAAGCCACAGAATAAGGATGATTTTCATGTTTCCCTTTCCTTTTGTTTCTCTTCATACAGTTTAAGGCTAACTCATTTATCAAATCATTCTGCCACATATATTCTAGTATGATTTTAGTTTTTTTTCCTGCAACGCCTACAGTTTACACCACAACATACCAGCAATTATCTGCAATAGCTACTCAAATAAGAAAGAAAAAAACACCAATACTTTTGCTTTGATCTTATCATGCAGATAAGAGTTGAAAAACATGCCAACCAACACATTCAAGCAGCAAAATACAAAAAAAAAGTTGTATAAAGAAAATAAGAGGTAACATCCATTAATTAATTCTAAAAACCTTCCATATTGTAGATGTGAATAAATAACAGGAAACCAAGAAAAAGGGGCAGGACAAAGGGACTTACAAATTTCAGGAACCTAACAAAAGAAGATACACATAAAAAAGAGAGTTAGAATGTTTCCTGAGATGTTTTCTTCCCAAATATTGCTTCCCAAACCAAAGGAGAAAAGGGGGCTTTCTTGTCCAGAAACTGTCTTACAGCTTTATCATTAACCAAAAATCCCTTTTGTTTTAAAGTTCCAACAACCTTCTCTGCTTCTTCCACGCTCTTCTCCTTACACAATCCCTCAACCAAGCCCACAAAAGTGATGACATTTGGAGAATGTCCGGCATCAAGCATTTCCAAACAAAACTCAATGGCATCATCCAAGTGATTACATTTATACAATCCTTGAATCAAAACAGTATAACTAAAGGCATTGGGAACCACACCTTTCGATTGCATCTTCCTGAAAATTCTCTTTGCATCATCAAGCTTGTGTGCTTTGCTGAAGCCATCAACAACAGCTGTGTATATAACAACTTCCGGGATTGTACCCTTTTCCCTCATTAATCCGAAAAGCTTCATTGCTTCTTGGATAAGCCCATCTTTACATAGACCATCAAGCATGGCTACAGCATTGGGGATAAGACCATTTTCTTTCATTTTCTTGAAAATCTCATCAGCATCCTGTGGTGGGGAAGCCTTTTCTTCATGCTCTTTCCTATGTATTGCTTCTGAATCTGAGGGCAGTTTTTCTCTCTTGTTGTCAAGCCCAAGCTTGAACTTTTCCAGGAAGTTCACATCAGATTGAGAATCTTCTCTCTTCTTTATAGGATCCGAAGCAAATTTCGCATTGGGGAGCTGAAACGAGGAACCATTACGATCAAAGTTGGCTCCTTTGGTTTCTCGAGAAGAGGGATTGAAAGGCCTTTGACCCCTTAAGGGCCTATTGGGAATACGTCGAGGAGCCTCATCGCCGTTCGCATTGCCATTAAAACCGATGGGTTCGTTTTCTCTGATGGGTCGTCTTACATCGCTGAAAAGGCGCGTTTGCAAGAGACATGACGAAGGAGAAGCTCTTGAAATGGGGTAATGGGGCTTCAAGGTAAAAATCTTCATCAGCTTCGTGAAAACCGCCCGAGCTTGTGATGATTCCATATCGTGGCACTGGTTTCCAGTATCAAAGGATGTTCTTTTCTTCTTCAATTCAACGAAACAGCTGTGGGTTTGACAGAGAATGAGGTTTCAAGCTGAGAGAAGTTAGGTTTTTGAGCCCAGAAGTATCAAAGGCTGATCTTTTCTTTTTTCAATTCAAAGGAACTGCTATGGGTTTGACAGGGAGTGAGGGTTTAAGGTCAGATAAAGTTGGGTTTTTTGAGCCCAGAAGGAAACAGAAGGGGAAAGTTTAGAACTTTAGGGGTAAAATTGAACTTTTAAGTACAAGCATGGAGGGCAATAGAGGCAATATAGGGAGCAAAAGTGAGCAAATCCTAGTTTTTATTTCAGCGGTAAACTCAGACCTCAGAAGCAAAGAGACACTGGACATTACTAGATAAGGCTTTCCAATACCCAGAGCCGGAGCTCGAATCCCCTTTTCATCGCAGTAGCTTATGCAGCTTTAATGCCCCTGCAGAGAGCACTTGGGTTTTCCCTTTGGTTTTCGCTATTTCAGTTTCAGTAGGTAAGAAATAGTCCTATTTCAGCTGTTAATCAACGCCAATTGAATTGGAAATCCAGAGTGTAAAATTGTCTGTGTTTCTTTCATTTAAAAAAAATTGTTTCAAAGTCTCTTGGGAAGCCTCTGCTTTGTTCCTTGGTGTCATTCACTGAATTATTCTGCTTGGTCTTCCATTGGTTTAGTTCTATTATCAATTGTTTGTTTGTTCCAGCCCCTGAATCCATCTTCTGTTATTCTTTATTCGGCAGTGATTACTTGTAAGAGTTTTCCTTCAAGAGGCCCCATTTACTCATTGCTCGCTTCTTAACCATGCATTTTCTTTTCAGCGTCTTAACTATGACGCCATTGCAACATAATATACTTGGGAGTCTTCAAGCTGTCAATGTGAATCTATGACTGTTTCTAGAAATTAATGTTCTATCTCTGCTTATGCCTTTGTTGCAGACATGGAAGTTGCTAGCGGTCAAAATGGTGGTAGCATCATGTGGTTCTTTAGAGACAAAGGTTTCGATGATAAAAGTATCAATGAAATGTTCAAGAAGTGTAAGCGCCTTCAGGGTGTGCAAAAGGAAAGAGCCTCCGAAAACTGGTCTTACCTGGAACTCCTTGGCATTCAAGAGAGAAAGCTGCCTTCTATTGTTTCCAGGTGCCCCAAAATTCTTGCTCTTGGTCTAAATGAGAAGCTTGTCCCCATGGTTGAGTGCCTTGCTACGCTGGGAACTAAACGCTGCGAAGTTGCTTCCGTTATCGCTAGGTTCCCCCAGATAGTCTCTCACAGTGTGGAAGAGAAGCTTTGCCCACTCCTGGCTTTCTTTCAAGCATTGGGGGTCCCTGAAAAGCAACTAGGCAAAATGATATTGCTGAATCCCAGGCTCATCAGCTATAGCATTGAATCTAAACTCACAGAAATAGTTAACTTCCTTGCCACCCTTGGCCTTACTAGAGAAGGGATGATCGGTAAAGTTCTGGCTAAATACCCGTTTATAATGGGTTATAGTGTCAACAAAAGGCTTCGTCCTACATCCGAGTTTTTGAAATCGATTGGTCTGTCTGAGACAGATCTTCAAACAGTGGCCATGAACTTTCCTGAAGTCTTGTGTAGAGATGTTAGCAAGATTCTAAGACCCAATTTTGCATATCTGAGAAGAAGTGGATTCGGTGATAGACAGATAGTAGCTATAGTAACCGGCTATCCCCCAATTCTTATCAAGAGCATCAAGAATTCCTTAGAACCTAGGATTAGGTTCTTGGTTGACGTGATGGGGAGGCAAATCGATGAAGCAGCTAATTACCCTGACTTTTTCCGGCACGGTTTGAAGAAGAGAATAGAGTTGCGGCACCGGCTTTTGAAAGAGAAAGATGTCAGTTGCAGCTTAAGTGAGATGCTAGAATGCAATCAGAAGAAGTTTCTATTGAAATTTGGTTTGTTTAAAGGCCTTGCCTGAGGCTGAGGTAGTATAAGTCATTAGCCACATTCTCATTCTCTTTGATTATCATTTTTCATATTGTAGCTCGACTGTCACCATGGTAAATGAAGTGAAATTTGCATGTGTTTTTATCATTGAGAAATTAAGATCAGCTAAATTTTTGCCATGTTTCTTTTTTTACCTCCAGTGTTACTGTGAGTATATATAAACTATCATTGCAATGCAGGAGGCGGTTATCCGGAAATCTTCGGACTATATTATTGACACAGTGTCAACTAATCTCTGCAGTCTGCTAAAAGAAACTAATCACTCAAACTGACAAACCGTGCACCTAAATGGCAAAAACATACTATCAATTATACTGTACATGGCTACAAGCCAGAAGCCGTTCCTAATCACTGACAGCATTCAAAGGTGAAGAAAAGCCTATGGTCGAATTGAAGATAAAGACTTGAAAATACGAAATCAGACTGGATTAGATCTAAACTACATAGGAGAAATGTGTTGCAGCGTCACATGCCATCCTTCATGCTGATCTTTATATTTTGCACTTTTATTGACAGCTGTAGCTTATGGTCTTCAATGTCTTTTAAAACAGAAAGCAAATTTGACCGGTAAACTTCACATTTTCGACTTGCATACTCCAGCTCATTGGTGAGTTCTCGGATTTTCTTGTCCATATCATCCTGAAAAACAATGAATCGCCCGTCATTTTTTGCCCTTTTCTCCTTATATATGCATATTCGATGGTGTTCTTTTATAAGTCTAGCATAAAGAAACTGATGCCAAGTAGAGACATATTGTGAAAACCAGATCGTTTGCATTCTAAGAATCATTGAACAAAGTCCTGAAGATAGTATACAGAAAATATCTAAAAGAATGCATGATTTAAAGGTAAAATAGGAGGGAGAATAGTCAAATTCACCATTCAGCATGAACTTGTTATGCCTTGCATAATCATGGAGCAGAAAACCTTAGGCAAACAAAAGATACCATGCTTTGACCAAAACTTGGAACCCAATTGTCAAACAAAAATATGGAATTAGCAGGATATGTGATGGAAAAAATGGTCTCTAAGAACTGTTAAAGCAAAAGAACAAGGAAACGCAAAACAAGTCTTATCATAGCTAAAACCCTAAGAATGGTGATGAATATAACTTACAAATTCATCTAGCAGATAATTCGTTTCACTTCAAAGAAACATGATGAAGAGAGAAAAGAAACAATAACAGATGGAATAAACCTTGAGAAATTTGCTAAAAAAATGAACGCCGGAATATGTGCTGTAGTCTCAGATGCTGAACCTTCTGAGGTAATTATACACCTTATCTATTCCCACTGAAACTAGTATTTGGGTGGTCCCCATTAAGTTGATCATGCAATAAAAAATTCTACAAGTTCACAAAACATTTTCTAGACCTAACCATATCATCAATGACATATCATGGAGCAAGTTTGAACAGAAATAATTTCTCAGAAGTAAGGCTTACTACAATAAAAACAATTCCAAACGCAAGCAGCAAGCTACATACGGGAGAAAATGAGAATGCAAAAATTTACAGAAAAGTTCAATTAGAAGGACTAGTGTACATAGAATTTTCATTCAATATGTCGTGTAGAACAAGCAACAGGAGTTACTGAATAATAGTTCTGACCTCAGATAAAGTTTGACAGGGCATTTTGTGATTAAGAGTATTTGACCGACTAGCATCACGTGCAGAATCCCCCCTGATACACCCATTAACCAGTGTCGTCCTGCCATCATTCTTTGTCGCAAGTGCAACTCTTTTTGCAGCCTGTTGGAGAGCATCAATTGCAACATTACAATCGTCTAAAGACTTTGATCCTTTTTCAACAAGCTTGAAAGCCTCATGACGTAGAGTACTATACCGGACTGTATGAGATTCCAGATAATTAGTATATACATCGCTAGAACGCTCTTCTAGTATGACACTACTCCTTGCATTTTTCGTCCATCGTTTCAAAATATAATGAGATGGGAGAGTAAGGACATTGGTTACTCTGAAAACTGCCAATACATGTCTACAGAGAAGACCAGAGAACTCAAACATCTGGCAACTACATGTGGCTTTCATTTCTAAAACATTGAACTTAACATAGTAGAACTTATGATCCTCTCCGAACTTTGCCACCTGATATGTTATAATATCATCATCATCATCTGATTTTGATGCCATGAATGTCAGAGTCCCAACTAGCTCCTCTTGAAATCTCATAAACAGTTTTCTGGTATAAAGCCCAGACGCCTGTTTCTCCATTGGAGATGGGGTCTTCAGAGCAGGGGAAGTGTTCATTGTATCATAATCTGCTTTGACTTCTTTCTCATTTCGACTCTCCAGAGCTTTCTCATAGAGCTTAAAGAATTGATTCAGATTGGTTGAAGCATTCACAAAGCCATCAAAGTACGAGTTCATGCTATCACTTCGTTGGGTTATAGACATTTCGGCAAAAAAGGTGTCCCGCAGATATACAGGGATCCAGTGCCTGCGGTCATTGTACATCATCTGAAGCCATTCATGATCCCTGAGTTCATATCTATCCACAAGAGACAACCAACATGACTCAAACTCCTCAATAGATTCAGGCAAGTTAACACACTTATGGAAATCTGCTTCAAAAGTTGGATGTGTAAGGAACACATGGGATAACTTCTCTTGGCATTTCTTGAAGATGTGCCATTTGCAGAAACGGTGCCGGGTCTCAGGGAAAACCTGTGTAATGGCTGACCGAATAACAGCGTCGTGATCAGTGGTGATAGACACCGGAGGGCGACCAGACATTGCCATAAGCCAAGTCTTGAACAGCCAAACAAACGATGCTTCAGATTCATTTATTAAGAAAGCACAACCAAACAAAACTGGTTGTCCATGGTGGTTTACTCCAGTGAAAGGTGCAAAAGGTAACCGATACCTGTTCGACCTATAGGTAGTATCAAAGGTAACAGTATCCCCAAAGTAACTATAATTCATCCTAGACTTGGGGTCAGCCCAAAACACATTACTTGTCAAAGCTTGATCCTCATCACCCTGAACAGCGAAAAAGAAATTCGGGTTCTCAGCTTGCATTTGCCTCAAATAATCCAAAAGTAGCTGAATATCTCCTTCTAAGCTCCTCTGCTTATTATTCCTCATATAATTCCTACAATCCACTTCTGTAAATCCAACCTTACTAATTCCACCATATTCTTTTATCAAAGCAGACATAATCCTACGAGGCCCCATCCCAGCAGCCTGCAATGTATCAATCAAAGTCTTAGCAGGCCCAGATATTTGCCTATGAGACCGAAGACAATGAACCTGGTCAGGAGGAACAAGCTCATGATTATGTTCTCTAACAAATCCAGACACAACCCATTTCCCAGAATCCTGCACTTTCACAGACAAAGAAGCCTTACATCCCACTCTAGTAATGGTACGAGGACGCTTAATCTCCCTATCTTTTGTTCTTTTCTCATTCAAATTCCTAAACCCTTCTTTAGCACAAACAAACTGTCTCTGAATAATTGCTCCATCGCGCCTAGAACGACGAGAAGAACTTACACGCGTGCTAAAACCGACGCGGCGAGCATAAGAATTGTAAAAGGCCTTTGCGGCTTCTTCAGACTCAAACTCCATACCTTCATATGGCTCAAGATCCAGTAGGTCCCCTTCCGGAAGGTAAATTTCGCCGCCGCCGTTTCCAAAGCCACCTCCATTGCTAGTGAGAGCAAGAAGTGAAGACGGGGCAGGACTATCAGCCATGTCCTCGTCAACGTCTAACCCTATATTGACATCGTCATCCCCGTCCCGACCGCTGCTACATCCCCCGCCTATGCCAATATCGAATTCGAGAACCTCCTGGTCCATTTAATTGATCTTTTTTATTATTTATTTTACGGAAAAAATATTTAATTTCGTTAAAGTGGAATTGAAGTGGCCAAAAAAGAAGTAAGCTTGGACATGAAAGACATTAAGAATAGCAAGGGAAGAGCTGTGTTTTATGGAGAAAATGAGAGGAACCCTAGAATCCAGAATTAAAAATGGGGATTTTATGAAGAAAGGGGGGTTGAAATATAGAATAGAAGAAACAATGGGGAAAAAAAGTCTGCAAATAGCGAATGGGTGAAAACTAGGACTGTGGGGTTGGGAATTGGGATTACGGAATCTGGGTTTGGAAGCCCGGAGGTGGTTCTACTCAGGCTTAACATTGGATATGTGCTCAATTTTTTTTAATCTTCGCTCGTGGTCCTTTTATTTGAGTTTTGTTCTATTTTGATCATTCGAATTTTAAAAAAAAATTTGTTACTTACGTTTTGAATCGTGTTTATTTTAATCACTTGGCCGTTAATCCCGTTAATAAAAATAATAATTTTTAATTTAACCCTCAAACTTTTAAAACTTTATTTTTTATCATCTTCTTAAAAAACTTGAAAATTTTATTTCTTAGTCCACTATCTAATTTCGAACCTCTTTCCGCTGCCATAGGTCTTCCACTCTCCTCTGCCCCAAAGCGTTAAACTTCTTAAACAAAAATTAACTTCATTATTTAAAGTTGTTAATCTTTTTCTGCAAAAAATATTTAACGAGCGGACTATTGAACTTCTTTAGTTAAACATTTTAAACATCATTGAAAATGATTTAGCTTCAACAAAACCAATTTACATATAAACAATACATGCTCATAGTTGTCCTTGTGTTTTTCTAATTATGTCATGTTTGTTTTATGAAACAAAGATTTTAATTCAAGTTTGTTTTTGCTGCTTCTTTGTTCTTATAGATAAGTAGGATTCTTTATACATTCTGAGCATATAGTAATAGTATATAGGCTTAACCGTCAAATAGGTGCCCAGATTATACCTTATTTTCTAGTTAAGTGTCTAAACTATTTTTCGGGCCAACTAGGTGCCTAAAGTTTCATTCTGTAACTCATTTAAGGTTCACCGTTAATTTCTTCCGTTAAAAGACACGTGTCACCTCTAGAAAAATCTAAAATTATATTAAAAATAAATAAAATTAATTAATTTTAAAAAAATCTTTAAAATTTTCAGGTTTTACAAAACAACCCCAAATTTCAAAATCCCTAAAATCCCAAAATCTAAATCCCGATTTGGACCAATTCTATCGCTGATTGCCACGCCGCCGCCCACCAAATCGGCCGTCGGACCATCACGACCATTTCCCCCACCATCCTGTCGTCGAAAATCAACCGATGTCGTGCGAATCGACGAAATTGTCGAATGGTTTTTTCGAATGTTTCGCAACAAACGACGGCAAGAGGGGCGACGAACGGCGTGTGGGTTGTTTGGCGAGGGGATGACGCTTCATTCCGTCGCCGGCAACGCGATCGACAATGGCGGGAGTGATCAGATTTGGGGGTTTAGGGATTTGGGGACTATTTTGAGAATGTTTGAAACTTTCATGATACATTTTTATTTTTATTTTATTTTATTAATTTTATTTATTTATAATATAATTTTAAATTTTTCTGGAGGTGACACGTGTCTTTTAATGGAAAAAATTAACGGTGAACCTTAAATGGGTTACAAAATGAAATGTTAGGCACCTAGTTGGCCCGAAAAATAGTTTAGGCACCTAACTGGAAAAAAAAGGTATAGTCTGGGCACCTATTTCACGTTTAAGCCTATATATATGTGTGTTCTTATTTACAAGATGTTTTAGATTTCATTTATAGTTTCCAACTTTTACCATTTTTTAAAAAAAATAAAATTTGATTAGAATGCTTCCATGAATTCTTTCAATAGGGAAGAAATGGAGCTGGTTTAGTTGGGTGAAAGAAGATTTTTGCTTCTGATGTAAAACCTAAAACTGAAAAAGTTCATTTGCAGATTTTTTATTTTCATTTTCTCTCCATTTTTGAATAATTAATAGCTTTTTCTCTTATTTTTGGTTCTGTTTTTAAGTTCTTTGTTGATTGTAATATGATTGTGTTGTTTTTTTTCTTCAGAAATCAAAGAGGTGAATATGGATTTTTGAAAGACTGAAGTTTAAGCAATACCAACCTGCACTGGCGGCACCTCTGCAGAAATCATTGTGTCAAGCAACGGAGGAACAAAGAAAGCATGCTTTGACTGTTGCCATTGCGACAGCCGCTGCGGTTGCTGTTGCACAAGCGGCGGCCGAGGTCGCTCGTCTTGCAAGATTGGGTGGAGGACCCATGGCGGTAGAAAAAAGGTCGGGATTAGGTGGTGGGTGGATAAATAAAATTTTCAAGTTTTTAAGAAAGATGGTAAAAAATAAATTTTTGAAAGTTTGGGGGTTAAATTAGAAATTATTTTTTATTAACGGGGTTAACGGTCAAGGGACCAAAATAGACTCGATTCAAAATGTAAGTGGCAAAAATGATCTTTTTTAAATTTGGGTGACCAAAATAAAACAAACCTAAAACAAAAGGGACCACGGGTGAAGATTACCCTTTTTTTCTTCAGTTAAGTGTTTAAATTTTGTTTCGGGTTAAATTGATGTTTAATGTATATTTTATAATTTAAATTAGATTTTTTTATCAATCGTCGAAAAAAATCATTCTTTCAGCTATAACACGACATGTGACATGATTTTTTATTCATTTACTTTCAGCGATTCTTTAAAAATATGAATTTCTTAAAAAGACTCTAAAATTTTAATTTCTTTCAATTAAATCTTCAAATTGTATTTCTCTCACCGTCTGACCTCCTTCAAACACATTGGTTCTTTATTCACCACTCAACCATCGTGTGCTTCACCATTCGACATCCTCACTCTCTAGCCGCCGACCAGAAACTCAATCAATTTTTTTATTGTTGAAAGTTCGTTGATGGGGTAATCTTTGTTTCATTCGACGACTGTATGATGAGATTTTCAGTAGTGGTGGTCTAACAAAGGCAATGGTGGTTGGTGGCGGTTGAATCGGTGATGGGATAAGATGAATCTAAGGATTTAAGGTTTGGATTTGAGGGTTTTCAGATAAATTAAAGGTTATTGTTTTTTATAAAATTATTCTTTTTATTTTTAAAAATAAAAATTAAAGAGAATAGAAAAAATATGTCACGTGTCGTGTTTTTATTAGATAATAATAAAAATTTAATGCCTAATACAAAAAAAATGATTTAAGTTACGGAATAAAATGTTAAACACAATTTGATCTAAAATAAAGTTTAGACATCTAACTAAAAAATGGTACAGCTTGAGTACATTTCTAACTATCAAGCCTTGTATTTACTATGGGCTTCACTTTTTGGAGTCTACTTGTTGCTCCAAAAATTATGAGATGGACTCAGCTTATTACGTCATCCATGGTCTCAGTTAATAAAATATACCCATCTTATTTTAACTTTCAAACATTACTCATTTTCTATTGACATGTATGAAAGAGGTGAAGATTCACCTTAAAAAATAAGATGGATAGACCTCATTGATTGAGATCACAGATGTCGTGATGAGTAGAGTACATCTAATAACTTTTACAGTTGCTCCCACTCTTACAACCGTTAGATTAGAATACCATAGTGTATGTAATTATAATCGAGCAGGAAAATGTAATTATTAGACAAGTAATTATGTTCTTTTGTAATTTCATGGGATTTTAATTAAGAACTCCATAATAATTTAGTAGGATTTATTGGTTAAAGAAGATTTAAATATTTTATGGTTTTTTTACTATTTCAAACTTAAAATTTAGTATCAACTATTAATTGGCGATCAAAATTTTAATTTTAAGTTATGAATGAAACAAATTAGGTTGAGACAATTAATTTTATAAAGAGCCTCTAATCTAATTTAGATTAATATGTCAATAAGTTAGATATTGATGATTACATACTCGAAACTTAGTACTTATACCTTAATTTTAGGCCATTATGTTTTTGTACTATTTTATTTGAAAATTTTGGTTTCTCACAATGGAATGAATTTTTCCTAGCACTACAAGAATTCCGACCGAGCAATTTAACGAAAGACTGGGTTTGTTGGTCGGGAATTCTCAGTCAACTCCCTCAATCATCGATCCCAGAATGGGGACTTTGATTGGAAGAAAAATAGTTTGGCTCGGGGTGGCACCTCCAAAGGTTGAATTATTCACATGGTTGGTTATCCGCAATCGAATCCCTGTGAGAACGGAACTTGCTAAGAGAGGTTGTTCCTCGATAACAGAAATCGCATGTGTAGTCTTTAAACAACATAATTTCCAAATCATATACATTATAAAAATTTAAAAGTCGGAACTTATTGAGTAGTCATAGTGGTAAAGGAAGATGTTGTTCATTCTAAGTAACTCGGGTTCGAGTAGTGTAGTCTGCTGCAAGTATGTGTTAGTTTATCCAAAGATGAACCAAGATTTTCAACATAAAAATCGTACAAAAACTTAATATTGCAAAATTAAAATATGAATACTACATGTTAAAAGTGAAAATAATATAGAAACCTTGACATATTTAAATCATTAAAAACAAATAAAAGTCATTAAGATTAATTACATGCATAATTCACTCCATTCTCAATTTCAACATAAATTTCCAATTTCACCAGATCCACCAATCATATTGTTTACCAAAAATGTTACAAATGTGTAATTACTTGTAATACACTCAAATTTAATTATGGGTGACTTTATAGACACACCTAAAGTTTTATATCATTAGTGTACCATGTAGTACTTTTTGGTAAATTACATGTTTAGTTATTAAGTTTCAGTGTGTTTTTGTTTTTGTCATTCAACTTATGAAATTTTTAATATTTTCATTACTTTTAAATTCACTCTTTTAGGTTGCTCGACCGTTCATCTTTAAAAATATTTTTTTGGCAAATTTATGCAAAAAAAAAAAAGCCTAAGACTTTCCTCTTAACCCCATAATTTTGGAATCCCTTTTATTCACCCACGTTGGATTATTCACCTATGTTGGAGTATTTTCCTTCTAAATCTAAAAGGCGGAGAGGTCGAGAAGCAAAAGAAAAGCAATATATTTTCCATGTTGATATGATGATTGAGATTGTTAGCGATGATCGATGTTAAAAGTTTAGGTCAATTGCAAGAATAAAAGCCGTAGCGTTTAGGTGCTGACGTTAAACACTTAAGATAAAATTAAAAATTGAATGACCAAAACAGAACACATTGAAAGAAATAGTTTATACATGCCAGATTGTGTGTTCCTTTTCTTTTGGCCAAAATCAGAACATTTTCCACTGTTTTCTCCGCTATAGACGATGTGTTTTGGTCAAAAATCAAAACAATTCCATTGAAAGAGTTTACACCATGTGTGACTCTAGGATATTATAACATGTAGAATCAATGAAGTGAAAAAACAAAAGGTTAATTAACAATTTACACAATTCTAAGAGTACATGGCTGGCTTCTCATCTTCTTCTTTTTTCTTATAGATATAAAACAATAAGAAAGAGTGCAAAACAAATGAAGGAAATTACAAAGAGATGGTCAGATTCAATACATTTATAGCATGGGAATTGCAACAAACAACTACACGATGACAATGTTCATCTAGGAAGAAAGCTTGGAAACATCCTTACTTGATCTATTGTACTTCATATGGCTCTTAACCAGTTGACCCGCTGCAAGGGCCGACATGAGTGACAGCTCGCCGGCAAGGACGGCACCCGCTACAATGGTTGCAAGCATCCTAGAGTTTGCTCCAGGTACCTCTTTGCTTGCACCTTTGACCCCAAGCAGGTTCAAACAGGCTGACTGAGATGCAAGCTGAGTTCCACCACCAACGGTGCCAACCTAGACAACAAATCAGACATCAACAAACATAATCAGACTCGTTGTGCTTAGAAGAAATCTGTTTAGGGATAGTTTAGCATTGTTTTTTTAAGTACTCAAAAAAGTGCTTTTCATAAGATAAATGACCATTTTCAACCCAAAATAACTCAACTCCAAAGTAATACAAACCCGAAACTGACCCAAACCAAAATCAAACAAATATTTCAATATCAACCGACCCAGCCTTGATAGGACTAGTTTTTGACAGGTCTAGTTTTGAGACACTTCTTAATCAGCCAGAAGATTTTTGACATTGAAATTGCTTGTGTTTGATGATCAGACAAAATATAATCAATTACCTCAATGGAAGGCATTGTGACAGAGACATGAAGGTCCTTTCCGTCATTAACAGCTTCCATCATAGTGATGCAATGAGAGCTTTCGACATTTTGAGCCGGATCTTGGCCAGTAGCTATATAGATTGCAGTCACAATGTTACTCGCATGGGCATTAAATCCACCCAGAGCTCCAGCCATAGCAGAACCAGTAAGGTTCTTAAGCATGTTGAGCTCCACCAGAGATTCCACACTAGTCTTCAAGACCTTCCTCACCACACCACCATTAATGATGGCCTCGCAGACAACAGATTTGCCTCGTCCATCAATCCAGTTTACGGCAGCTGGCTTTTTATCGGAACAGAAATTTCCTGCATCCATCATAAATCCATAAAATTATCAAACAAAAGACAAATAACATAATTGTAAGTATAGCAAATTAAGCTTACCAGAAATGCCAATGACATCCATGTCAGAAAAATCAGTTTGAAGGAAATCCAAAACGTTTTGAACTCCCTTGGAAACCATGTTCATCCCCATAGCATCACCGGTACTGCAAGTGAATCTCAAATATAGATTCTTCCCAGCAATTGCACATTTTATGCCTTGAAGCCTACCAAATCTACTTGATCTGCAACCACCCGGAAACTCAAAGTTCTCAATAAACCAGAGCACAATATTAGCTAGAATTCGAACCGCTCAATCTGTAATCCAAAAATATTCAAACAAACCTGTTAAAAACAACAGCCAAAGTATCGAAATTGTCAGGATCTTCCAAATACAACTTCAGCTCAGCTGCCCTTTTCGCGGTGCTGAACCTTACAACAGGAGCTCTAGTCATGCCATCTTTCAATAGAATACTTGTAGCTCCACCAGACAAATGAATAGCCTTACAACCCCTGTTCGTACTAGCCACCAAGCACCCCTCCGTGGTTGCCATAGGAACTGAGAACTCTCTTCCGTTAAGCAACAATGGCCCAGCAATTCCCACGGGGATCTGCACGTACCCAACAGGCATCTCACAACACTGCCCCAAAATCGAATCGTAATCAAATCCATCCAATGGCAAACCCGACAATGACTTCCCCGTTAATCTCTGCAGCGCCTCACGCCTGATCGCAGCCGCTCTCCTGCAATCACCTAACTTAGACTCTAAAGAATATGACGGGAGTGTTCCAGACAGAACGGAATTAATTATTTCTTCATCTTCATCTGTTGCAAGAATAACAGGCTTCTCATCCAACAGTTTCTGGGTAGTTACACTTACAACCGGTATCTGAGGTGGCAGTGGAGGAAGCGAGCAATTAACAGCATGGCTGCAAGCGACTTTACGGGCATCTTCCTCGGTTGTAACTCTAACAGGCTTTTCATCGAACAGTTTCTGGGAAGTAACAGTCGGCGCACGAGGAGGCAGTGAAGGAACCGAGCCATCAAGAGCTTGGCCGCAAGGGACAGTACGGGCATCTTCTTTACGAAGCAATACTTCATTGTCCTCTTCCTCGTCCTCGGCACTCCAAGCATCACCAGATGGTCGAAGAATCAAAGACTGCACAAAGTCGATCCCGAAGAATCCCAAAAGATAAATCAAAGAGGCGACTAAAGCGAAAATCGCAACGATCTCCGGAAAGGTGACGACGTGGAGAGGAATTGAAGCTCGGATCTTTTCGCGCCAACGGGAAAGAAGAAAGTAAACCACGGAGAAGAAGAGCGTGAAGAACACCGCATTCGTTAGATACAAAGGAAGAGGTAATGCGTCGGAAGCTTTGGCGGTATCTTCCACTACAGAGATCCTCTTCGCTGGTTTAACATCATGAACCGGTTTAGTCTCTGTACGCCGGCGGGCTTCCATTTTAGGCGGCAGTGGAAACGGAAGCCGGCGGTGACGGAGGATGAGGAACGAGAGCGTGTAAGACGATTCCGATCCGTGCTGATAACGGTTTCCGAGGAGGTGGAGTGGGTGAGCGAGAGTTTAGGGGAAGGAAATATTTATAGGATTGTTTGTTGGGGGAGTACACGTGTGGAACATTTTAATCGAAGGTGAGTGGCAGCGCGTGGAGGAAAGAGGGATGAGAAAAGGCGCGTGGAGGGAAGAGGGAGTAGTTGGCACGTGTCGATGAGTCAAAAAGGACAAAAGAGTGTAGGTTTGTTTGATTTTAGAGTATAAGGCATTGCAATTTGTTTGGCTGATAATAACAATGGCACCTGACACTCCATGTTCCACACATGGTCTACCTCATATACCATGTCTTATTTTTCAAAATGTTATTATCAAGTTTAAATTAATAACCATCATTAAAAATTCGAGAGTCAACAATCTCTAAATTAAGTGATTAAAGCTCTCAATTGATACTTTTTCCTAGATTATAGATTCGAAACTTATTAAGAGTAAATTTCTTCATTCCCTTTTCTGAGTATAAATTGTTTAAAAAAAAATTCAATCTAGATTAATCAGCTAGTGGCCAAAAAAATAATAAAGATTATTGTTTAGTATATTTTTAGAGAGAAAATTACAAGCAGGGACGGAACTGTTCAAGGGGTAGCCCCTCCCAATTTTTTTTGGTATAATAGGATTTTAAGTCTTTTTTAGTTTAAATATTAATCAAATAGGTCCTTTGCCCCTCCTAATTTCTAAATTTAAAGTCTTAATAGACTATTGCCCCTCCCAATATTTAATCCTAGCTCCGTCCCTGATTACAAGTGTTTTTAAATTGATGATGATAATAATATTCTTATATAATTATTTTTTTTTTGAAAAGTATGGACGAGGAAAGGGAAATATTATTACTGAGTAATGAACCGAAGATCTAAGAAACGAAAGAGATGTCAACGGAAAGCTTAACTACTTATTCTAATATTTGTTGATTTATATAATTAAAATTTTAAATGTAACAAAAAAGATATATTCGTTATCGTTTTAAATATGTTCGCAATTTTTTTAAAAAATTACAATGTATTAAAGTGTTTGTAAAATAAAAATAAAATATTTCATCGTCAATAAATCAAATGAAATTATACATATCGTCACCTTTCGGGCAATATGTGTTCATGGAATCTCATGGTGATATTGCTGGTCTGGTTCTACCGGAAGGAGCTGATAATGCACCGGTTAGCTTGAATCTCTACATTAAGTCTCCTTTTCTTATTATTAAAAGCATGACATTTTGATACATTTTTTTATAAAATAAGGCTCAAACATTTGATTCACGTATATTACCTTTGTTTCTTTATATATATTTAAAAATAGATAAATTATAAATTTACCACTTACTTTTTAAAATTTATGTTTTGTCTTCATCTTAAATTTTAATTCCGTTCCTTAATATAATATGTAATAAAATGAATACACATGCATATAAATTTGGGGAAACAAAATGAATGTTCCTAAATTCAAATGGAATAACCTTCTTTGAAAAAAGAAATCAATTTTGGTTTTTATGTAAAATCATAATTGAAAATTCATCCAACATTCTAAAAAAATGCAACCAAATATGGGAATAATGTGGGATTGATTCTAAGGGAAGAACATGTGGGAAAATCCAAGAAAATGGCCTGCAAAATGCAAATGCTAAAGCCTTGAAATTGAGACAACAATGGAAACTATGGGAGAGATGCCTCTGAAACCGCACTCTTGGATTTGAAGACCAATTCAAAGAAAAATGTTAAAACAAATGACTAGTTGATCTAATAGGATAAAATGCTAAGTTTTTTAAATTATGTCAGATTTTTTAAATCTTAACTTTGTGAAGGAAAAAACTGAATTAGGAGGGTCGCTCCTATATTAAGTCAACGCAAAACTTAATTCGAATTAGTCGACAAATGAATCGAATACATGTAATTAAAAAATTATTAAAAACCACTTGAAAAGTAGTTGAGCCTTTTCTGCTCCTTTTGCTACTCACCATTTATTCATTTCTTGATTAGTTTTAAAATTTCATCCAATCAGCATTGATTGTTTTACGAAATAAATCTTATTTGATATTTTAAAAGATTTTAAATAAGGGTAATTATTCAATATATTGGTGGTAGAGACTAAAAGTTTCTATAAGTGCCTTAATTTTAGGGTATAAGGATTCAATTTAGGGTGTATGATTTAGAGGTTTAGGTGAAGGGGATTAGAATTTAGTGTTTAGGGTTAGAATTTAAGATTTATAGGTTAAAACATAAATCCCAAAAAACTAAACTCTAACCTTTAAACCCTAAATTCTATCCTTAAACCTTAAATTCTAACCACAATCCCTAAATTCTAAACCCATTCACCTAGGGATGGGCACGGAACCCGGACCCGACGGGTTCCGACCCGACCCGGCCCGATCGGGTCGGGTATTTTTATGAAAAAAATCGGGTTCGGGTCGGGTCGGGTTTTGTTTAGGGTGAGGTCGGGTCGGGTTCGGGTTTTAGGGTGAAAAAATCCGACCCGACCCGGGACTAATAGTGTAATTTTCCCCTAAATTTTTTTAGGGATATTTGTAATAATACCCCTTTTTTTTATATATTTTTATAATTAGGTCCTTAAAATTGATTTTTTATTTACAATTTAGTCCTTAAATTTATTATTTTTTACAATTAAGTCTCTTAAAATTATTTTTTTACATTTTAGTCCCTAAAATTGATTTTTTATATAGGTCGGGTCGGGTCGGTCGGAGTCGGGTTTAAGGTATTTATTTTCGGGTCGGGTTTTTTTAAAAGATATGGTCGGGTTGGGTTCGGGTTTAGGGTTAATATTTTCGGGTCGGGTTTGGGTGGGCCAAAAACCCGGCTCGACCCGACCCGTGCCCATCCCTACATTCACCTAAACCCCTAAACACTACATCCTAAACTAGAACCCTAAACCCTAAATTTGAGGCACTTGTAGAAACCTTTAATTTCCACTGCTAGTGTATTGAATATGACTCCTTTAAATATTTAAGTTTATACTTTAATTTCCACTGCTAGTGTATTGAATATGACTCCTTTAAATATTTAAGTTTATACTTTAAACTTACCATTAATATAGGATTTGTATTCAATACGCAGGCGGTAGAAATAAAAAAATTACACAAACGACTTGGTTTTAGAGTTTAAAATTAGATTTTAGGTTTTATATGTTAGGGGTTTAGGTTTAGGAGTTTAGAATTTAAGTGTTAGGGTTATAAAACATCCATTTATCTCCTTACGATTTATAAAAACATACAAATTCTGGGATGTTTTTTTTGAATATGCTGGTGTGATGCAAGGGTAACATCTGTTCAACTTTCTTAGTCTTTTCAAAGACGACACACACAGCATGGCATTACTGGTGCTCGAACCCGGGTCTAAGGGATGATAAACATCTACCTTTGCCACCAGGACACAAGGGGATGAGCAATTCTGGGATGTTTTTTTATTGCCCTTCAGGTTCTCTAGAATTTTGTTCTGACTAATCTGGACCGATATGTATCGTACATTTAATTTTAGTTGATAAGTACTTTAGAGAGATTTTTTATATACACAAAATTTTAAACTCGACACATACTTAAATAATATCAGACTATTTATCACATCGACTAAACCTATTGACGTTTTTTTGGTTCCAACAATGTTGCATTATTTCTAGTAGTGTAAGTTTTCGGTATGTTATTATTGCCTTTAATTTCACAACATTATCTTATTATAGTAATGTAAGATTATCATTTATCAATAATAAATACTATTTGATTGATAAAAAAGATACTTTTTGAGAATATATTCTCTGAGATAAGTGTCAGTTTAAAGAATTTTATATAAAGTGAATTTAAATAAAATGATAATTGCATCCTTAAATATGATAGTGAATCATATATTAATTTTGACCATGTTTGGCAATTAGCGGATAGCTGATAGCGAATTACATTAGCTGATAGCTGATTGCATTAGCTGATTTGACTAGCGGATTATATTAACTGATTATATAAAAATGTTTGGTAAAATTAACTGATAGCTGATAGCTGTTAGATTATTTAAACAAGCAAAATGACATATAAAGACATGATTATATTCGATACTTGTTTGAATAGTTTATTAGTTATCAATATTTTGTATCTAATCAATATTAATTAGATATGTAAAATTATTTTTAATTTAACTTTTCTAAACATATTCAAATGATTTATATATTAATTTATTGTTTATATAATTATTTTAGTATAATTTAATTAATTAATAAATTTAAATACACATATAAATATGTGATAATAAAAAGAATAAATAAATAAAATTAGCTTATAAATAAGATGAAAAAATATTTTATTTAGGTTATTTTGAGATTTTTGATAATTGGTAAGGGTAAAAGAGTCTTTACAACTCTAATATCAAACCTCTGATCTCAAAAAGCTCTTATTATGAGCTTTTTCAAAATTAGCGGTTTCACCTCAATCCGCTCTTTCAATCTGTTATTCACCAAACAACAATATTAGCGGATTGACTGGTCAAACCTCTAATTATGACTCAAACCTCTAATTTTTGCCCAAACTTCTCTTTACCAAACAAGGCATTGCATAAAAATATTAAAAAAACATACGAGAAATGCATCTCTATAAATGAGATTATATTGAAAGTGAGCTTTTATCTAATAATTCGGAAAGCATATTTTATATCCTTGGATCTATTTAAGGGAAAAAATAATGTTAAAATTTTATTACCAACTAAGCTCGTGATGGATAGTAAATAAATTTTGTTAAAATAAAATTTTGATTGAAATTAAACCATAGGTTTGGCCCCAAATATTGCTTCCCTTATTCTTTATAGAAAAGAAATGCTAGCACTTTGTTAATTAAAATAATATTTGTTTAAATTTTGCTTTAGAAAATAAAATGTTGGGTTTTTATTAATTAAGTTCTTTTTCCAATAAATTATCATTCAAGTCTTTAGTAAATAAACTTTTTATTAAGTAAAGATAATTACATGGAAAATACTTTAATATTTAAATTTGTTTTTTTTAATTTTAGGGTATATGTGTTTAGGTTGGGGTTTAGATTTTAGGTTGTAATGTTAGAATTTAAGGATAGAATTTATAGTTTAGGATTTAAGCTTTGGAGTTTAAAATTTAGGGCGTTAAATTTAAATTTTATAGATTAAATATGACGGGGTGTGTAATTTTTTTACATAGCTTATGTATTAAAATATAACTCTAATTACATTTCCAAAGTAAATATCAATATTCGAACTCAGATGAGACACTATGATGTTCATCATTAACTAGTCGACCAATTAGTGGATCTTTTTAGTAAATAAACCTTAATGATTAGTGCAAGTGAGTGTTTATTTTTTAGTTTGGCAATAGAGACCAAGAACTCGTTCAACAATACTTCTTCAACGAGCGTAGGAGCGCCAAATGGAAAAGCAATGCTGAACAAGTGAACAGTTTGGCCAAATAAGCGTTGACAACTTGACATCTATTTTCTTTATTGATTTGCTGCCCAAACAGGCATTTCGCTACGGTTGAAAAATTCAACTTCTAACAATCGACCGTTTGACCCTTAACGAGCATTCAAATTGCTTTGCTGAACGGACCTAAAAAAAGATGAGAAATACAATGGTAGGGGCAAAGCCAACCTACCATTACCAAAGGTGTTTTCTTTTTTGGTTACTGCTAGTGCTGGACTGCCCCCATCAAAGATGAAAAAAATTCAAAAAGCCAGGCTAATGATGGGGGCAGCAGCCAGCCCTGAGCCAACCCAGTGCCTTCACTACCTTCCTCATCTTCCAGACATATTTCTTAATTAATTAATTAATAATAATAATAATAAAATTAAGCGTAAGAAGACAACCAAAAAGATGGATTATCAAGGTAGTGAGTCACATAAATTCCAGATACATGTGATTCCAAAGAGAAATCAACATATGACAATAATGACATTTTATAAACTAGATGATAATAACCTTACTCACAAAGCTACAAAACTAGATGATAGAAATTAGAAACCCAATCAACAAAACTAGATATTAGATTATTGCATTATTATTGGACCTATACCTGACTGGAATATGTTGGTTAGAGCACGTTCGACTTCGCCCGACCTATGCTCGACCCGGACAAGATCTACCAACAGCTGATACAAATTTGCCATGTGTTTTCTTAAAGAATCCCTTCCCAAACCGCTCAATGCTTTCAGTGCTAACACGAGTAAACGACTTCTAGCTGCCAATTCTCCCTTTCTACCTAAAGCCAATGGAAGAGTCCAATGCGTAACCGGAGGTTTCGTCTCGGATTTTGGCTGCATGTAGTGGTGATGGGCATGGTTAAGATATATATGGAATATTTTTTCACATACCTCCACGAGTAGTGATTCTAGGTTCATCTCTGCGGAGACTGTCGGGTTGTTTTTTACTGAATCTTGGAGGAAGTGGAGATAATTTCTGTATGCCTTGTTCTCGAAGCGAACCGTTGGAGGATCAGTGAGCTCCAAGATCGAGCATGCTACATGTATTTTCTTTTGAAGGGTAGTCTCAGAGTTCAGTTGCTGAGCATGTGATGCGATGGACGAAAATATCTCAACGACGATATTGATGTTAGCAGCTGACAAGAACTGTATGTGTTTTTTGGATGTATCTTTCACAACCTGAAATGGTGAAAGCCAAAACAAATATGATTGTCACATGTTTCTATGGCATTGTAAAGTCAACGATTATTAGCGTGCAATAATATAGCTTGTATGCGGAGAACCTGCGAAATGAGCAGCTGGAGTGCGATATGACTCTTCATTCTTGAAACCACGGAAGACACTGTTTGCAGATTATCATTCTTGAGATCCTTAACAACATCATTGATCAATCCATCATCGGAGCTTGTTTCGGTATTAGCATAGGATTGAGAATTTTCAGGCAATTTGATGTCATCCATGGTTCTCAAAAGCGTCATAAACTCTGGCACTGTTGATGTGGCTGCTTCTTTTAAAGCTAGAAAAAATTTTCTCCATTCATCTTCTGAAAATCTGTTTCCTAACTCTCTTGTCAAACGAAATATCGCTGTAACTGCAATGTTTGCAGAACTCTTCGTTGAACTTGTCAAGTACTCTATCAAAATAGATACCACATTTGATATCTGAGGCCTTAGAACACTGTGGTGACAAATAAAAAGATCTACTAAACAGCGTGCGGCTACTTCAGAAATTTCAGTGTCCCATGTACTTCCATCAGGATGCGGCGATTTCGAAGTTGGTGAATCCTGCTTGTCTTTTACTGCCATGTCTATCTTTTCGCATGTGCCACTAAATATGGGGAGAATGATGGAACTAAAAACACTAACCCAGAATGTTTGTGAGAAAAGATGACCATGATCTTTCAGGATGTCAAAAAGCATTTTCAATGAACTCCTCTGGATAGCTGGTCTTGAGTCTGATGTTAGTTTTGATAAACCTGAAACAACATATCAAAATTCTATAAATTGGAAACGGGAACGGCACTTCAACTTTGTAAATTTGAAAAACCAAAGGTGATAACGATAAATTTGCCATTCATAAAGATGCAAACGAGATATCTTGGCATTCAAGAAATAAGAGTCTAACGTAAACTGGGTGTAATTTGATGGAATAATAAATATGATCCAATCAGGAGTGGCATACAAAGACCTCAGTGCAGAATAAATAGTTGAAAGGTACCCACAACAGTGGGATGTAAGCAAAGGCAATCACTGAAGAAAGATCCTGGACAATGATTATTTTTTGGGGGGAGGGGGGGGGTAACCACTAATATCCGACTCATTGACCAACTAATCCGGATCGGGTTTTGCAGAGGCCCAATAAAGATCCTGGGCAATGATTTAATCAACTATATTTATCACTTGGGACTGTAAGAGAGATTGTGATGGGGCAAAAGGAAAAATGCAACAAGGGAAAGGTCGCATACATACGTCGAACTCTATTTCTAATATTAAAGTATCCGCCAATCATATAATCTACTTGGTTTGAGTGCTGACGTGTTAGTCACACAAATAGCCTATTATCCATTGGTTCATGACTGCCAGCTAGGTTTTAGGATTTGCAAGCAACTAAACTAGCAGGTTACCTGTTAGCAAAGGAACCCAACAGGATGCATGATCATCAATATCAGTCAAGTTTTGTACATCTGAATCATCCTTATCCACAATTGACACATCTGAACCATCATCCGAGTTCTTGCCAGTGCAACCAAGTTCTCCCTCAGCAAGTTTGAGGGCACAGAACCGGAGAAATGCAACAGCATTGAGGCTAATATCCCTGTTAAACCTGTTATTTGTGAACGCGATGAGGCACCTTACACATTCCGTAAAAGTGGTTGCCTCTGTCTCAGTTACATGAGGAAAGTGTACTCGAACTATTTTTTCCATTGTCTCAAAAGCCAGCAAGGCAATATTCTTCTGCTCATCATCAGCAGCAGCTGTAAACACCTGATAAAAAAGACACAATTGAGAGAACAGAAAGGATATCAGAGCTGCACAACAATAGATATCTTATATGAGCCCTTAGCATACCATAAAAACACTTCTCCATCCAGATTTCACATTTCTAGCGCGGCTGATGACCATCTGAGAAATGCAGCGAACAATTAATTCCCTTATTTCTATAGAATCGCTTTTCTGCATAACAATCACAAATGGTCTCAAGAATTCATTCTGGAAGTTGTAATTTGCTAGTTCCTCGCGTTCTAAGAATTTCATGGCAAGCTGCCACAATGAATCCATCACAAAACTTGCTACAGACAAATTCTTGGACAATCCAACTGAAACAAAAAAATCAGAGAGAACATTCCACATGCGAGACCAAACTAGTCTGATGCGGTTCATATTGTAATGCCTGCAGTAGAACATTTCAGAATAAGGGATCTCCATAGGCACACAAAGGAGGAGGGTGATAGAGAGAGATGGAGAGAGAGAGAGAGAGAGATGCATCAGAGATAGACAGCAAATTTATCAGTGAGGCTAAAAACTCGAGATCTGTTGGAGCTAGCATTAAAGGAAATTTATATTGAAAGAAAAGGTAAGACTCTTACGCAATTTCAACGAGTTTTGTGAAGCTAAAAACTCGAGGATCCGTCGGAGACAGCAACTCTGACATAGAAACTTTGCAAAGGGCTTTCACAAATGAAACTATTCCTTCACTATTTAACCTTTGGCTATGTGCAAAAACATGGTTCAACTCAGAATTTCCTATCTGGTCTAATAAATTCAAGTTTGCAATGAGTTGATTAATCTGCTCCGGAGGTACAAGTCCAGAACTATTGACTCCAACAGTGGTGCTATCATATGAACCCCCTCGAACAACTGCTATTACAGCTGGATTCCGGATGCTTCCTTTTTTCTTCAGAGATTGAAGACCAACAGGTTTTGCTGTCTTTTCATCTGTTTCAGTGCCGGACACAGATAAAAGGCCTGCATCAGCTGGTGCACCTTCTCCCAACAGATGTAAGCGCTCAATTCTGGACAGGCATGTCAATATATGCTCCCAGGCTTCCTGAAGATGGTTACCATCTTCAATGGCCATAGATATTATTGCCTGTATAAAATGAAATGTTTCAACAAGTGAGATAAGAAAAGAACATTTCACGGAAAGAAACTTTTACCATACACATACACATGCAACATGCAGTACTAACAAAATTTGATGCCTTCATTTTCCACACCTACTTCTCTAACAAACAATTGGAGAACTTTTATTATTCGACCATCGCAGCTTATGTTAATTGGTTGTACTTCAACCTACTTGACTATCAATGTTGCACAACCAAGTAACACCAAGAAAAAGGAACAAAAAACATATAAGTATTATGCAGGTAACAAATGATTTTTTTGGTATCTGTAGTGGAGGGCTGGAGGCTGTATGTGCAGACATTCAGATGCAGCAATTCTAATGTGTCCACTGGTGTAGCATATCAGAAAAGCAGGGGGAGATTCCATTATTTGTTATTATTATGTGCAAAGAAATACTACTAACCTTCACAGCATCAACATTCTTTTGTTTCATATCTGCAGCACAGTGGAGAAAAGTGAACTTCGCCGCAGATGTGACAAAAGCATCTCTCTGCGTCTGCATGCCCATTACTGCAGTTACATGCACAGCATATCGAAAGCCCTGTAAGCATTGAGTGGTAGCAAGTCTATCATCACTTTGGTCAAGAGTGACACTAAATGCAGCCAGCATAGGTCCCCAGCAGACCTCCACCATAAACCTCAAGATTCCTACATCTGAAACAACATGATAAACAGACCTGCAATAGCAAATAAAATAATGCTACAATTAATAAACATTATGTAATATATGTAGTAGGTCTTCGAGGATTTTTGGGATGATAAAAGAACAAAGATCAATTTGAAAACAGAAGATGGAGAGGATATCTAGAGGGCCATACAAGAACTAAATCCTTTTGGGTTTTTTTTCTTTAAATGCATGTTGTTTATTTATCTGACTTGTATGCCTGGGATCAATTAAAAACAAATGAAATCCAACCATCATATCACGATCAATGGCATGCAGAAGAATTTAATATAAATAGCGACCCCAAGGCAATGAAACAATTGTTATTTTTTGGTTTCAGCTCCCTCTACTACTAATATTCACCGCAATTTGGGTATGAATGATTAGCATTCCACAACAATTAAACTCACAAGAGTGAATCATATGTATTATTGTATTTAGATTCAATTTACAACCTGTGAATATTTTTCTTCTTTTATAAGTATATGATTATAGAGTGTCCTAAAAATTACCATGTTTTATAGTAAGTCGAGCAAAATGAAAAGAAAAGAAAATCATGACTGCCATAGCTTCTGTTGCATCAGAACTATGAAAGAGGCAACTTGATTGAAAACGCATCTGCAGTAGCTATTTAAATCTATTACAATAACATATCTCTCTAATCAAATGTGAAAATTCATCTGAAGTGCACAGATAAATGGTACAAATGAAGAATACACTATCAAAACTCAAAACTATCACATTGAAACAATGATCCAAGACAGACTGATATGACCCATACAAGTGGCAAACTTCTACTATTCCTTGCACACCAATCAATTTCAAAAGAGTAAAGTTTGAAAGTTAGATTAAACTTACTCGGATTTTCCTGTCTTTGCTTTAAACTGCTCTTGGATGTGTCTTATAAGAAGCCCATTTGCACCCAAAGGCTTTTCTTCTGTTTGCTTCCAACTGACCAGATTGAGTATACCATCCAAACCCAATAACTTATTTAAGCTGTTTGCCTGCTTGCTTTGAGGAGCAGAAGAATCAGCATTCATCTTAATTTCATTTTTCACAATCTGATCATAGAGAGCCCCCAGATATTCCTCAGGTAAATCCTTGCCATCATCTATTCCTCGATTGTTTCGGATGAAATCGGACTTCGTCATCTGACAGAAGCAACATATAATAGAAATGAGAACATAATCAAGTCTACTACAACTTCATCCATGTAAAACTAAAAGTACAATTTGTAAGAGTACAAGGAAAATCAATACTATTGACAGGAATATTTTTGAGGCAAGGAATGGCTTATGAGCCCAAGAATAGATAAAAGAGGTTCTTCGTAGGACCAATATATATGTAAGCAGTAAGCAAGCATGTCAAGCAAAAGTTCATAATTTTCTGATAAGCTGAAGAAACAAAAACAGCTTTGACAAGCAAACCTTATCTTTGACCATGTTATTATGGGCGTCAGTGTTGAGCATTATGACAGAGTATGCCAATACATAGGCAGTATCTGCACTTGTAAATGAGTTTGGATTGCATTTACAATAGCGCTCAGCAAACTTCTCCATAATGCGGTCAATTTTCTGTGCCTCTCCAGGTAACCTGAAGCCACGTAGGAAGAACCTTATCGCTTCACCAAAACCCATAGATTTGAAATTAAATGAATCCACATAAGCATGCATGACTCTCAAAGCAAATTCCTCCCTTTCACCCAAATAATCACCAATTACGGTTTCACTAAGCCCAGCAGTGTTATTCTTCAGAAAAGAAGCCACTTCCTCTGGAGAGTTGCCAACTTTTTTGGTTTTTATAAGAAACTCGATGCCTTTGGATGGTTTCCTGTTAAATAATGAGACACCTTTCTGCATGTAACCCAGTAAAGTTGCCAGTAAAACAAAGCTTGTAGAGAAAAGGAGAAAATACACATAAAAATAAGCTACATAAAAATACATGACTGAATAGAAGTCAATAGTAATATGGAAAATGATCATAATATATGAAGGCAGCCCTCTGTGACAATTTCGGTACCAGATAGATATGTGCTGCTGGAAGAAACAATCATGCTCTGTCCCAACATAAAGAAATAACAAACCTGGAGTTCAATCTTGTAAGCCCGGCGTTGCTCAAACGTAGCAGCATCTGACAATTCATAATTCATTTCTGGGTGGAACTCACAATCAGGGAGAACTCCATCTTCTACAAACAAGGCTGACTGTCTCTCTGCCGAAGAATCTCTCTCAAAGTTCTTGGGCGAGTCAGAATCACCTATCTTTAGCTGTTGGTCCATCCAAGCTCCCATTGACTTAATGATGCAAACCAAGCACGTCACTGATTCATGCCGGAGAGAAAAATCCTGGACAGCAGACAAAGTTGTGGTTGAACCAGGCGGCGGCCCCAAAGAAGTTTTCAGGAGGCCATTGACAACCCTGCAAATATCTGATGGAATTATAAGAGTTTTAATACATTGTATAAAATATTGACACGTAAAGAAATAAAATGAGGATATATATATATATTTTTTACTTTAGAAAGAAGCTAAAGCAAGCTCTGAGAAATCACCAGACTGGTGCTCAAGTTAATTCCTATGTTGACCTTCATTCTTTATACAAAATTTGGGAGAAGACTTCAATTCGTATGAGATTTCACATATGACAGAATTATAATATTTCTAATATATTTTGCTTAAGTGAAAGTGTCGGAACAAGAAATTAGAAAAAGGGTATGAGATTTTTTTTTAAAAGAAGAAGAAGAAGAAGAAAAAGTATGCTCGGAGAACATTAATCAATAACTGGTACTTGAGTTAATGACCACCTTCCTTTTTCAAATATAGAGAAAGGTTCCAAATTCATAAAGGATTTTACATGTAATTTTGGATGCTTCTATAGAAAATTTGACATGACAAACACATTAGATGAGACAGAAGCAGCATTCATGTGAAACACTTGTCTTAACAATTATTAGGGGGGAAAAAGAATACCTTTCAAATATGTTTGGTGAATCCACGTCACAATCATAGTTCACAAATATATCAATTATAATCTGTGAATCCCCAGCAATCTTTTCCAACAAATTGAGGACGGTCATTTTCTGTAGAAAACTTGGCTGGAGTACATTCTCTAGAACTCGGAGGAAAAGCATAGGAAAGAATATTCCAATTTCAGCTTTCAAACCCGATCTAAATTTTGTTAACAAGCTCATAAAAATAGAACACTGGAGCTGGAAAACTGACATTACTGACAATGCACTGTTTTTTAACAATGATATGCAGAGATACTGCTTAATAGCATTAAGAAACCTGCATAATGTAACACAGAATATAAGAGCCCCAGAATAAATTTAACTGAAGACTAAAGAAAAACAAGTGAGTTATTTATCACAAATACTACATGACGTGTAAAACTTGCAAGAAAAACAAATAAATTGTTAAAAGTGAAATAATTAACAATGTTATTGGAGCATTTATCTTATTATTTTGTAATATTATCTAAGCAATGATTCTTCAGATAATTCCTCCCACTACCCTGTGTATATATGCACTCGAAAAGAAAGGTTTATTTGGGAGTTATATTGCGTAGAATTGGGAGTACTATAATCTTCTATTAACTGTGTCTAACACAGGTTCATTCAGGATTTCTTAGGTTCCCTCTTTCTTGGTGGATCAAGACCCCGTAGCAATGTCCAGTTTGAGGGGTTCAAGGTTGGATGTGAATCCTACCATGTTTGGGAATATGAAACCTAAATACCTTTTCATCTACTCAATCATGTAATACCAAAACTTGATAAGATCAACAAACATCCAAAGTCTACATGTTTAATACCATTTTAAAGCTCCTAATACAATAGTCATAGTAAAAGTAGACCAAGAACTATATGAAGAAAAAAAGAAATACTATCAAAGATAAGTCCCAAAGTACTATGGCACCAAGCAAACAACCATAACAGCTAATCATATCAAATAATAAATCCATCTCAGAAAGAAAATAGAAGATCGGAATCCTACTTGAACTTAGTATAGAATGACTTGCCTCTCATTTGTGTGCCATATTGGACCCCCATTGTCCATTATAACCTTGAGGAGTTCCAAAGACAATGTCTTCCCTCTCAAAAGGATCTGATTGTCTGGATTCTCCTGCGAAGAAAACTTCATGGACAACTTACTCAAATTCCTAAAAACATGAAACCCATCCTCCCTAATTTTACTACTAACAACACCAGAACCTGATTCCGTCCCTTCCTTCATCTCTTCCTCCTCAACCTCAACATTCGGCTCCCCTTTCGACCACTTAGACTCACCATTTTGTAATTCCTTAACCACAATCGGCTGAGAAAGCTTCAAATCTGGAACCCCTTCACTAGCATTCATAACCTCGCTAATAAAACTCTGACAATTATAAATTGAACTTCCTTCATTCAAATTCTTATCGGTAAACTCTAAAAGTTCATTAACCGACACTGTTTTTATTGAAACGTCCATGGAATCTTCTTCCGCTCGGGTGAATACAATAAGCATAATCTGAGCTAAAACTGACTTAGCACATACCTGATTGGTTTCAGTTAAACTACCTAAATATACGTTATAACAAGTTCTAACGACGTGAATCAAGCAATCGCCACGTATCAAAACGCAAGGGCATCGAACGGCAGAGAGTAAAACACGTAGCACAGCAAGCTCGATCGGTTCCTCACCAGTGCCACCCACTTTGCAAACACTTTCGACAATTTTGTACAGGATCGGATTGGAGGCCTTGCGATCGATCTCGCCGCGAACGATGCCGAGAGAGAACAATTTGAATGTACATTCGAGTGCCGGCTCCGTGATTTTGGCATAATTCGAGTCCAGTGCGAGGAGGATAGGGGTGAGGACAAAATCAGCGTCGGACGAGGAAATTCCGAGTACATGAGACTTCGGATCGGGTAATCCGGTGTCGGAGAGAGTATCGAGCTTCTCGAGAGTGGATTTGCACGAAGAAACGATGTGAGAGTGTTTTCGCCAAGCGGCGTTTTTGATGATCTTGTCGAGAGATGGTCCCAAAATGCGGCCGCACCTGGACGGACCGCCGAGCGTTTGGGAGACTGACATCGCGGCCCTGAACTAATGTTGTTCAGAACGGTGAAACGTTGCATCGGCGTTGGTTCAAAGGGAAATCCATTACGAACTAAAACGCCTGAGAAAAATCAAATCCAATAAAAAGAAGAAGCACGGAGAGGGAAAGAGGCAGCGGCGGAGGGGCGAGCCTTCGTTCTTCACTTTTATTTTGGAAATGACTAAATCTTCGCGCCACCATACACGCTTTACCGTTTTATTTTGAACTTACATTTTCAATCACATTCAACACATTCCTGTGTAACTAAAATTAAAATCGCTAAATACGTTTATATACTTATAATAAGAATAATTGGACAAACCGATAATTGAAATACTTAAGACCTATATTAGATTAAATTTAGATAAAACTCATATATTATTGTTAAAATTTTGATTAAATTTACTAAATTAAACTAAAATTAGGATCAAATTGATAAGCTATATAAATAATACAGACTAAATATATAATTAAATAATTTTTTGTTAATTCCTAAGTCATCCTCTTATAGCTGGTCATAATGACAATTAAAAATATGGTGATCATATTACAACCACTCCATAATAAGGTGATCGTTTAAGTAGTTTACTATTAAAAATTTATGTATAATATATAAGAGGCTGAGCAATAGATTTCGGATTTGGGATTTCAAAGTTAGAACTTTGATTAGGGTTGGTTATACGTATAATACTTTTAATTATAAAATATTATCTGTTGAATTTTTTTTTAATTTTTTGAGAGCGTACACAACTTACGAACAAAGGGAGGAAAAGTGTTAATCGAGTGGCTTTAGGTGATACACAGATATTTTTGGGTAAAAATTTCTTGCCCCTTAACCATGCCTCCTTCTATGCTCATGCCTAAAAATACTTAAAAATTAAATCTTGCCCCATAACCCTAATTTTCATATCCTAAAACCCAAACCCTAAACCCTAAAAAAATATACCCTACCCCTAATTCCATACACCCTAACCCTAAGCCCCAACCTTAAACCTCAAACTCTAAACCCTAAACTCACTATTTTAAAGTGGGGCACAAATGGGGGCATACTTTGGGGCAGATGATTTCCATCCATATCTTGGGGCTACTAAAATGATAAAATGGATAAATTAAGGGGTATAATATGCATTTAACCCAATGAAAACTTGTTTAGTGTTAACTGTTAAGTGCTTTGACCTCAAAGAGTTCCCTGTAACTAAAGGCTGAGAATTGGCGAACTCGAAGCAGTGAACTGAAGAAGCGGCTGAACCAAATCGATGGGGAAACCATTCAGCTTCAATCATCAATTCCCGCTTAATCATCTTCTTCTTCTATTTGCTCTGCTTCTATTTCCAGTCCTCATAAATTCAACAACGCCGGCAACCCAAGATGAACAATCCGAAATCATATCAAGATTCCAAGAATACCTTCGAATCAACACAGCCCAACCATCCCCAGACTACGAGAAATCAACCCAATTCCTCCTAACCCAAGCCGAATCCCTTTCTTTAGAATCCCAAGTCATAGAGTTCGTCAAAGGGAAACCACTCGTCATCCTCAAATGGCCAGGCTCCGACCCTTCCCTTCCTTCTATCCTACTCAACTCCCACACCGATGTCGTCCCGTCTGAGTATTCGAAGTGGGTTCATCCTCCTCTTGGAGCGAACATCGATGAACAAGGCAATATCTTCGCTCGAGGTTCCCAGGATATGAAGTGCGTTGGGATGCAGTATCTGGAGGCTATTCGTATGTTGAAGTCTTCTGGGTTTCAGCCAAAACGGTCTCTTTACTTGTCGTTTGTCCCCGACGAGGAGATCGGCGGCCATGATGGTGTCGAGAAGTTTGCTCACTCCGATGTCTTCAAGAGTATGAATGTTGATATAGTGCTTGATGAAGGTAAACCCAAATGAAAAGATATAATCTTGTTTGTAATGGCTAATAGTTAATAATTGTATGCAATGGGGCAATGTGAGGCCTAGAACTTATGTTGTTTGAGAAACAGGGTTGGCTTCGCCCAATGAGAATTACAGGTTGTTCTATGCGGAGAGGACGCCGTGGTGGCTGGTGATAAAGTCTACAGGAGCACCCGGACACGGGGCGAAGCTTTACGACAATAGTGCAATGGAGAACCTTTTCAAGAGCATTGAGATTATCAGGAGGTTCAGGGCTTCACAGTTTGATTTGATCAAAGCTGGTTTGAAGGGCGAAGGGGATGTCATTTCGGTTAACATGGCCTCGCTGAAGGCTGGCACGCCTTCTCCCACTGTAAGTCTCTAGAAATTGAATTTACTTGTATTACTTACTAGTAATAATTATGATTTCTGTAGATTTTACTGTACTGTACCTAAGCTCGACTACTCGAGTTGTTTTTCTTAATAGTTTAGATTCAGATGTTTTTCTGTAGATGTTTATCAACCCAAACTTTGCACGTCTTATGTGCAATCTGTAACCGTACCCGTGGCCATACTTTGATGCATTAATAGTTTATGAGGCCTAATGAGTTTATCCCAATTTCATTCTTCAAACACTTGGGAAAACTGAAAGAAATGGATAATCTAATCTATTAAGAAAATATTAGTGCATGAATCTTTATACAACTCATAAGGTGCACACTCTTTGACAATTAATATGAAGCATCCTGTGAGACTTTTACTGGATATAAGTTGTTTTTCTTAATAGTTAATGGTAAAAGAACGGTGATATATGTAATATCTACCTCTAACATAGGTTCTTTTATATTTTTCTGCCAGGGTTTTGTTATGAATTTGCAGCCATCTGAAGCAGAAGCTGGTTTCGATATTCGAGTACCACCAACAGCTAATGTAGAATCCTTGGAGAAACGGCTAGCTGAGGAATGGGCACCTGCTTCACGAAACATGTCATTTGAGGTAGAGCAAATGAAGTGCACTCTCTTAGAAAAAGTTGGCATTCAGTAGTAAGTAAAAAAGGTGGTGTACCATGTTCCCAAAATCTGTTAGTACAAAATTTCATGGGATCCTGCACTATTTGACTTGGAATCAATATGGTGACTTCCTATGGTTTGTTCAATATTTTATTCTGTCCATACAGAGAGTTATAAACACTCCCCTCTCCTGCTTTCCGAAGATAGTGACACTCGTTAATTTGTATTGATTTTATATCATCTGAATTGCTGTCTAAATACAACATTGGGGCATTCCATGGGAAACAAAGATGATAAATTTCAGGAAAAGAAAAAGATGCCCAATTTGTGTGAGTTTCACATGGTGTTTTGCAGTTTGCTTACTACTGAATTGCTTCCTAAACTAGTTACTTCTGCCTGCAGTTTAAGCAAAAGGGTACCACCGTTGATTACCTGGGAAGGCCACTCATAACTGCCACCGACAGTTCTAATCCATGGTGGACTCTGTTGGAAGAAGCTATCAAGAAAGCTAATGGAAAGGTCGGGGAACCAGAGATTTTTCCCGCCTCTACAGATGCACGCTATTTTCGGCAAGTGGGCCTGCCAGCTATTGGTTTTTCACCTATGGCCAACACTCCTGTTTTGCTTCATGACCATAATGAGGTACATCATTGCTTCCATTTGATATTCTGATTGATGGACCATTGTCTTTGATCTGTTGAAAGTCTTTTCTTTTCCTTGTTCCGGTTCCATCTTTCAAGCAGTTACTCACCATTGGCTGCATGTTTGTTTGCCTTGTTCTTGGTTAGATATATAACAATGCAATGCCATGTAGCTTTAAATTCTGACACCAAAAACTACTGAATTCCATGAATATGTTTCGGATAGTATTCTTATTTCTTACCAAATTATGTAGTCAGCTAGTAGCAGGCCTGTGATCTGAGTATCTGACTGTTGTCTTTTCTTCCTTACTGGCTACTGCAGTTTCTAAACCAAGCCGAGTACTTGAAAGGAATCGATGTGTACGTGTCCATTATTAAAGCATATACGACATACATCCCACCCGGAAGAGATAGCATCTCAAGAGACGAGTTGTAAAGGATATTCAGGGGCATGTCTTCTTCCTCAAGTGATAACACTCAGTCTCTCTTGCTGCCTCACAAGGGGAGTGGAGGTAAGGTTATCCTTGTAATGTATCAATAACAATGGAAGCAGTTCATCATGTTACTTATGGATGGATTGGTGGGTTATTTGAATGTGCCTGGTGAGATGTGTCATGTTTCCTTCTCGTCGTAGCGTTCCATTTTCAGTGTTGAATTTGTCAAACTCTGCTTCATGGTTGAATAAAATAAGTCTACGATGAAATGACTTTTTTGTTAACCACAAAATATCCAATCTATTGATCGACTATTTCGGATCAGGTAGACCGATTATGGGATGACTTTCCCACCCCAATTTGTTCCATTTATAGCGTTAGGATCCGAACTCCTGACTTGCTTACGTAATCTATTGTCTCATCTTACATATGGTCATCATCAAGATAGCTATCGAGTTCTATAATCACCAATAGCTATACTAATAATATTATTGGTAGTGATTCATTGCTATCAATCTTATGATATATAATTTGGATTTATATTCAATACAATGCCGGTGAAAATTAAAAGTTTTCACATGTGCTTTAGTTTTAGGGTTTATGGATTTAGTTTAAGGTTTAGGGGTTTAGGTGTAGGATTTAGAATTTAGGGATAATGGTTAGATTTTAGGATTTAGTATTAGAATTTATGGTTTAGAGGTTAGGGTTTAGTTTTTAGGGTAATATGATGAGGATTAGGTTTTAACTTATAAACCTTAAATTTTGACCCTAAACTTTGGGTTTTAACCACTATCCTTAAATTTTAAACTCCTAAATTTAAACCCATAAACCCTACACCCTAAAATGATTCCCTAACACAAAGACGCTTGTGGAAACTTTTAGTTTCTACCACCAGTGTATGAAATAATTAATCATATAATTTTATATAAAAGTTTAGGTAATTATAACATGCGCTGGCAGTGGAAACTTTTTGTTTTCATAAGCGCCTTAATTTTAGGGGTTAGAGATTTAGTTTATTTATGTGCTTAGAATTTAGGGTATATAGATTAAAGCCTAAATCTCTAACATATATTTATACATGTTCTTAATCCTTTGACAATGCACGCACACCCTTTGCAGACAAAGCGATTGAACTCGGGTCTCATATGGTGAACATTATCTGCTTTTTCATTGCGATCAATTATTGGGTTCATGGTATATGTTCTTTTTAAAATTTAATTAAGAACAATAAATAAACTATTATATCGATTTCTCTATTAAGTTATTAGCGAGTATTCGATCGAGTGGGTCAAAAAATTTCGAGTTAGTGGAGTTGATGAGTTGTATTGTACAATTTGAATTTTTTGAGTTTATGAAATACGAATCGAGTTGAATTGTATGAGTTTATGTTCAAATTTAATTGTAAATATTTAATATTATGGTACTCGTGGCACCAATTTAAACGGTTTTCTCTCTCTCTCTCTCTCTCTCTCTCTCTCTCTATATATATATATATATATATATATATATATATATATATATAGGGTTTTATTTTGATGCACAAGCTGTGTAAATTTTTTATTACACAATCCTTTTATAAAATTTAAAATCTAAATCACAAACTCTAGCAACCTAAACCCTAAACTCTAAGCCCTAAACTCTAAACTCTAAATTCTAACCATAAACCTTAAATTATATACCCTACATACTAAACCCCTAAACCCTAACATAAAACCCTAAACGCTAAACCCTAAAATTAAAGGGCTTGTGTAAACTAAAGTTTACACAGCTTGTGCATCAAAGTATTTTCCATATATATATATATATATATATATATATATTATTCATATGCAATATACATATATCAGACAGAGTTGAGGAACTTGACTCGAACTTAAAAATCAATCCACTAACACTAATAATTTTGAGTTATTTGAATTTAATTTTATAACTCAAATTTTAGTTAAGTAAAAAAATCATTTTTTTCGAATCGAGTTTTCGAGTTTTGCTCACCCCTAATAATTGCTTGGGTTTTCAACCCTTTCAAGTATCATGAATTCTTTGACGAGGATCGGGATGATGATGATAGTCAATGTATTTAAGGACTAAATTGATAGTTTAAATACGAAAAAAGAAATTTATTGAATAATTTCAAACTAAAGCTAAATTGATAGAATATATAAATTTTAGAGATTAAAAATATTATTATATAAAATCATAACACTATTTCTATTAATTGGTCAAATCTATTTTAACGACCAATTACAATAATAAAATGAAAACGTAATTTTAATGATTTAATTAAATTTTTATTTAATGGTCAGAATAGAACTAATATCAGAATTTGATGATTGAATAAGTAATTTATACTGTAATTATTTAATAAAAACATTTGTAACCCATTATTTCATATAAGGGCAAACTATACAAATAATTTGATATATAATAATTTTAAGAAAATTGGATGAATAAAATTTGATTCAACTCGAAAGAATTTCAAATAAAATTTAAATTGTAAAATTAAACTTCGAATAATTTGAATTTTTAAGTTCGAGTCGAGTCTTTCAATTCTACTTGATATATGTATATCACATATGAATATGAATATATATATATATATATATATATATATATATATATATATATATATAGGGTTGTGATCAACTTACACTGTGTAAAACTCAATTACTTTTACACAGTTTTTGGACCGTTAGATGATGGTAATTAATGGCTCAGATTATTTCTTTATCTTTTTTTCCAAGTGATAATCTTCACATTTTTTACTGTTCCATTATCCAATTGTCCTAGATTAGTGTAAAACTAAATGAGTTTTATACCATGCAACTTGATACATCCCATATATATATATATATATATATATAGTTTAAGTATCTATTTTGACAAAAAAAATACTTTAGGTATCTATTTTGACAAAAAATACTTTAAGTACTTACTTTAACGAAAAAATATTTTAAGTACTTATTTTGACCAAAAATATATTTAGGTACTTAATTTAACCAAAAAATATATTATAGGTACTTATTTTGACTAAAAAAACTTTAAATACTTATTTTGATAAAAAAAATACTTCAAATACCTAAATAAAAAATTAGCATAATTTGGGTGCTTATTCTTTGGAATAAAAAAATAGGATTTTATTTTGATGCACAAGCTGTGTAAATTTTTTTTACACAACCCTTTTATAAAATTTAAAATTTAAATTACAAACCCTAGCAACCTAAAACCTAAATCCTAAGCCCTAAATCCTAAACTCTAAATTCTAACCATAAACCTTAAATTATATAGCCTACATACTAAACCCCTAAACCCTAACATAAAACCCTAAACCCTAAACCCTAAAATTAAAGGGCTTGTGTAAACTAAAGTTTACACCGCTTGTGCATCAAAGTATTTTCCAAAAAAATATTCTTTTCCCTTTTTCGATATCTATGAGTAGAAGAACTGAGGAGATGATGTTTAAGTATTGAACTCGTTGGTTCTGCTTCGATCACTAGAAGAGAAAACACAAAGGAGCGGTGGAGCTTGTTTTCGTTGCGCCTGCCGTCGGTTTCTGTTTCTCATATTCCCCATCAAGAAATGGAGAGCGATTCAGAGATGGTGCCATTCCCATTGCTGACAACGCCCATCGAATCAAACTACAGGCCATGTACCATTCCCTACAGATTCCCTTCCGATAATCCTCGAAACCCTACCCCTACGGAAATTGCCTGGATCGACCTCTTCCGCAATTCCATTCCCTCCTTCAAGTACCCCTCTTTCTTCTTCTTTTTCCTTTATCATTCTTAAATTTCCATCCTTTCTTTTCCTGGGAAAATGGGTAATTTGAGTTTCTCCCATTAAGCTCTTCGGATCTAATCATTGTTCTTTTGTGTTACTCTGCTATTATTTGATGATTTTTACGGTTCTCTTTAATATATACTACTATCTACTCCTTGTTTAACTGGAAAAATGATTAATTTGAGGTTTTCCCATTAAGTTCTTCGGTTTTAATTATTGTTCTTTTGTGTTAGTTTGCTATTATTTGATGATTTTTACTTTTTTGTTTTTCAAAATTTTTAATCAGATTGCTTTGTTGTTAATTAGGAGGTAATGGTATTTAAAAAAATGATTTATGAATTATGATTTGTGTTTTCCCGATAATTTTGTTCATTTCTTCAATTTATTGCAGGAAGAGAGCTGAGAGCGATACTACTGTGGCTGATGCTCCAACTAAAGCTGAGAAATTTGCTCAAAGGTATTCGGTATTTCTATTTTCTCGTGCTCCCTCTTTAGTTTTACATATGATTCTTTGTTTCAAAAGTTCATTTGGTTTCATCTATGAACATATTTTCTTTAGGCAAATTTTAGATGGTCCCTCCATCAAAACCATGTATATTTGGTTGCTCATAAGTGAAGTCAGAAGCATACCAACTGTTTCCTTCTGTATTTCTTATCACATTTGTATGTTCTTGTTTGCTTAATGCTGTGAAAGGTATGCTGATATACTTGATGACTTCAAGAAAGATCCCGAAAGCCATGGTGGACCTCCTGATTGTATTGTGAGTCAGATTTTAGAACTAAAGTCTATATTACTTTATGTATTTTTAGAATAGTTGTTTTCGAGATATGAATGCGGTCCTCAATCATGATAGTTTTGCGGTATTGTAGCTTCTCTGCCGGATTCGTGAACAGATTCTTAGAGAATTGGGGTTTAGAGACATATTCAAGAAAGTCAAAGTGAGTATTGAAATTTATGCTACGGGTTCTTGTATTGCTAGAAACTGTTGTTTTATATACGATCTGTCAGAATTCCAATTTACGATTTTCTAATTTTGACAAGTGAAAATATATCATCTTGTATGGACAATACCTGTGATTTTATTTCTTTTTTTATAAAATGGTAGTTTTTCAAGGGATAACAAACAAAATGAACATTTTGGATGAATCTAGGGGTTGCGTTGTAATCATTTTACAATTTGTACAACTTGTAATTGTAAGAAAAGGTGATGGAGGTGTGTTAAGATATATACTTGCCAGTTATATGCTTTTCCCTTTCTTTGTTAACACTGCTCTTCTTTTGAAAACTTGGAATAGGATGAAGAGAATGCCAAGGCTATCTCCCTATTTCCAGATGTAGTTCGTCTTAATGATGATATTGAAGATGAAGGGAAGCGCCTGGAGAATCTAGTTAGAGGAATATTTGCTGGAAACATATTTGATCTTGGTTCTGCACAGGTACTTTCTATAACTATGTGATATTCATGCCATTCATAATCATTATTGTGAAAATCATTTTCACTCATAATAAGTGGCAGGTCATATTTGTTGTAGTTACAAACTTACGATGCTTAGTAGTACTCATCTCCGTCAGGCAGTTTTGAATCCCTATGATCTGAGATAAGGAACTTGAATCATGATTGTCAAACATTTCCATGCTCTCTAAAATCATTCCTTATAACATTTTCCACTTGGATCAGCGTTCTTTTTTAATTTTTGCAGGGTGTCATGATCATCTTTTCCCATGGATGAACTATCATTGATAATTGAAAATCTTCTCATATGTTTGGATTATGCTTTAACATATTTCATGTTTTCTGGTTGAGATGATTCCTGTGATATTAATATTCATTTTGAATAGAAGTATACCGCAATAGGATAACTTTTGCAGTGGTACTTACTTTTCGTTTGTGATATTTTCCCTTACCTTTGGAAGCTTGCTGAGATTTTCTCAAGGGATGGGATGTCCTTCTTGGCTACTTGTCAAAATCTTGTTCCTCGTCCTTGGGTCATTGATGACTTCGACACTTTTAAAGAAAAATGGAGCAAGAAATCTTGGAAAAAGGTAAGTCAACATAATGCATATATAAAGACATCATCACTCACTTTATCACCAAGATTAAAAGTTGATGCTGTTGTCCGTGTCTTATTTCCAACTTTGTTTATTGCAATGGCAGGCAGTCTTTTTTGTCGATAACGCTGGTGCAGATGTGATCTTGGGTATTTTGCCATTTGCAAGAGAGCTGCTAAAACGTGGGACCCAGGTTGGCTATTAAAATCATGTACTTAAAATTATATGTATTTTATATAAGTTTGTGGCATGTGTATTTTATTGGTTTCAACTATCTTCAATTCTGTCTTAGATATATTTATGGTGTTGTTGATACATAAGTAGTATATAACTTAAATCCTTGCGCTTACTTGTGGTCGTTATTTCATATGGTAAGCAACAGATTGAACAGTGATCAGTAAGGGTTCAACATTCTACCAATATACCATGCAACTTTGGCAAAATCATCATCTTAACTAATATTATACATTCGTTAGAAAAAATCAAATAGAATTATGTTTATAATGTTTTCCTCTTTGCTCAGGTTGTCTTGGCAGCTAATGACTTGCCTTCCATCAATGATATAACTTACCCTGAATTGGTTGAAATTATATCAAAGGTGATGGAAAGAAAAACAGTTCTAGATTATGATCATTATGTTTCCTTAGTCCTCTTTTTCTTTTTTCGGGCTGTCTCTAACTTATTATGTGCTAATTTACCAGTTGAAGGATGAAAGTGGTAAGCTTATTGGTGTTGATACTAAAAATCTTTTGATTGCCAACTCTGGTAATGATCTGCCGGTAAGATCTATTTTGCCTAATGCATCCAAACCCGATAAAGAATTTACATTTGCTCATTGAAGTAACAGCTTCTTCTGTTTTTGTAGGTTATTGATCTTACGAGAGTATCACAGGAGCTCGCCTACCTGGCGAGTGACGCAGACCTAGTTATTTTGGAAGGCATGGTAGGTTCTTTCATAATCCAGCAGATGCCCCGTTTGCTTTCTTGGCCTTATAACTTTGAGACTCTGACAAACACCAAAATTGAACAAAAGCTTTTCGAGTAGTATTATCTGTAGTCTAAACAGGTAGCTATGGATTGTTTACAATCTATTGCTCCAATAGATTGTCAATGTTTAACAATAAGCAAAATTTTGAATGATACAATTCTTTATAATGTATTGGTTGAATAGGTCCACTGAACTGCTGACTATGGTTTAGGTTGCTCCAGTGTTTTATGCTCAGATTTAACACTTTTCGATCAACTCTTTGCAGCTAATATATTCGGTTTCTTTATTCTGTTTTGATATTGGGTCTCTATATGTACATTTTTTTCAGGGTCGTGGAATAGAGACTAATCTTTATGCTCAGTTCAAGTGTGATTCACTCAAGATTGGAATGGTAAAATTTACACCTCTATCTGTGCAGTGGTTTTGCAACATTTCATCAATTTGCAGAATTTCATGCTCTTTGACCATGTATTTTCACAGGTAAAACATCCCGAAGTTGCCCAGTTTCTTGGGGGACGGCTATACGATTGCGTCTTTAAATACAACGAAGTTGTGGGTTGATAAAGTTGTTCGATCTTGGTTGCACTTAAAGTTGGTAATCATTCAATACCGTATAAAAGTGCCACTCGGGTCAGCTCGTCGGCCGAAAAACTTGGGTTTGAGCATAAAATGCTCTCACTTAAATCAAATAATGAAATGTGAAAACTAGTTACATGCGCTTCATTTTACACGCATGTAAACTTAGATTGGAACTGATGCAAGCTTGAACTACCATCATTTTTATATTCATACATTATATTATTATTTGATGAAACTTGAATACATTGAAGGTAGAGTAACATGTAACAATAAAGCAGGGTTGAGATTCTGCCAGACAAAGCCAATTGGGCGAGTAGCTGATGGTTTTCCCATTTGAGCTAAATTCCAAATATGGGATTATCAATAAAGAGAATTTTTGGTATGAGAACTCGATTCATAAATCAACTAAACAAAAACATATTATAAAAACAATAGATTTTACTAAAAAAAAGCTAGATATTTGAAAGGGGGAATGAATTTTCAAAAATTCATGAGTCAAATTAAAAATTAACCCTTTATGTTGACTGCCTCGTTATCAATGTGATAGTTTTAACATTTCAATGATTAAATTGTAACAAATCAAATAACATAAGTGACTGAAACATAATAGTTGAAAGTTCTATGGTCAAAATAAATAAAATAAACAAAAGTGATCTCTATTGTAGTTTAACCTATAGTTTTAAGTATTTTAAAGGGTAAAGTACAAAAAAGTCACTAAACTATCCCCAAAAATACAAAATGGTCATAAGCTTTCAAAAGTTACACAATAGACATTAAACTTTAGTTTTTGATACAAAATAGTCACCGAGCCGTTAATTGTCGTAAAGTGGGTGATGTGAAAGTTGCATAAATTTAAATAATAGAACATTCAATCCTTTATATTGACACATCCAATCAATCTATTCCCAATTTTACCTTTATTATTGATGTCTAAATTAATTGAATGTGTAAATATTGAGGATTAAATATATTATTATAAAATTTTTCGTAACTGCCACGTCTCCCAGACAAATTGAACATTAACGACTTAGTAGTCATTTTGTAATAAAAACTAAAGTTTAATACCCATGATGTAACTTTTAAAAGTTTGGTGACTATTTTGTATTTATAGGGATAGCTTAGTGACCATTTGTATAATTTACCCTGTTTTAAATACAGTCAAAACACAGTCTTCCATGGTGTTGAAGTTGTTGGTTTTGCTTCGATCACAAGAAGATCAAACACAAAAGGAAAGCTGAGCCTGAGAAGGAGCTTGAAAGGGGTGGCATTTCTGTTTCTCATTTTCCCAAGTAATGGAGAGCGATTCAGAGATGGTACCATTTCCATTGCTAATCGAATCAAGCTACAGAGCATGCACCATTCCCTACAGATTCCCTTCTGATAATCCTCGAAAGGCTACTCCTACTGAAATTGCTTGGATGGACACCTACCGCAATTCCATTCCCTCCTTCAAGTATCCCTTTTCCTTTCCCTTTTTTTTATTTTTAAATTTCATCTGTTTCTTTGCCTGGAAAATGGGTAATTTGAGGTTTTCCCATTAAGTTCTTTTGTTCATATGATTGTTCTTTTCTTCCGGTATGGTATTATTTGATGGTTTTTAAGGTTTTGTTTTTTCTGAAATTTGAAATCAGATTTGCTCGTTACTTCAATTTATTGCAGGAACAGCGCTGCGAGCGATACTACTGTGGATGATGCTCCAGCTAAAGCTGAGAAATTTGCTCAAAGGTATTGGGCATTTCTTGAGCTTTACATATGATTCCTTGGTTTCAAAAGCTTATTTGGTTTCATCTATGAACATTTTCTTTAGGCGAATTCCGAGTGTCTCACCTTGAAAGCATGTCTAATTGGTTGCTCATAAGTCATAATAAGCATCTGCAACTGTTTCCTTAAGTATTTCTTATCACATTTGTGTGTTTTTGTTTGCTTAATGTTGTGGAAGGTATGCTGAGTTACTTGACGACATCAAGAAAGATCCCGAAAGCCATGGCGGGCCTCCTGATTGTATTGTAAGTCGGACTTTTTTAAAACTAGTTTCTATCTTACTTTATGGATTTTAGAGTGGTTTTTCTTGAAGAAATGTATGTGGTCCTTACGATAGATTTGGTGTTTTGTAGCTTCTCTGCCGACTTCGTGAACAGGTTCTTAGAGAATTGGGATTTAGAGATGCATTCAAGAAAGTCAAAGTGAGTATTGAAATTTATGCTACAGGTTCTTGTAATGCTAAAAGCTGTTTTAAATGCGACTAGTCAGAATTCCAGTTTATAACATTCTAGTTTTGGTGTACAAGCTTGTACGGACAATACTCGTAATTTTATTTCCTTTTTGGGGGGTGAAATGATAGTTTTTCAAGGAATAACAACAAAATGAATATTTTGAATGAAAGGTAGGAATTGTGTTATAATCATTTTACGTTTTGTCTAATTTGCAATGTAAGAAAAGGTGATGGAGGGCAGTGGAGGCGTTAAGTGTTAAAGATATATAATTGCCAAGGTTATATGTTGTTCCCTATTTCTGTTAACATTGTTCTTTGGAGAACTTGCAATAGGATGTAGAGAATGCCAAGGCTATCTCCCTATTCCCGGATGTAGTTCGCCTTAATGATGATATTGAAGATGGAGAGAAGCGTCTGGAGAATCTAGTTAGAGGAATATTTGCTGGAAACTTATTCGATCTTGGTTCTGCACAGGTAGCTTCTATCACTGTGTGATATTCATCTCCATCCATCAACATTATTGTCAATAGTATTTACACTTACAGTAAGTGGCTGATTGTAATTGTTGTAGTTACAAGGTTACCGTGTCTAGTACTCATCTCCATCATGCAGTTATGAATCCCCATTTTCGGAGATAAGCAACTTGAATCATGATTGTCATGCATTTTTCATGCTCTCTGAAATAGTTCTTGTAATATTTTCCACCTGGGACAGGGTCAATTTTTAGTTTTTACTGGATGTCATGATCATCTTGCCCATGGATAAATCATTGATAAATGAAAATCTTCTCATACATTTGGGTTATGCTTTAAGATGTTTCATGTGTTCTGGCTGAGATCTTTTCTGTGATATTAATATTCACTTTGAATAGAAGTACGCCATATAGGATAACTTTTGCAATGGCACTTACTTTTTGTTTGTCCTATTTTCCCTTCTGGAAGCTTGCGGAGGTTTTCTCAAGAGATGGGATGCCCTTCTTGGCTAGTTGTCAAAATCTTGTTCCTCGACCTTGGGTCATTGATGACTTGGACACTTTTAAAGCAAAATGGAGCAGGAAATCTTGGAAAAAGGCAAGTCTAATTCATCTTTATATTAAGACATCAACACTCACTTTTTCAATAAAATTGAAAGTTGATGCTGTTTCTCTGTGTCTTATTTCCAACTTTTTTATTGCAATCGCAGGCAGTCATATTTGTCGATAACTCTGGTGCAGATGTGATCTTGGGTATTTTGCCATTTGCAAGAGAGTTTTTAAAACGTGGGATCCAGGTTTGCAATTAAAATCAAAAACATTTTCATGTACTTTTTTAAAATTATATATATGTTATACATGTTATAAGTTCTTCAGTTTAATTAATTAATGATTTTGTGAAACACTAGAAGAAAGTAAATTTCAAATTTTGCTTTAAATATTTGATTGGTTTCAACAATCATAAAGTCCGTCTTCGATATATTTAGTTTTGTTGATTCATAAATAGTATATAACTTAAATCCTAGCTCTTATTTGTGGTTGTTATTTAATATAGTAAGCAACAGATTGAACCGTGATCACTAAGAGTTCAACATTCTACCAATGTACCATGCAACTTCTGGAAAAAAACATCATCTTAACTAATATTATCCATTCATTAGAAAAAATCAAATAAAATTATGTTTATAATTTTTTTTCCTCTTTGCTCAGGTTGTGCTGGCAGCTAATGACTTGCCTTCCATCAATGATGTGACTTATCACGAATTGGTTGAAATTATATCTAAGGTGATGGAAAGAAAAATGGTTCCAGATAATGATCATTGTATTTCCTTTGTCCTCTCTTTTTTTAGGCTGTCTCTAACTTATTACGTGCTAATTTACCAGTTAAAGGATGAAAGCGGTAAGATTATTGGTGTTGATACTAAAAATCTTTTGATCGCCAATTCTGGTAATGATTTGCCGGTAAGAAATGATTATACTATTTCGCTTAATGCGTCTAACTCGATAAAGAATTTACACTTTTTGTCATTGAAGTAACAGCCTCGTCTTGTTTTGTAGGTTATTGATCTTACAAGAGTATCACAGGAGGTTGCCTACCTGGCGAGTGATGCAGACCTAGTTATTTTGGAAGGCAATGTAGGGTTTTTTCATAATCCAGCAGATTTCCGGTTGATTTTTTTTTCTTTGAGAATGTGACTATAATCGAATCCAAGCCATTCAAATAAGTATTATCTGTAGTCTAAATAGGTAGCTATGGATAGTTTAACATGTTCAACGATAAGCAAAATTGTCAATGATAAAAATCTTTATCATGGATTGATTTAATAAGTCCACTGAGCTGCTGACTATGGTTTAGGTTGCTTCTGTGTTTTATGCTCAGATTTAATCCTTTCTGATCAACTGTTTGTTGACTATGAATACATGTTTTCAGGGCCGTGGAATAGAGACTAATCTTTATGCTCAGTTCAAGTGCGATTCAATCAAGATTGGAACGGTAAAAGCTCCACCTCTATCTGCATTGCTTTTGCAACATTTCATCAATTTGCAGAACTTCATGCTCTTTTACCCTGTATTTTCACAGGTAAAACATCCCGAAGTTGCCCAGTTTCTTGGGGGCCGACTATACGATTGCGTCTTTAAATACAACGAAGTTTAGGGGTTGATAAAGTCGTTCGATCGTAGTTGCACTTGAAGTTGGTAATCATGCAATATGGCATTAAAGTGGCGCTCGGGTCAGCTCGTAGAGCCAAGAAACTTTGGGTTTGAACATCAAAAGCTCTCACTTGAATCAAATAATGAAATGTGAAAACTAGTTACATGCTTTTTTTATTCTATGCATATATGCATGTATGATGAACTCTTGCAAATTTGAACTACCATCGTATTTATATTTATATTTTAAAAAATTCGATGAAACTTTGATTGTAAACCACTTTATTAAGTATTAATCAAGGAGGATGGCAAATGTAGGCCAACAAATATATGGAGGAAATTCTTAAAACAAAGGGGAAATAATGCTTGTTGAACATCATAACTCATATCTTCACTTCTTGGTAGGATATGAAACCATTTTGTTAATACCACAAACCCCTTCAGGTTTTCCAGTTTTCAGCTTCATCCTTATGTACCCTTTTTCTCCCCATTTCGGTCCCCATGAGTTCTTCACGATTATGTAATCTTCACCCTTCGATGTTCCATAGCCGACTGCTGCAACCCCATGGTCTAGCTCGGTTCCACACGGACCGTTGAACACACCCTGCAAATTTCATTAAGAAATTTGAGAAAACTGTGATGTGAAATCTTATGATCTTATTGCAGATTATATGTGGAGAAATAAAGAAGTTTGAATAACAAGGTTTTTACCCCACTGTAGAATTGGAAATCTCTGCCAGAAGCTTCAATGGCTACACTGAGTGGTTGGTGAGCTAGAGCTTTCAAAAGACTTTGCTCGTCGTTTTCCGGTACGTCGTGATAACCACTAAGTGTCACCACATCCATTTCCTCCTGTTTGCGTTATTTGTCGGATCAACGTGTTTAATTTGTTAACATTTCATGATCAAATCGAATAAGGTTGAGTTTGAATTTTGAAATGATCGGATTAAAATTGGCAAGGAGTATGTATGTATGTATGTACCTTCTTTTCTTCACAGGTGCCTTCCTCCATAAGGTAAGGGTAATCTTCCTCTTTGTGAAGTCCACCGTTGGCAACGATGAACTCGAATGCATAATCCATAAGACCTCCATTGCAGCCACTGTTGAAAGATGTGTCGCAATCGATCAGTTCTTGTTCCGACAAAGAAGTCAAGTTCCCGGTTACGATCTTGTTTATGCCCTCAACGGCTGCCACAGTTGAAAAGGCCCAGCAGCTCCCTGCAAGCACCACAATATTCATGTACAGTTCAAGTTTCCGGATCAAATTTTTGTCATTGTATAATTCAAGGACAGATTTCTTACCGCAGGAACCTTGATTCTTGACTGGGGTGACAGCACCTTTCTTTCTCCAATCAACAGACTTCGGCAAATCCACGACATCTCTGTAACCGAAGTCTCCAGGCGATTGCTTCTTTCTAAACACCTGTGATTTGAGTCCCAAATACTTGCTCTTGAACTCTTCATGGCTCAAGTCAGCAAACTCATTCAACCCGAGCCAGTAGCTACTGATTTCCTTATTCCTCCTGTCAATGTGCTTTAGATTGTCCTTGAAAACCTCAAACCTCAGCAGCTTCTCTTCGATGGACTCGTAAATTTTCCCGTGCTTCGATAACCACGATTCGAAGAGCTCAATGAGTTTCTCCCTGGAACTCAAATGCTCTGGTGAGTATCCCACTATGGAGAAGTCATGAGCCAGAGCTGAAAATACGAAAAGGGAAGCCATGAATGGAAGAAAGAAGAGCTTGGAAAGCAAAGAGATAGCCATTTTCGTTTTCGAAAAGAAGTTGAGAAAAACCGATGATGGATTTGAGGAAGGCTTTTGGGGGTATATATATACTATATATATGATGATATAATACTACTATATCATATAGGTTTTATATTTGCCTTCAAGTGAAGTTGCAGAAAGTGGTTCCTAAGGATACTGAGTCTTTACGATTGGTTCATTTGATAGGCTTTTGTGGCAAGCATGCTCTCATTATGTTTTAAGTTTGGGGTATTGCATTAGTGCATTACGGAGACGATTAACAAATAATTTTAGAATTTAAATCACTGAACTTTTTTAAAAATCTAGTACCAACTACGCATGTCAACGAACCGAACGAATACGAACAAAGGTGTGTTCATGTTCGTTCGTTTAACTTTAACCGAACAAATGAATGAACACGAACATAAACAAACAAAATCTCTTGTTCGTGTTCGTTCATTAAAGAATGTAGCTTGTTCGTGTTCGTTCATGTTCGTTCGTTTAAATGGTAAACGAACATAAACGAACATATATATAATTTGTTAAATATTTAATATTTTTGGTTAGTTCAATTAATTCAGTTAATTATCTGATTTTAAACTGAATTAATCGATAATTGGAATTTGAAAAAACTCTTAATCATTGGCCGAAACCTAAAATTATCTAATAGATTAACCAATTTTGTTTTGGTTCGGTCAGTTAGTTCGGTTTAACCGAATAATGAACACCCCTAGACATATGTGAATAAATTTAAATGAACATAAACGAACATAAATGAACGAACATAAATGAACATAAACAAACGAACATAAACGAACGGATTACTGAACGTTCACGAATATAAATGAACGAACAAGCCCTTTGTTTGTGTTCGTTCATTTAATTAAACGAACAAAAAATCTTGTTCATGTTCGTTCGTTTAATAAATAAACAAACTTCTCGCCGAACGGTTCACGAACGGTTCGTTGAACGTTCGGTTCGTTTACAGCCCTAAAACCAACTGCTTATTGGATGTACTTTTAATATTTATTACTTATTTATATTCAATACATTAGCAGTGTAAATTAAAAGTTTCTACACACGCTTTCGTTTTAGAATTCAAAGATTTAGTTTAAAATTTAAAGTTTAGTAGTTTAGAATTTAGACGATAAGGTTTAAATTTTTAGAGTAATATAATAAAAATATATATATTTTAACTTATAAACCCTAAATTCTAAAGCTCTAAACCATTAAACCATACTCCCTATATTGCCCCTCAAAGATATGTTATGTCCAAAAACTAAAGTATGAGCTGTGTTTGGAGTGGGTTTAATTCCACCCTAAAACAGTAAGCCCTGTCCATCAAATGCTTTTTCTTTTTAAAATTGGTTTAATTCTTAACATCTGGGCTTTTTTTTCTAAGTTGGGGAATTTTTTTTGACTTTTTTGTTATATGACAAATGTAAAATACGGACGAATGAACTATAAGAAAAGAAGACAAAAGTTTGATCAAAAAAGAAAGCAAGATAAATGATTTATTAGTAATAGCTACAAAATGAATGATTTGTTTTGCTTTAGATTTATGTTTCACAACTTTCGAGAGAAATATCACTTATTATCAAAGACGGACCTATAATTTTATGTTAGGAACGAACTTATAAAATTTTAAAAAAATACATAAAAAAATACTAAATTATCTGTAAAAATACAAAATAGTCATCGAATTTTTAAAAGTTATATAATGACAGTTAAACTTTAATTTTTGTTACAAAATGATCAATGAACAGTTAACTGCAGTTAAGTGAGTGATGCGACAGTTACAAAAATTTGAATAATAACACATTTAATCCTCCGTATTTGCACATTCAATCAATTTAGTCCTAATTTAACCCTTCTCACCGATGTCTAAATTGATTGAATATGTAAAAATAGAAGGTTAAATGTGTTATTATACAAATTTTCGTAACTGTGATGTCACCCACTTAACGGCAATTAATGCCTTAGTGACCATTTTGTAACAAAAACTAAAGTTTAATGGTCATTATATAACTTTTGAAAGTTCGGTAACAATTTTATATTTTTGAAAATAATTTAGTAACTATTTGTGTACTTTACCCCATTTTTAACGAAACAACAAATATTTTTAATATAACTTTTTTACATACGAATTTTAAATTTTTAAGGAACGACTTACCCGCTCGATCCATCCATATTTAGTCTCTTTTTTTCACTCATCATAAAACATCCATTTGTATGTGAATGCTGAGATTGTCTCACCAAATCTTCTTCCTTTTTCACGTGAATATCAAGCACCGGTTATCTGAACATAGACCAGTTGGGAGGATTTTTTTTTTTTTTTTTCAGTTTCACCCTTGCATTCTACTTAAACGTGAAACTTGCTCTTGCATATATTCTATATTTTGTTTATTATTTAAAATATTTAAATAAACTTATATTATAATTTTAGAAATTATTAAAAATAGGTTTAAATAGGATGAGAATACATTTTTTTATATTAATGATCTTTTACATTGTTATCTCGTTGCCACTGTTATATTTGTATTTCCTAACATATATTTTATCATTACATTTTAATCTTATTTTTACAATAACTAATCCCGTTGAGCATGCGAGGACGGCTTGGTGGTCGGAAAACGCTCACATGTTCCCTTCTCCATAGGTCCCGAGTTCAAGACCCTTCAGCATCGTTGCTTCACCTAGATTTTCGCCCTCCCTCTAGATAGAAGTAGAATAAGATTTTCATTAAAAAAAAACTAATCTTGTTATTACTATTATTTTCAATTATACCGAAACTAATCTTAATAAATTCCTGGTTCTTTACAGCCGTAACGATATCATTTGGAGCGGTTTTGCTTGATGAAAAGACAAAATTAAATTATTAAATATAAAATCAAATTATAACTTCATTTGTCCAACACAGGTTTATGTTTCTCTCGCCAAATGATTTGAACTAGAAAATAAGTGCATGATTTTCTCTCATGAAATCATAACCTACATTACATTTCAAATTTTGAGTACATCTTCGATGCAAAATATCTTTGATTTCACATCTATCCCACAAAAAGAGCGTTCTGTTTGTGAACTGTCGTATAACTTTCGTTTATTAAGTTAAATAAATTAGTATAGACAAACAAATTATGTTCATTTAATAAACGAACAAACACAAATAAAGATGTGTTCGGTACATTTATGTTCACGAACAAGCTCGTTTATCGACTTGCAGCACTTGCTTATAAGCTCGTTTACCCCGTTTCTCTTTTCTTTTTATCTTTTGCATTTTAAATATTGGTGAAGGTATAGACTAAATTGAACATATGGTAAATTTTAGAGTTCAAAATGTGAAGTGTAAGAAGCTTAAGGTCCAGTGGTGTAATTTTACCATTTATTTAATTTTGTTTGTTTGTTTGTTTAGTAAACAATTTTTAACATATAAGTGAACATGTTTTCGAACATTTTTGCTTTTTATACAAAATAAATGTAAAATAAATTTACTACATTATCAATACATTAAGTAATAATATTATTTAATATTATTTTGAGTTATAAGTTAAACTATTTGTATGTGACTTTCATGCTATCAAATAAAGTATATAATTTTGTATTTTTCATTTAAAATTATAAATACTAAGGTCTTTTTTATCAAAGTTACTAAAATTGGTTTGTGTTATTAAGATTGTTTGTAAACATATAATTGTTTTTTTGTTGCTTCAAAATATAATTGTTATATAAAAGAAAATATCACAATTTCAACAATAATTTTTAAAGTTTATTTTTTTCTTATATTATATTAATATCTTAATTCGTATCATTTACTTCAAATTAGATTGAAATATTTTAAAGGAATAATAAGTTTTACTTTGGAAAATATTTGGATAAAAATCTAAAATAACAACTTACCCAATAGACAAAAAATGATAGAATCAAAACATTTGCGGTACATCAAGATCTGCTTAAAGATATAAAGAATATATTATCCTAATGAATAAAAATCCAATCCAATAATAATATATAAATATTTGTTTTCAGAAAATTGTATTTTAGCATCCAATATATAAATCTTCATTAATGAATTAATATTTAAAGACATGGACGATTTAAAATTCTTAGAAAACTATATATTTTAATTTAATAAAAAATATATAAAATTGAGAAAAAAAATATTTTTTAATATTTTGTCACATGTAACGGTGAGTATTCTATCAGTTTAAGTTGAGTAAAAAATATTTGAGTTAATCGAGTTGACGAGTTATATTTTATAACTCAATTTTTATTTGATTTTTTTTGAGTCGATTCGAGATTATAAAATTAAAGTCTAGTTGAGTCGAATTGTTCAGTCTCTGTTCAAATTTAATTGTGAATATTTGTAATTTTATTGTACTAAATGGTTTCGATTTAAACAGCTTTCTATAACCATATATGATATACATATATATTTATTCATGTTTTTCATGTGATATACATACATCAAAGAGGGTTGAGCTACTCAACTTGAACTTGAAAAATTAATTCATTAATTACGAACAAATTTGAGTTATTCGAGTCTCATTTTATAACTCAAATTTCATTTAAAAAATTCAAGTCGAGTTTATAAAATTATCATTCGAGTCAAATCAAGTTATATTTTTCACCTTGAGTCGAGTGCAAAATCTTTTTCGAACCCAGTTTTACCCGCGCTTACCCTAATCGCAGGTTATGAATTGATTAATTCATTAATTTTTGTAAAATAAATATTTTATTAATATTATGTGGTGTGTCTAGGGCTGTAAATGATACGAGACAGATCGCAAGCTACTCGAGATCGACTCGGTCAAAGCTCGACTCGATTGGACTCGACTCGAATTCGAACTCGACTCGAGTTCTTAACGAGCCGAGTCGAGCTACTCGATACTCGACTCGAAAAGCTCATGAGCTACTCGAAAAAATAATATTTAAATATATATTTTTTATTTTTAAAAATAATTGGTTAATAAAATTTAGTTTTAAGTTATTTAATTTTTAAAAAAAATATTCTAGTAATAATAGACATAATATTTGAGATTTTCAATCTTGAATCGAGCTCCTACATAAGTTTGAGAATATTTCGAGTTCGAGCTTTTCGAGTTCGAGCTTTTCGAGCTTTTGGAATTCGAGCTTTTCGAGCTTTTGGAATTCGAGCCTTTCGATTTTTCGAGTTCGAGCTTTTCGAGTTCGAGTTCGAGTTTCATTTTTGATTTCGAGTTCGAGCTTGAGCTCAATAATTTTGAGCTCGCGAGCTTTCGAGTCGAGTCGAGCTCAGCTTCGAGCTTTTCGAGCTCGAGTCGAGCTCAGCACTACTCGAGCTCGACTCGGCTCGTTTACACCCCTAGGTGTGTCAATCATTAAATAGTCCGTTAAAAAAAGTAAAGCCTTGCGAGAATGGCATGGGACTCACCTTGTGCACATCGCGGATTTCTTGAAGCCCCTGCAGCAATTTTGAAAATAAAGCCTTGAAAATAAATATTTAATTTTTGAATTTTTAAATCTTAAAAGTGAGATTGAAATCTAATGAATCATTAAAAGTTAATTTTATTATTCTCCTTTAAGTAAATATATATTTTTTGATATGCTTGTCACGTGTCAGTTTTTTATTCGTTTGTACATTTCACGCGTCAATTTTATGTGGTTCATATTAAATTTCATAACAAAAATGACTAAAATAATTGACGATAAAATACTTCATGTATAAAATTGAAAAAAAAATTATATAACTTTAAAGAAGTATAATTTTTCTACCAAATATACAATTAACCCTTTTATATTTTACTTTACGCATGCTCACATTGTTATGGGTCACAGAAATCTAATCTTAATCTCTAACTATACACCTATCAAAATTAAAAGGAAAAGTAAAAATAAAATGTGAAAATTACGTTGCCAATTGGAATTGTATACTCATATTTACCGTAAATTAAATTAGAACTGTTTTTACCAAATGAAGTTTCACTTAGTAAAAAAATAACATAAAAAATTAATGAAATGAATGACTTTTATTAATTAAGATCATAGATGACGTGACGAAAAATTGTAATATAATTTCTCCACTAAGATTCAATCAATCCTTCAAATCATGTCGTTTATGACTCGCATATATTTCCTGCAGCACGTCTTAGATTTTTTTACCCAATTAAGCCTTTGAACCAAGAAAATGAATCAATTAAGTCCTTTGACAAAATTTGACCATTAAATCTCGATAGTTTTTTGGATCTGTTGATGCAGTACGTCGTGTCACAGTGTTTCTACTTATAATCTTTTTTTTTTTGAAAAAACAAATCTATGAAGCTCCTAAATTTTTTGTACCAGTTAAGCCCTTAAACTAAAAAAATAATCAATTAAGCACTTGAACAAAGAAAAGAATCAATTAAGCCCTTTGACAAATTTTGACCATTAAATTTTAACAATTTTTTCAGATATTTGGTGCAATGCGTTCTGTTACAGTGTTTCCACTTGACATTTTCAGAATTCGCTTCAAAAGTTCTAAAAATTCTAATAGAATTTTAAAAAAATATATTTTTAAAAAATTGTAAATGCAACAGAATTGTAATGTATCATGTGTTAGTAATATATAATGAAAAAATTGTCAAAAGTTAATGCTCAGAATTGCTCAAATAACTTAATTGATTTAATTATTAGATTTAAGGGCTTAATTGGATACAACAAAATATAAAAAATTAATATATTTTTTAAAAAAGTTCAAGTACTTCTTAGGCAATTCAACCTTAATTTTAATAAATAGTTTATATAAAGTTAAAAAAGAAACTGAAAATCATCGCATTGTTGATAGAGCTCGAAAAGCTCGAAGCTGAGCTCGACTCGACTCGAAAGCTCGCGAGCTCAAAATTATTGAGCTCAAGCTCGAACTCGAAATCAAAAATGAAACTCGAACTCGAACTCGAAAAGCTCGAACTCGAAAAATCGAAAGGCTCGAATTCCAAAAGCTCGAAAAGCTCGAATTCCAAAAGCTCGAACTCGAAATATTCTCAAACTTATGTAGGAGCTCGATTCAAGATTGAAAATCTCAAATATTATGTCTATTATTACTAGAATATTTTTTTAAAAAAATTAAATAACTTAAAACTAAATTTTATTAATCAATTATTTTTAAAAATAAAAAATATATATTTAAATATTATTTTTTCGAGTAGCTCATGAGCTTTTCGAGTCGAGTATCGAGTAGCTCGACTCGGCTCGTTAAGAACTCGAGTCGAGTTCGAATTCGAGTCGAGTCCAATCGAGTCGAGCTTTGACCGAGTCGATCTCGAGTAGCTTGCGATCTGTCTCGTATCATTTACAGCCCTAGTGACAGCCAATCCCACTTGGTAAATCACATTCAAGTATAAGATGGAATTTTATTATCAATCTTTTTCTTTAATTCCACTTGTGACAATAATTTCTAACCTTTCTTATAAATAATATAAAATCTAGAAGTAAAATGATTTAAATTTCTCGATTTTATTTGGTACCATAATTATTTGAATGTCATAATTGTTGGTAATAAATGAAAAAAATTAATATTTACATAAGAATACTCGACGTTAAAGTATTTATTAGTTTATGAATCTAACAAGTGATACTAGTAGAAAAAAATGATATTTATTTTAGAATATTCGAGTTCAACCAGCTTTGTCTATGAGGCGCATGTGTGTAACAAAAATGTTAGGAATAAATATGATCAATATTCAAAAAAATATTTATTAGATTATATAATTAGCAAAGGGTTAAAGAAATATATGGTCATTATTCTAAAAAACATTTATATATAATTAATAAAGGGTTAAGAAAAAATAAGATCACTATTCAAAGAAATATATTTATTAGATTTATAATTAGTGACGGATCCTTATGATAGTCTATGAGGGTCTTGACCCCTAAATTTTCATAAATTTACTTTTAATCCATTGAAAATTTTAAAATTTTTATTTTGTCCCTTCAAAAATTTTAAAAATATTATTATATTTTAAAAGTTATGAATATTTTTAATGAAGTCTCCTCTAATTTCCTTTTAAATTTTTTATTAGGTGTCAAAATTTTTGAAAATTTTAAATTAAACATTTAAAAGTTTAATTTTTAAATAAATCTCCTCAATCTATGTTGCCAAAATCGGCTCACTTATATATACATCAATATATGGGGCCAACAAAAATTCTATATATAAATATAAATCAAGTGCACTGTTTAAACTAAGGGTTTTATTTTGATGCACAAGCTGTGTAAATTTTTTTTACACAACCCTTTTATAAAATTTAAAATTTAAATCACAAACCCTAGCAACCTAAAACCTAAACCCTAAGCTCTAAACCCTAAACTCTAAATTCTAACCATAAACCTTAAATTATATACCCTGCATACTAAACCCCTAAACCCTAACCTAAAATCTTAAATCCTAAACTCTAAAATTAAAGGGCTTGTGTAAACTAGAGTTTACACAAGCTTGTGCATCAAAGTATTTTCCTTAAACTAAAAGTTAACTTTCCAACTATTCATCTACAAGTACAACCCAGAACTACAGTCTTCTTTTATTAGTATTAACAAAATTATTTATTTATTTATCAAGCCAAGTCTGAATTGAAAGAAACAAGTTTGTTTAAAAGTCAATTTATCGAGCCAAAACATTTGATTTTTTTTCTTTATACTAATAATTTACTCTTTTTATATAATTTTAATATTTTATAATTAGACTTGAATAAAAAAAATATTTACTATAAGTTTTTCATGATACATGCACCACCAGAGAAATTATTAAGTAGATTTGTCTTATCACGTCATTTATGGTCTCAACCAATAACATTAATCAATATTCACTTTAAAAAAAATTATTAGCTGGAACCACGAATGGTGTATTGTGCCGAATTTATCTAATAATTTCTCCTATCATGGGATCATTTGTATTCGTAAAAAAAAGTATAAAAATAAGAAGGGTAAATTACGTAAATCATCACTAAGCTTTACTCTCAAACCTATTTCGGTCACTGAAGTTTCAAAGCGTTCAATTTACTCACTAAAGTTTAAATATTGAACATTTTTTATCACTAAAGTTTAGACATTGAACGTTTTTTTCTCACTCTTAAACCTCAAACAGTCGTAGATGGTGCTCATTCGGTCCCAAATTTCACCAGTCACTTCGTCTCGGTCCCCTGAGTCTTAATTCGACCTCCATTTAGTCAGAAAGTGCTCCAAAGTTCACGAATCATCCAAAAGCCTTCTGATTTCTCTCTCATCGATCTCCCTCTTCCACCGTTGAAAAGAGCTCGTTTCTCAGTACGTTGCTTCTCTCATGTCTATGAAGTTTTTCACTGTTCGGATCTTGGAGAAGTTCTTTCGTTCCTTAGTAAATAGATGCCGTCCAAATATTAACGGATGAGTGACCGAAAACTAGGGGTGAGCAAAACTCGACTCGAAAAAACTAAATAACTCGACTCGAGGCAAAAATACTCGACTCGTCTTGACTCGACTCGAAAAAATTTCAAATAAAGTTTGAGTTGAAAAATGGAAACTCGAATAACTCAAAATTTTTAGTAATTAATGAATTTATTTTTTAGTTCGAGACGAGTGCCTCAATTTTTTATGATATATATATACTGATATATAAAATATGAAGAAATATTGTCACATATGAAAAAAACATGAATATATATATATATATATGTGTGTGTGTGCGCGCGCGCGCGCATATCTTATATGATTAGAGCAAGTTGTTTAAATTGAAATCAAACCGTACTATAACGTGATAAATAATTACAATTAATTTTTTATAGGAACTCGAAAACTCGACTCAAACAAATTTCAAATAAAGTTTGAGTTGTAAAATATAATGCGTCAACTCGAATAACTCGAATTTTTTTGACTCGACTCAATCGAACGTTCACCCCTACCGAAAACGTTCAATATCTAAACTTCAGTGAATAAATTGAATGTTTTGAAATTTTATGACCAAAATAGGTTTGAGAGTAAAGTTTAGTGACGATTTAGGTATATAATAAGAATCTGTCAAGTCAGGCTCCTCTTGTCCTTTACGAATGAACGCATGATAAGTGCAGGCAACGCAACACAACATATTCATCGTTTTGCATGGCAATTCACAGCAAATCAGAATCTGGAAATTAGTAATTTTTTTTATCAATCTGGAAATTAGTAATTTAGTGATAGTAATAATAATATTCGAAATCTGTAGATCTATTTGTTCTTATTTAAATTATCTTCCCATTGCTGTTAATTGCAAGCACAAGTTCCTCTCGTTTTGAAGATTCCGATCTGGAAATGGTGTTTTTTGGACTCATCTCAATCAGTACCCATTGTCTTTCTCTTCTTCGTTAATTATTAGACAATTTCAAACTCAGTTTAATTCATTTATAATAGTAAAATTTAAATCTTTATTTCACATAAATCAATTGATAATCAGTATGTTTTTTTTTATGCAAAAAGCAATAAACTTGAAAAGACGAGAGAGCTAACTATGCCTTTCTCTTTGATGGTTTTTTTTTTCTTTCTAAAAAGTTATAAAATTTATAATTTTTCTAATTTAATCACTTACATTCGATCGATTAATTCAAATTAAATTTTGTAAAGACTTAATACGGGATCGTCGAGAAGTGAGTGAAGTGATTTTACAGTGCGATAAATAACGGCAATCATATACGTGCCATTTAGAGAGCAGTATAAGGAGGGCAGGTGGGAAGGTTCCAAAGGCCAAAACACATACCATCTATTTTCTCTTTTGCCTGTCCATTTTCTGTTTCATTTTCTCTCTGATTTTTTTTTTCTGTTTGGCATTTCGTTTTTCTTGTTACTGTGAAAAAAAGAAGAGAAAACCTCATCTACCCAACCACAATTGCCATTGTTTTTATTTGATGCCAAAGGTAATGGCAATTTGCAGGGAAGTTTGTTCGGGCGTTTTCTAAATCTGATGATTGACTGATTGTTGAAACTCGCTTTCTGCTACTGCCATATTTGCCTTTGCTTCCATATAGGTAACGTTAACAACTTTTTCCGTTTCGTATTGGATTTAGATGTCCACTTTTTCGGTTTCAAATCGGATTTGGACATCTGGGTTTTAATTTCTTTGGATTTTGTTCTACTTTTTTGTTTGCTTTCCTTCCTTTTAATACCCCGGGGAAGTTTTTGTTTTCTTGGTCCCAAGTACGAACCGTACTGGTATGTTCGTATGTAAACTGTGATATGTTGTTATTTCTACAAATATTATATCAGTGACTGGTTTGATTGTGTTGATCCGCGATCTGGGTTTTGTCGTTTATCTTTTCAGGGTGCTTAGTTTAGTGTCGAGAATTTCGTTTTCCTGCGAAAATGAGCGGAGCCGTGCTTATAGCCTTGGCAGCAGCCATTGGTAACATGTTGCAAGGATGGGATAATGCCACCATTGCAGGTGATGTACTCCTTTTTAGTTTTTCACTAGTTTCATGAATTGCCATATCTATGCAGCTCAGCATTGAAATCTCAGTCTTTTCGACTAAAATCGTCACTTTCATATGTCAAAGATCTATCGTAAAAGTTCGAGTTCCTTGATGTAAATGGTTAGTATGTAGAAGGTTTCTTCAGATTCATTGATTATATGTCCTCCTTGTGTTACATGTTGCAGGTGCTGTTTTGTACATAAAGAAAGAGTTTAAATTGGAAACGGAACCGACTATTGAAGGCCTGATTGTAGCCATGTCTCTCATTGGAGCCACCTGCATCACTACATGCTCGGGGGGAATATCGGACATGATAGGTCGCCGCCCCATGCTGATAATCTCATCCATCCTTTATTTTCTTAGTGGTCTTGTAATGGTATGGTCTCCTAATGTTTACATCTTACTTTTGGCGAGACTTTTGGATGGATTTGGAATTGGTTTGGCTGTTACTTTGGTCCCGGTTTACATATCCGAGACTGCACCACCGGAAATAAGGGGGTTGCTGAATACCCTTCCACAGTTTACTGGTTCCATTGGAATGTTTTTGTCGTATTGCATGGTGTTTGGAATGTCGTTGTCGCCATCACCGAATTGGAGATTGATGCTTGGTGTTCTTTCTATTCCATCCCTCGTATATTTTGTATTAACTATATTCTTCTTGCCTGAATCACCGAGATGGCTTGTAAGTAAAGGGCGAATGGACGAGGCAAAAAAAGTTTTGCAGAGGCTACGCGGCAGGGAGGATGTAGCCGGTTAGTTCTTCTATGGTGACTCTTTTAAAATGGCATTGTTTCTTTACGCACATTACAACCCAAGATAGTGTTTTTTTGGGTACATGCTCTTGTTCTCACAAAATAGGTACTTTCCAATGGTTACTAATTATTACTCTCTGTTCTAACTTAACAAAGAGGGAAATAGAAACCCTTGTTGGTAATTTAGGCACTGTTAGGTTTTGAGACTGTATTTTCTTTTTAGACAAGTTTTAAAGTAGCAATATGACTTCCCATCATGGGATTTAAATATGATGAATACGATGCATAATGTGGTTGGTACTCATATTATTTAGAATGACAGGTGAGATGGCTTTGTTAGTTGAGGGACTTGGTGTTGGAGGTGAAACATCGATAGAGGAGTATGTAATTGGCCCGGCAACTGATGATGTTGAAGACGATGATATATCTGCCGAGAAAGATAAAATCAAGTTATATGGACCTGAAGCAGGTCAGTCGTGGGTGGCCAGACCAGTCACTGGACAACATGGTAGTAGTATTGGTCTTGCGTCTCGGCATGGAAGCATGCTTAGCCAGAGTGGGAAGCCACTTGTGGATCCTCTTGTCACTCTCTTTGGAAGTGTCCACGAGAAGCTCCCTGAACAAGGAAGTATGCGTAGCACACTTTTTCCGAACTTTGGCAGCATGTTCAGTGTGGGAGGTAATCAAGTTAGAAATGAAGAGTGGGATGAAGAGAATGTTGCCATGGAGGGAGAAGATTATGCAGCTGATGGTGCCGCTAATGATTCCGATGACAATTTGCATAGTCCTTTGATCTCAAGACAAGCAACCAGCATGGATAAGGACATTATTCCAACTGCCCATGGAAGCCTTTCTAACATGAGACAAGGTAGTCTAATGCAATCAACTACTGGAGAACCGATTAGTAGCACGGGGATTGGTGGTGGTTGGCAGCTGGCATATAAATGGTCGGAAAAGGAAACCTCAGATGGGAAAAAGGAAGGGGGATTTAAAAGGATTTATTTGCATCAAGAGAATGTACCCGCATCTAGGCATGGCTCAATAGTTTCTCTGCATGGTGCTGATGTCCCTGCTGAAAGTGAGTATGTCCAAGCTTCAGCTTTGGTGAGTCAGGCAGCTCTTTATTCCTCAGAGCTTGTGAAGCAGCACCCGGTTGGACCAGCTATGGTTCATCCGGCCGAAACTGCAAAGGGGCCAAGTTGGCATGATCTCTGCGAACCAGGAGTAAAGCATGCTTTAATTGTAGGGGTGGGAATTCAAATACTTCAGCAGGTAATGTTGAGAACCTAATCAGATTCTTCTCCTTATCTTATTGTTCTCTTAAAAAACGGCTCAAATAACCCTGAAGCTTGTGCATGCAGAAATGTCAAGCATTCTCTATTATCTTCTCATTTTGCATCTTAAATTACTTTCCTATTGCTCTGCTTATAGAAACATGTATTTCTAGCTATGAAATCAGAATCTTGTTTAAACCTTCAAAATAACATCCATGGAATAGAACACATGGCACTGTTAGAAATAGCCATTCGTTTTGCTTTTGCAGCAGAATCTTGTTTAACCTTATACACCACATTCTTTGAAATGGCTTGACGCACTGCCGTCAATGTGGTATAGTATTCTTGCAAAATTATCTTCCACCTTTGCATGACTTGCTTATTGAGGATCCCTGTTTTCTCTTGTTCTAAAATGCAGTTCTCTGGTATAAATGGCGTTCTATACTACACTCCCCAGATTCTTGAACAGGCAGGAGTCGGGGTTCTTCTTTCTAACTTGGGTCTCAGTTCATCTTCTGCTTCGCTCCTTATCAGCGGCCTTACAACCTTGTTGATGCTTCCTAGTATAGCTATCGCCATGAGGCTTATGGATCTTGCTGGTAGAAGGTAAATTTCATCCTTTTGTTGATTTCCTTGGAGTGGTAACAAGTCTCACCCAAAGCATAAGATATCTGTTTCAATCAGGAATTCATATATTTTGTGATTTCATTAGACGATACCATGCCTACAATCTGACCTCAATCTGTTCTCTTCCGTTCTGTTGCAGGAGTTTGCTACTCAACACACTTCCTGTCCTGATAATATCTCTTGTCATCTTAGTCATTGGAAGTGTTGTGAAAATGAGTAGCGTCGTGCATGCCTCAATCTCAACTGTCAGTGTCGTGCTCTACTTCTGTTTCTTCGTCATGGGATTCGGGCCAATTCCCAACATTCTGTGTTCTGAGATTTTCCCAACTCGGGTTCGTGGCATCTGCATCGCTATATGTGCGCTTACATTTTGGATCGGCGACATCATCGTCACGTATTCACTACCGGTGCTGCTGAAATCAATTGGTCTTGCGGGTGTCTTTGGCATGTATGCGGTCGTATGTGCTATAGCATGGCTGTTTGTCTTCTTAAAAGTTCCGGAAACCAAAGGCATGCCTCTTGAAGTCATTACAGAATTCTTTGCAGTCGGTGCACAGCAGGTTGCAGCTACCAAGGACAACTGAGCTCGGTTATTTCTTCAGTTTTCATGGATATTGAAAGTTTTGGTTTTTGTTCAAATTTTCTCCTTTTCATTCAACTAGGCAGTTTGGTTTATTAGGTACAAGAAGCAAAAAGAAAATTTGCATTTCTCTATTTTGCAACATTCAACTCTTCCCTTTTCGAAATGGTACTTGGTTTATGAATACAGTAACAAAATGTTGTTGCAAATCGAAGAGAATCCTATATTTTTTCCCTTGAAAATTGATTCTAAAATGAAGAAGAAAAGGGAGACATGATTGATTTTATATGCTATGGAGTATTACAGTTTATGTTTTCTGATTCATGTCGGACAACGATAGGAGACAGTGGGGAAAGTTTTCTACCTGAAAACGCTGAAGCCGGTTCTCTAGAACTGGTACAGAAACGTGACAGTTTCCTTTCATGGAAGATTCAAGATGCCACTCTCTATCTTCCTTGATCTATAAGTTTATACATTCTCTTTATGATAACCATTCGGGGACATGCTATCTCCCTTTCTTTTCGAGCTGCTTTGAGATTTCTCGACCTTTCTATCAACGAATGACAGACATGTTCGAAGACGTGCAGAATAGGATCTGTCACGAGTTGTAGAATCAGGTTCCTCGGGGTCGTGCTGACTGAACTGGCGAAAGATCGACAGAAAGTACACAAGGAGAGCGAGAACACATGCAATTCCGAAAATAAGGAATAGTCCCCAGAAGCTTTTTAAATCAAGCTCCGCCGATTCATCCTCGGACTCAGTACTACATGCACTTCTTGACAGCCATCTGTCATGAATCTTCTGAAGCTCGCCGTTCTCAGATAGAGCAAGAATGGCAGTAGACATATCAATGGCTAACGGGGAGTCTCGAGGAAATGCCTAAAGAAAACCATTTACCGGAGATCATTTTCAGTATGTAATAAAACAGAGATAGGGTGTTGAAGATCAAAACACCAGAATCAGTTGAGCTTATGTATTTTTATAGCTCAAGGACTCTAGCTCAGTATCTTGCAACGCAAGCTTGAACAAACTTTTATATCATAATTGAATGAAGGCAACTTGCAGAGGGGGAAAAAAAAGAAAAAGAAGAATTAGACTCGGATAACTCACAAATCCCCAACTGCGTTTCGTGAACTCCGGCCCTCTAACTGAGAATTCACAGTGCTCTGAGAGGAAGAGATCCACATATGGTTGTTCGTCGACTATTGCAGCTACAGTTCTCTTCTCAAGGGCCTCTGCATATTCTTGAGGCGAGCCAAGTGGAATTAGTCTAGAGCTCTGAATATTCAGTTCCTCAATCAGATAGTTTCTGGCGAAAGACCCGACTTGGAAGCCTATCGGCTCACTGCTACTAATCAAAGAATCAATTCCTTTGATGGGTGATGATAATTGTTGCACTGTGAGGATCGATGTCAGGCTTGCGGTGTAGCTCGAATTGATTATCAGAACTACGAAAAGCCAGATGATCAGTACAAGGCGTCCGAGTGTGCTCACTGTATTTTCTCCTGAAATTTCCGAAAACACAAGAGTCGGTACAATATCATGATGGACATCGCTGATTCTAAGTTCTAAATTCTTCGTAGAAAGTAGAAACAAGTGAAATTGTCGAAATGACGAAACAGAAGGAGCTTACTATGGGAGAAAAACATAGTGGAGAAGCTAAACCTGCAAGGGAAAATGGAGCACAGAAGGTTACTGGACAATGGAAAGAGATGCAGTAAGCTATAAGCTAATGCATACAAAAAAGGATGAACTTCATATGTTCACTCACGTTAAAATTGTGACAATTTGCTGCCTCGGAGGCCCCCGGAATTCATCGTTTATTCTATGCTCAAGGATCCACACAACCGATCCGACAATGAGGAAAAATGCTGCTGTGACTGCCCACATGAATGGAGTAAATGGCCGTGCGAAGGACCAAGGGCTCGAACTTATCCTTTTTACCGGAGCTACCACTACCAGCCCCGATTCTATATATGGCTGAGTGAAATCTACTATTCTCGTTCGGTCTGTTACAATGGCAATATCACCTACTGCGCCATCAAAGACCTACAAGAACAGAATATCAGAATTGATAGGGAAAATAACTCATCATTTAAGAAACCAGTTGCACTTTTCGTTCGAGTATACTTACACCGGAATCGATTTTACTGACAAGCTCATAATAATTTGGATTCTTATGGCCATCTCCGAATGGAATGAACCTGTATGGAACAGCATACGGCATCAATTTGATTGCAGCAAGAAATACATCTATGCAATACCCTTGCACCTTATCTGTGCCATTGATTATCGAGACAAAGTCTCGGAAACTAACTCGATTTGGAACTCCGATTCTTAATTTTTGTCCGTTGTTCGGAAAAACCCAACCACGAGGCCTTGTTGTTCCTCCTCCAGGCCATACCACACTATCTAAGTGTTGGTTTGAACTAGAACGATTAGGCTTTTTCCCGTAAAATGTCTCGGGTGGCACGATGGAAAGACCAGAGTGGTTAGACCAGAATCCAATCTGTCTGTACCCGGATTTAACGACATTGATAATGTCATACGAAGGATTTATCAGGGATCTGTCTTGATTAAACCGAACAGGGCCTGTCAAACCGGTCATATTTGTATCTATTATGTTCTTAAGCAACTGCTTTCCGCCATCAAATATACTTAATGCCGAAAGATTCAGATCCATCCCACCAGTATCGGTTAATCGCGCATCATTCGAAAACGAAATGTTGCCACCCTGATCAAGTAGTAACTTAACTGCATGAGCAATCATCCAGACAGTATCATATGCATAAAGACCGTAGGAGTTGAACCCAATAGAACCATTACTCAGCTGGTTCCAATGTGAAATGAAGTTCCTTTTCCTTTCCGAATCAGGTGTATGAAGGCGAAGTGTAAGTGCTCCTCGGATCGAATTCGCTGTCTCGGGTTTAAGCGGGGAAGTTGAATCTAAAACAGTGGATAGCCAAGTAGAAGCTATCCAAACATATCCTTTCCCCATCATTCCAAGGCTCTTGGCCACTTCAAAGACCAAGAGACCGGTTTTCGTGAAAGTATGCAGCACGATAACCCGAGATTCCATCATCTGAATCTTAGTTAATTCTCTCCGAACATCACTACTTGTCGCTGTCGGGTCAGGTGGAAGTATGGCTTTATACGAAACCCTACAACGTCTCTGAGCAAGTTCATCGTCTAATGTAGTTATGCCATTTCGGTTCTGATCATCATCACTGAAAACAGCAATCACTTCAGCCCATCCAAAATAGCTAATCATCTCAGCAATGGCAATCATCTGGAACTCGTCATTAGGCGCCGTTTGAACGAAGAATGGGAACTGGAGAGGCGACAGACCGGGATCCAGGGCCGTGAATGACAATAACGGAACATGGAGTTCATTCGCAAGGTGCGATAGAACATGTGCCATCATTGAACTTTGTGGACCGATTATTGCAACAGTATCAGTCTCCATAAAATGCAATGCTGTGAATACCAAAGAAATCAAAAGCATATAATATGAATATCTGTAATGCTACATTAGTACTACTATCTGGTGATGGGATATGAATGAAATGAACAGACCGAACATCTACGGAATTAAGAGCTCGAAATAAGAGGAGATCGAAGAGTATACCTCCGATAATGCTGAGAAACGAGCTGAAATTCGAATCATGGAGGACAATAGACAATTTCTTCCCACCAAGAATGCTTGGATCAGAGTTTATATCATTCTCTGCAGCCTTCATTGCAACCTTTGCAACTTTCCCATTAATAGTGCTGAATGAGAACATAGCTCCAACATTCACAACATTAGGCCTCAATGCCTCTTTTGAAAACACTCCAACAAGGAGATTGAAAATCAAAAGCAGCAAAACCAGGTTCATGGCGATAAGCACCGAATCGATATCGAACAAATACCCGAATTCGTCGGTTAAATAACAGACACACTGAAGGAATAACAGATCAAGTTATACCCCAGAATTCTACATAACTACAGACAAGTGAAGGGAATCATTTAGTTCCAAGGCAAGTACCAAGACTAACAAAGGGTCAAAGAGTCAGTAAAGTAAATCTCACAAGAGAATAATAAGACAACCCATCTCAAGTATAAAGCTTTATTGTTTAGAAAATAAAAATAACATACCAAAACACAAAAGCAAAAGAAAGCAAGAAATTTTGTGCTTGATGGACACACCAGCAAAAGCAAAAAAAAAAAGCAAAAGTTGAGGGGGTTTCTGAACTTTCACAGGGGAAACCAACAACACTGACAAGCTCAGAGGAAAACAATCTTGAGAAGAAGAGGAGCTGAAAAAGGACATTTCAATGGAAGCAATAAGGAAAGCAGGAAAAAGAGAAATGCCCAATTTTGCCATTAGTTTACTATTTTTATACAAGAAAACAAACAAATACTAGTTCGGGAAAGAGAAAAAAAGAACAACTTGGAATTGTTGAAAAATGTTAGAATCAAAGTCATAAAAAAGCATTAGCTTACCAAACTCTATAAAATTCATTAGGTGAAAGATCATTAAGGGAAAGCAATTAGAAACAATGATGGTGATTGGTTACTGGAAGTAACTCGCAATGGATATTTCCCAGCTTGCTTTACTGATCATATGGCTCATGAGTGGAACTAATGATTTTTTTTTTAAAGTTGAACAAATGATTAAGGCAATGCAGAAAGGAGAAAAAATATGGTTTTTTTATTATTATTATGAAACAAGAACAAATCAGCTTCCTTGGAAATGAACATCCACTTTCGTCCCGAAGAAGAAGTTATTGGAATTCTGGAAAGCAGTGAACTTGCTACTTTTGCCTTCATGATATTTTTTGTCGGAAGAAATAGATTTTTGGTAACTTTAAGGATTTGAATAAGAAATTGATGTTTAAAGTAAGTTGTTGTCCATTATATTGGAAAATTTGAAAAACTTGTTATATCTAACATTAATTGAGTATTAAGTAAGATATATTTATATACATGAATTAACTTGAGTATTGGTGAATGACAAAGTTAAAGCTCTCTTTTGCAGAGGAAAGATTTTATGCTCATTTTCGGTACTTTTTTTATGCTTTAACATAAATAAAAGTTTTAAATTTTAAACTTAAATTTTAAATTCTAAATCATATACTCTATACCTTAAAAATACAATATATCTTAAGTTTTCTAAACCCCAACCACAAACCTTAACCCTAAACCCTAAATCTAATTTTTAATGTGAGGGCATAAATATAAGGGTAAACTACATAAATGACCACCTTATTATTAGAAAAGTCACGATTTGACCACTTTACTTTTTTTCGAAGCAATTAAATCAACATACTATTAAATTGGATGCAATGTGACCACCAGCCGTTAGAAGCTAACGGCAAGGTGACGTGGCAGTTAAAAAAATAAGGGTATAATTACACATTTGGTCCTTGTTACTTATACACTCTATCAATTTGGTCCTAATTTTAATTTAATAAAATAAATTAATTATTTAATTAGGTGGTGACATGTGTCGCCATCTTATTGGGAGACTTTAATTATTTTTATTTAATTTAATTAATTAATTTTTCACCTCCAATCAGGTGATGACACGTGTCACCAGATTAGAGGAAGAAAATAAAAGAAAGGCATATCTTGCTTTTAGCAAGAATCGAACCAAGGTTGCCTTGAAAGAAGGCATGTATGCTTACCACTAGGCCTATTGGATCTCCATGATGTATGGAACAGAAATTAAAACTCCAATGAGACAGAGATGCAATTTTCCCTCTCCACAAACACCATTCTCTCTGCCACGTTCTTTATTTGCAGCGCTTCCATTTTAAATCTATCTTTTCTTTCGATCATCATCTCCAAACGAAGTATGAGTAATGATCTTCATATGTTGTCCAGGTAATCTGCAGTAGCATGAATTTACACATAAAAACCAACAGATTGCCACTAATGTAAAAATGGCTAAGAACTTACTTGTCATAGGCTTCATTATCCCAAACAACGTCCCAGTACCTAAGGAATCGGCCAAGTTCCATTTAGTTGTTTTTTTAAAAACCAAACCGAATCGTAACCGGACATAGGAAAATTGAAAAACTTGCATATACCCTTTATTGCCGTTGTGGTTTTTGGTTTCAAGCACATTAGGCATTGACTTGTATTTAATTCCTGACAAATGACCAGAAGGCTCCTCGATGGTGACTTCAATGAGTCCATTATCAATAAAAACCTGAAAAATTTGCATTTGGTAATTAATAAAACCCATGCATTCTTTTCCCTTGTTTCATCAAAATTTTTACTGAAAAGAAAGAAAATTGAAGTATAGACTAATGTATTCTTACTCTATCATTGTTTCTATGCAACTTGACTTCTCGAATCTTCCTGATTCTATCCTTGCTTTTTCTACAGTTCAAACATATATACATACAAGATTAGATATGATCATCATTACTTTATGCAAGGAATAGGCAAAAAGATTATCAACTTGGGAATTTTAACTAAAGACAAAGTAAAAAAACCATGCATTCACATGTTCCTTAGAGATAAGTTTTTTTACCACCCAAAAAGCATTGCCATAAAGAAAGACGAGTAACTATTACAAACTCTTACTAGAAGTTACTGTCTGGTTTCACAATTCGAGTCTTGTGCCATGTGCAGTAGGGTAAGTTTGAAAAAGTCATGGTGTTCAAAAACCAATAGGCCGAGGGAGATAGTTGAAAGAGATGAAGAAAACGGATTCAAATTAGAACCCAAATCGAAGTTTAACTCAATTCGATTCATTCGAGTAAATTCGAAGTCTAAATCCAAATACAGCAACGTTTTCTTTCAAGTTTCACCACGTAAAACAAAGCAAAACAAGATAAAAACATGGGATAATAAGTAGGAAGGAGAAGAAATAACCTGAGTGGGATTTCAGCAGAGAAAACTGAGAAAAAGAGCAACGAGAACTGAATGATGATTACTAGCCGTAAAACAACGTGAGTCGAGTGAGTCCTGGTCACTAGCTTCTCCATATTTTCTCACTGGACCGCTGCAGTATATCATCAAACATTTTGAGGGTCATATACTCATGATGAAAGAAAAGATAGATTTAAAATGGAAGCGCTGCAAATAAAGAACGTGGCAGAGAGAATGGTGTTTGTGGAGAGGGAAAATTTCATCTCTGTCTCATTGAAGTTTATTATCTGTTAAGTTTTAATTTCTGTGCCATACATAATGGAGACCCAACAGGCCTAGTGGTAAGCATACATGCCTTCATTCAAGGCAACCTTGGTTTGATTCTTGCCAAAAGCAAGATATGCCTTTCTTTTATTTTCTTCCTCTTATCTGGTGACACGTGTCACCACCTGATTGGAGGTGAAAATTAATTAATTAAATTAAATAAAAATAATTAAAGTCCCCCAATAAGATGGCGACATGTGTAATTATACCCTTATTTTATTAAATTAAAATTAGGACCAAATTGATAGAGTGTATAAGTAACAAGGACCAAATGTGTAATTATAACCTTATTTTTTTAACTGCCACGTCACCTTGTCGTTAGCCTCTAACGGCTGGTGGTCACATTGCATCCAATTTAATAGTATGGTGGTTTAATTGCTTCGAAAAAAATAAGGTGGTCAAGTCGCGACTTTTCTAATAGTAAGGTGGTCATTTATGTAGTTTACCCTAAATATAAACACCGAAAAGAGACAAAAGATTTAAATTCTCTTTTTTCATGCATGAAGTAGAGGTGCAAATATGAACCCGTGCATGGTTACACAATTATAGATATTTTTTAGTCCAATACGTGTTTTTCTCTCAAGTTGGTACTAAAAAAAATTTTGCTCCTAAACTGATAGCTGAACTAGACACTTTCTCTCAAGTTGACACCTAAATAATTTTTTCTCTCATTTTAGTACCCAAATTTTAATTTCATCCACTATTTAGATACTTTTATTAACATATTTAGTCCAAAAAGTTATACATTCTATCAATTTTGTCTTAATTTGAAATAATTCAATAAATTTAACTATTTGTATTTAAAAATACCATCAATTTTAATCATTTTTGCGATAATTTCAAATTAAACAAAACTAACGGATAAAACAACAATGAGATTGTAACACCCCTTCCCGGCCTGGTAGAGAACCGGGTCGGAGAGCGCTATCGGAAACGATGCGGAGATCGGAGACATAAATTCAAAGTTCAAAAATCATTTCGTAATATTTTATTAATCTCTTTTAAGACTTAACACTTAACTTATTAACCACTTACTCAAATTGGGGTCAATTTCAAACTTTTTCAAACTTAGGGAACTAAATTGTAATTTTCACAAATTAAAGGTCTTTATCTAAAATTCGTGAAAATATACTGAAATTAAACTAACTAGTTATTAGCCTGTAAAACCTCATTACTATCGGAGGTTATTTATCTACCTGATTAGACGATGCAATATTTAGTGACTATTTTGTAAAATATTCAAATCTATTTCTTTTTACTATCTTACTAAAATTATTTACATATTTAAATGAGCCTAACAACTTACAAAAATCTTAGAGTCCTTTCTAATCATTTTTATTAGAAAATTATTCGTATCTATCATTATTATTGTTCTAACATTTATTTAATAGGACTTTTCTAGATTACTAAAATAAAACCACATTATTAAATTACAAAACACAATTTATACAAAAGTTGGATCATATGCCACTTTACTAGGAGTTCATGAAAGATATCATACATATAAGGTAGAGATGTGACTTGCAACTGCACCACACGATCAAAGGTTGGAAATCTATCAGGGTCCTGAAAATGCATGAGACACGTATGTTAGGCTTACATAGCCCAGTGAGGTAGTCATGATAGTGAATTAACAATAATATGAGTGTCATGATTAAATATAAATTAATCTAACTTATTTGCATACTTCTATAACAGTATAAGCATAACATGATCAGATATCCATATCACTGACATAATATAATATAATCATATATCTTATCATAAACATGTCATAGTATAACATATCGAACACATATTATATTGGTACCATTGGATACGCGGATTCCCTGTACACCATATCATGTATCATAATTGAGCCGTAGCCCTGAGCCGTAGCTCCATGTATCCCTTACACTTCCATCCTTTTACCTCCCACATATAGGCCGTAGCCCTGGACCGTAGTCCTCCCTTACATGTTGAGCTCGAATAACCCTATGGCATGCCAATTGTATCCAACGTCCATAAATACACACAAATTCACATAATCCATGATTTTCAGATCATATCAAATCAAATAGCAAGATGAGCCGTAGCTCCATATCAGATAATATTTCATATTATTTTCATATACATGTAGTATATTATAATCATTTTTAAGCATATCAAAATAATGCAGGGTACTTACCAGATGCAAATAAATTCATAATTAATGCAATAGGAAGGCACCGAGCCTACCCCTGACACGACTATACCCACATATCAGAACATAAAAATATCGGAATGACACCGTGTCACCCGAGACAAATGCATCTACACTCACCTTGACAGACCGGTGCTTTATTTTTATTTATTGGGCTTGAAAGTTGATCTGAATCGACCTCGTGTACTACGATAAAAATTAATTAAAATAATAAGACAGTATCGAATATATATATAAATATTAATCAAACTCGATACCGAAACTTAAACTAACTAGAGATTTGAGCTTACCCCGTCGTCGGCAGAAATTCGATATTACTATATCGAAAATATCGGACTACCAATCAAATATTGGGTCGTATCCTACTAATCTTTTCCTTCAATTTTGCCGTGTAATTTCACTCATCCATCCCCCCCTTTTTATACTAGTTTTTGATGTCACTATTCCCCCCACTACCCCTTTGTTTATTCAATAATTGTACTAGTTGATTTAGTGGCCAATTTGCCTAATATTATATACACCAATTTGTCAAGTGGTATGCCTTACACGGCAATCCACCAACTTTTCAATCTTTTTATATATATATATATATATATAATAATAATAATAATAATAATAATAATAATAATAAACTAACTATTTAATCTATTTTGGATACCCAATCGAACCAACCTTTAATCGAAATGAAAATATTAATTTGCTGGAACTTGACCTTGATTTATAAATTATCTCGAATAATCTAAATAAGATCGAACAAATTATTTAATCGATAAAAAAAATATTCGGTCACCGGAACTTAATTTCGACTAGACCGGTTTTTGGGATGTGACAACTCACCCTCCCTTAAGAAAATTCGTCCTCGAATTTTTACCTGAATCGAATAGATGAGGATATTGCTTTTTCACCGTGTCCTCAGGTTCCCATGTTGCCTCTTCCCTCCTGTGATTTCTCCACAAGACTTTAACCAATGTAACATTTTTGTTTCTGAGCCTTTTGATTTCTCTATCCAGAATCTGGATTGGTTCCTCTTCGTAAGACAAGTCAGGATTCAGCTCTAATTCTTCCGGCTCTAAGATATGAGATGGATCAGATCTATACTTTCTGAGCATTGACACGTGGAAGACATTGTGGATTTTATCGAACTCGCTGGGAAGTGCAAGTCGATAAGCCACTGGGCCAATTCTTTCAGTAATTTCATAAGGTCCAATGAAGCGAGGACTGAGCTTTCCCCTCTTTCCAAACCGAAATACTTTCTTCCATGGAGAGACTTTAAGAAAGACTTTGTCTCCCACATTATGCTGAATGTCTCTTCGTTTCAGATCAGCGTAAGCTTTCTGCCTATCAAAAGCTTGTTTCAATCGAGAGTGGATGATTTGAACTTTCTCTTCTGTTTCTCTGAGCAGTTGTGGTCCCAACACCTTGTTTTCACCAAGTTCGGACCAACACAGAGGAGTTCTGCATTTTCTGCCATACAACGCTTCAAAAGGAGCCATCTGAATAGACGACTGATAGCTATTGTTATAGGAAAATTCCACTAAGGGTAGGGATTTCTCCCAATTTTTCCCAAAATCAATAATGCAGGCTCGGAGCATATCTTCCAGAATCTACAAGGAAGATCGTAATTGATATAGGATACCTAGCTTATGATTAAAGAAAGAAAATAACGAGGTTACCTGAATAACCCTTTCAGATTGGCCATTGGTTTGGGGATGAAATGCAGTACTGAGATGTACTCTAGTTCCCAATGTCTCTTGCAAGGTTCTCCAAAATCGAGATGCAAACCGTGGGTCTCGATCAGAAATTATTGATGTTGGAACTCCGTGCAAGCGTATAACTTCGCTGATATACAACTCTGCTAGCTTGGATAAGCTGAAGTCCATTCTTACAGGAAGAAAGTGAGCTGACTTGGTAAATCGATCTATGATGACCCAGATTGCGTTGTTTTTCTTTGGAGTCGGAGGTAATCCGCTTACAAAATCCATAGTGATACGTTCCCACTTCCACTGTGGCAGCTCAATGGGTTGAAGGAGTCCCGTCGGTACTTTATGTTCGGCTTTAACCCGTTGACAAGTCAAACACCTTGCTACGAAATCTGTGATTTTACTTTTCATACCGGACCACCAGTAGATCTCTTTTAGATCCTTGTACATCTTAACAGCTCCGGGGTGAATAGAAAAAGGGCTAGCATGTGCTTCACGCAGGATCTGGTTCCGAAGATCATCATTGTTTGGAACACATATACGATTACGAAAGCATAACAAGCCGTCAGAATTTATGGCAAAATCAGGGTCCGGTTCATCCTTGATTCGGGCTAAAATAGGTTGCAACTCCTCATCATCTTCTTGAAGTGCTTTAATCAGGGACACAATGGTCGATTGTACCCTGAGCTCGGCTAATAACTTGCCACGCTTCATGAGCCGAAAGTGAGCGTTTAAACATCTAAGAGAAGAAGTGGGCTTCCGGCTAAGAGCGTCCGCCACCACATTTGCTTTACCGGGATGGTAATCAATTACCAAATCATAATCTTTCAAAAGCTCCATCCAACGACGCTGACGAAGGTTTAATTCTTTTTGGGTCAAAAGGTATTTCAGGCTTTTGTGGTCAGTAAAAAGATAACACTTTTCACCATAGAGGTAATGTCGCCAGATCTTTAGTGCGAACACAACCGCAGCTAGCTCAAGGTCATGAGTTGGATAATTAAGCTCATGCGGTTTGAGTTGACGTGAGGCATAGGCTATAACTTTACCTTCTTGCATCAAGACACAGCCCAGTCCTTGATGGGATGCATCGCTGTATACTGTGAAATCTTTTCCTGGTTCCGGTTGTACTAGGACAGGAGCGTGGGTGAGGATTTGTTTAAGCTGGTCAAAACTCCGTTGTTGGTCCACTGTCCACATGAAAGGAATGTCTTTGCGGAGAAGCTTCGTTAGGGGTGAAGCAATCAAGGAGAACCCCTTAACGAACCTACGATAGTATCCTGCAAGACCCAGGAAACTACGAATTTCTCCCACGTTTTTCGGGGGTATCCATTCGAGAATGGCTTGAATCTTCTTTGGGTCCACTTGAATTCCCGCGGAAGATATCACATGACCGAGAAAAGATACTTCGGTCAGCCAAAACTCGCATTTATTAAATTTGGCATAGAGCTGTTTTTCACGGAGGGTTTGGAGTACAATCCGAAGATTTTCTTCGTGAGTAACAGAATCTTTCGAATAGATCAAAATGTCGTCTATGAAGACAACGACAAATTTATCAAGATAAGGTCGAAATATTCGGTTCATCAGATCCATAAAGGCTGCAGGAGCATTGGTGAGCCCAAAAGGCATCACCAAGAATTCGTAATGACCATATCTGGTTCGAAAGGCTGTTTTTGAAACATCTGGTTCCTTCACGAGCATTTGATAGTAACCAGATCGGAGGTCTATCTTAGAAAAGACAGAAGCACCCTTTAGTTGATCAAATAGGTCGTCTATTTTAGGAAGCGGGTACTTATTTTTTATTGTTACTTTATTCAGTTGTCGATAGTCGATGCATAAGCGCATCGATCCATCTTTCTTCTTCACAAATAAAACCGGTGCTCCCCAGGGTGAGGAACTCGGTCGAATAAACCCCTTACTTTCAAGGTCTTGGATTTGGGCCTTCAATTCCTTTAACTCCATTGGAGCCATTCTGTATGGAGCGATAGAAATTGGAGTAGTTCCAGGTTGAACTTCTATCCCAAACTCAACTTCACGTATAGGAGGGAGTCCCGGAAGTTCTTCAGGGAATACGTCAGGAAAATCTCTTATTATGGGTATATCTTCAGGCTTTAGTTCCTTCGTAGATTCTAAGGCACACATAAGACTACTCTGACATTTAGATTTCATTAAGGTGATGCTTTCTCTACCTAGTCCACGGAGATATAATTTCGTTTTAGAACAATCTACCCATGCTTGATGTTCAGCTAGCCAATCTAGGCCAAGGATAAGGTCGAACTCATTAAAGGGTAAGACCATCAAATTGGCCGGAAAAGGAATTCCTTGGATTTTTAAGGGACAAGGTCTACAGATCTTTTGGATTGCTACACTATCTCCTAATGGGTTTGACACAAGTATTTCGGAAGCAACATGATCACATTTTAAGGCGTATTTTTCAATCAAAGGTTCACTAATAAAGGAATGCGTGGAGCCTGGATCTATCAAAGCATAAACAAATTCAGAACCTAACTCCACCATACCTGCAATAACATCAGGGTCGTCTTCTTGTTCGCGGCCTCGAACGTGGTACATTTGGGCTGAGGTCTTTGGATTTCGGCTTTGTGAAGGAGCATTATTGTTGTGGGGCCTTCCGGAAGAACCAGACGGTGCTTGATTTATTCCCCTCCCTTTTACTGGAACGTTCTGGGAGGCTATAGAGGTAGGGGCTTGTGGATTTTGGGGGCATTGTCGGATGAAATGACCAGATTCTCCGCACAGGTAACAAGAACCTGACTGTTTACGACACTGTCCCAAATGTCTCTTTTGACAAAAATTACACAGAGGGATCTGAGAACTTTTGGCAGAGCCTCCTGTACTGTTTATTGAGGTCGTACGCGTAACAGTGGTCCCACCAGATGGAAATTGAGAGACATAATTAGAGTTAGGTAGCTGTTGATTGGCAGATGACCTTTGGTCCCACTGTCTTCCTCTTTTTTGAGATAGAGGAGGTTTGGAATCTTCTCGGAATCTTTTATCAGGTCGAGCTTGGTTTCCCTTCCTTCTTTCCGAGGCTCTTTGAGAAGCTTCAGTTGCAATGGCTCGATTCACCAGTATTTGAAAATCCTCGATTTCCAGAGCAACAAAAAGAGGACGTAATTCATCGCAGAGGCCATCTATGAACATTCTACAATTTTCTTTTTCAGTGTGGATGATATCAGTACCATATCTAGCATATTTGCAGAAGTCATGAATGTACTGTTCTACTGGCCTTCCTCCTTGCTTCAAATGGAGGAACTTTTTACGTCTTTCAGCGAGGTAATGCTCACTAATATACTTTTTACGAAACTCCTGGAGGAAAAATTCCCAGGTTACTTTATGTTCGGGTACAGTGAGAGTTACAGTGTGCCACCAGCTTTGTGCTTCATCTGCAATCAGGGCTAAGGCACACTCCAACTTATGCTCCTCGGGGCACTTTAGTTGCTTGTTGATTACTTTCAAAGTATTTTCTAGCCAATATTCTGCGATTTCAGGATTATCCAGATCTTGGCCAGTAAATGTATAAACTTGATAACGTTTTAGCTTATCTATTGGAGCTCGAGAGATCTGCTGAGCATCTTCAGCAGATGAGGAAGGTGCTTCTTGTCGAAGAGACACCACTACTTGTTTTATCATGTCGGCCATAGACATCAAATAGTCTTGTTGAGCCGATAACATAGGTGGAAGATGGGGTGGATCATTCTGAGCCACTTGTTCGGTACTTGGTTCTGGCCTCACATTTTCCCCTCGAGTGGAAGAGGAATCATGATCGGGCTCATTTGTTTCTTTCCTAATAGTAGGAGCGGTCATTTTGGGTCTAGACACACATAAGAATTAGATCGTGTAAGTTGCAAGTCACAAAATACATATTTAATCAACTCCTAAGTGGCATATGAGACATAGACTCGTTAACGAATGCCTGGTTAGTCCTAGAATCGACTAAACTCTAGCTCTGATACCACAAATGTAACACCCCCTTCCCGGCCTGGTAGAGAACCGGGTCGGAGAGCGCTATCGGAAACGATGCGGAGATCGGAGACATAAATTCAAAGTTCAAAAATCATTTTGTAATATTTTATTAATCTCTTTTAAGACTTAAGACTTAACTTATTAACCACTTACTCAAATTGGGGTCAATTTCAAACTTTTTCAAACTTAGGGAACTAAATTGTAATTTTCACAAATTAAAGGTCTTTATCTAAAATTCGTGAAAATATACTGAAATTAAACTAACTAGTTATTAGCCTGTAAAACCTCATTACTATCGGAGGTTATTTATCTACCTGATTAGACGATGCAATATTTAGTGACTATTTTGTAAAATATTCAAATCTATTTCTTTTTACTATCTTACTAAAATTATTTACATATTTAAATGAGCCTAACAACTTACAAAAATCTTAGAGTCCTTTCTAATCATTTTTATTAGAAAATTATTCGTATCTATCATTATTATTGTTCTAACATTTATTTAATAGGACTTTTCTAGATTACTAAAATAAAACCACATTATTAAATTACAAAACACAATTTATACAAAAGTTGGATCATATGCCACTTTACTAGGAGTTCATGAAAGATATCATACATATAAGGTAGAGATGTGACTTGCAACTGCACCACACGATCAAAGGTTGGAAATCTATCAGGGTCCTGAAAATGCATGAGACACGTATGTTAGGCTTACATAGCCCAGTGAGGTAGTCATGATAGTGAATTAACAATAATATGAGTGTCATGATTAAATATAAATTAATCTAACTTATTTGCATACTTCTATAACAGTATAAGCATAACATGATCAGATATCCATATCACTGACATAATATAATATAATCATATATCTTATCATAAACATGTCATAGTATAACATATCGAACACATATTATATTGGTACCATTGGATACGCGGATTCCCTGTACACCATATCATGTATCATAATTGAGCCGTAGCCCTGAGCCGTAGCTCCATGTATCCCTTACACTTCCATCCTTTTACCTCCCACATATAGGCCGTAGCCCTGGACCGTAGTCCTCCCTTACATGTTGAGCTCGAATAACCCTATGGCATGCCAATTGTATCCAACGTCCATAAATACACACAAATTCACATAATCCATGATTTTCAGATCATATCAAATCAAATAGCAAGATGAGCCGTAGCTCCATATCAGATAATATTTCATATTATTTTCATATACATGTAGTATATTATAATCATTTTTAAGCATATCAAAATAATGCAGGGTACTTACCAGATGCAAATAAATTCATAATTAATGCAATAGGAAGGCACCGAGCCTACCCCTGACACGACTATACCCACATATCAGAACATAAAAATATCGGAATGACACCGTGTCACCCGAGACAAATGCATCTACACTCACCTTGACAGACCGGTGCTTTATTTTTATTTATTGGGCTTGAAAGTTGATCTGAATCGACCTCGTGTACTACGATAAAAATTAATTAAAATAATAAGACAGTATCGAATATATATATAAATATTAATCAAACTCGATACCGAAACTTAAACTAACTAGAGATTTGAGCTTACCCCGTCGTCGGCAGAAATTCGATATTACTATATCGAAAATATCGGACTACCAATCAAATATTGGGTCGTATCCTACTAATCTTTTCCTTCAATTTTGCCGTGTAATTTCACTCATCCATCCCCCCCTTTTTATACTAGTTTTTGATGTCACTATTCCCCCCACTACCCCTTTGTTTATTCAATAATTGTACTAGTTGATTTAGTGGCCAATTTGCCTAATATTATATACACCAATTTGTCAAGTGGTATGCCTTACACGGCAATCCACCAACTTTTCAATCTTTTTATATATATATATATATATAATAATAATAATAATAATAATAATAATAAACTAACTATTTAATCTATTTTGGATACCCAATCGAACCAACCTTTAATCGAAATGAAAATATTAATTTGCTGGAACTTGACCTTGATTTATAAATTATCTCGAATAATCTAAATAAGATCGAACAAATTATTTAATCGATAAAAAAAAATATTCGGTCACCGGAACTTAATTCCGACTAGACCGGTTTTTGGGATGTGACAGAGATAACTGCATTCTACCATAAAATAACATCAAGTTACTGTTAATATTTTTATAGCAAGAAAGTGATATAAACATTTACATGAGAAAAACAAATAATTTAAGAACATAATAAAGAGTAAATTGATAAGATTTTTAAATATAAAGGGTTAAATTTATTGAATTATTTCGAATTAGGACCAAATTGATATAATATATACATTTTGGTATCAACTTGGGAGAAGGTGTCTAGTTCAAGTACCAACTTGGGAGTAAAAATTCTTTAAGTACCAATTTGGGAGAATATGCTTAATTCAGGTACCAACTTGGGAGTAAAATTTCTTTAAGTACCAATTTGGGAGAATATGCTTAATTCAGGTACCAACTTGGGAGAAAATTTTTTTTAAGTACCAACTTGGGAGAATGTATATAGTTCGGATACCAAATGTATATTTAAGTTTTTTTTAAGGGTAATTATTCTATACACAAGCGCTTGTGGAAACCTTTTTACGCAAGCGTCTTAGTTTAAGGGGTTAGGAACTTCGTTTAGGGTTTAAAGTTTAGGCGTATAAGTGTAGTAATTTTGAATTTATGGGTTGTTGATAGAATTTTGGGTTTAGGGTTAAAATTTAGGGTTTATAGGTTAAAATCTGAATCCTTACCAATATTACCTTAAAACCCTAACCCTAACCCTAAACCCTAAATTCTAACCATAAACCATAAATTCTAAACATGAACCCTAAATTCTAAACACCTACACAAAACCCCTAAACTTTAAACCCTAAACCCTATAATTGAGGCCAATGTGGAAACAAAAAAAATTCACCGCCGATGTATAGAATAATATTTTTTTTAATAATTTCTACCTAAAAAATTTACTACTAATAAGCTTATAACTCATAACTGAGATTGTTGACCTTATTAAATTTATTAACTTTAGTTCACAAACGTTAAATAAAGATTTAATGCGTTATTAGTTAAAATTTCCAAAAGTTCTTTCAGGCTTAGAGTGTATTCTAATATATACACATGATTCCCCTCGTTGCCAACTTTACTTCGAACTCCATAAGAATATTAGATAATATTAAAAGGCACTTAAACTAAATCAATAACATAATCAACTTTTTTATTTCATAAAAAAACATAAACTCATATTCTAGAACAATTAAATCATTGAAAACATAAAATATTTAATTTTCCATTAAAATGTCTCGAGTAAGATGATGCAATTTATAAAAAAAGATAAAATGCTTTACTACAATAATGAGATACATTTACCGGATAAAAGAACCGGCGATGGAATGGCTCAAAAACTCAACTTTGTATTACTTGTCCAAATTATAGTATCTTGGGTAAACTACACTGGTAGTCACCAAATTTTTAGGGCGCTTTCAATAAGGTTACCGAACTTTTAAAACTTTCATTACAGTCATTCAACTTTTAATTCGCTTTCAATAAGGTCACTGCCGTCAACCACCGTTAAAAAAGCTGACATGACATGTTAAATTTAAGGGTAAAATACATTGTTAGTCACTGAACTTTTAAGAGGCTTTCAATATGGTCACCGAACTTTTAAAACTTCCATTACCATCACTCAACTTTTAATTCGCTTTAATTACCGTTAAAAAAGTTGATGTGACACGTTAATTTTAAAAATAAACTTTTCCCACCATATTTTATCTCCATGTCTTATTTTCTGCCATTCAAACATGTCTATCTTTTAGATACATTAATATTTTCCTTTGAACTCCTCATTATCCAGTGCATGACTCAGTAAATGTTAGGCCTGAAGCATAAAGAGGATTTTTATGAGCAAAATTTTAGTTATTTCTTTATCATTCCATCATCGGATGTCTCCCAATATTTTTCTTGTTCTCACACATGTCGCATGCATGTCTAGATACATTAATATTTTCCTTGATGTGTTACTAGAGAAGTAACGACCTTCACCAAAAAAATTACAATTTGATTCATATGGAAGAACGAGACATATTTGGATGAAAGAAAATAAGAGGGGAGAGAAAATATGGTGGGAAAACGTTTATTTTTAAACTTAACGTGTCACATCAGCTTTTTTTAATGGTAATGAAAGCGAATTAAAAGTTGAGTGATAGTAATGAAATTTTTAAAAATTCGGTGACCATATTGAAAGCCTCTTAAAAGTTCAGTGACTAACAGTGTATTTTACCCTTACATTTAACATGCCACGTCAGTTTTTTTAACGGTAGTTGACGGCAGTGACCTTATTGAAAGCGAATTAAAAGTTGGGTGACTGTAATGAAAGTTTTAAAAGTTTAGTGACCTTATTGAAAGCGCCATAAAAGTTCAGTGACTACCAGTGTAGTTTACCCTAGTATCTTTTTTCCCACTAATAAATTATCATTCTCCCCATGGAAACAACTCACGAACATCATCGGCGTTCCAGCCGTTGTCGTTTCGTAGAAGCATCATTTTCTTCAGATGTTTTCTGCTCCTTGTGTTCACTGTCGTTTTCCTTGCCTCCCTCGTATTTGAAGGTCCAACCACAAAACTCGGACTCGGGAAACAACGACGTTGGTGTTGCTTTGTAGAAGGCTAAAGGAACCTGCTTTACCCGACGTCGAATCTGTGCATTTATGGGGGAAAAAGATTAAAACAATGAATTAATTGAAAGTGCTGATCAGAACCTACGTTGCCTCGACTATTTTTTTTAAAATATTTGGTCCCTTACATAGAGTTTGAGATTTAAAAATTTGGTCCCTTATTAAATTTATTAACCTTAGAAGCAAAAATCATCAATAACTCAATAAAACATGTAAGTAAATTTTGATAGAAAATACTAACAGCATCAACGATTGGACTAGAATTTTAAATTTGAAAAGTAAAAGGGTTTAACTTTTAACATTTTCAATATGGAGACCAGATCTAAAACTTGTCAAAGGACAAGGACTGAGAGCATATTTTGACCTAATACTCGTGTCCAACAGATATTTAGACATGCTATGAAGTATGGGGCTATTATTCCATGCTGGCAGTGGAAATAAAATATTCCACAAGCATATGCCTAAATTCATTCTAAAAACTAAAATCTAAATCTCTAACCGTAAAATCTTAAAATCTAAAACTCTAACCTTAAATTCTAAATCATGCAACATAAACTCTAAACTAAACATCTAAACCATAAATTGAACCCGTGCATGAAATATTTTTCCGTGAAGTATGATCTTTTAAAATATACGAAAACAAGATTTTTCACCTAGGACACATCATATCTGACACTCTGCAAGAGCCCGGGTAAGTAGACCAGGACCATGAAAGATTTATTTTGAGAGCTTGTAGCCTGTCCTGATATAGAAGGCCATTCCAAAGTTGAAAAACTTGTATATTTCAGGTAGTATATATATAAAAAGAAGAAATAGGATCAGGGAAGCTTTCTCGAATGTCTACGTAACATTTCTGCATATTGATAGAAAGAGATAAATATGATATTTACCTCGTCTCCAAATATTGTTGCATATGAACCAGAACTAAAATCTTTGATGTCCATTTCAGTGGTTTTCGATCTAACCGTCAAATCATTCTCCAATGACAACACAAACCTAAAAGAATAAAAAGTGAAAACATTAGGTATCTATACATATAGTGTTTCAAAGGATAAAAGCACCATGTTCTTACCTTGAAACCGGTGGGCAGTAATGGTGTCGAAGGGTGTCTATTTCCCAAAGAGAACTTCCTGTTCAAGGAAACATTGACATAAAATCTCATCAAATTAAGGAATGTCCACCACCCAAAACTTATAGATGAGCTATTGGATGCAAAACCAAGAATTATAGACATTAAGGATTAAGTTGTACAGAGGAACATTGTACATTCAAGATTTGTATCATTCGCAAATCCCCACGTGGTTCGTAGGAAGCTTGGATGTCTGTATATTAACAAATTAAACCCAACTCCATTCAGAATCAGAAGATGGAAATACCAAAACTTCCCAAGTTAATCGGCCAGGTCAAAAATGAGAATAAAAAACATCTATTTTTCAAATAATATGGTGACAGTAAGAAATCTATGTCCTGCAGTGATGCACTCTTGGTTTTAAAAAGCGTGAGGCGGTCCGAGGCGTAAAAGGCCCCTAGAGCCGAGGCGCGAGGCGTGAGGCGAAAGCGCTCGCCTTTCGTAGGTGAGGCGCCTTTTTATCTTAAAAATTTATAAATTAATTATATAACATATTTTATACTTAAAAATATGATAATTATAATATAAATGCTAAATAATTAAAATATTTCAATTATATGTAAATTTCAAAAGTATTAAAAATAAATATATTAAAATATTAATAAATTATATTATTTGAATATGTAATTTTAATATTTTATTTAAATAAATAAATATTTAAAAATAAATCTTATTTTATTATATTGATTTATATTAAAATCAATATTAACTTCATGGTTAGAATAAGTATTTGGGTAACAAAATTAATAATATAATAATGATAACAAAATCCTAATAAAAAGATAATGAAAAGACAGTATTAGACTTGAGATATTTTTGATGGGAAGTAAGGAGCGGTGTTTTTGTCTGTTCACTGATTTTGATAGGCCCAAGATTTTCTTCTGCCACTCAACAGATAGAAGTAAAACACGACTCTTTTTTTTCTTCAAAAGCCATCTCCTGTTCATCTTCTTCAATAGACTTTTCCATGTTTTTCTTCTTTTTCACGTTTTTTTTCTTCTAATTACAAGAAGCGCGAAAGCGCTCGCCTCACGCCTCAGGCGAAAAGCCCTTGAGGCGCGCGCCTCCAAGCGCCTCTTGTACCTCGCCTCGCCTCAGCCATTGGAGGCGTTTTTTCCTGCGCCTCACGCCTCAGGCGCGCCTGAAGCGCGCTTTTTACAATTAAGGATGCACTCAACTACAAAAATAATCAATGCCCAAGTACTTAATAGTAAACTGCTACAAGCTTAACCTATGAGTAAAGAGAATTCAAAATCTCTAAGTTGTTAACACTATCACTAAATAGAAGCTTCCATTTTCATATAGAATGCACATTAATTCTTTGTCAGTCCATATCTTTTATAATAAATATATTCCATAACAGCTTATGAAGGTAAAAAGATGCATAAATTCAACAATTTAAGTACACTAGAGCAATTAAGTTTTAATTTGATGTAATAAAACATGCTGAAAAGATACTTACTCATGGCATTTGATTTCATAGGATTGCTCTCCTCACTATTGAAATGATCAATACCAGGTCTTTTGTCAGATCCAGAATCATTTGCCTTGTTGACCATATCTTCAGCTTTAGATCTATCTTCTGTACTTTCATCGCCATCTTCCTAAAATGGAAAAAAAACCAACCAAATTCACAAACTTTGTTGCACTTATGCAAGAGAGTTTAATTAAATTTGTTAAATAATCAGATTGTAGTAGTACCTTGTGGACCAAACAGTTAATTGATGGATGCCGACGTAAAAGGTTGTGAATCAAAGCAATGATAACCAGTGCTCCGGACGGAGGGACTGAGACCAACAGTCTACTTAATTTCTTAGCAAAAGCAGCAGCCAAATATGCAGGAAGAAGTGGCGACTTCAGGCACGAATCAAGAAGCTGCAAAACAAGGAAAGAAAACATAATTAACTAGAAGATAATAACAGCAGCAGCAGCAGAACTCTTTAGTTGATTAGAAAATCCTATAATGTTCTACATGATAAGGGACAGACAACTTAGTACCAAAAAGAAACGGATAAGGGACAGAAAACCATGCTCAGAACCTTAATGCTTAAAACAAGAAACATTTTAAGTGTCCTGTTCTTTTAACACATGTAGCCTATTAAGCACAACTGAAATGACAAAAAATTCAAAAATTGGAGGTATGAAAGGTTAACCATCAATGACAAAGTCGTTGGATTTAGAATCAATGCAAAGAAGTAGATACACTTGCAATTTCTCAATAGTTTCACTGTTTGCATTAATACCAAAGTCGGACTATCAACTTGACAAAAATATTTCCAGTATCTAATCTAAAGCTAAATTTTACAGCATTCTGCAGACAGAGGTGAACCTATAAAAGCATAGACAAATGTGATAGTTTAGCAATTGTATTACCTGAAAAAACTTGGCTCTATGTTTTGCCATGAAGATAGAAGGTGACAGAAGCGCATAAAGCTTTTCATAGAAATTTGGGTACTCTAGACCATGTTGTGTCATTAGGATGAAGAGGCTGCTAAGTGCCATGACACTAACAACACCGCCAATATCGTATGATCTTGTTAAGAAGTCACTGCACATTATAGTAAATAAATCAGCTTATTCTGATGATGCATCAATAAGGGATAAAACTACTGGGATTAAATCAATTACCATAAAATTATAGGATTCGACAAATGAGGGATGACTGCCTGATGAAGAGTGGCAAGAACCTGAGAAAGCACATGAAGGACTGTATTAAGAACAAACAAAATCCATATTTCATATAACCAGAAAAAGAAGATACATATTGCCAACCTTAAAAAAATCAATGTGAGCCTTACACCAGCCTACCTACCACCAATACTGAGGACAAGGAACACGCACATAATATAAGTTCAAAAGAATAAAACGGTTTTAGCATTTACCTCCTTGTATACATCTATAGGGATCGGTAGTCTAAGGAATGAAATCCATGCTTTAGTAAACTTCAGTTTCATCTTCTTGGCAATGGTGGCTGGAGACAACACCTGAAGGCATCCCATCCCATCCCAAAAAAATCACAAAAAGGATAAAGAACTTAATATTTCAAAGTGTCAATTAAAGTAAGCAAAAAAGGCAGACTATCTGCTAATATGCAACTTAAATCTAAAAGGGAATGATCGAACCATCTTCCTCAAAAAATAACTGATAACTTACATTTTTTGTTTGTTTTTTAGTTTTAAGATTTTTATCTTCTGCCTTCTGACACTTGGGGAACTCTTCTTTATCATGTTCTTCCTTTGATAAAATTCCTGTTTAATACAGAACAAATAAATAATTTTGCTTCACTGATAAAGCACAGTTACTATGCAATTTAAAAGGGAAGTCTGTGTCTAATTGTCAGCAACTTCCTAACATCACTCGCACTAAAAATCAAGCACAGCAAACCCAAAAGGAAAGGTTAAATCACAAAATTTTCCGTATTAATAGTTTCATCCAGGAAAAAGTAAAGAATGAATCATGATCTCCCCCTAGTCAAGGCTATAGATGACAATAGACAGAATAATTCTTCTAAAATTAAAATCTGTACTAAAATATCTAAAGGACAGCTACTTTAAATATAAAAAACAGAAAGAATCACCTGATCCACTCCACATCTCATACTCAGATTTTCCGTCATTGCCTTCCAAAGGGGGGATGTGAGATATGATGTAATGTATCTTGTGAATAGAAAGCTCAATGCTGCAACAAACACAGGAGCAATTCAGCAACCTCCCGTTCTCATATTGTAATTATAACAACCATCCAGCATTATAAGATGGCATGGGGGAGCATGCAGAAGGTGCAATTTCATATGTCATCCCAAATTCATTATTAAGTACAAAATAGAAGTTTAAGCAGATTCATTTGCAGAGACACGTCATAAGAGTAGAAAAAAAGAGTATTTACAAAGATATTAACAATATAATGGCCAAATCTAACCTCTCTCTTGATCGACTCCCACTTTCATCATCTCCACCCACAGTTTTGTCATCTAAGCAAAGAAAAATAAGGAAAGTTAATCGAACAAAGTCCAAGAAAATAAAATCTGAAGAGAACAGATATGTATTTTGAAATAGAGACGGTTAAAAGGTACCAGGGGTATCTGTTGTGTCCAAAGTTTTAGCAAGTTTTTCCATGCTAATGAAGGTAAAATACCTGTAAAAGAAAAAAGGAAATGCACCATTTATCATAGCAAGAAATGACAAATTACCAAGAAAATATGAAACCTAACATAAAAATTTCGGCAACTACAAATTTGTTCTGTGGAAGGGGAGCCAACAAGAAGAAGATGTATTGAGAGAAACTGCTGAATTTATAACTAGAATGCACTATCACCTCTTCCATCAATAACAATGACCTGATTGGTAGCATTAATCCAAAACCGTAAAGAGAAAGGAATTGGAACACAGACGTGATCTAACTATTTTAAAACAATGAAACTTCACAACAGGTCAGATTTGGGCATATAATAGCAAAAGAAAGTTTGAACCATACCGGACATCAATATACTTAAAAAACTTTGAAGCAAGCAACTCTGATAAAAAATCAAGAGGTGCTGCGGATTGAACCTGAAAAAATATAACTAATTAAAAACTGATAATAAAAATGTAAATGGAAATAATTATAAACACCATTGAAGCGTGATTTTAACCATACTTTCAAGGTAAATAAAACTTACAATGCTGCGCAGCAATTTGTTATAAATAGCGGAGTAAAAGTTTCCTCCATTTCCGAGTTTCACGAATTCCATGAATGAATCCAACACAATTTCCTACACAAAAAGAGCAATCAAAACGTCGCCGTCAAGTTCAAATGTATAAGGAAGAAGAATTAAACTAAAAAGAGAAAAGAAAACGAAGTTACTCTCAAAGCGTCTTCAGTAGCCGGCGAAACCAAAACTTCAATCAACAATGTAATGAACTCATCGAACTTCGATCTCAGCCACGTCCTGTAAATAAACTCGGGATCCTCCTTAGCTGAATCGTCGAGACGCGGCCGTTTTTTTGAAGACTGAGATGGAGGGAGGTCGGGGAGCACCGTGGTGAAAAAAGACTGCAGCGAGAGGAGTGATTCGAGAACGTGTTGTGGCGGCGACCATGGCGATATGAAGGTGAGGAGGATAGGGAGATTGTTGATGTGAACTCGTGAAGAGAGGAGTTGCTGACCTAGGGTTTTCAACTCTTTCAACTTGGTCTTTTGGGGTTTCTTTGTGAGAATTGATGTCATTGGTAATAGCTTGAGACTAGCGAGAGCTTGAAGCGAGTTTCAAGTTGGAGGGAAAGAAAGCGCAAAAATAGAAAAGGAGAAGCAGCCCCAGTTTTATTTAGGTTTGAGTTTGGTCTAACCTGTTTTCAATTTTATAATATGATTTTTTTGAAAAAATATTTTGATACACAAGTTTTTTAGGGTTTAAGGGTTTAATGTATATTTAAAGTTTATAATTAAAATTTAGCATTTAAGTTTAAAGTCTATATTTTATGGTGTTAGGGCTATGAATTTAGCTTTTAAATTTTATAAGTTAAATATAAAAAATCATGTAAATGTTTCTTTACATAACTTATGTCTCAAAATATAATTTTTTATGACGTGGCACACATTTTTTACAGTTCATTTTATTTGTCGTTTGACAAGATTTTAGCATACTTTAACGGTCGTTTAGTGCTCGTATAGGGATCTTCACGGCGTTAGTTTCTGATTTTGATTCTGGCGGTGGTCATAAAAAGATAGATCCCTACTCGGTTGAAGATTGTTTGCCGATATAATTAAACTTGGGTAGCGGAGCAATCTGCCTGATAGTTTGATTCGCTCACCGCTCATTTTTCACCTGTAAAGCGTCTCATTTAGATAGAGACAAAGAGATTCGAGAAGACTTCTGAATTTTGATGGTATGTTAATATCTATATAAATAATTATTTTTTGCACATTTGGGTTGTATGAGATTTTGCCGATGTGATCGGTTGTCATTGTCAAAAAAGGGCGCGTATAAACTAAAATTTAATTAAGCTTGTGTTTCAAAATTATTAATCTTAAATGTGTTATATTTTGATACACAAGCTGTGTAGAAAAAAAATTACATAACTCTTCATATTGCAATAAAATCTAAAACCTAAATCACTAGCCCTAACACTTAAACCATGAACCTTAAACCTTAAAGTCTACATTCTAACCATAAATCTTAAATTTTACATCCTAACCCACAACATAAATCTCTAAACCCTGAAATTAAAAGGCTTGCATAAACTTTAGTTTACACAAGCTTGTATATCAAAGTATTTTTCATCTTAACTTTCAAAAGGCGTAAAGTAATTTAACCCCAACATTTCATTTTGGGTCAAAGTGACTCATATGCAGATAAAAATTGTTAGTCAATTAACAGTAAACAACTTAGAATGAATTGACAAAATGACACACAACAGAAAAAATATTTTATATTTTATATAATTTTATAAAATTATTTTTGATTAATGTGATATTCTTTCAAGTCAACACCTTTATTTATATGATATTGTCATGTCAGTGTGCACCGTCGTGTAGGTTTATCACGTCATTTCAAGCCAATTACCATTAGTTGATAGTTTTCATCCGCAGAAGGGTCATTTTGACCCAAAACGAAACGTTAATAATTAATTTGCTTAAAAATATGACTAAAATAACTATTCAATCAAACGTTAGAGGTATTTTTTACATTATGTCATTCCAAAACTTTAACCTAACCTATAAACCTTAAATCCTGACATCTATCCCTAAATTTAAAATTCTAAAACTCTAAACTTTGAATTATAAACTAAAATTTATAAGAAGATGCTTCCTTTCGCTATCGACTCCTTATCAAAGATCATAAGATTACGGTGACGCCATAAACTCCAACATAATTAGTTAACACCATCGTGCGTGTAGTATGGCCGGCTCAGGTTCTTGAACATCCAATCGTGCAGATCCAAGGTTAGAAAATAGAAACTCATAAAGCTTGTCCGGTTTGACTCTTCTCAATCATATAGCATTGGCTTGGAAACACTTAAGTAAGACATGGTCCAAGTCTTCCTTCCAACGGCCACATTGAACGCATGTAGCAACACCCGCGTGAGGACACGGGACGGCCATATGACTATGTAGCAGTACTTTCAGAAACTGCGATACTCGCAACTGTTATGTACGTAATATTTTTATTATTAAAAAAATACACGAATGTAACATCCGTAGTGACCACAACAACATTTGTTATGTTTATAACCGCAATAAACACAACACGATAAAAATGCAACCGCAACCACAATTTAAGACTCGATCAAAGGACGTTTGACCTAATTCACATTAGTTAGCAATTTTCCTGCACTGCTAAGTGCTAACCATAAAAACATACAAAGACAGTTTGCGCATTCAACCTTCTTTAAGATCTTCCAAGTCTTGTCTCCCGGTAAAGTAGAACTTTTTTGTAATAGCAGCGTAATGTCACGCCCCACCAGGTCGCGACCCAGCCAACTGAGGGGCACACCCGCCAAAGAGCACCGAGCAGCACCGAGGTGCCCCACCCAGGTGCGCTACGCGTGCCCGAAGAGCCCCACCTAGGTGCTCACGGGCCAACTTAGAGAAAATGAGATGCAATGATCTTTTTAAGGCCAAGGATGGTCCAAGGAAGGATCTAGAACGACCCAGGGAGCTCCAAACGTCTCCACACTATTCTGAGGGGTTCAAGAATGTTCCACAACACTCTAGGCTCATCCGGAGGAACCTAGAAGACTCGGGACAAGTCGAGAAGGCTCGGGATAAGTCCGGAAGGCTCGGGACAACTCCGGACGTCTCCGGAATATTCTAGAATATCTTAGAACATGGTAGAGCTTTTAGACCATTTAGGATATAACTAGATATATATATAGAACTATCTAGAGATATTTAGGTTTAGAAGATATTTTGGGAGGCAACATTGTAGCCGTTGGATCAAAACGATCCTAGCCGTCCGTTGAGGAGGTGGGTGCCTATAAATAGGGCCACCCCTCTCATTTGTAAATCACCTAAGTAGTCACTCAAGCTCTCTTGTAAAGTTCTCTTGTAAAGCTTTCGTTGCTTAATACAAGGTCCTTTCCTTATAAACTCTTTTGCTCCTTGTGTTTGCCATAGCGTTGCGCGTTTAAGGCTTGCTAACATCGTGCCGAAAGTGTTAGCGCCGCACAGATTGAGCTTGAAGAATTAAGTCCGTGATAGTTGGTATCAGAGCGTGTTACGATCGCTCGGGACATGGCTAAAACAGGCAAGAGCAAAATGGCAAGCTCATATGACACGGAGGTCATGATGGAGCAACGAGGGCGCGAGAAGATGGTCGACCCTGAGACAACAAGGCCAAGGGCCAAGTCAAGGGACGCGATCTCTAGCTTGGAGACCCGTCTTACCCACATTGAGGAGAACGTGGTGGGTGTGAGCACCCAAGTGGACGACCTTACCCAACGAGTGGAAGGCCTAGAGGCGGAGGATGCCGAGATCCACACAGCCGTGAGGGCTATGAGACTCAAGCTAGAGGAGACCCTGCGCGCAGAGATGGGGCAAATCCGCGATCTTCTCATGGTAGAGCTCTTGAAGGTACGTGATTCTTGCCAACATGAACTAGACACCATGCGTGCTAAGCTTGAGTAACTACAAGGCGATGTTGCCTTGTGAAAACGTGTTATGGCAGCCGGGCCAAGCACCACCGTGGAGGCTAGAAGGGTCGAGGTGCCCAAGCCTCAAACCTTTTTGGGGTCACGCAACGCCAAAGAAGTAGACAACTTTCTTGTATGGCTTGGAGCAATACTTAGAAGCCGTTGGCATCAGGGAGGATGCCTCTAAGGTCCAGACCGCGACCTTATACCTCACCGACACCGCCATGCTTTGGTAGAGGATGAGGCGTCTCGACATTGAGAGAGGTACGTGCACCATCTCTACCTTTGCTGATTTTAAAAAGGAGCTTAAACGGTAATTCTATCCGGAGAATGTCGAGGAAGAAGCAAGGGCACGACTACGAAGACTCAAGCAATCGGGGAACATCCAAGACTATGTCAAGGAGTTCACAAGCTTGGTGCTCGAGATCCCCGACCTCTCCGACAAATACTCACTCTTTAACTTTGTCGATGGACTCCAACCATGGGCCAAGACCGAGTTAAGGCGTCATGGGGTGCAAAACCTTGCCGATGCCATCGCCGTGGCCGAGAGCCTCATTGATTACTCAAGCCACAAGGAGTCCACCCCCAGGCCAAAGGATGACAAAGAGGGCCATGCCAAAGGTGGGGGAGAGAGGAGCCACCACAAAGAGAGTCGCAAGGACGATAACACCCCAAAGCACAAAGGCTCGTCCTCATGGAGGGACAAAGACCGAGGTAGGTCTAAAGACTCTCATAGTTCCAAGAAGTCACCGCCTAGTAGTTGCTACATCTGTGATGGTGATCATTGGGTTCGGGAGTGCCCTCAACGCCAAGCACTCAGTTCGCTCCTAGCCAAGCATCAAGAAGGGAGCGATGCCGATGAAGGTAGCAATGCCGAAGGAGGCCAAGGTGCACAAATGGGATCACTACAACTCTTGAATGGCATCCAATCTGCCCCAAAGACCCAAGCCAAGAGGTTGCTATATGTGGACGTCACCATCAATGGAAAAGCATCAAGAGCCATGCTCGACACAGGTGCGTCCCATAACTTTGTTTCTTTGGAGGAAGCAAAGAGGCTTGGTCTTAGTGTCGTAAAAGGGGGAGGATCCGTCAAGGCAGTGAACTCTACTGCCCAACCCATCCGAGGGTTCGCTCGAGGAGTCAAGACCATCGTTGGGACGTGGTCAGGACGCATGGACTTCTCAGTTGTGCCGATGGACGACTATCCGATCATCCTAGGGCTCGAGTTCTTCAAGCAAGCCAAGGCAATCCCAATGCCATTTGCCAACAGTCTGTGCATCACGGAGGGTGTACGATCATGTATGGTACCAACGCTAACGGCCACCAAGCAAGGGTCAGGAGTACTCTCCGCTCTTCAACTCAAAAGGGTCGTCCGTAGGGCCAAGTCGTCCAAGGGATTGAACCAAGACAAAGGGGTGACCGTGTCTGAGAAGGCCACCAAGCATGTTCGAGGGGAGAACATAGCTTCCAAGACCATCGAGGGTCAAGGTTCGAAGGGAAGGTCTTCCAACAATGCCGACAAGCCTAGGGTAAAGGCGAGGCGAGCTAGGAGTCAAGGGAAGCACTCCAACAACACCCATGTTCCACGAAGACGCGACAAGGGCGTCACGAGATCGGGTGGGGGAGGATGTCACGCCCCACCAGGTCGCGACCCAGCCAACCGAGGGGCACACCCGCCAGGGAGCACCGAGCAGCACCGAGGTGCCCCACCCAGGTGCGCTACGCGCGCCCGAAGAGCCCCACCTAGGTGCGCTGCGCGTGCCCAAGGTGCCCCACCTAGGTGCTCACGGGCCAACTTAGAGAAAATGAGATGCAATGATCCTTTTAAGGCCAAGGATGGTCCAAGGAAGGATCTAGAACGACCCAAAGAGCTCCAAACGTTTCCACACTATTCCAAGGGGTTCAAGAACGTTCCGCAACACTCTAGGCTCATCCAGAGGAACCTAGAAGACTCGGGACAAGTCGAGAAGGCTCGGGACAACTCCGGACGTCTCCGGAATATTCTAGAATATCTTAGAACATGGTAGAGCTTTTAGACCATTTAGGATATAACTAGATATGTATAGAACTATCTAGAGATATCTAGGTTTAGAAGATATTTTGGGAGGCAACATTGTAGCCGTTGGATCAAAACGATCCTAGTCGTCCGTTGAGGAGGTGAGTGCCTATAAATAGGGCCACCCCTCTCATTTGTAAATCACCTAAGTAGTCACTTAAGCTCTCTTGTGAAGTTCTCTTGTAAAGCTTCCGTTGCTTAATACAAGGTCATTTCCTTGTAAACTCTTTTGCTCCTTGTGTTTGCCATAGCATTGCGCGTTTAAGGCTTGCTAACATTGTGCCGAGAGTGTTAGCGCCGCACGGATTGAGCTTGAAGAATTAAGTTCGTGACAGTAAGCTGAGTAATATACTAATATATTATGTCTCGTGCTTGAATCTCAAATAAAAATAAATAAAAATAAAATATAACATGCACCGTGACGTTTTTTATCAACGTCACATTAATAATTAGTAATATACTAATATATTATGATTAATTATTTTCAAAGGAAAAATAGAGTTTGGATTTTCATTATTTTTAATTTATCAAAGTTTGAATTTTTGGCCGATTAATTTAGATTGAATTTTATAGAATTCGAATATGGGGTGACCCTCTCAACTCAATTTTCTCCATTCACAATGTCAATACTCGAATTACTAACACTTAAGGACCTAACATTTATTCCACTAAATTAACTTCTTGTTGATTTTTCTTGTAATTTTTAGCTGCTAACTGAATAAGAGTATCTTTAATTTTGGATGCCAATGTATCTATTTATAACGATAAATCTTAATTTTATATTAGTAGAATAACAATAAAAGTGCATCAAAATATGAATAATTTAAATAATAAAAAAATGAAGTGCAATTTTAAATTTAAGGTTTAAGAGTGTAAGAAACCTTCCAACTTTAAAAAAAATTAATTAAGTCTCTGAATTTTTTTTCACCCAACTAAACTCTTAAATCAATAAATTTAATCAATTAAATCTTTTGACCAATTTTGACTATTAAATTTTGATAGTTTCTAAATCTGTTAGTGCAGTGCGTCGTGTCATAGTGTTTCCACTTGACATTTTCAAAAAAACTATTTTACTTAATTTTTTAAAAAAAGTTCTAAAAAACTTATAAATTTTATAAAAAAAATTATTTTTTGAAAAAAAATCTGCAGTAGTGTATTATGTGCCAGTAATATCTAAAGAAAAAAATGTCAATATTTAATGGTTAAAATTAGTCAAAGGACTTAATTAATTAAATTTTTTGGTTCAATAACTTAATTGGGTAAAAAAACTAGAAACTTAATTATTTTTTTTCTAAAAGTTTGAAGGCTTCTTACACCTTCGAGCCTAAAATTAATAAAAAAAGTTCTAATATTTAAAAGTTACTAATAAAATATTTCTAAATGTATATGTAATAATATACTAGTAAACATCTAAATTTTATCGCACCTAAGATACGGTTGAAAGAAAATATTTCATGTTAAATACTATTTCAAAATTTATTCAATCATAGTCATAGGTAGAATAATAAAAAAATGGTAAAGTACACATACGGTCACTGAACTTTGGTAAAAAAAATAAAATAGTAACTAAACTTTCAAAAATCACGAAATGACAATTAAACTTTATATTTTGAAACAAAATGGTAACTGGAGTGTTAAACCTCGTTAACCCTTAACAGAAATATGATTGTATATGCCACATCACCGCCTTTTTCCCACCTCATATTTAAAAACAATATACTCATTTTTAACGTCATATTTAAAAAATTATTTTGAATCACCCCTTTAAAAAATAAAAAACACAAATAATTTCAAAAACCCAAAGTATGTCGATTGATGAAACCAAATCTCCTCCCAGACACTCGTCGGCGCGTAAAAAAAGAAGGCAGAGAAAAAATTATTTCATATTGGGCGTTGAGAGACAGACGGTGGCGGCTCCAACATTCGACGCGAAACCACCGCTTACAGACAAGGGAGCACCGATTTCGATTGCCAGGGCCGAGAAACTGAAAAACATAAGCCAAACACTCGTCGAGAATTTCATCGGTGTAATCCTAGTTCGTTATGATCTCATCGAGAAATTCCTCGCTAGAAAGGAAAACAGAAGGTGAGGGAGGTTTCTCGGTGCAAAGCGGCGGAAGAGAATTGGCCCATTTACGGCGGGTCAAAATATGCGCCACCGAAGAAAAGTAACTGAGAATAACCCCCTCTGTCTTTTTTTGTGGGATTGTTTTGGGTTGTTTGCAAGGTTGAATTATGTACGGGGGATTTGATTTCCTCAATCGACAGATGCTTTGGGTTGTCTGGGAGAAGATTTGATTTCCTCAATCGAATACTTTAGGTTTTTAAAATTATTTGTATTTTTTATTTTTTAAAGGGGTGATTAAAAATATTTTATTTATTTATTTTTAAATATGGCGTGAAAATAAGTATATCATTTTTTAAATATGAGGTGGGAAAAAGGCGGTGATGTGGCATATACAATCATATTTCTGTTAAGGGTTAACGGGCTTTAACGCTCCAGTTACCATTTTATTTCAAAATATAAAGTTTAATTGTCATTTCGTGATTTTTGAAAGTTTGGTTATCATTTTATTTTTTTTACCAAAATTCAGTGACGTCTGTGTACTTTACCTTAAAAAAACTGTAAGTGATCTCATTTTTTTTTGAAATATGCAATCTTATTCAATACAAGTTTATTCTTAGACGAGATGTTATTAGTTGTTTTATTTAAAGGTTATATAATATTACATCAAAATAACATTAATTATTATTTATGAAAAAATATTTTAATAAATTTTAACTAAATTTAAATTTGATTAATTTGTGATTAAGTTCTCCATTGCATTGTGACATCAGCTTGTGACATTTTTATCAACGTTTAAATCTTAATTCAAATATTAATTGTGATTTGTGACTATTACAGTTCAATTCTATTAACTTTCTAAGTGCGACGGTTGCATATAGACTTTTATTGACTATTTTTATTGTTGTTGCTTCTGCAGAACGAAGTTTTTCAAATTTAAAGTTTTTGAAGTCATACTTACGACCAACTATGTCGTAAGAAATACTAAATGGACTTGTTTTGATGGAAATTGAGAGCGATCTTTTGAAAGAAGTTAATATTAAAAACGTTGTAAATGATTTTGCTTTAAAATATGCAAGAAGAACAACGTTTTTTTTAAGTAAAATTATTAGATTTTTAGATGTCTGTAAATTATTTTCTGTTGATCAATAGATTAATCTAACATTTTTTATTAAGGGAACTTTATGTGAAAAAATACATTATACTTCTTTCATTTTAATAAATCGAATATGATCGAACAGGGCTTCTTAAATATTTAAACCGCTCTAAAAAATAATTTAAGTAATTAATAATTTCTTAAGTAATACATTTTCTATTTGTCAGAGAAAATTAATGAGTTTTTTTAAACAGAAAATTAATAAATTTTTACACATTGTAGATATAGATGAAAAATATAAGTAATAATATTACAATTTCACGGAACATATCTGACGGGATATTATAAAATAATATAAGTTCATTATCATCTCCATCTCGTTCTATCAGAAGTGTTTGTTTTTGTATTTTCAAAAAATATATATTTTGGTTTTGTGATGACTGATAACTAATTTTGCATTCAAATTTTCAATTTAATAAGTTTAAATTCCACCTGCAAAAGCACGTTTTAACCCAAATTTTGTTTTGGTCGAGAAATCAATCAGCCATGGTTTACGATAAGGAAAAGATCTCGTCCTCATCTTCGAGAAAGTCGAGGTCTCTTCCGCCGGGAGAAGAAACGCCTCTCCTAGGCGAGCCGAAGCCGCTATCGTCGCATCCCAAGACATTGGCCAATTTTTTTATAGCCATAGTCGGTGCCGGCGTTTTAGGAATGCCTTACGCTTTCAAGAGAACCGGATGGATCATGGGCTTGCTCATTCTTTTCTTCATTGCTGGTTCCACCACCTACTGTATGATGCTTTTGGTTCAAATCCGTCGCAAGCTCGACTCAGTTGACAATGGCATCGCCGAAGTTAATTCTTTTGGCGATCTGGGCTTTGCTGTTTGTGGCACCTCTGGCAGGTTTTGTTGTTGTTTTTAATTACGTTTTCATTTCTTTCCTAGATTTGGATTGTCTTGCTTTTATTTGTTATATAATCTTTCGGAAAATTTTGGCTAATCTTATAGGCGCTCATAATTAGATTTGCATTGGATTATGCCATGTTTATCGTTTGAAGTTCTTCAACAATGAAACTGAAATGCACCAGTATTGTTCTTTAGGTTAAAATATGATCTAAGTCCAGTACTCTTACCACATTTGAAATTTAGTCCTCTTACTTTTATTTATAGGAATTTAGTCCCTTATTTTGATCTAAAAACTCAAATTATCCTTAATTTTTTAATTAAATTGACTGGTGTGACATTTTGAAGAAAAAAACTAACTTAGCAACCATGTAAAATGTAGAGGACTAATATCAAAATAAGTGTCTAAATTATTTCGTTTTTTCCTTTTAGTTGCCTAAACTTTTCCCCCTAAACTCCTATTTTTTTGGTTAAAATAAGTGCCACAATTGACCTTAAAAGGGCCAAAAAAAAGTTTAAGCACCTAAAAGAAAAAAAACCCGGATAGTTTGGGCACTTATTAATCTAAAATGTAGAGGACTAAATTCTTGAAAATAAAAGTATGAACTAAATTCCAAATGTATGAAGAGTAAAGGGACTTGGAACATATTTTAACCCTTTCTTTATTGATCATCTGTTCCTTGCTTCACCAGGCTTATAGTTGACTATTGCAAGCTGTCTCTTGTTGATGATTTTTCTTGTTTTTATATGTTTATTCTAATGGGAAAACATCTTAATTTGATTATTTTATCCTCTCATTGCTAAAGCTTTTAATAATTATATTGGCAGGCTAGTTGTTGATGTACTCATTACTCTCTCTCAAGCTGGATTTTGTATTGGATATCTTATATTCATTTCCAACACTCTAATCAATCTTTTTCACAATCAACCATCCATGAATTCAAGCTTGAGCTGGGGGATGTCCCGTTTTACAACGAAGAGTTTGTATATATGGGGATGTTTTCCATTTCAATTGGGGTTGAATTCGATTAAAACATTAACAAATTTAGCTCCTTTAAGTATTTTTGCTGATGTGGTGGATATTGGGGCAATGGCAGTGGTTATGGTTGAGGATTTGAGACTTATCATGAAGCGAAGCGTGGAAGTTAAGGCCTTTGGGGGTGTCTCTGTGTTCTTTTACGGCATGGGCGTGGCGCTTTTCGGATACGAAGGGATTGCTATGGTTTTGCCTATAGAATCTGAGATGAAGGACAATGCTAAGTTTGGTAAGATATTGACACTCAGCATGGGTTTGACTACTTTGATGTATGGAGCATTTGGAGCTCTGGGTTACTTTGCTTTTGGTGCTGCAACCAAAGATATTATCACTTCTAACTTGGGGCCTGGCTGGATCAGCTTTTTGGTTCAACTAGGCCTTTGCATCAACTTATTTTTCACTTTCCCGTTGATGATGAATCCGGTGTATGAGATCGTTGAGAGACGGTTTTCCGGAGGGAGGTACTGCTTGTGGCTAAGATGGCTACTTGTTCTGTTTGTAAGTTTGGTAGCTTTGTTCGTGCCGAATTTCGCAGATTTCTTATCCTTGGTCGGAAGCAGCGTGTGTTGCTGTTTGGGGTTCATATTACCTGGCTTGTTCCATCTGTTGGCATTCAAAGACGAGCAGGGATGGAAGGGTTGCATTCTGGATGTTGTAATTATGACCTTTGGAGTTGTTCTTGCACTTTCAGGGACTTGGTTTTCTCTAATGGAGATCTTATCTGAGAAAGATTAGACAGACGTACAACTTCACAACGAAGGCGAGGTCTCCGAATACGCCTCGCTTGAATTCGCATTCGTACAATCCAATCATATTCTTTGTCTCTGAGCTTTTGGTATTGAAATTATGACCTTTGGCCTTGTTCTTGCAGGTTCAGGGATGGTGATCTTATCTGCGATACGGTTTCGTATCGAAGGCGAAGTCTATTCATAAAATCCGATCATATCCTTTAGGCAAGAAACTAGTTCTTCAATATCATAAAGTTGGAGAGGCCTGATTGTTTACCTCAACTCAAGTTGGAATGGTTGATAGAGTTATATTAGTGTTGGTGTATGTTCTTCATTCGTCCATTTTGTATGATATTACAAATGTTTTTCTTTTCAAGGATTACTATGCCTGTAAATCACTTAACTTTCCTTCATATTTGTAAATCCAAATAAACATTTTGCAGTTATTCTTCAGTTTAGATCCTGTTCCGAATTCGATGACCGAAAATTTTTGAGTCCTCGAGTGCACACATTTTAGCTATTCCGTAAGCGTATTTCATTGCATGCCGATAAAATACATATGATTTTAGTATAAGATTAATATTTGATATATTGTCAGTGTAAAAAAATGTGCGCAAGCATGCATATTCTCAAGCTAAAATCTAAAATCTAAATTTTTAACCTCAAAACTTAAACTCTAAATTGTAACTATAAACCCGAAATTTTAAATCATACCGCACAAACCTCTAACCCTGAACTAAACCCTACTCTTTTAAATGATTAAAATTGTAAAAAACAGGGAAAAAGTATTAAAATTGATCATAAAGATGAAACAACAAAAAGAAAGATTGATAAGGAAAACCTTGCGACAGACAAAAATACTCATTGGTCAGCTTGATAAGGAACGAAAGTATGCCGCGAATGGAAACAGTAATCATACCAAAAAAAGACGGCAATGTAATAAAAAAACAAGCTGAGCTCTATTGGTAACAATAATAATGCATTTTAAAAAGATAATTGAAATTATTAAAAAGCTTCCGGCGAATTCACGATTTCAATGTGGCATTTATTTTGAAAATATGCTTCGCGCTGGTATCGGATACACATGCCCTATGGATTCGTTTTCTTCGGCAAAAGTATCGTATGCATGATCTATGCCCTATATCGGTTACTCGGTCCTCTTGCACTCCCTTATGGAGGGCAATAGCTTTGGCTTGGCCTGATCTTAAAGACAGCATCTCTTGGTTGATTGGAGACGGGAAGGTTGTTGATGCCTTGGACGACATATGGATCCCAACTATTGGACCTTTGCGGGAGTATTTGTTACAGCCGGTCGATACTAGCACACGTCCCATGCGAAGTTGGGATCTAATGGATGGACATGGGGAATGGGACCGCGCGCGTCTATCGGCCCTCTTTGACCCTGCCGTTATACCGTACATTATGAGTATCCGCTGCCCGGATGCTTCGGATATTCCCGACTCCCCTGCTTGGCGGTATACTGCTGCCCAGAAATTCACGGCAAGCTCCGCCTACGAGTCGAAATGCCACACGTTCTGGGATAGTCGAGACCCTGTTTGGACGCTAGTGTGGTCTCTTCGCATCCCGCAGCGAGTCCGCATGTTTATCTGGCTGTGTTTCAAGCAGCGCCTCATGACCAACGTTGAACGTTTTCGACGATATCTAGCCCCTTCTCCTACATGCTCATACTGTGGAAAAGAGAATGAATCTGTCCTCCATGTCTTGCGAGATTGCATGGCAGCGCAACAGGTTTGGCGATCACTCATCCCCCCGAGCCTACATGCCTCATTCTTCGACGGGGAGATGGTAAACTGGTTGCAGAGTAATCTTTCTCAGCAGCATACACTGTCGGCATCGGATATACCATGGTACATCTTATTTGCGTCAGTAGTTTGGTATATTTGGAAGAACAGAAACGATTCTATCTTCAGTGATACTCGAGCGCCACCGGAACAACTCTTGGCACGAGCCATTGCATGAGCTAAATATATCAATAAAGCACAAGATCGTATCGGCCAAAGTCGAAATTCCTGCACCCAACAGCGTATTTGGAGTAGGCCAGAGGCGGGGTGGGTTTCCTTGTCGACTGACGGAGCTGTCTCGCACTCATCTAACTTAGGTGTCGCGGGAGGAGTTATTCGAACAGAGGATGGAGCATGGATTCTGGGTTTTAATAAAAAACTGGGTATTGTTAATCCGCTCCAAGCTGAGTTGTGGGTTGTCCTCATAGGACTCCGTCTTGCTAGATCAAAAGAATTTTCTCGGATCCTTATTCAGCTGGATAGCAAAGAAGCGGTTGATCACTTGAATCGCTCTAACGCTTTTCTCGATACAAACCCTCTCATCCGTGACATATCAAAGCTTAGAAGAACAGGAGGAGAGACTCTTGTTCGCTGGCTGCCGCGTGAAGGAAATAAAGTAGCTGATGCTCTCGCAAAGACAGCTAGTCCCGATAATTTCGATTTGATGATTTTTGATGAACCTTCGCCTTCTATTTCGCTTTTTTTAGACTCTGATTTATCGTTTTCGATGTAAACTCTTTCGAGCTATCATTTTAATTCGAAAAAAAAAGCTAGACTCAAATTCTAGTCAATAATATTCAATTGAGATTATAATTAATTTTAGGGAAACTACACCACTGACCACCAAATAAATTGGGATATCTAATTGAACCATCGAACTATAGAAATCGCCAATCAGACTACCGAACTTATAAAATCAACCTATTTTGACCACACCTAACGGTGGAATGAGGAACTGTCACATAACAATTGATGGGAAAAAATTAAAAATTACACATTTGGTCCATGTTATTTACATATTCTTTTAATTTAATCCTAATTTTAAATTAATAAAATAATAAATTATTTAATTAAGTGATGACACGTGTCAACACCTTGTTGGAAGACTTTAATTATTTATATTTAATTTTATTAATTTATTTCCCCCTCCAATTAGGTGGTGACACGTGTCACCACCAATTTAGAGGAGAAAAATAAAATTCTCTTCACATGCGCTAAGCAAGATTCAAATATGGGTCTTTCAAGTGTAAATCCAATGGCTTTGCCACTGCACCAAGCACAACTTTGTGCCATAATTCTCCAGATATAATATATACCTCTTATTAGTTTCTACATTTATAAGTCAAAAGATCGAAGCCTAAACACTAATTTCACGTATATAAATCCTAAACCCTAAACTCTAACCCTAAATATTTCAAATTAATTCCACGCTAAATATTTCAAATCAAACCCTAAACATTTCAAATTAAACATCAAACACTAAACATTTTAAATTAATTCCATGCTAAATATTTTAAATTAAACCCTAAACCCTAGAAATTTCAAATTAATTTCATGTTGAATATTTTAAGTTAAACCCTAAACCCTAAAAATTTCAAATTAATTTCATGCTGAATATTTCAAATTAAACCTTAAACCCTAAATATTTCAAATTAATTTCACGCTAAATATTTCAAATTAAACCCTAAACCCTAAACCCAAACTTTAAACCCTAAAAATTTCAAATTAATTATGCGCCAAAATATTTTAAATTAAACTATAAACCCTAAAAATTTCAAATTAATTCCATGCTAAATATTTCAAACTAAACCCTAAAACAAGATTTAAGGTTTAAGTTAAAATATTTAGCGTGCAATTAATTTGAAATTGTTAGAGTTTGGGTTTAGGGTTTAATTTGAAATATTTAGCACACAATTAATTTGAAATAATTAGGGTTTAGGGTTTGAGGTTTAGGGTTAAATTTGAAATATTTAACGTGAAATTAATTTGAAATAATTAGGGTTTGGAGTTTAGGGGGTAATTTGAAATATTTAGCATGAAATTAATTTGAAATTTTTAATGTTTGGGGTTAGGGTTTAATTTAAAATATTCAGTGTGGAATTAATTTGAAATGTTTAGAGTGAAATTAATTTGAAATATTTAGGGTTAAAGTTTAGGGTTTAGGATTTATATATGTGAAATTAGTGTTTAGGGTTTGAGCTTTTGGCTTATAAATGCAGAAATTAATAAGAGGTATATATTATATCTGGAGAATTATAGCACAAAGTTGTGCTTGGTGCAGTGGCAAAGTCATTGACTTTACAATTGATAGACCTAGGTTCGAATCTTGCTTAGTGTCACCACCTGGTTGGAGGGGAAAAATATATTAATAAAATCAAATATAAATAATTAAAGTCCTCTAGTAAGGTGTTGACACGTGTCACCACTTAATTAAATAATTTATTAGTTTATTAATTTAAAATTAGGACTAAATTGAAAGAATGTGTAAATAACAAGGACCAAATGTGTAATTTTTAAATTTTTTTCCGTTAATTGCCACGTGGTAGTTCCGTGACTTCACCGTTAGATTTTTAACAGCGGTGGTAAAAATAGGTTGATTTTATAAGTTCGGTGGTCTGATTGACGATTTCTATAGTTCGGTGATCTAAATAAGTATCTCTAATTTATTTGGTGGTCAGTGATATAATTTTAATAGTAGGAGATTACTCAATGTATTAAATATGACAACAAGTTATTAATAATAAAAAAGAAATTTAGTGAGAAAAATTTATGGGTGATTAAATTTTCTTTATAATCTAGTAATCCTCCGAGATTTTAACGTGGGAAGATTTGTATCTTTCTCGAGCTAAAGCTACAAATAAAGCTAAAAAAGTACTCTAACCTAGATTTCTTAAAATGAACCTCATTTTTTTAGGGTAAACTACACTGGTAGTCACTGAATTTTTAGGGCGCTTTCAATAAGGTCACCGAACTTTTAAAACTTTCATTACAGTCACCCAACTTTTAATTCGCTTTCAATAAGGTCACTGCCGTTAACCACCGTTAAAAAAGCTGACGTGGCATGTTAAATGTAAGTGTAAAATACATTGTTAGTCACTGAACTTTTAAGAGGCTTTCAATATGGTCACCGAACTTTTAAAAATTTCATTACTATCACTCAACTTTTATTTCGCTTTCATTACCGTTAAAAAAGTTGATGTGACACGTTAAGTTTAAAAATAAACGTTTTCCCACCATATTTTCTCTCCTCTCTTATTTTCTTCCATCCAAACATGTCTCTTTCTTCCATATGAATCAAATTGTAATTTTTTTGGTGAAGGTCATTACTTCTCTAGTAACATATCAAGGAAAATATTAATGTATCTAAACATGCATGCGACATGTGTGAGAACAAGAAAAATATTAGGAGACATCCGATGAATGAATGATAAAGAAATAACTAAAATTTTGCTCATAAAAATCCTCTTTATGCTTCAGGCCTGACATTTACTGAGTCATGCACTGGATAATGAGGAGTTCAAAGGAAAATATTAATGTATCTAAAAGATAGACATGTTTGGATGGAAGAAAATAAGACATGGAGATAAAATAGGGTGGGAAAAAGTTTATTTTTAAACTTAACGTGTCACATCATGGTTTTTTTTAACGGTAATGAAAGCGAATTAAAAGTTGAGTGATGGTAATAAAAGTTTTAAAAGTTCGGTGACCATATTGAAAGCCTCTTAAAAGTTCAGTGACTAACATTGTATTTTACTCTTAAATTTAAGATGTCATGTCAGCTTTTTTAACGGTGGTTGACGGCAGTGACCTTATTGAAAGCGAATTAAAAGTTGGGTGACTGTAATGAAAGTTTTAAAAGTTCGGTGACCTTATTGAAAGTGCCCTAAAAGTTCGGTGACTACCAGTGTAGTTTACCCTTTTTTTATGAGAACTACACGTTAAATTCAAGGGTAAACTATACTAATGACCACCGAACTATGGGGTTGGTGTCGATTTGACCACTATATTTTCAATTGTGTCAAATATACCACTTAACTATTTAAATGGGTCGAATTAAGCCACTCGCCGTTAAAAAAAACAAAAAAGTTGACGGAACTGTTAAAAAAATTGGTATAATTACACATTTGGTCCTTTATATTTATACAATGTATCAATTTACTCCTAATTTTAATCTAATAAAATAAATTAATTATTTAATAAGATGGTGACACGTGTCACCACCTTATTGGACGTCTTTAATTATTTTTATTTAATTTATTTAATTAATTTTCCACCTCCAATCAGGTGGTGACACGTGTCACCCAATTGGAGGTGGAAAAATGAGAGGAACAAAACGCCCCCATCATGGATCGAACCTGTGATCTTGGAGCAGCCAAGGTTTGTGTTTGCCACTAAACCAAGCACACTTTTGTGCTTTAAGGTACAACATTTAATATATGTGTTTAATAATTGTTAGTGCCCAGGAAAATGAAAGAAAAGAGAATGTGCACTTGGGTGGATTCGAACCAGGGACCTTAGGATGCATAGCACAAGTGCTTGCCATTGCACCAAGCAAATAATTTGTGATATGTTGTACAACATTTAATATATGTATTATATAATTTTTAATGCTTGGAAAAAGGAAGGAAATGTAATTTTAAGAAACTCGAACATAATATTCTTATGATGTATAAAAACATTTAAACCAATTAAATAAATGTAATAACTAAATTAAAGTTAAGAATATTAAATTATGTTTGTGAGTTTGAAATCGCTAAATGAATTAAATATAATTTTTAATTTTTTAATATAATTATATATATAATAATTTAATTAATTTTTTAGTAAATATTAAAATTATTAATCAAGTTAAAAAATCATTATATACGTGAAATTATAAAAATAAATCTGGAACTAAAAAATATAGTTAAATTTAGATTAATATATAAAAATTTTAAAATGATTTTTCTATTAAAAAATTAAAAAATAATATTAAATTTTTTATTTTAAATCGTGCACTAACTATAATTTAAAATATATACAAAATATTCTTAACTTTAATTTAGTTATTAGATTTATTTAATTGGTTTAGATGTTTTTATGCGAATATTATGTTCGAGTTTCTTAAAATTACATTTTCTTCCTTTTTCCAAGCATTAAAAATTATATAATACATATATTAAATGTTGTACAACATATCACAAATTATTCACTTGGTGCAGTGGCAAGCACTTGTGCTATGTATCCTAAGGTCCCTGTTTTGAATCCACCCAAGTGCACATTCTTTTCTTTCATTTTCCTGGGCACTAACAATCATTAAAGACATATATTAAATGTTGTATCTTAAAGCACAAAAGTGTGCTTGGTTCAGTGGCAAACACAAACCTTGGTTACTCCAAGGTCACAGGTTCAATCCATGATGGGGGCGTTTGTTCCTCTCATTTTTCCACCTCCAATTGGGTGACACGTGTCACCACCTGATTGGAGGTGGAAAATTAATTAAATAAATTAAATAAAAATAATTAAAGACGTCCAATAAGGTGGTGACACGTGTCACCATCTTATTAAATAATTAATTTATTTTATTAGATTAAAATTAGGAGTAAATTGATATATTGTATAAATATAAAGGACCAAATGTGTAATTATACCAATTTTTTTAACAGTCCGTCAACTTTTTCGTTTTTTTAACGGCGAGTGGCTTAATTGGAACCATTTAAATAGTTAAGTGGTATATTTGACACAATTGAAAATATAGTGGTCAAATCGACACCAACCCCATAGTTCGGTGGTCATTAGTATAGTTTACCCTAAATTCAAATGCTTATTTTTTTACACTTTAAATAAAATTTCATAATTTAATTCAAAAAATAATATAATCCCATCGTAATATCTATTTTTCAAGTTCATAAATTTAAGCACAACGTGCATATAAAACTAACTCAAATTTCTTAAAGGAAATAACATTTCATTTTTATGAGCATTCGCTGGGTTCCACTTATACAATCAATTAGTTGGTATAAATACAAGTTATAATTATTATTTATTTCGGTTGGTTCTGTTCCATAATGCTTGCCAAAGCAAATTTGAAAAAGTCAAACAATAGAATAAATAAACGTGAAGTCCATGGAAATTCTTCAGTTGAACTCTGAAGTTACCTCAAATTTATTAAATTTAACACCTTTTTCATTTTTAGTTTAATTGTAATTTTAATCCTCTAACTATGTTAAAATTTGAAGTTTATTTCTTTTATTTTAATTTGCAATACTATCAATAGATTTAAATTAATATCATTATCGGTTGTCAACGTTAAAGTGATGACACAATTTTTTTTAAAAAAATCGTAAATGTTCTAGTAACAAACAATTTACTATTGATTGAATATTGCTAGTTACATTTTCGCGTGAGGTGATTGATTATAGAATTTTACGAGAAAGTTAAGACACTGACAAATGTTTAATTAATTTTTTTATTCTTACATGTAATAAAAAATATCATCATTTTAACATTTTTTGGGGAATTTTTTTTCACTTGGGGTGTACCATATAATAGTCCATCAAAAATCATGTCATCGTTTTTGGCTTGTTTTTGGCTGAAACTATAATTAGACTTGTTTTTGGCTGAAACCATATAATAAGACACTGCCAAATTATGTTAAATTAAAGTAGAGTTGGATTAAATCTCAATTTCAGCACAATACAAGGACTGAAACTATAATTAGACTTGTTTTTGGCTGTTTGACTAACCTCTTCGACACGGTCGTTGACCCAAGATAAACTTTACCCGCGAAGAAACCCTCTTCACAATGTTGTCCGCTAGCATCCAAAGACTCGGTCTTTTCATTTTTTTTTAAATTTTTTTAAGATATTTTGTAATTTACCCAAAGCACATGCACTGTTAATATTTTTGTGGGCAATGTGTATATTTTTATTGTTTATTTCCATTGTCAAAGTTTAGCTGTTGGATTTTCTTGAATAACGAAAACCCAATTTTGTGGAAACCAATAATTGATGTCAACTGAGGGGAAAAAAAGATAGCAGACCCTTTTTTGGTTGAATTGAGCAAAAATATTGGTTGATCAAAAAGCAAGAATTTTGATTATTTTTCTTATCATCTTGTTGGAGTATTTCCTTTTTTTGGTTTGGGGATAAGAGATATTTGAAGATGGGAATTTGCTGGTGTTCTCCAGCTGATAATCCAACACCAAGCACCACTGGTCATCTCAGTTCAGGTATTCATTTTCTTTCTCTTCAAAATATAGATTTTTCTTAGTTTTGCTAAATAATGCATGCAATTTGTTAAGCGGGTTCGATTTTGTTTTTCTTTATTTAGTTGAAATTTATTGATGCAATCCATGTTCTTTTTGTACTCAGCGCCAAAAACCCAGTTCTTGATGCTGTTTTGTTGTTGTATTTTGGTCATTTACTTGTGTTTTTCTGGATTATGTTAGATTTTGTGTTTTGATCATTACATACTGTTTTAGTATTTTTCATTTGCTTTCTTATTAGTTTTTAATTTCAAAATCTGAACATTTGCTAAGCATATTTCAATTCTGTGGATTTCCATAGTTATATCTCAGTCAACCAGCAACACAGCATCTACTGCAACGTCTAGGGGCAGTAACATATCCCGGGACAGCAGGTTCTCGGCTTCGAGTGGGGACGAGACTTTTCAAAATGGGCAAATTTTGCCCACCCCGAACCTAAGGGACTTCAGTTTTGCAGAAATGAAGGTTGCAACTAAGAACTTTAGGCCTGACATGGTGCTCGGTGAGGGCGGTTTCGGTAAAGTCTTCAAAGGCTGGCTCGATGAGAAGGGGACAGGGAAGAGTGGAATCGGAACCCCCATTGCTGTTAAGAAACTCAACTCTGAGGGCTGGCAAGGATTTGAGGAATGGCAGGTAATTTCATTAATTTTTGATATATTGTCACTTGCTTTTTCTTCTTTAATTATTTCCATGGATTTTCTCTTAAGATAAAATGTTCGTGCGTGTAAGACATAAGCTTCTAATTACCAAAAATGCCTTGTTAAAGAGAACCGGAAGAAAAGGCAGAAGTTTTCTGCTATTTAGAGAAAATGATGTCTTTAGAGTTCAAAGCTTGGTATGCAAAGTGAAGAGGACTGAAAAGTGAATAAGTATTCAAGGCTAAACCATATTATTATGCTTTACATTGCCATTTTGGAAGTTCCTTTTACCGTTTGCGTTTTGGGATAACCAGTTTTGTGTCCCACCGGATCCCCGCAAAATTTGTAGCTCAGAGAGTTTTACGAATGCCATTTCTCGTAAAACATCATAATATTGTTCCATGTCATCTTGCATAGGCGCTTTTTACTTGTTCGTGTTATAGAACTTCAAAATCTCACTTTATGATGTACATCCATAGCTCACATATCCACACCTGCATTTTGGGAATTGGTTACTGCTTGTTTTACTGATCTCCTTCGAATATTTAAAATGTGTAGACATTCGTGGTTGCTAAATCTTTTGCTTTGTCATTTATTGGTGCAGTCAGAGGTAAATTTCTTAGGGAGGTTGTCTCATCCTCACCTTGTAAGGCTTCTCGGATACTGTTGGGAGGATAAAGAACTTCTTCTCGTTTACGAGTTTATGCAGAAGGGTAGCTTGGAAAACCATCTATTTGGAAGTAAGAGTTTAAAAATTAGTTGTTTATATCTGATATCTCCGGTTTTTTCATGCTTCCCGCGAGTTAACTTTGTTCATCACACTTGATGTTTTTTTTGTTATCCAGGGGGTTCTACTGTCCAATCACTTGACTGGGACATACGGATTAAAATTGCGATAGGAGCAGCAAAGGGCCTATCTTTCTTGCACTCGTCGGACAAGAAAGTAATTTACAGAGATTTCAAAGCCTCAAATATACTACTTGACGGGGTAACTTTCCAAACTTGTGTATTTGTTTGGGGATTAAAGGCTTAAATAATCAATGAATTATAGAGCATTCTCCTTGAGTGCATACAAAGGAGGCATAAATTTAATGTTGTTTGGTTATTGGTTACATTACAGTCCTATACTGCCAAGTTATCGGATTTTGGGCTGGCGAAATTGGGTCCTTCGGCTAGCCAATCGCATGTTACAACAAGGGTAATGGGCACATATGGTTATGCAGCTCCGGAATATGTTGCTACAGGTAATCCCTCTGAAACCTTTCAGAATTTTGGGTGTTTTCATATGTGATGTCCTTGCCTTGCTACATATTGTTGCATTTTCGAGGCAATCAAGCAAAACCCCACTTTGTGCTTTTCATAACTCGAATACTTTGCTGATTTAACAGGACATTTATACGTAAAGAGCGATGTGTACGGTTTCGGTGTTGTTTTAGTTGAAATAATAACAGGGTTGCGAGCACTCGATACAAATCGCCCCAGTGGGCAACATAATCTGGTGGACTGGGTAAAACCGTATTTATCTGATAGAAGGAAATTGAAGAACATAATGGACCAACGGTTGGAGGGCAAATATCCTTCCAAAGCCGCGGTTCGAGTAGCCCAGCTTGCTTTAAAATGCCTTGAAACTGAACCCAAGTACCGGCCATCGATGAAAGAAGTTGTAGACACCTTGGAACAGATCGAGTCAATAAACGAAAAACCAAAAGAACCGAGAAAGCATGCTGCCCGTCAAACAACCCGTAGGCATCACCGGCAGCCATTGCACCATCAATCTCCACTTGCTCCAAAGCATGAAACAAAACGCGCGTACTCGAATCCTCCACAGCCGAGGTAAGTTGGAACATCTGCCCCATTTGTTGCAGGTCTCGGTATTAACATGCTAATTGTGCCACAAACATTCCCCTTTGCCTTTCCCTTCTCTTTATTTTTGTATTTGTTTAGAATCTATGAGTTCAATTTTTTTCAGGGTGACTTATGTTGGATATATGGGTACTGTAATAGTTAAATTGTAATTATTTTAGTAAGTACAACTACTTGTGCTTGGTGTCTTGTTATAATTGTTTTATCTTATTGTATTCTGCTGTTTCTTCCCTTTGTTTGGTCCAATTGTGGTTTTACTCCTTCTACTATGCTACAAGTGAAATTTAATCACTTTATTTTAAATTTGGCATAATTTAATCACTAATAACACTATCAATTGTTGACATAGAGTGATGATACGAAACATTTAGAATCATTTGAAGATTCAATAATATCCAACGAATAATAAATGTACATATTCTTCAAATGTTTAAAGTTCTTTTACAAAAGTTCTTCAAATGTTTACAAATATGATAAAAAAAATTCTTTTGTTATTCTTTTTTTTACAAAACTTCCTCTAATTTTTTATTTACTAATAGAAGACGGAAAATTACTTGACGTTATTCTTTTGTTTATTTTCTAATTTGAGAGATAAAAATTTGAGTAACGTGACAGTTAATTAAAATTTGTATAATTACATATTTGGTATCTATTAGTTATTTATTATATCAATTTGGTTTGACTTATTTTGATTATCGGACTATAAGAATAGATCAAACTACTCAAGTGACCACTCAACTATTGGGTCTAACCTATTTTGACCACTGAACTATAAAAATTCAAAATCCGATCATCTAACTATTTATTTTGACCACTGACAATTAAAATTTAACAGAAGGGTGACATGGTAGTTAACTAAATTTTGTATAATTACATGTTTGGTCCTTGTTAGTTACTTATTATATCAATTTGGTTTTAATTTTAATTTAATTCAAAATTTTAAGGCTCTAATAAGATGGTGACACATGCCACCATCTAATTAGACAAATTTTTGTTAATTTTAATTTATTTAATTTTGTATTTTTATCCAATCATATGGTGACATGTCTCACATGTGATTAAAGAGAAAATGAACAAAATTAAAGGTTTACATCCAAGGGAATTCGAACCGGGACTTTTGAGTAAAGTTGGCATGCTCAAAACAATGAACTAAAGCCATCACTTTATTAGGCTTCATCAACCTATTTATTTAAAGCTTAATCTGTAAAATGGAGATTAACTTGGGTCTTGAACGATCGGCGTTGAACTTGCAATTAAACACGGGTTGTCGAATGTTGCCTTGAATCTGAAACACGACGGGACTACATTTCGGTTCTCTGCCGAATTGGAAAACGAACCGAAGATTTGGTTCCGCCTTGACCGTTAAGTGAAGCTTAGCGATTGTTTTTTTTCAGTTCGTTACCCAGTTTCATCCACCCATTTTGAAATACCAAGGGCCTGGTCCGTGACACACACAAGTCTATAGTTCCGTTAACACGACCCACCGGCTTCCCACAACGGACACCACACGTGTGACCCAATCGCCTAGTGTAGACTTCGATGTGCAACGTCACGGGCTTGCCGGAGTATAGACACTGGAGAGTTGGGGCATCGAGGTGGAAATCGGCGACAAAAATGGAAGATTCGAGCGGAGAGTCGCCGGAGTTATTGCTGAGAGGTAACAAAGTTGTTAATCTCCATTTTACAGATTAAGCTTTAAATTAATATGCTGATAAAATCATCATAGTGGCTTGAGCATGTCAACTTTGCTCAAAAGACCCAGGTTTGAATCTCTTGGTTGTAAACCTTTAGTTTTGTTCATTTTCTCTCTAATCACATGATAACACGTGTCACTATATGATTGGATGAAAATAAAAAATTAAATAAATTAAAATTAACAGAAAAAAATTGTCTAATTAGATGGTGATATGTGTCACCATCTTATTGGAGCCTTAAAATTTTAAATTAAATTAAAATTAAGATCAAATTAATATAATAGGTAACTAACATGGACCAAATATGTAATTATATAAATTTTAGTTAACTGCAATGTCACCCTTCCGTTAGATCCGTTAGATTTTAACGGTCGTGGTCAAAATAGGTCCAATTAAATAGTTAGATGGTCGAATTTTAAATTTTTATAGTTCGGTGGTCAAAATAGGTCAAACTCAATAGTTGGATGGTCACCCAAATAATTTACCCTAATTCAGTCATTACTTTGACAGCTGCAATTAAGAGCACTATAGATAATAAATTTGGATCAACTAATAATATTTTAAAAGTTGAAGATCAAATTATGCTAAATTAAAATAGATGGATTAAGCACCAAATTTCACCACAATAAGTGGACTAAAAACAGATGGATCAAACTAGATGGATTAATTTGAATCGTGTAACCGGTCAACCTTTGAACAAACTTCCTCTAATTTGACGTTATTCTTTTGTCTATTTTCTAATTTGAGAGATAAAAATTTGGAGCATCGCCAAATGTCAATCAAATCTAAAATTCAAAATGTTTGACTAATACTAATAGAAGACGGTAAACTACTTGATAAACAAGCATTTTAATTTTAGGGTATATGGTTTTATGTTAAGTTTTAGGAGTTTGCGTGTAGGGCGTAGAATTTAAGGTTTATGGTTAGAATTTGAAGTTTAGACTTTAAGGTTTAGGTTTTAAGGTACTAGGGTTTGAGATTTAAGTTTTAAATTTTATAAAATGATTGTATAATTTTTTTTACACAGTTTATGTATCAAAATATAGCTCATAGAAAACTAGTGAATTAATACCATGAATACATATTTTATTATTTAATTTTTAAATATATGAATTCCGACCGTAGATTGATGGCTTAATATTATAAGAAGTTTTTGATTTTTTATTATAAAAAATTAATTTAAATTAATATTTTTAATTATTTATTAAAATGACACTAAAAATTATTTACGAAAACTACACACATTTTCTCATTAAGTATGTTATGTAGGAAAAAAATGTTTAGACAACCATGCTTTAAAAGATACATTTGGCTGGACATATCTTTGGCTTATGTGACAAATTTGATCAGCAACATGTAATATTTAATTGGCATACATGGTCTTTGATACACATTACATGTATTTTTTCTTTACAGAAAATTTATATAAATTTCTTAGATATTTTATTTTTTCATTCTAGTCCCTAAAAATTAAGTTATATTTAATTGGTACATTTAGTCTTTGACACGTACTATATGTATTTCTTTTTTCTTTTTAAATAAAGTTCATATAATTTTTCTTGGACACGTTTTTTTGGTCCCTAACTAACAATCAAGTTTGACAATATTTTATTCAAAATCATTGGAAGGGGCATATTTGATAGTTGTCCTTTCCAAAATTTTGCCATGCCGTCAAAAGCATATTCAACCATCTATGTTTTTCTTGGATTTGAAGGGTGTTTTTCGATAAATAATAAAAGACGTATTATTTTTAGTAAAAAAATTGATTTTTAGAGAATTCGATTATTTAAGATCTGGGGAGCATTGATGTGAAAATTTTTTAATTAGTTAAATTGACGAGTCTTATTTTTTCAATTTTAATTCAACTTCAAATTTTTCGAAACACGTTAAATTTAATAAAGATCAAATCAAATCGAATTGAATATATCATTCGAGTTATTTCTTTTTATAAAAAATATTTACTTGCATTAATGAACCCAAAAAATATATACATGTACTCTCGATTCTATTTTTGTACTCTCAGTGTTCATCAATATGATAAGATCAGTTAAGCAAACATTAAAATGCAATAGGTATAGTGTTTATTTCAAGTGTTATAAATCTATAAATTCTCAAATTCACATTATAGAAAACACCCATTATTCCTTCTAGCATCTCTTTTGTTGATTAAATGTTAATTAAAAGCAGCAAAATATATAAGAAAACGTGGGAAGCAAAACATTTTTTTTATATAGATAAGCTAAATTCAAGAAACATAGCACAAATGACAAAATTTGAAGAAAAGTAAATAGAGGAGCAATTTACATGGAATAGTTAGGGTGGTCATTCGATCGAGTTGAGTCAAAATGTTTTGAGTTAGTCGAGTTAAAAATTCATATTTTATAACTTATTTTTTTTATTTGAGTCGAGTTTATGAAATTCGAATCGAATTGAATTATTTTGAGTTTCTGTTCAAATTTAATTGTAAACATTTATAATATTATGATACTAATTAGTTCCAATTTAAATAGTTTTCTATAACCATATACAATATTATATATATATTTCTTTATAATGTTTTAAACAACTCGAACAACAACAAAAATTAAATAATAGCGTCGACAATCAAAATAACATCAAACGGTAACAATGTTAATGATTCGAGTGCTGTTAATTTAATTAACGCGTTTAGGAGAAGATGAAAAAGAAAAGAGAGAGAAATGAGATATGTCAGCCGATGGTAGTGATTATATTGAAAATAAATTAAAAATTTAATACTGTATTATAAATTCTACAATTTAGTGATCAAAATATAAACATTCTAAAAGTTCAGACTATCAACGTAGTTTATCCTAATAATAATAAAATAATGCACCGCGGTTTTGTGATCTGGAAACTCACTAGCTCCCGTCCCGGGCTACAGTTTCTCAAAGTTCCCGGGTTTAAAGAAACGCAACGCGGAGTCGGAAAAAAACGGCGACTCCGTCTCCAAAGACCAAAAAAAAAAGATAACCGGCGGAAAATTCCGATCGCGATTCGTAACGTATTCCAATCCTGTTCGTCCCGCTCGACTTTAAGCAAATTCAAAATTCTAATCTCTTCCTTCCTTCAAAAAAAAAGTTCTAATCTCTCTCTCTCTGTATCTCCATGGAAGCTGCTTCGAGCATTTTCTCAAGCCTCATTTCTACATGTTTTATACTCGTAAGCACTTTGGTATCTCTCCTCTTTCTCAAATATCCTCTTTTTGGTTTGTTACTAGTATGCTTTAATTCGGATTTGAATTAGCCTATTATTCGTTTTTTTTGTCTTCTCTAGGGTTTTAATGGATTGATTATAGATGTTTATGTAACTGATTTGATTCAAGTTAATTCTAATTAACCGTAAAATTCAAAATGAAATAAAAGTGCCTAAATTTATTAGATAGTCATTTGTTTAATTTGATCTCTCGCATGTTTCGTACTCATTAGCGCTCTGATATCTCTCCTTTCTAAAATATTTTTTCCCAGTCTGCTTGAATTTGGATTTGAATTGGCCTACTATCATGTTTTTGTTCTTTATAGGGTTTTAGGGATTGATTATAGATGTTTCAGATCTTTATGTGATGGTTTGATTCAATTTAATCCAAATTAACTGATTACATATAAAATGACAACTTCAGTTATATAATTATTTGTTTAATCCGATATTTTTTCTATTCTATTTATTAGCTAATTATTTTTTTTAAGTAGTTAAGTTGATTATTCTTTCAGGTTATTTTCAGTATTACCATTGTCGATGCAGAAATATCAGATAGCAAAACAATGTGAGATTATTATTATTATTTGGTTCTATTTTCAGAAAATTTTCCCTTTATTTTAATTGAGCTTGATTATCTGTTTTATGCTGTCTTTCAGTGGAAGAGGACTCAAAGCATATCACGTAAACTTACCATTGATGCAAATGTTGACTGAGCAGGAACTGGCAGCTTCGTCTGCTCCTCTATTTGTCAATGACAATGAGAAGGTAATGAATGAATTTTTTTAGTTTTTATTTAATTCTTAGCTTCTAATAAGATTGATTCTCACGTAAACTTGTTTCATTCAGGATATTGACATAATTGCAACTTACAGTGATGCTTCTGGGACTATTCGAACAAGTAGGGTGAAAATGAAGGACCTTTCTGCTTCTTGGGTTCTGGAAAACCCTATCGATGGAGATCCTAACAAACAAAAGGGCTCACAGGTACTTCCATTTGATGTTGTAGAACTGGTTTTAGTTATTCATGGTCCTATACTCAAAAACTTAAGATGCCAATATTTATTTGTCAAATTCATAATAGCAGTTTAGTTTTTATCAGCTTATACATTTTTCAGCAGTTATGTGATCTATATGGCCAGGAAAATTTTATTATCAACACTTGTCTATCTCCTGTTCCTTGCCCAAAACCTTGACATCACCAGTTGTGTAATTATTTCCTAGGTATTTAAACTGAAAGATTCCTACCAAGCTAACACAACATTTGAAGAAAATGTTGAACATTTTATTGATGAGCATCATTTGCAACAAGATGAAACTGAAAACCGTCACCAGGCATCATGGAGCCCTGTCAAGTTCAAGCGCCAGGTAAATTGGCTGACACTGCTGTGTATTTACTTTGTGCATCTTATATGGTTGAAATTTGTTATAGTATCATCTTTAGATGTTGAGGCAAAAAAGGAAGGATCTCCGTACGGCAGAACTTGTCCGCCAAGTTAAAGAGGCTGACAAGCAGATGGAAGCAACAGCAGCTATTGAGAACTTGAAAAATATGGACCCCGTTGTCAAGGGAAAATATAGTATATGGAGAAGAGATTATGAAAATCCTAACTCTGATTCTACCTTGAAGCTTATGCGTGACCAGGTTATTATGGCAAAAGCCTATGCAAACATTGCCAGGTCTAATAACCAAAATGATCTTTACCATTCTCTCTTGAAACATGTTGGCCAAAGTCTCCGTGTAATTGGGGATGCTAATTCTGATTCTGAGCTCCATCCTAGGTATAACAAATTTATTTCAACTACATCGATTATCAGATACACGTGTCCTTGTTTTTCATGCAAAAGTATATTGTTCTTTCTCCAGTTCACTTGATCAGGCAAAAGCAATGGGCCATGCTCTATCTTTAGCAAAGGATCAACTCTATGATTGCCGTACTGTTTCAAGGAAGCTTCGAGCCATGCTTCAGTCAGCAGAGGATAATGTGGGTTCTTTAAAGAAAAGAAGTGCCTTCTTGATTCAGCTAGCTGCAAAAACTGTCCCAAAACCGTTGCATTGCCTACCTCTGCAGCTAGCTGCAGACTACTACATTCATGCATATCAGAACAAAAGGGATTTGAACTTAGAAAAGCTTGAAGATCCTTCGTTGTACCATTATGCCATCTTTTCTGATAACGTACTTGCAACATCCGTGGTCGTCAATTCTACAGTGCTGCATGCAAATGAGCCTGAGAAACATGTTTTCCATATAGTGACTGATAAACTTAATTTTGCTGCAATGAGAATGTGGTTTATCTTAAATGCTCCTGAAAAGGCAACAGTTCAGGTTGAGAACATTGATGATTTTAAGTGGTTGAATTCCTCTTACTGTTCCGTCCTACGTCAGCTTGAATCTGCCAGAGTTAAAGAATATTATTTCAAGAATCACCCATCATCTCTCTCTGTTGGGTCTGACAATCTCAAGTACAGGAATCCAAAATACTTGTCGATGCTAAATCACCTTCGATTCTATCTTCCCGAAGTGTATCCGAAACTCCACAAGATCTTATTTTTGGATGATGATATTGTAGTTCAGAAGGATTTGACACCTCTTTGGGATGTGGATCTGAAAGGAATGGTGAATGGTGCAGTGGAGACCTGTAAAGGGAGCTTTCATAGATTCGACAAGTATCTCAACTTCAGCAATCCGAAAATCTCTGAGAACTTTGACTCCGATGCTTGTGGTTGGGCATTTGGGATGAATATTTTCGATTTGAAGGAGTGGAGAAACCGAAACATCACACAAATATATCATTATTGGCAAGATATGGTAACAGTTCACCAATGCTTTTCACACGTTTCAATCCTCTTGCATTTTACCATTTGAATCATCATTAGTTTTTAAACATCATTTCGTCACTGATGAAGAACCTAACCTATTGTTGCAGAACGAGGATCGAACTCTTTGGAAGCTTGGCACATTGCCACCAGGACTGATCACTTTCTATAACTTAACCTACCCACTGGACCGGACATGGCACGTACTGGGACTCGGATACGACCCTGCCCTCAACCAAACTGAGATAGAAAATGCAGCTGTCATCCATTACAATGGAAACTATAAGCCATGGTTGGATCTGGCTGTTGCCAAGTACAAGTCATACTGGTCCAAATATGTAAGGTTTGATAACTATTACCTTAAACTCTGCAACTTTAGCGAATAACAATATGTCCTCTCCTTTTGCATTCACTCTTGTAATTCTTTTATTGAGGTAAAGAAAAGGTAAAATTAAAAGGAGTGCTAGACCGGGAATTAATTTTCAGGGGTGTTAATTTCGTAATTAATTCTTTAAATTGGAACATTTTAGTAAAAACACCAAAACAGTCACTAACGATTATTTAGAAAGGATGAAGAAATTTAAAACCTGAGTTTTTTGTATAATCATTAGTATTCACCAATTGACTCACTAATTTAAATCGACTACTACGTAGACTCATTATGAGATAACCTTATAATTGTTGGTATTCAATTTCGATGCAAAATTCAAAATACTGATTAAATTTGATTGAGTAAAAAAAAAAGCTTAAAAGCACAAAGCTTCAAAGGCCATGCTCTCGTCGACTGCAAGATGTTTGGACTGTCTACATCCCAGCATTTCCTAGCAATCCATTCCTTTTGTATTGCTCCAACATTGTCTGGTCATCCTCCAAAAACCTCTGCTTCTTCTCCATGTCCGACAACTGCACGTGTGCCGGTGGCTCCGCTGCTGTGAATGGATCACCCCCGCCGTTAGTTTTTGCGTTCTTCCCATCCGACGAAGATGGTGCTGGTAACGCCAGTGGTGCAGGTCTGCCGGCTGGTCCGAACGAGACGTTACTCGCACTTCCAGTTGCTGCTGTACCTTGTGAAGCCATGGCGTTCATTGATTGGCCCTGTTGATACATTCCATTGAGCATCAGTACATCTCCACCTTCGAGATTAGCTTTCTGATGGTTGAGATTTCCCCCTGGTTGAACCAAGGCTGATTCCCAATCAGCTTTGTCATCAAAAGCTTCCCATCCAGAACTCGGTGGAGGCACTACCGGCGCAGAGTCGTCAAACAAAACTATCGTGGTTTTCTCCGTCTGCTCTTCACTCGACATCACATCCTTTCCTAGGTTCAACAAATCAACCTCTTTTCCCACAACTATAGCTTTGGAATAATCTTCTTCCTGTTCTTTCTCCGGTTCTTTCTCAACAGGTGCTTCCCCCTCTGGTGCCGGCGACACCTTATCGGCACTCACATCTTCTTCAACCGCTTTCGGTTCAGCATTAGACAAGCCATCCTCGATTCGTTGTGCTGCAGATTTCTTGTCACGCACAAGTTCATCGATAAGATCAAGTTTCTTTTGTGTGATTTTCTCGATTTCAGGATACTCTGGAGCTCGTCCAATGCAGACACTCTTACACCATGAATAGAAATGATCAAGCTCATCTAATTGCTTCCCTTGACGGTAGAATATGTCGTGAACTTTGAGAGATTCAGCAAGATCCAGCTCCATGAAACGATCCACGAAAATCGATAGTATTTCAGTTACGTCGTAATATAACTGAAAACTTTCCTTCAGTATTCGGTAAAGCGCCCCTATCACCACCCTGTGGCACTTTGCCGCCCCTTTTTCAATTGAAAAACAGGCCACAAATTACAACAAATTTCCTCAAATGGTATAAATTTTAGTCCACCTCTAATGGCCTAATTTATAGAAAGAAATTAACCTGTTGGTCGACAGGCTAATAAGCGTTCCAGCAGCCGTTGCAAATGGTGCAACGTCGTAAATATCTGCTCCGTCTTCATGTCCCGGAAGTGCGAGGTCGTAACGGCATTTTCCTTGTCGTTGCTCTCTTCCTCCTGTGCCGAAGTGGTCTTATTAAACTTTTCCCCATGCCTATCTCCAATCTTGTATTCCAATTTCTCTTCGAGGTAAAGTGCGTAAGTACGCACGAATGCGGTGAAATCCCCCGAATGGTTCCGTGGAGCGTCTCGGAAATCCGACAGGTTGAGAATCCGAGTCCCACGCCTTGTGGAAAAGAAAAGCTCTTGTTGGAATGCAGGATCGCCTTCGGCCAACAGCTTTTGGATCAACATCAAAGATTTCAGCGCAACGGTCCAACTTTTGGTCTTGTTGAGGCGCTTCGACAGGCTGCTAACGCATGCAATGATATGGGCCCGTGAGTACGATGTTATGCATACAATTTCTTGGAAGTGTCGCTCGTCGGCCGGTTGCTCTCCGTGCCTCGTCGCCTTAACAATGGCGACATCAAGGTCCGATAGCGAGTTGTTGCCGCCAACTTTGGCTAGACTTATCCTGGTTTGATCCTTGACGCGCCCAATGGCTTTTTTGAGTTTGCCTGGAGCCATTGGTGTTTAAGTACCCAATTATAAGATTTGGGCAAGGAAAATGGAAAATCTCAAATCAACAATAGTTAAAGAAGATTGTTGATTGGGAAGAAAGAAAAGAAAGGAAAAGAGAGAATTTTGACGTCTCTCCTCTCTTTCAGTTTCATTACCTTTTGTTTATCATTTTCAAAGTAAATGTACGTTTGTGCCGTGAGTAAGTTATGGGCTGGTATTTATATTTTTGGCATGGATGAATGAAGTTTCAACGGGATGTATTTAGCCACGTGTCAGCCTTTTAATAAAGAAAAATATAAAATTTCTTGACATCAAATTTAGGTTTAATAACAGTGGATTATACTGTAATATTTGTTTTTTTTAATATTTTGGTACGATTACATAGTAGTACTGTACTAGATTTTTAGTCATTTGAAAACGCATACATACTGTTCGAACTCGAATTCTTAAAATAATTAACACTCTTTTTCACTAGAACATTCAATAATCTTGATTTTTACTAGTTAAAATTAGAGGTGGCAAACGGGTCAATCGGTTCGGGTTCGGTTTCGGTTATTTCAGGTTTGATATTTTCGGTTCAAATTCGGTTTCGGTTTCAGTTCGGTTCGGTTTTAGTTCGGGTCTATTGTGTTTCGGGTCATTTCGGGTCGGTTGATTTCGGTTCGGTTATTTTCGGTTCAATGAGAGATCAGTCGATTTTAATCAAATTTTTAGATTGGTCAGATTTTTACACCCTATATATGACTTTATAAAGTCAATATATTTGATATTTTAGTGACTTGTGCGGTTGTTCATATTTTATCTTTCTTTATTTCTATTAATCGGGTCCATTCGGTTCAACTAAATTCAGTTCGGTTTATTTCGGGTTTCGGATCAGATTTCGGGTCAATTTTCGGTCTCGTTTCGGGTAGTTCGGTTCGGGTTTCGGGTCTCGAGTCAAGTTTGCCAGGTCTAGTTAAAATCATAAGTAACATAGTGATAACCGTTCATATAAAAAATTTGGCTTAACTCAAAAATAGGTTCTGTAATGACTCGAGTTTCGAAATTTGAGGGTTGGTTTAACCCGAAGCGTGGGCTTCGTGTTTGGGTCGAGATGTTTGGGCCTTGAGAGCCTTAGTGAGCTTGTTTTTAGTTGGTGGGTTTGAGTGTTGGGGTTGTTGTTGAGTTAAAAGGATGACAGGAGGGTAGCATGGTAAAATGCCTAAGTATATGTATATGTGCACCACCCAACTCTAAGTATATGCATATAGAAATATATATATGTGCACCGCTACATATATGGATATATATATTTACAATTAAATTTGTACAGAAACTCGAAAACTCGACTCGAATTTCATAAACTCGAGTCAATTCGAAAAAACTCAAATAAAATTTAAGTCATAAAATATGACTTGCAAACTCGAATAACTCAAAATTTTTTAATTCGACTCAGTCGAACGCTCAAACCCTACATCATTGTGACTCAATGCTTCTCTAAGCAGCCACCAACTCAAAAATGTACCATCATTCTCTCTCAACT